>OZ002737.1:26536386-27736386 GCA_963924305.1 Polygonum maritimum
GTTTTGGATTTGATGTGGTTGGACTTTCTTTCTCTTGCTTCAAGCTCACTTGATCTTCTTGATCTTCGTTCGTGTTCTTGAATGCTTCGGGAGAGCTTGAGAGAAAGTCTTCAAAGTCCACTTTTGCACACACACATCTCTCTACCGCTATGCATACTCCTTGGAGAGTATTTATAGCGGAAGTGATTCTTGTCCTCTAGCGTCCTCTGAGACTTGGCAGGATCCTCGATCTTTGATCAACGGTGCGATGAGCGTCTTGAGGAGGTCAACTCTGTTGACGCTTGGGAAGCCTCCGCGTGGGTAGGGGACCATTGCTGGGAAAGCGACGTCTTTGGCATTGTCTACACGTGCCCAGACAAAGGAAGCTTCCTTCTGAGGACTAAGGCCGGACGATGATGTAATCATGTTGGGGCGGCCTTGATTTGAATTTGAACTTCGTCCGTATTTTGGCGCGCGTCCCTTCTTGATGAGGACTCCGTCCTATCTTGCGCAGGGACTCCGCCAATTACGTTTAGCTTTGGATGTTCTGGTAACATGCGTCCCTACAGCATAGGGACTGCTGTTCACTTGTTGTCCTTTTCGCTCATGTGCGTCCACTGGACTTACCTGAGATCAAAACTTGGACAACTTATCAAATACATTTGAGTTTGTCATTATCAAAACAAGGGACAATTATTATTGGTTTAGATATTAACGACTGACGTCCTTAATATCGTCCCAACAATTTCCCCCTTTTTGATGATGACAAACTCTTTCAAATAATGCACACAGAAGTAAAGCTTTTAGCATGAGGAACTACACTTTGATTTTCTTTTCAGCTTAGATTGGCATGCAACACATTCTTTTAAGTGCGTTCTATTTTATTCCTAACTAACGACCTTTTGACTTGGCCGAAATTCCCCCTGAACACATGCTTTCTATGATAACTTAAGGACAATCGCATCTCTGCAAAACTATACTTCCCCCTTTTGGCATCATCGAAAAGGAGAACAAGTCGAAAAGCATGCAAGCACAAAGTCATAACTAAAGAAAGGTACGCTTAGACAAAATGAAGCACAAATGTAGTGAATGGCATTCAGAATGAGAAACGAGAACGTTCATTACAGACATTCACAACAAGTGTTCAAAACGGGGACAGCGTCCCATTGTCTTAACAAAAACTCAAGAAATGATAAATTGTTTCAGGGTTAGAGAAGGGGGAGGTGATCATTTTCTGGGACGCTTGCCAAGGGCTTTGAGGTGTTGCTCCTGAAGATGGTTGTTCTGGGCAAGGAGCTCGTTGTTGCGCTCAAGAAGGTCTGTGTGGACGTGAAGTGTGTCGTGAACCTGCTGAATTAGATCAATCATGATGCACTGGTTCTCGATCATCATGCCCATCAGATACTTCATAGAGTGCCTCTCAGCCTCATCAGGGACGCTCATACCATCGAGCTCGTCCTCGTCATCAGCAGCGTCCTCAGCTGGCGTCCCAACTACTTGGACATTTTCAGCTTCGTGATCTCCTTCTCCAGGTTCAGCAGCAGCAGCAGCTTGAGCTCTCCTCTCAGCTTCGGCTTTCCTTTCAGCCTCTTTCCGTTCCTTGTCCAGTTGGCGCTTAACGGACGGAAGGGGCTCATCACACCTGAGTTTCCCAACTGGAGGGAGTGTAATTTGCCTGACGTCCTAATGAATGCCACAGGAACGCTCTTGTTTAGGAGCATAGAGTCCCTGCTGCTTCAGAATTTGCTTGACCAAGCCGGGGAAAGGAAGAGAGTGCCTGCCTCCTGTGCACTTGCCCATGTGTTCCAAGATTACTCGGGGCAAGTTTATCGGCTTGCGTTTCAAGAAAGCGTCCAAGAGAATACTATCAGTGATCTGAACAATGGACTTCTTCTCTTGGCGGGGGACGACCATGCGCACAATGAAGTGATGCGCAAGGACGCCCGTCTTGGTGAGGCAATGAGCAACTCTGTCCTTAGCAGCTGGCTGTCTCCCATTGAATATTCTGTTGAGGATTTCATCTTGGGAGAAACGGCCAAAGTTTTTGCACGGCAGATCGTGCAGAGCATCTTGCGGAGAAGGACGCAGGCCTAGCATTTTGCGGACGGTGCCCTCAGCAACTGAGTACTCGTCCCCATCGATTTCAAAAGTCCCCTGAGGCTTCCCGTTTACTTGTGTGATTTCGAACTTTGAGTAGAAACGGAGAACCTCATCAGGGTCAACATCAGCGGCCTCAGCGCCTAAGTGCGTCCAACCCTGGAACTCAAGAAGATCCAAGAACTCTTGGCGCTGGTTCTCTGCCAGAAACTCGGCGGAGAAGAGGAGCGGCGATAGGATTTTCTTGAAGCGTTTCTGCTTGGAGCCATTGCTCACGATCACTTCATCACCACCATCTTCTTCATCTCCATCTCCCTCCTCTTCCTCAGGTTCCTCATCCTGGGGAGGGGCGTCCTCGTCATCGGAGGCTGCGTTCCGTTGTTCTTGGAACTCAACCATTGCAGTGTCCTCAGCTGTGGACGCCTGTTCTGTGGGAGGCGCGTCCACCGCTGGAGTCCTTGCCAAGGACTCTGTGGGAACGGATGGAGGAGACGTCCCTTGAACTTGAGCAGCTTCTTCGACGGCCGGAGCAGGCGGAGGAGGAGGAGGAGGAGGAGAAGCTCTAGGGGGAGAGGGAGAGGGAGTGCGGAGCTTAGCTTTTGGGGGGGGAGCAGAGGAGGAGCTGGGCGGAACCACTGAGATCGGTTTCACCTTGAGCGGAGCAGAGGGAGGAGGCGGCAGAGTAACAGGGGTAGCTTCCTTGGCCTTGACCTGGACTTGTGGAGCGTCCTTGGCCTGGACTTGAGGAGCGTCCTCTACCCTTGGAGGAGGTGGAGGGAGTTGACGAAGGTCCTGCATACTCGCTTGGATCGCCTTCTCAACGGCTGCTTTCTCTGCTTGCTCTTGCTCTTGGCGCGCCTTCTCCTCTTTTGCCAGTTGAATTTCGGAGAGGCGAATGGCGGCCATTTCTTCATCCGTGACGCCCTCAAGCTGAGCAGAGGTCTTGAGGCGTCGTTTTGGGGCAGGAGGAGGGGAGGAAGGGACTAGGGTTACTTGGGAGGAGGAGGGAGGCCCTTTGAGTTGGAGTTGTTGAGAGGGAGGGGGAGAGGACGGCCTTTTCCTCTTCTGGGACGGGACGGAGCCCGCAGGAGCTACCAAAAACTCCATGATATCGGGGAGAAGTTTGGCGAGCTCGTCGACCGTCCCTTTAAACGTGTCGGAAATGATTGCCGGTCCCATGAAGGGGGGGTTTTTGAAGTTGGTCTCTTGGAGGCGGGGCTTGACATAAGTCGTCATGAAGTAATGCATGAGCCTCTGGATTTTGGGAGGGTAGTCCTGGATGGACGCCCTATGGCAAATATTGGCAAGGGTTTTGGGTTCCTTTTCAAGCCAGTCCTCAACGAGAGGGTCAAGAGGAGGACGGCGTTTGGGTTGGGATGGAAGGCCAAAAGTGGTGCCTTTGCCAGCGATCCCTTCGCCGGACTCCGGCTCAGGTTTGAAGGGCTTCTCCAGAAATGAGAACCGCTTCTGTTGGGATTTGGATTGGGGGCGGGGTTGTTGTCTTTGAGGTGGAGGTTGGGAGCGAAGGGGCTTAGGAGGGGTGTTGGAGTGGCGGCGCTGGGTGCTTTGAGAGGAGGAAAGGTGGCGAGGGGGTTCTTGGTGGCCGGAAGGTCTTCCTCTCGACTCCATTAATGACCGGCCTTTCACCGGAGGAGATCTCGAAGAGCTTGTGTTTTTCGCCGCCGACGAGAGTGAGGGATTCTTTGAAGCTCTTGTGTTGGCCATATTTGAGATGGTTTAAATAGGAGAGGATTAGGGTTTGGAGAGAGATTTCGGGATTCGGTTGAAGATTTGGAAGATCTTTGAGATTTCTAAAAGTGTGCAAACAGGAGATGAGCGAAGAAAGGTTTTCGGAGTGCACAGGTGGGTATATATAGGAAGAAGACGAAGTTGGACGGTCAGGGGTAACAGGGTCTTTACACACAGCTTCCTCCACCCGCCTTCCCACGCGTGGCTTTCTTCTTTGCTAAGGAATACAGCTGTTGAACACTGTTTGCGCATATCCCGAGATTTTCGCTGACGATTCGCTAAAACGGTTTACCTTCCCAATTTCAACCATTCAAACTTCTCACAACTGCAAAGGACTCTGACCTGACGTCCTTTCAACACACAACACAGAACTGAACCACGGCGTCCCATTCACTGATCTCAACCTCCGTAATTAGAACTCTGTACAGACAACTCTCAGCTCTTAACACGCGTCCCTTTGATCACTTAGAACCATTTTTTGAAAATCAAGCAAGTACGTCCCGTAAAGGTAAAACAAAGAATGCTCATAGGACGCGTTTGCAAGATTCTCGGCCTGGGTAAGCTTAGAGTTCCCATCATTTCGGCTTGTAATGAGGGTAGGGTGATCAGGGATACTCTTGAGATGAAAAGCGAAATGAATACCATTCAAAGACACAAGTGAATACACATATCTTAGACTAGCGTCCTTTAAAAATGACTTTAATGCATGACACACCTTTAAACAAGTTCTCAACAAGACATAGCCAATCATGGAGGGAATAATAGAACGGGACTTGATCATTTAAAAGTTATCATCCCCAAGAGCAACCGGAGGTGCTCGTAGGGACGTCTATCAAGTGCTTTTGTGAAAATATCGGCCACTTGATCCTCAGTCCTAACATGATCCACTCTAATTAATCCAAGTTCAACATTATCACGAAGAAAGTGATGCCTTATGTGAATATGCCTCGTCCTAGAATGATGAACGGGATTTTTGGCAATACTTATAGCACTGGTGTTGTCACACAAGATAGGGACTGTGTTGAGGAACGTACCATAATCTTCAAGTTGGTACTTGATCCATAGGACTTGTGAGCAGCACGAAGCAGCAGCAACGTACTCAGCTTCTGCGGTTGAGAGTGCCACGGAGTTTTGCTTTTTGGATCCCCAAGATACAAGGCATGAGCCAAGGAATTATGCCATTCCTGAGGTGCTCTTCCTATCCACCACATGGCCAGCGTAATCTGCGTCAGAGTAAGCTACCAGGTTCAGGGACATCCTTCTGGGATACCATAGACATAGGTCATCCCGTCCCTTGAGATATCTGAAGATTCTTTTGACCTCTTGCATATGGGACTCCTTTGGATTTGCTTGGAATCGAGCGCACAAGCATACAGCGAACATGATGTCGGGACGACTTGCCGTAAGATATAGCAAGGACCCTATCATTCCTCTGTAGAGCTTTTGATCTACACTCTTGCCTTCTTCATCAGCATAGAGGCGAGTGTTTGGGGAGATGGGAGTATCAATGGGTTTTGAAGAGTTCATCCCATACTTCTCAAGCATTTCACGGATGTACTTTTGTTGATGAATCCGCGTCCCATCTTTGACCTGAGTGATTTGGAGTCCCAAGAAGAAGTTGAGTTCTCCTATGAGGGACATCTCAAACTCATTACTCATCAAGTTCTTGAATTCCTCTACAAGTTTCATGTTAGTGCTTCCAAAGACTATGTCATCGACATAGACTTGGACAATCAAGACATCTTTAAGGACTTTCTTTAAGAACAGGGTTTTATCAATGTTACCTCGTGTGTACCCGTTGGACAAGAGGAAGGACGCAAACCTATCGTACCATGCACGAGGGGCTTGCTTGAGTCCATAGAGTGCCTTGTCCAAGAAGTACACATGATCTGGGTGATCAGCGTCCTCAAATCCTGGAGGTTGAGCGACGTACACTTCTTCTTTGAGCTTGCCGTTGAGAAAGGCTGTCTTGACGTCCATTTGAAAAAGCTTGAACCCTTTGTGAGCGGCAAAGGCGATGAGGAGGCGAATGGGTTCAATCCTGGCGACAGGAGCGAAGGTTTCATCATAATCGATCCCTTCCTCTTGCCTATAGCCTTGAGCCACAAGCCTTGCTTTGTTTCTTGACACGCGACCACTCTCATCAAGCTTGTTCCTGTAGACCCATCTCGTCCCTATTATGTTTTTGTTTCTCGGACGAGGGACGAGGGTCCAAACCTTATTTCTTTCGAATTGATTAAGTTCCTCTTGCATGGCCTGAATCCAATCAGCGTCCTGGAGTGCTTCCTTTATGTTCTTAGGTTCAACCAAGGACACAAAGGCGTTGAAGGCACAGAACGCTATGTTAGCATTAAGGGACTGATTCACGGCTGATCTTGTTTGAACCCCTTTTGACATATCTGAGATGATTTGATCCGTTGAATGAAGTCTCGAAAGATGGGATCCCTTATGAGTATCGTCCCTTACAGGAGTACATCTAGGGTCCGTCCAATCAGATTCATCTGAGTCAAACCCGTCGTCTTTATTGAGAGTTTCATAGAGTTCCCCCTCAGGTTGAGCGTCCTCTTCTTGACGATGTTCTCCTTGTAGGCTTGATTCAGCGACCTCATGTTGAGCTGGAGATTCACTTTGAGATCGAACTTCCTGAACAACACTGGGAACTTCTACTGAGACTTCTTCAGGATTTTGAGTAGCGTCCTTAGGAACATAGTATTTTCCAGAGGACCCGAAATCAACTTCATCATCGGAGTCATCCTGCTGCAGAGGAGATGAGCGTTCTTTCTTACTTGGTTTATCTTTGTGAGAAGAACTTTCTTTGAACACAACATGAATGCTCTCCTCAAGCTTTAGAGTTCGTTTATTGAAAACTCTATACGCTTTACTGGTGAGGGAGTATCCAAGGAATATGGCTTCGTCACTTCTTGCGTCAAACTTTCCAAGTCTTTCTTTATCATTGTTGTGAACAAAGCACTTGCATCCAAAGACTCTGAGATAGTCGATGCGAGGCTTTCTTCCATTCAGCAACTCATAGGACGTCTTCTTCAGCAAAGGACGGATCATGGCTCGATTGATAATGTAGCACGCTGTAGCAATAGCTTCAGCCCAGAAGTACTTAGGGACGCTATTGGCTAAGAGCATAGTCCTTGCCATATCCTCCAGCGTCCTATTCTTTCTTTCCACCACTCCATTTTGTTGAGGAGTCCTTGGAGCTGAGAACTTGTGAGAGACTCCATGTTGATCACAGTAGCCCACGAACTCTGAGTTTTGAAACTCCGTCCCATGGTCTGATCTTATGGATTTGAGAGGCGTCTCAAGCGCAACTTCCACTTGTTTGATGAAGACTTTGAATGCGTTGAAGCAATCTGTTTTTGAAGCTAAGAAAAGAACCCAGGTGAATCGAGAAAAGTCATCTACAAGGACATAGATATACCTCTTTCCACCATAGCTTAACGTCTTCATTGGTCCACAAAGATCCATATGGAGAAGTTCCAAAGGTTTCTTTGTGCTGACATCGTTCTTTGACTTAAAGGACGTTCTTGTCTGCTTCCCTTTGATACATGCTTCACACTGTTCAATTTTCTCAGGATCAATTTGGGGAAGACCTTTCACAAGATTTCTTTGATGAAGCTTGAGGATTGTGCTTGGTCCAGCATGGCCAAGTCGGCGATGCCAGAGGTCAGCGTCCTCCTTTGACACAGATAAGCACAACTCAGATTTTGGCTTGAACTCCTGATTGAAGATGTAGACATTGTTCTTTCGGACTCCTTTGAGGACGACTTTGTTGGATTTCTTGTTGATGACGAGGCACTCCTTTGAGTCAAATGTAACTAAGTTTTCACCTTGATCACACATTTGAGAGACGCTTAGGAGGTTGAAGCCAAGTCCTTCAACAAGGCTAACATTTGTCGCTTTGATAGACGGATTGAGAATAGCAGTTCCCGTCCCTTTGATCTTTCCTTTGCCCTTGTTGCCAAACGAGACAGTTCCTCCCGTGGCGCTACTTTGGATAGAGGTGAGATGGATCTGGCTTCCTGTCATATGGTTTGAGGCGCCACTATCAATGATCCATGGGCGTCCCCTCACTTCCACCTGCCAAAACAAGGTTAGTGTATGGCGACCCAGGCAAGGTGTTCCTTACCTGGTTCGTTACAGAAATAGAACTCTGGTTCTGGCATGTAGTCACTTATATTCACATCATTTGAAATAGCATGCTTTCTGAAAGAACTCTTAGATCGTCTAGGACGTCTAGGGTTGGCCTTAGGGACGGACTTACCATTTTCAATGTTATTCCTAGCAGCTTTGCCACTTTCAATGTCGTTCTTCAGTTTCAGGCAATCATATTTGAAGTGATCTCCTTTTCCACAGTACCAACACGTCCTATAGTAAGTACCAAGGTAGTACTTCTTGTTGGGACGTTGGATTTTGTTCTTTTTCATCTTTTGAGGGTTACAAACTTTTGAACCTTCCCCCTTAGCAATCTTCTTATAGATCCTATGACTAGTGGAGTTAGTGTAATAGTCCCTTTTACCTTTCTCTCCACTCTCTAGGACTCGAATTCTTTCAAGAAGGTTCCTGGTCTTTTCAACCTAACAACTTACAACTTAGGCGAGTCGTTACACTTCTCTGAGCTAAGCGTCCGTCCTTAGCCTCACTAGTAACACTCCTTTCAACCTAACAAGTAACCTAACACTCTTAGCTATAAGGAAGCTATCACTCACGTCTCTCACGGTTCGTTGTGAGAGACAAACTACAACTCTAATTGATTTGTGGTTTGTTTTGGATTTGATGTGGTTGGACTTTCTTTCTCTTGCTTCAAGCTCACTTGATCTTCTTGATCTTCGTTCGTGTTCTTGAATGCTTCGGGAGAGCTTGAGAGAAAGTCTTCAAAGTCCACTTTTGCACACACACATCTCTCTACCGCTATGCATACTCCTTGGAGAGTATTTATAGCGGAAGTGATTCTTGTCCTCTAGCGTCCTCTGAGACTTGGCAGGATCCTCGATCTTTGATCAACGGTGCGATGAGCGTCTTGAGGAGGTCAACTCTGTTGACGCTTGGGAAGCCTCCGCGTGGGTAGGGGACCATTGCTGGGAAAGCGACGTCTTTGGCATTGTCTACACGTGCCCAGACAAAGGAAGCTTCCTTCTGAGGACTAAGGCCGGACGATGATGTAATCATGTTGGGGCGGCCTTGATTTGAATTTGAACTTCGTCCATATTTTGGCGCGCGTCCCTTCTTGATGAGGACTCCGTCCTATCTTGCGCAGGGACTCCGCCAATACGTTTAGCTTTGGAAGTTCTGGTAACATGCGTCCCTACAGCATAGGGACTGCTGTTCACTTGTTGTCCTTTTCGCTCATGTGCGTCCACTGGACTTACCTGAGATCAAAACTTGGACAACTTATCAAATACATTTGAGTTTGTCATTATCAAAACAAGGGACGATTATTATTGGTTTAGATATTAACGACTGACGTCCTTAATATCGTCCCAACAGCTAGCTATCTCGGTCGTGAGAGCTCCCTTTCTCATCTCGCTGTTCCCGGCTACATGCTTCCATAGGTAGTTCACCTTTTCATTGTCCACTCCGGCCTCCTCTCTTGGAAAAGGAAACCCAAGATAGGTCGCCAAGTTCCTAAGAGAAAGCTCTTGTGTCTCATTGCCCAATTGAATGGTGATTATGCCTTCATCATCCTCTACTCCGTCATAGGTGCACTTGAAGGTGGCCATGAACTCCGATGTCAAGAGACAAAGGTTAGATCAGAGGGGTAAAATTGGGATTTTCCACAACTCTTGACCAAAGTTGACCGAGTTGTTGGACCGAGTTACCTAAGTCGGGCCCGATGTTCTGGGCACCTCGACCCGGTTTGGTCCGACCACCAAAAATCACTCCATCTATGCTACTTCTTTTCCCATAAATCCTTTTATTATTTTCACCATTACCTCTACTCAATCATGAAGCACAAATAACACCACTAACCCATAAAATACATGCTAGGGGAAGATTAGGGATAGTCTAAGCTAAGCTAAGAAAATCAAACTAAAATTACGAAAATAAACCTACTAGGCTCGGGTTGCCTCCTGAGGAGAGCTCTTTTAAAGTCATTAGCTTGACTTCTAACCTCAACCTTCATGGTGGATGGAAGATGGTGAATTGGTCACCATAGTCATGTCCATTGCCATTACCTTCATAGCCGTAGAACCACCACTTGTGGTTGATGTAGGCATGGCCCTCCCACTCTCTTTCACCTTTCTCCTCCAAAGCATAGGTTTGCACCTATTATATTGCCTCATCTTGGTCCTTCTTTCCTACATCAAAGACATCTAAAGAGTTTCTAGGAGATTCAATAACATCATAACTCACATCATCCTTCAAGTCACTCAAGCATATATAACTATCTCCTAAGTCTTCTTTTAGATCACTCAAGAAAATATAAGAATCTCCAACATCAAAAGGATATGAAGAAGGATACTCTTCTTTGCTCCTTGGACCATCATTGCTTCTTGACACATCATGATGCTCAAATTGATCCATCAACTCTCTAACTCCAACTTGGTCATTGACCCTTTCGTTGCTCCTCAAAGGTGCCTCTTCTCTTGTGGCTTCCACTTCCTCTATTTTCCTCTTGGCATTTTCTTCCAACTTCAAAATTGTCAAGGCATCCGGCTCATTTAAAGCCTTGTTGAAGTGAAACTCAACATTGTCCTCTCCAATCTCAAAGGACACCTTTCCATTCTTCACATCAAATTTTGCTCCCGCCGTCGCTAAGAACGGTATCCCTACAATGATAGGAACCAAAGTATCTTCCTTCATGTCTAGAATCACAAAGTCGTCGGGAACGAAGTATTTTCCCACTCGAACCGGGACATCATCCAAAATTCCCGTGGCTTTTGTGGTAGAGCCGTTGGCCATAGTGAGAGACATGTCAACCTGCTCAATCTCACCAAGGTTTGCCCTTCTCCAAATACTCATAGGCATAACCGACACACTTCCACCGTCCATTTCCTCCATTGCCTCCATTGTTGAAGTTGCCTCTTCCTCCATAATTCCTTTGAATAAAATGTGCCTCCTCAATTTGCTCAGCCAAGCGAACTTGGCTCTCGTTAGGACACTCTTGTGTAGCATGTTTGAGAGATCCACATTCTTCACAAGCTCTAGTGGTTTGCTTGTAATGATGAACTTGCCTTCTCAACTTGGTCACCTCACTCTCTAGGAATTGGAGTCTCACATCCTTGTCAATCTCCTCACTCTTCGGATCATAGAGCTTTCTTGTGCCATCACCTTGAACTCTTACCTCCTTGTTTGCTTGGCTCACCCCGTACATAGCCTCATAATCCGTAAGCTTATCAAGCAACTCCAAAGCTTGCTCCGGGGTCAAGTCGATGAACCCACAATCGGTGTGGAGATTTAGCTTGTCCTTGGTGGCGGAGTTGATGCCTTGGAAAAATATGTCTTGGAGAACATATGGTTGTTTCCAATGTGTTGGACATTGGCGCAACATCTCTTTGAACCGATCCCAAGCCTCGAAGAGTGGCTCGTTTGATCCTTGTTCGAAACTTGCTATCTTCCTCCGGAGCTCCGTTGTTTTTGTTGGAGGGAAGAACTTCATCAAGAATGCCTCATTGAGAGCTTGCCATGATGTGATCGACCTAGGGGCTTGGCTCTCGAGCCAATGTGCCGCCTTGCCCCCAAGCGACCACTTGAAAGCCTTTAGTAGAACGTACTCTAGCGTCTCTTCATCTGTCGAGATCGACTCACACATATCCTTGAACTGCTTCACATGCTCAATCGGACACTCTTGAGGTCGCCCCTCAAATTGATCCCTCTTGATAAGTGATATGAATTGAGTTTTGATCTCAAAGTTCTTGGAGACCTCTGGTAAAACAATGGCCGGCTCCGGCACCTTCAACTCCGGATGCATGTATTGGCGTGCATTCCGGGGTTGAGCATTTAGTTGAGCCTCTAGCCTCATCCTTGCTCACGCTCTCTCCTTGCTTCGGCATCTCGGTTTTCAATCTCAAGTTGCATTCGAGCCATGTCGGCCCTCATTCTAGCAACCTCATCATCATGTAGTGCTTGGTTCTCCATTCTCTTCTTCTTTCGAGCTTCATTGATTATGCTCTCCGGATCACTCACAAAATCGAACTCAAGTGTTCCTCGGGCGGAACGAGCTCGCATACACCTATAAGCAAAGACACAAACAAAACCGAATCAAAACAAACAAGGGGCTTGGGCTAATCCCTCACCCAAATCACTACAAAATCAAAGACTCAACAAAATAGGTACCTCAAACAATTAGAACTCCCCGGCAACGGCGCCAAAATTCTGATCGGTCCGGATCGGAGGGTCTCAAAGTTCAATTTATAACCGAACCTATTTGTAGCACAAGGTATGGTGTCGAACACTCGGGAGTTTGTTCGTTGAGTGCACCAAAAAGACTTTAAAAGGGGAAAGAAAGGCTAAAAACAAGGAAAATCAAAGGAAACCACTCGGGACCGACATGGTCACTTCGGGCCCGAGATGGATCGACGAAGATTTGCACAGGACCGACACAGTTGTAAGTCGTGGCCAAGGTCTGGGGAAGTCGAACTTGGCAAAAATAGGAGAGATAGGTCTTGGGTTTTTGGGTTCCTTCTCTAGTAGATGTGGGTAATTCCACCCCAATTCAGCCACTAAGTGTTGATCCTTGTGAGATCGAGGTTGTCCGCCTTGGTCCCGCCACTTCTACACATCGACCCTAGGGGATTTTACCTCCCTTTCGATGCAAGGTCAAGTGATAGGCAATCGATCGCTTCCGTTCACTCTTGCCAATCACAAGCCCTTGATCCCTTGCTTCCACAAGAGATTGTAGCTCTATGTAGAGTGGGTTCCTAGATCAAGCACTTAAGGCTATGGAATTGGGGGTTCAAACCCAAACCTAGCTAGAGGTTTCCCCCATAGCCCAAGACCAATGGAATCTACTCTATAAGGCTAGAGTAACAAGCAATCAATTCACAAAGCAAACAAGTCTCAATCATCCAAATCAAAGCAAAGCCAAATTTCATTCAAATTAAAGGGAAATCACAAGATCCAAATCCAAATCCACAAATTGCAAATCAAAACAAGAACAAACTCACAAATTCTTCCCTAGATTTACTCCTTCTCCACCGATTTTCCTCTCCTTCTTCTCTTCTTTCCTCCTCCTTGCTTTCCAAGTCTTCCTTCAGCCTTTGAGAGTGATTAGATGTGTGTAATGATGGATAATTGTTGTCTAATCTTCTCCTCCTTTTAATTAGGGGCCAAGAATACCCAAAATAGAAGAGGGGCAAAAGTGGTAGATCACATTTGTATGCCTTGGTGCCCAATCCACAATTCCGCTGACTCGGACCGACTTATGTGTACCTCGGACCCGATGTGCTGGCACCTCGGTCCGATGTCCTGGAGTTGATCTCGGTCCCGAGTTGCTGGGCAACTCGGTCCTGGCCTCGGTCCCGAGTTGCTGGGCAACTCGGTCCTGGCCCCGGTCCCGAGTTGCTGGGCAACTCGGTCCTGGCCCCGGTCCCGAGTTGCTGGGCAACTCGGTCCTGGCCCCGGTCCCGAGTTGCTGGGCAACTCGGTCCTGGCCCCGGTCCCGAGTTGCTGGGCAACTCGGTCCTGGCCTCGGTCCACTCTTCTTCTTGGCTTTTCTTGAGCTCCTCTCCATTGATCGCTCGGCTCTTCCGCTCTTTTGTGCTCGTGCCTTGCTCCTCCTTTGAGTCTCCTTTCAAAACCTCCTCTCCATTGATCGCTCGGCTCTTCCTCTCTTTCAAAACCTCCTTTGAGTCTCCTCTAGGCTAAAAAGGAACAAAACTCACGAGAAAAGGAACAAAAGACACATATTTATAAGGGGATTTAACCACTAAAACACCACCAAAATGAGAGACATCACACGTCCCTGAAGGGCATGATCGTCCCAGAGAAATGACGCCCTTCCCAAGTCCTATAAATAGCCCCAAGGCATTTATTGTGACGCCAACGCTTTCAGAGAATATTCAGAGAATCAGAGAGAAAGCGACCTCGATCAAGAACACGAAGAACAAGCTTAGACTTAGTGTTTGATCGAGTGAGAATTGTAACCCAAATCACAAACTGTTTGTAAACCAGAAAACCAAAAGAAAAAGAGAGAAGTCCTACGACGTACTGTAGGACGTTGGGATAGAGTCCTTTAGAAGATTACGCTCGCTTAAGTTGTAGGCTTAAAGGAGTCCTTTACTAGTGGACTAAGGACGTACTCTAAGTGCCAAAGAAGTGTAAAGAACTCGCCAGTACAACTGTAAGGACGCTTAATAAGAAAGGAAAAATCTATTCAAAAATCCTCCAAGGAGGTAGAGGTTTACACTCAAGGACTACTTGGTCTTGAGTGGTTCCTCTATAAATCCTGTGTTCCATACTTGTCAAGTTCACCTGTTTAGTTTCATATTTCCGCTGCACAACTAAAGGACGGCCTTATACTTAGTAAGAACGCCTCACTCAAGGACGCCTTTACCCAAGTAAAGGACGTCCTCGCTCATACTAACGATCCAACAATTGGTATCAGAGTAGGCGCTCTAGATTTTTGTTGAGTTGCAGGTGAAAATGGACATGGAACCGATTGGAATCTCTAGCGTGAAGCCTCCGCGCCTGACGGACGGCAACTTCAATCGCTGGAAAATCAAATTTGAGAACTTTGTAAGGAGTCAGAACTACCAGTGCTGGAGAGTGATCAAGTTTGGTGATCTCAAAGTCTCTGCTGACAAAGTATTCAAAGAGGAACAATGGGGTCCCGACGAATTCAAGCTGATGGAGACAAATGCTAAGGCGATATGCTTCCTTCAGACGTCCCTCTGCGAAAGGGACGCCACCAGAGTTAGCAACTTGCCCACAGCTAAACAACAGTGGGAAGCTCTTGAGAAGTACCACGTAGGGACTGCTGAGATGAAGGAGGACGTTCAGCTAGAAGTGAAGAGAGACTTCTACTCGTTACGAATGCTGCCAAATGAAACGGTAAAGGACTACTCCTTCCGCTTTGAAGCTCTTGTCACCAAATTGAAGAATTTGGGAATCCTAGAGGCTGAAATCTCCATGAGGAACAAAGTTCAAGTGTTAATGGATGGGTTAACAAAAGTATGGAACTTTGACGTCCCCGATCATACTAACGATCCAACACATGGGACGATCACTGTTAGAAACATAACCTCATCTCAAATACACATAGACGGCGGGAGGCTGTATGTTGTCAAAATCACCGGCCAATAAAAGTATGGTTTCCCTAAAGATCCGAATGGATTGAAACCGTCCGTTGATAAACCTAATCTGACGTTGCGCGATTCGCAGCTAAATCCAAGTACATTGCATTCAAATGTTTCCATGTAGACTATCTGAAGGGTGTCGCATCACCCCATCTTCTTGTGTGTGGTTCATGCCATTGCATGTGTTCAACCGTCATCGCCACACATGAGATCATAACACATTTGAAAAATACCCCATCTTACGATTAAATTAGGGGAATTAGCATCCACATGGTAGCAAACTAGCGTCCATAGAATAGCTAATTATATAACATTTGGTAATTGGCTTCCAAGTGGTCGCCAATTACCTTCCATGTGGTAGCTAAATACATTTCACTCTACTCAAAATTATAACGTTAATGCCATCAATATAAGCACAACCTTGTATGTCATATATTATTACCTATAATGAAAAAAAGTATACCAAAAGACTACACGTAAGAAAAAATACAATTTAATTTTGGGGAATTAGCGACCACTTGGTCGCCTAAATCTTAATAAAAAAATGACTTGGAGATTTAGCGACCATTTGGTCGCCAATTCCATAATAAAAAAATTTAGCCTAGCTCATTAGCGACCATTTTGACCGCCAAATGCATAGTATACGAAATACTAATCTATACAATTAGTGACTAAATGGTGACTAAACACCAACAAATTAAAATTTGGGCGCATTAAAAAATTGCCACCAAAATATAGTTTAGAAGATGGTCATACGGTTGTTGCGAAAAACAAAATTCGGATGTCAATGGTTGCAAGAAGATGCCCAATTACTGTTTCGGACTTTTGGGTCATGGGACGATCACTGTTAGAAACATAACCTCATCTCAAGTACACATAGACGGCGGGAGGTTGTATGCTGTCAAATTCACCGGCCATGAAGAGTATGGTTTCCCTGAAGATCCGAATTGATTGAAACGGTCCGCTGATAAACCCACTCTGACGTTTCGCGATTCTGCAGCTAAATCCAAGTACATTGCATTCAAATGTTTCCATTCTAGACTATCTAAAGGGTGTCGCATCACCCCATCTTCTTGTGTCTGTGGTTCATGCCATTGCATGTGGTCAACCGTCATCGCCAAACATGAGATCATAACACATTTGGAAAATACCCCATCTTACGATTAAATTAGGGGAATTAGCTTCCACATGGTAGCAAATTAGCGTCCATAGAATAGCTAATTATATAACCTTTGGAAATTGGCTTCCAAGTAGTCGCCAATTAGCTTCCATGTGGTAGCTAAATACATTTCACTCTACTCAAAATTATAACGTTAATGCCATCAATATAAGCACAACCTTGTGTGTCATATATTATCACCTATAATTAAAAAAAGTATACCAAAAGACTAAACATAAGAAAAAATACGATTTAATATGGGGAATTAGTGACCACTAAGGTCGCCTAAATCTTAATAAAAAAAAATGACTTGAAGATTTAGCGACCATTTGGTCGCCAATTCCATAATAAAAAAATTTGGCCTAGCTCATTAGCGACCATTTTGACCGCCAAATGCATAGTATACATAATACTGATCTATGCAATTAGTGACTAAATGGTGACTAAACAACAACAAATTAAAATTTGGGCGCATTTAAAAATTGCCACCAAAATATATTTTAGAAGATGGTGATAAGGTTGTTGCGAAACACAAAATTCGGATATCAATGGTTGCAAGAAGATGCCCAATTACTGTTTTGGGCTTTTGGGTCATGGGACGATCACTGTTAGAAACATAACCTCATCTCAAATACACATAGACGGCGGGAGGCTGTATGTTGTCAAAATCACCGGCCATGAAGAGTATGGTTTCCCTGAAGATCCGAATGGATTGAAACGGTCCGCTAATAAACCCAATCTGACGTTTCGCAATTCTGCAGCTAAATCCAAGTACATTGCATTCAAATGTTTCCATTCTAGACTATCTGAAGGGTGTCGCATCACCCCATCTTCTTGTGTCTGTGGTTCATGCCATTGCATGTGTTCAACCGTCATCGCCAAACTTGAGATCATAACACATTTGGAAAATACCCCATCTTACGATTAAATTAGGGGAATTAGCATCCACATGGTAGCAAACTAGCGTCCATAGAATAGCAAATTATATAACATTTGGTAATTGGCTTCCAAGTAGTCGCCAATTAGCTTCCATGTAGTAGCTAAATACATTTCACTCTACTCAAAATTATAACGTTAATGCCATCAATATAAGCACAACCTTGTATGTCATATATTATCACCTATAATGAAAAAAAGTATACCAAAAGACTAAACATAAGAAAAAATACGATTCAGTTTGGGGAATTAGCGACCAATTGGTCGCCTAAATCTTAATAAAAAATGATTTGAAGATTTAGCAACCATTTCGTCGCCAATTCCATAATAAAAAAATTTGGCCTAGCTCATTAGCGACCATTTTGACCGCCAAATGTATAGTATACAAAATACTGATCTACGCAATTAGTGACTAAATGGTGACTAAACACCAACAAATTAAAATTTGGGCGCATTAAAAAATTCCCACCACAATATATTTTAGAAGATGGTGATAAGGTTGTTGCGAACAACAAAATTCGGATATCAATGGTTGCAAGAAGATGCCCAATTACTGTTTCGGGCTTTTGGGTCATGGGACGATCACTGTTAGAAACATAACCTCATCTCAAGTACACATAGACGGCGGGAGGCTGTATGATGTCAAAATCACCGGCCATGAAGAGTATGGTTTCCCTAAAGATCCTAATGGATTGAAACCGTCCGTTGATAAACCCAGTCTGACGTTCCGCGATTCAGCAGCTAAATCCAAGTACATTGCATTCAAATGTTTCCATTCTAGACTATCTGAAGGGTGTCGCATCACCTGATCTTCTTGTGTCTATGGTTCATGCCATTGCATGTGTTCAACCGTCATCACCGAACATGAGATCATAACACATATGAATAATACCCCATCTTACGATTAAATTGGAGGAATTATCTTCCACATGGTAGTAAACTAGCGTCCATATGGTAGCTAATTACATAACCTTTGGTAATTGGCTTCCAAGTGGTCGCCAATTAGCTTCCATGTAGTAGCTAAATACCTTTCACTCTATTCAAAATTATAACGTTAATGCCATCAATATAAGCAAACCCTTGTATGTCATATATTATCACATATAATGAAAAAAAGTATTTTGACCAAAAAAAATGAAAAAACGTATACCAAAAGACTAGGCGTAAGAAAAAATACGAGTTAATTTGGGGAATTAGCGATTACTTGGTCGCCTAACTCTTAATAAAAAAAATTGACTTCAAGATTTAGCGACCATTTGGTCGCCAATTCCATAATTAAAAAATTTGGCCTAGCTAATTAGCGACCATTTTGACCGCCAAATGCATAGTATACAAAATACCAAGTGGTCGCCAATTAGCTTCCATGTAGTAGCTAAATAAATTTCACTCTACTCAAAATTATAACGTTAATGCCATCAATATATGCACAACCTTGTATGTCATATATTATCACATATAATGACAAAAAGTATACAAAAAGACTAGACGTAAGAAAAAATACGATTTAATTTGGGGAATTTACGACCACTTGGTCGCCTGAATCTTAATAAAAAAAATTGGCATGTAGATTTAGCGACCATTCGGTCGCCAATTCCATAATAAAAAAATTTGGCCTAGATAATTAGCGACCATTTTGGTCTCCAAATTCATAGTATAAAAAATACCAATCTATGCAATTAGTGGCTGAATGGTGACTACACACCAACAAATTAAAATTAGGGCGCATTAATAAATTCCCACCAAAATATATTTTAGAAGATGGTGATAAGGTTGTTGCGAAAAACAAAATTTGGATATCAATGGTTGCAAGAAGACGCCCAATTTATGTTTCGGGCTTTTGGGTCCTAGGATGATCACTATTAGAAACATAACCTCATCTCAAGTACACATAGACCGCGGGAGGCTGTATGCTGTCAAAATCACCGGCCATGAAGAGCATGGTTTTCCTGAAGATCCGAATGGATTGAAACGGTCCGTTGATAAACCCAGTCTGACGTTTCGCGATTCTGCAGCTAAATCCAAGTGCATTGCATTCAAATGTTTCCATTCTACACTATCTGAACGGTGTCGCATCACCCGATCTTCTTGTGCTTGAGGTTCATGCCATTGCATGTGTTCAACCGTCATCGCCAAACATGAGATCATAACACATTTGGAAAATACCCCATCTTACGATTAAATTAGGGGAATTAGCATCCACATGGTAGCAAACTAGCGTCCATAGAATAGCTAATTATATAACATTTGGTAATTGGCTTCCAAGTAGTCGCCAATTAGCTTCCATGTAGTAGCTAAATACATTTCACTCTACTCAAAATTATAACGTTAATGCCATCAATATAAGCACAACCTTGTATGTCATATATTATCACCTATAATGAAAAAAAGTATACCAAAAGACTAAACATAAGAAAAAATACGATTCAATTTGGGGAATTAGCGACCAATTGGTCGCCTAAATCTTAATAAAAAATGATTTGAAGATTTAGCAACCATTTCGTCGCCAATTCCATAATAAAAAAATTTGGCCTAGCTCATTAGCGACCATTTTGACCGCCAAATGTATAGTATACAAAATACTGATCTACGCAATTAGTGACTAAATGGTGACTAAACACCAACAAATTAAAATTTGGGCGCATTAAAAAATTCCCACCACAATATATTTTAGAAGATGGTGATAAGGTTGTTGCGAACAACAAAATTCGGATATCAATGGTTGCAAGAAGATGCCCAATTACTGTTTCGGGCTTTTGGGTCATGGGACGATCACTGTTAGAAACATAACCTCATCTCAAGTACACATAGACGGCGGGAGGCTGTATGATGTCAAAATCACCGGCCATGAAGAGTATGGTTTCCCTAAAGATCCTAATGGATTGAAACCGTCCGTTGATAAACCCAGTCTGACGTTCCGCGATTCAGCAGCTAAATCCAAGTACATTGCATTCAAATGTTTCCATTCTAGACTATCTGAAGGGTGTCGCATCACCTGATCTTCTTGTGTCTATGGTTCATGCCATTGCATGTGTTCAACCGTCATCACCGAACATGAGATCATAACACATATGAATAATACCCCATCTTACGATTAAATTGGAGGAATTATCTTCCACATGGTAGTAAACTAGCGTCCATATGGTAGCTAATTACATAACCTTTGGTAATTGGCTTCCAAGTGGTCGCCAATTAGCTTCCATGTAGTAGCTAAATACCTTTCACTCTATTCAAAATTATAACGTTAATGCCATCAATATAAGCAAACCCTTGTATGTCATATATTATCACATATAATGAAAAAAAGTATTTTGACCAAAAAAAATGAAAAAAAGTATACCAAAAGACTAGGCGTAAGAAAAAATACGAGTTAATTTGGGGAATTAGCGATTACTTGGTCGCCTAACTCTTAATAAAAAAAATTGACTTCAAGATTTAGCGACCATTTGGTCGCCAATTCCATAATTAAAAAATTTGGCCTAGCTAATTAGCGACCATTTTGACCGCCAAATGCATAGTATACAAAATACCAAGTGGTCGCCAATTAGCTTCCATGTAGTAGCTAAATAAATTTCACTCTACTCAAAATTATAACGTTAATGCCATCAATATATGCACAACCTTGTATGTCATATATTATCACATATAATGACAAAAAGTATACAAAAAGACTAGACGTAAGAAAAAATACGATTTAATTTGGGGAATTTACGACCACTTGGTCGCCTGAATCTTAATAAAAAAAATTGGCATGTAGATTTAGCGACCATTCGGTCGCCAATTCCATAATAAAAAAATTTGGCCTAGATAATTAGCGACCATTTTGGTCTCCAAATTCATAGTATAAAAAATACCAATCTATGCAATTAGTGGCTGAATGGTGACTACACACCAACAAATTAAAATTAGGGCGCATTAATAAATTCCCACCAAAATATATTTTAGAAGATGGTGATAAGGTTGTTGCGAAAAACAAAATTTGGATATCAATGGTTGCAAGAAGACGCCCAATTTATGTTTCGGGCTTTTGGGTCCTAGGATGATCACTATTAGAAACATAACCTCATCTCAAGTACACATAGACCGCGGGAGGCTGTATGCTGTCAAAATCACCGGCCATGAAGAGCATGGTTTTCCTGAAGATCCGAATGGATTGAAACGGTCCGTTGATAAACCCAGTCTGACGTTTCGCGATTCTGCAGCTAAATCCAAGTGCATTGCATTCAAATGTTTCCATTCTACACTATCTGAACGGTGTCGCATCACCCGATCTTCTTGTGCTTGAGGTTCATGCCATTGCATGTGTTCAACCGTCATCGCCGAACATGAGATCATAACACATTTGGAAAATACCCCATCTTACGATTAAATTAGGGGAATTAGCATCCACATGGTAGCAAACTAGCGTCCATAGAATAGCTAATTATATAACATTTGGTAATTGGCTTCCAAGTAGTCGCCAATTAGCTTCCATGTAGTAGCTAAATACATTTCACTCTACTCAAAATTATAACGTTAATGCCATCAATATAAGCACAACCTTGTATGTCATATATTATCACCTATAATGAAAAAAAGTATACCAAAAGACTAAACATAAGAAAAAATACGATTCAATTTGGGGAATTAGCGACCAATTGGTCGCCTAAATCTTAATAAAAAATGATTTGAAGATTTAGCAACCATTTCGTCGCCAATTCCATAATAAAAAAATTTGGCCTAGCTCATTAGCGACCATTTTGACCGCCAAATGTATAGTATACAAAATACTGATCTACGCAATTAGTGACTAAATGGTGACTAAACACCAACAAATTAAAATTTGGGCGCATTAAAAAATTCCCACCACAATATATTTTAGAAGATGGTGATAAGGTTGTTGCGAACAACAAAATTCGGATATCAATGGTTGCAAGAAGATGCCCAATTACTGTTTCGGGCTTTTGGGTCATGGGACGATCACTGTTAGAAACATAACCTCATCTCAAGTACACATAGACGGCGGGAGGCTGTATGATGTCAAAATCACCGGCCATGAAGAGTATGGTTTCCCTAAAGATCCTAATGGATTGAAACCGTCCGTTGATAAACCCAGTCTGACGTTCCGCGATTCAGCAGCTAAATCCAAGTACATTGCATTCAAATGTTTCCATTCTAGACTATCTGAAGGGTGTCGCATCACCTGATCTTCTTGTGTCTATGGTTCATGCCATTGCATGTGTTCAACCGTCATCACCGAACATGAGATCATAACACATATGAATAATACCCCATCTTACGATTAAATTGGAGGAATTATCTTCCACATGGTAGTAAACTAGCGTCCATATGGTAGCTAATTACATAACCTTTGGTAATTGGCTTCCAAGTGGTCGCCAATTAGCTTCCATGTAGTAGCTAAATACCTTTCACTCTATTCAAAATTATAACGTTAATGCCATCAATATAAGCAAACCCTTGTATGTCATATATTATCACATATAATGAAAAAAAGTATTTTGACAAAAAAAAATGAAAAAAAGTATACCAAAAGACTAGGCGTAAGAAAAAATACGAGTTAATTTGGGGAATTAGCGATTACTTGGTCGCCTAACTCTTAATAAAAAAAATTGACTTCAAGATTTAGCGACCATTTGGTCGCCAATTCCATAATTAAAAAATTTGGCCTAGCTAATTAGCGACCATTTTGACCGCCAAATGCATAGTATACAAAATACCAAGTGGTCGCCAATTAGCTTCCATGTAGTAGCTAAATAAATTTCACTCTACTCAAAATTATAACGTTAATGCCATCAATATATGCACAACCTTGTATGTCATATATTATCACATATAATGACAAAAAGTATACAAAAAGACTAGACGTAAGAAAAAATACGATTTAATTTGGGGAATTTACGACCACTTGGTCGCCTGAATCTTAATAAAAAAAATTGGCATGTAGATTTAGCGACCATTCGGTCGCCAATTCCATAATAAAAAAATTTGGCCTAGATAATTAGCGACCATTTTGGTCTCCAAATTCATAGTATAAAAAATACCAATCTATGCAATTAGTGGCTGAATGGTGACTACACACCAACAAATTAAAATTAGGGCGCATTAATAAATTCCCACCAAAATATATTTTAGAAGATGGTGATAAGGTTGTTGCGAAAAACAAAATTTGGATATCAATGGTTGCAAGAAGACGCCCAATTTATGTTTCGGGCTTTTGGGTCCTAGGATGATCACTATTAGAAACATAACCTCATCTCAAGTACACATAGACCGCGGGAGGCTGTATGCTGTCAAAATCACCGGCCATGAAGAGCATGGTTTTCCTGAAGATCCGAATGGATTGAAACGGTCCGTTGATAAACCCAGTCTGACGTTTCGCGATTCTGCAGCTAAATCCAAGTGCATTGCATTCAAATGTTTCCATTCTACACTATCTGAACGGTGTCGCATCACCCGATCTTCTTGTGCTTGAGGTTCATGCCATTGCATGTGTTCAACCGTCATCGCCGAACATGAGATCATAACACATTTGGAAAATACCCCATCTTACGATTAAATTAGGGGAATTAGCATCCACATGGTAGCAAACTAGCGTCCATAGAATAGCTAATTATATAACATTTGGTAATTGGCTTCCAAGTAGTCGCCAATTAGCTTCCATGTAGTAGCTAAATACATTTCACTCTACTCAAAATTATAACGTTAATGCCATCAATATAAGCACAACCTTGTATGTCATATATTATCACCTATAATGAAAAAAAGTATACCAAAAGACTAAACATAAGAAAAAATACGATTCAATTTGGGGAATTAGCGACCAATTGGTCGCCTAAATCTTAATAAAAAATGATTTGAAGATTTAGCAACCATTTCGTCGCCAATTCCATAATAAAAAAATTTGGCCTAGCTCATTAGCGACCATTTTGACCGCCAAATGTATAGTATACAAAATACTGATCTACGCAATTAGTGACTAAATGGTGACTAAACACCAACAAATTAAAATTTGGGCGCATTAAAAAATTCCCACCACAATATATTTTAGAAGATGGTGATAAGGTTGTTGCGAACAACAAAATTCGGATATCAATGGTTGCAAGAAGATGCCCAATTACTGTTTCGGGCTTTTGGGTCATGGGACGATCACTGTTAGAAACATAACCTCATCTCAAGTACACATAGACGGCGGGAGGCTGTATGATGTCAAAATCACCGGCCATGAAGAGTATGGTTTCCCTAAAGATCCTAATGGATTGAAACCGTCCGTTGATAAACCCAGTCTGACGTTCCGCGATTCAGCAGCTAAATCCAAGTACATTGCATTCAAATGTTTCCATTCTAGACTATCTGAAGGGTGTCGCATCACCTGATCTTCTTGTGTCTATGGTTCATGCCATTGCATGTGTTCAACCGTCATCACCGAACATGAGATCATAACACATATGAATAATACCCCATCTTACGATTAAATTGGAGGAATTATCTTCCACATGGTAGTAAACTAGCGTCCATATGGTAGCTAATTACATAACCTTTGGTAATTGGCTTCCAAGTGGTCGCCAATTAGCTTCCATGTAGTAGCTAAATACCTTTCACTCTATTCAAAATTATAACGTTAATGCCATCAATATAAGCAAACCCTTGTATGTCATATATTATCACATATAATGAAAAAAAGTATTTTGACAAAAAAAAATGAAAAAAAGTATACCAAAAGACTAGGCGTAAGAAAAAATACGAGTTAATTTGGGGAATTAGCGATTACTTGGTCGCCTAACTCTTAATAAAAAAAATTGACTTCAAGATTTAGCGACCATTTGGTCGCCAATTCCATAATTAAAAAATTTGGCCTAGCTAATTAGCGACCATTTTGACCGCCAAATGCATAGTATACAAAATACCAAGTGGTCGCCAATTAGCTTCCATGTAGTAGCTAAATAAATTTCACTCTACTCAAAATTATAACGTTAATGCCATCAATATATGCACAACCTTGTATGTCATATATTATCACATATAATGACAAAAAGTATACAAAAAGACTAGACGTAAGAAAAAATACGATTTAATTTGGGGAATTTACGACCACTTGGTCGCCTGAATCTTAATAAAAAAAATTGGCATGTAGATTTAGCGACCATTCGGTCGCCAATTCCATAATAAAAAAATTTGGCCTAGATAATTAGCGACCATTTTGGTCTCCAAATTCATAGTATAAAAAATACCAATCTATGCAATTAGTGGCTGAATGGTGACTACACACCAACAAATTAAAATTAGGGCGCATTAATAAATTCCCACCAAAATATATTTTAGAAGATGGTGATAAGGTTGTTGCGAAAAACAAAATTTGGATATCAATGGTTGCAAGAAGACGCCCAATTTATGTTTCGGGCTTTTGGGTCCTAGGATGATCACTATTAGAAACATAACCTCATCTCAAGTACACATAGACCGCGGGAGGCTGTATGCTGTCAAAATCACCGGCCATGAAGAGCATGGTTTTCCTGAAGATCCGAATGGATTGAAACGGTCCGTTGATAAACCCAGTCTGACGTTTCGCGATTCTGCAGCTAAATCCAAGTGCATTGCATTCAAATGTTTCCATTCTACACTATCTGAACGGTGTCGCATCACCCGATCTTCTTGTGCTTGAGGTTCATGCCATTGCATGTGTTCAACCGTCATCGCCGAACATGAGATCATAACACATTTGGAAAATACCCCATCTTACGATTAAATTAGGGGAATTAGCATCCACATGGTAGCAAACTAGCGTCCATAGAATAGCTAATTATATAACATTTGGTAATTGGCTTCCAAGTAGTCGCCAATTAGCTTCCATGTAGTAGCTAAATACATTTCACTCTACTCAAAATTATAACGTTAATGCCATCAATATAAGCACAACCTTGTATGTCATATATTATCACCTATAATGAAAAAAAGTATACCAAAAGACTAAACATAAGAAAAAATACGATTCAATTTGGGGAATTAGCGACCAATTGGTCGCCTAAATCTTAATAAAAAATGATTTGAAGATTTAGCAACCATTTCGTCGCCAATTCCATAATAAAAAAATTTGGCCTAGCTCATTAGCGACCATTTTGACCGCCAAATGTATAGTATACAAAATACTGATCTACGCAATTAGTGACTAAATGGTGACTAAACACCAACAAATTAAAATTTGGGCGCATTAAAAAATTCCCACCACAATATATTTTAGAAGATGGTGATAAGGTTGTTGCGAACAACAAAATTCGGATATCAATGGTTGCAAGAAGATGCCCAATTACTGTTTCGGGCTTTTGGGTCATGGGACGATCACTGTTAGAAACATAACCTCATCTCAAGTACACATAGACGGCGGGAGGCTGTATGATGTCAAAATCACCGGCCATGAAGAGTATGGTTTCCCTAAAGATCCTAATGGATTGAAACCGTCCGTTGATAAACCCAGTCTGACGTTCCGCGATTCAGCAGCTAAATCCAAGTACATTGCATTCAAATGTTTCCATTCTAGACTATCTGAAGGGTGTCGCATCACCTGATCTTCTTGTGTCTATGGTTCATGCCATTGCATGTGTTCAACCGTCATCACCGAACATGAGATCATAACACATATGAATAATACCCCATCTTACGATTAAATTGGAGGAATTATCTTCCACATGGTAGTAAACTAGCGTCCATATGGTAGCTAATTACATAACCTTTGGTAATTGGCTTCCAAGTGGTCGCCAATTAGCTTCCATGTAGTAGCTAAATACCTTTCACTCTATTCAAAATTATAACGTTAATGCCATCAATATAAGCAAACCCTTGTATGTCATATATTATCACATATAATGAAAAAAAGTATTTTGACCAAAAAAAATGAAAAAAAGTATACCAAAAGACTAGGCGTAAGAAAAAATACGAGTTAATTTGGGGAATTAGCGATTACTTGGTCGCCTAACTCTTAATAAAAAAAATTGACTTCAAGATTTAGCGACCATTTGGTCGCCAATTCCATAATTAAAAAATTTGGCCTAGCTAATTAGCGACCATTTTGACCGCCAAATGCATAGTATACAAAATACCAAGTGGTCGCCAATTAGCTTCCATGTAGTAGCTAAATAAATTTCACTCTACTCAAAATTATAACGTTAATGCCATCAATATATGCACAACCTTGTATGTCATATATTATCACATATAATGACAAAAAGTATACAAAAAGACTAGACGTAAGAAAAAATACGATTTAATTTGGGGAATTTACGACCACTTGGTCGCCTGAATCTTAATAAAAAAAATTGGCATGTAGATTTAGCGACCATTCGGTCGCCAATTCCATAATAAAAAAATTTGGCCTAGATAATTAGCGACCATTTTGGTCTCCAAATTCATAGTATAAAAAATACCAATCTATGCAATTAGTGGCTGAATGGTGACTACACACCAACAAATTAAAATTAGGGCGCATTAATAAATTCCCACCAAAATATATTTTAGAAGATGGTGATAAGGTTGTTGCGAAAAACAAAATTTGGATATCAATGGTTGCAAGAAGACGCCCAATTTATGTTTCGGGCTTTTGGGTCCTAGGATGATCACTATTAGAAACATAACCTCATCTCAAGTACACATAGACCGCGGGAGGCTGTATGCTGTCAAAATCACCGGCCATGAAGAGCATGGTTTTCCTGAAGATCCGAATGGATTGAAACGGTCCGTTGATAAACCCAGTCTGACGTTTCGCGATTCTGCAGCTAAATCCAAGTGCATTGCATTCAAATGTTTCCATTCTACACTATCTGAACGGTGTCGCATCACCCGATCTTCTTGTGCTTGAGGTTCATGCCATTGCATGTGTTCAACCGTCATCGCCGAACATGAGATCATAACACATATGAAAAATACCCCATCTTACGATTAAATTAGGGGAATTAGCATCCACATGGTAGCAAACTAGCGTCCATAGAATAGCTAATTATATAACATTTGGTAATTGGCTTCCAAGTAGTCGCCAATTAGCTTCCATGTAGTAGCTAAATACATTTCACTCTACTCAAAATTATAACGTTAATGCCATCAATATAAGCACAACCTTGTATGTCATATATTATCACCTATAATGAAAAAAAGTATACCAAAAGACTAAACATAAGAAAAAATACGATTCAATTTGGGGAATTAGCGACCAATTGGTCGCCTAAATCTTAATAAAAAATGATTTGAAGATTTAGCAACCATTTCGTCGCCAATTCCATAATAAAAAAATTTGGCCTAGCTCATTAGCGACCATTTTGACCGCCAAATGTATAGTATACAAAATACTGATCTACGCAATTAGTGACTAAATGGTGACTAAACACCAACAAATTAAAATTTGGGCGCATTAAAAAATTCCCACCACAATATATTTTAGAAGATGGTGATAAGGTTGTTGCGAACAACAAAATTCGGATATCAATGGTTGCAAGAAGATGCCCAATTACTGTTTCGGGCTTTTGGGTCATGGGACGATCACTGTTAGAAACATAACCTCATCTCAAGTACACATAGACGGCGGGAGGCTGTATGATGTCAAAATCACCGGCCATGAAGAGTATGGTTTCCCTAAAGATCCTAATGGATTGAAACCGTCCGTTGATAAACCCAGTTTGACGTTCCGCGATTCAGCAGCTAAATCCAAGTACATTGCATTCAAATGTTTCCATTCTAGACTATCTGAAGGGTGTCGCATCACCTGATCTTCTTGTGTCTATGGTTCATGCCATTGCATGTGTTCAACCGTCATCACCGAACATGAGATCATAACACATATGAATAATACCCCATCTTACGATTAAATTGGAGGAATTATCTTCCACATGGTAGTAAACTAGCGTCCATATGGTAGCTAATTACATAACCTTTGGTAATTGGCTTCCAAGTGGTCGCCAATTAGCTTCCATGTAGTAGCTAAATACCTTTCACTCTATTCAAAATTATAACGTTAATGCCATCAATATAAGCAAACCCTTGTATGTCATATATTATCACATATAATGAAAAAAAGTATTTTGACCAAAAAAAATGAAAAAAAGTATACCAAAAGACTAGGCGTAAGAAAAAATACGAGTTAATTTGGGGAATTAGCGATTACTTGGTCGCCTAACTCTTAATAAAAAAAATTGACTTCAAGATTTAGCGACCATTTGGTCGCCAATTCCATAATTAAAAAATTTGGCCTAGCTAATTAGCGACCATTTTGACCGCCAAATGCATAGTATACAAAATACCAAGTGGTCGCCAATTAGCTTCCATGTAGTAGCTAAATAAATTTCACTCTACTCAAAATTATAACGTTAATGCCATCAATATATGCACAACCTTGTATGTCATATATTATCACATATAATGACAAAAAGTATACAAAAAGACTAGACGTAAGAAAAAATACGATTTAATTTGGGGAATTTACGACCACTTGGTCGCCTGAATCTTAATAAAAAAAATTGGCATGTAGATTTAGCGACCATTCGGTCGCCAATTCCATAATAAAAAAATTTGGCCTAGATAATTAGCGACCATTTTGGTCTCCAAATTCATAGTATAAAAAATACCAATCTATGCAATTAGTGGCTGAATGGTGACTACACACCAACAAATTAAAATTAGGGCGCATTAATAAATTCCCACCAAAATATATTTTAGAAGATGGTGATAAGGTTGTTGCGAAAAACAAAATTTGGATATCAATGGTTGCAAGAAGACGCCCAATTTATGTTTCGGGCTTTTGGGTCCTAGGATGATCACTATTAGAAACATAACCTCATCTCAAGTACACATAGACCGCGGGAGGCTGTATGCTGTCAAAATCACCGGCCATGAAGAGCATGGTTTTCCTGAAGATCCGAATGGATTGAAACGGTCCGTTGATAAACCCAGTCTGACGTTTCGCGATTCTGCAGCTAAATCCAAGTGCATTGCATTCAAATGTTTCCATTCTACACTATCTGAACGGTGTCGCATCACCCGATCTTCTTGTGCTTGAGGTTCATGCCATTGCATGTGTTCAACCGTCATCGCCGAACATGAGATCATAACACATATGAAAAATACCCCATCGTAAGATTAAGTTGGAGTAATTATCTTCGACATGGTAGCAAACTAGCATCCATATGGTAGCTAATTACATAACCTTTGGTAATTGGCTTCCAAGTGGTCGCCAATTAGCTTCCATGTGGTCGCCAATTAGCTTCCATGTGGTAGCTAAATACATTTCACTCTACTCAAAATTATAACGTTAATGCTATCAATATAAGCACAACCTTGTATGTCATATATTATCACATATAATGAAAAAAAGTATACCAAAAGACTACACGTAAGAAAAAATACGATTTAATTTGGGGAATTAGCGACCACTAGGTCGCCTAAATCTTAATAATAAAGAATTTGCTTGTGGATTTAGCGACCATTTGGTCGCCAATTCCATATTATAAAGATTTGACCTAGCTAATTAGCGACCATTTTGGTCTCCAAATTCATAGTATACAAAATACCGATCTATGCAATTAGTGACTAAATGATGACTAAACACCAACAAATTAAAATTTGGGCTCATAAAAAAAAACCCCACCAAAGTATACTATAGAAGATGGTGATAAGGCTGTTGCGAAAAACAAAACTCGGATATCAATGGTTGTAAGAAGACGCCCAATTTCTGTTTCGGGCTTTTGGGTCCTGGGACGATCACTGTTAGAAACACAACCTCATCTCAAATATACACAGACGGCGGGAGGCTGTATGCTGTCAAAATCACAGGCCATGAAGAGTATGGTTTCCCTGAAGATCCGAATGGATTGAAACCGTCCGTTGATAAACCTAGTCTGACGTTGCCCGATTCTGCAGCTAAATCTAAGTGCATTGCATTCAAATGTTTCCATTCTAGACTATCTAAAGGGTGTCGCATCACCCGATCTTCTTGTGTCTGTGGTTCATGCCATTGCATGTGTTCAACCGTCATCGCCGAACATGAGATCATAACACATATGAAAAATAGCCCATCTTACGATTAAATTGGAAGAATTAACTTCCACATGGTAGCAAACTAACGTCCATATGGTAGCTAACTATATAACCTTCGGTAATAGGCTTCCAAGTGGTCGCCAATTAGCTTAAATGTGGTCGCCAATTAGCTTCCATGTGGTCGCCGAACAAGAGATCATAACACAAACGAGAAATAGCCCATCTTACGATTAAATTGGAGGAATTAGCTTCCAAATGGTATTAAAGCGTCCATATGGTAGCTAATTACATAACATTTGGTAATTGGCTTCCAAGTGGTCGCCAATTAGCTTCCATGTGGTCGCCAATTAGCTTCCATGTGGTAGCTAAATAGCTTTCACTCTACTCAAAATTATAACGTTAATGCCATCAATATAAGCACAACCTTGTGTCATATATTATCACATATAATGAAAAAAAATATATACCAAAAGACTAGATGTAAGAAACAATACAATTTAATTTGGGGAGTTAGCAACGACTTGGTCGCCTAAACCTTAATAAAAAAAATTGACTTGTAGATTTAGCGACCATTTGGTCGCCAATTCCATAATATAAAACTTTGACCTAGCTAATTAGCGACCATTTGGTCGCTAAATGCATAGTATACAAAATACCGATCTATGCAATTAGTGACTAAATGGTGACTAAACACCGAAAAATTAAAATCTGCGCTTATTAAAAAATTCCCAACAAAATATATTTTAGAAGATGGTGATAAGGCTGTTGCGAAAAAAAAAATTCGGATATCAATGGTTGCAAGACGACGCCCAATTTCTGTTTCGGGCTTTTGGAACCTGGGACGATAACTGTTAGAAACATAATCTCATATGAAATACATAGACGGCGGGAGGCTGTGTCCTGTCAAAATCACCGGCCATGAAGAGTATGGATTCCCTGAAGATCAGAATGGATTGAAGCCGTCCGTTGATAAACTCAGTCTGACGTTGCGCGATTCTGCAGGTAAATCCAAATACATTGCATTCAACTGTTTCCATTCTAGACTATCTGAAGGGTGTTGCATCACCCGATCTTCTTGTGTCTCTGGTTCATGCCATTGCATGTGTTCAACCGTCATCGCCGAACATGAGATCACAACACATATGAAAAATAGCCCATCGTCAGATTAAATTGGAGGAATTAGCTTCCACATGGTAGCAAAGTAGCGTCCATATGGTAGCTAATTACATAACCTTTGGTAATTGGCTTCCAAGTGGTCGCCAATTAGCTTAAATGTGGTCGCCAATTAGCTTCCATGTGGTAGCTAAATAGCTTTCACTCTACTTAAAATTATAACGTTAATGCAATGAATATAAGCACAACCTTGTATGTCATATATTACCACATATAATGAAAAAATATATACCAAAAGACTAGATGTGAGAAACAATACAATTTAATTTGAGGAGTTAGTGACGACTTGGTCGCCTAAATCTTAATAAAAAAAAATTGGCTTGTGGATTTAGCGACCATTTGGTCGCCAATTCCATAATAAAAAAAATTGACCTAGCTAATTAGCGACCATTTTGGTCTCCAAATTCATAGTATACAAAATATCGATCTATGCAATTAGTGACTAAATGATGACTAAACACCGATAAATTAAAATCTACGCCCATTAAAAAATTCCCAACAAAATATAATTTAGAAGATGGTGATAAGGCTGTTGCGAAAAACAAGACTCGGATATCAATGGTTGCAAGAGGACGCCCAATTTCTGTTTCGGGCTTCTGGGTCCTGGGACGATCACTGTTAGAAACATAACCTCATCCCAAATACACAGACGGCGGGAGGTTGTATGCTGTCAAAATCACCGGCCATGAAGAGTATGGTTTCCCTGAACATACGAATGGATTGAAACCGTCCGTTGATATACCCAGTCTGACGTTGTGCAATTCTGCAGTTAAATCCAACTACATTGCAGTGAAATGTTTCCATTCTAGACTATCTGAAGGGTGTCGCATCACCCGATCTTCTTGTGTCTGTGGTTCATGCCATTGCATGTGTTGAACCGTCATCGCCGAACATGAGATCATAACACATATGAAAAATAGCCCATCTTACAATTAAATTGGAGGAATTAACTTCCACATGGTAGCAAACTAACGTCCATATGGTAGCTAATTATATAACCTTCGGTAATTGGCTTCCAAGTGGTCGCCAATTAGCCTAAATGTGGTCGCCAATTAGCTTCCATGTGGTAGCTAAATACATTTCACTCTACTCAAAATTATAACGTTAATGCAATCAATATAAGCACAACCTTGTATGTCATATATTATCACATATAATGAAAAAAAGTATACCAAAAGACTAGAGGTAAGAAAAAATACGATTTAATTTGGGGAATTAGCGACCACTTGGTCGCCTAAATCTTAATAAAAAAAATTGGCTTGTGGATTTAACGACCATTTTGTCGCCAATTCCATAATAGAAAAATTTGGCCTATCTGATTAGCGACCATTTTGGTGTCCAAATTCATAGTATACAAAATACCGATCTATGCAATTAGTGACTAAATGGTGACTAAACACAAACAAATTAAAATTTGGGCTCATAAAAAAACCCCCACCAAAATAAATTTTAGTAGATGGTGATAAGGCTGTTATGAAAAACAAAACTCGGATATCAATGGTTGCAAGAAGACACCCAATTTCTGTTTTGGGCTTTTGGGTCTTGGGACGATCACTGTTAGAAACATAACCTCATCTCAAAGACACATAGACGGCGGGAGGCTGTATGCTGTCAAAATCATCGGCCATGAAGAGTATGGTTTCCATGAAGATCCGAATGGATTGAAACCGTCCGTTGATAAACCCAGTCAGACGTTGCGCGATTCTGCAGCTAAATCCAATTACATTGCATTCAAATGTTTCCATACTAGACTATCTGAAGGGTGTCGCATCACCCGATCTTCTTGTGTCTGTGGTTCATGCCATTGCATGTGTTCAACCGTCATCGCCGAACATGAGATCATAACACATATGAAAAATAGCCCATCTTACGATTAAATTGGAGGAATTAGCTTCCACATGGTAGCAAAGTAGCGTCCATATAGTAGCTAAATACATAACCTTTGGTAATTGGCTTCCAAGTGGTCGCAAATTAGCTTCCATATGGTAGCTAAATACCTTTCACTCAACTCAAAATTATAAGGTTAATGCCATCAATATAAGCACAACCTTGTATGTCATATATTATTACATACAATGAAAAAAAATTATACCAAAAGACTAGATGTAAGAAACAATACAATTTAATTTGGGGAGTTAGCGATGACTTGGTCGCCTAAATCTCAATAAAAAAAATTGACTTGTAGATTTAGCGACCATTTGGTCGCCAGTTCCATAATATAAAAATTTGACCTAGCTAATTAGTGACCATTTGGCCGCCAAATGCATAGTATACAAAATACCGATCTATGCAATTAGTGACTAAATGGTGACTAAACACTGACAAATTAAACTCTACGCTGATTAAAAATTTCCCAACAAAATTAATTTTAGAAGATGGTGATAAGGCTGTTGCGAAAAACAAAACTCGGTGTTGGGACGCTATCAAGGACGCTTGCGTACTTGATAGTGTGCCCACAACCGTCCCTTAGTTTTGATATGACAAACTCACTTTGATTCTAATAAAATTGTCCAAGTGTTAAGGAACGCCAGTGACAAAAGGACAACAAGTGTGTATGGGCGTCCCCTAGGCTTAGGGACGCTAGCTAACAGGAAATAAGGACCAGCTAGAGACTACTTGAGCAAGGACGGAGTCCCAAAGCAAGTAGGAACGCAAAGCTAAGCGTCCTTACTCACTAGCCGACAGGATGACATCACTCGACAACATTTGATCATCCAAGGACACGTGGAGACTGATCCTGTAGCGGAGTCCAACACTACGTGGCGGACGATCCTGTTGCAGAGTTCATCAATACGTGGCGGCAGATCCTGTAGCAGAGTTCATCACACACAGCTGGATACAGGAAGCTTCCTCATCACCGCCATCATACGTGGAGGAAGATCCTGTAGCCACGTCCACCAAGGGCATGATCGTCCCAGGAGAATGACGCTCTTCCCCAAGTCCTATAAATAGCCCCAAGGCATTTATTGTGACGTTAACGCTTTCAGAGAATATTCAGAGAGAATCAGAGGAAAGCGGCTCACTCAAGAACACGAAGAACTAGCTCAAGAACTCAAGAACAGTGCTAAGACTTGTGCTAGATCGAGTGAGAATTGTAACCAAAATCACAACTTGTTTGTAATCAGAAAAACACAAAAAGAAAGAGAGAGTCCTACGAAGTACTGTAGGACGTAGGGATAGAGTCCTTTATAAGATTGAACTCGCTTAAGTTGTAGGCTTAGAGGAGTCCTTTACTAGTGGACTTAGGAAGAAAAGCTAAGTGCCAGAGAACTGTAAAGACTCGCCAGTACAACTGTAAGGACGTTCAATATAAAGGGAGAAACTATTCAAAAATCCTCCAAGGAGGTAGAGGTTTACACTCAAGGACTACTTGGTCTTGAGTGGTTCCTCTATAATTCACCGCGTTCACTTTTACTTGTTTAAGTATTTCATTCCGCTGCACAACTAAAGGACGCCCCTACTCCTCGTGGGGACACCTGACCTAAGGACGTCTTTATCTATGTAAAGGACGTCCCTCAGTTACTAACGATCCAACAATTGGTATCAGAGCAGGCGCTCTAGATTTTGTTGAGTTGTAGGTAAAAGATGGACATGGAACCTATTGGAATCTCTTTTGTGAAGCCTTTGCGCCTGACGGACGGCAACTTCAACCGCTGGAAGATCAATTTTGAAAATTTCTGTAGGAGTCAGAACTATCAATGCTGGAAGCGTATTATGAAGGGAGACCTCAAAGTTCCCGCTGACAAAGCTGACAAAGAGAATGAGTGGGGTCCTGATGAATTCAAGCTGATGGAAACAAATGTTAAGGCAATATGCTTCCTTCAAGCGTCCCTCTGTGAAAGGGACGCCACCAGAGTTAGCAATTTGGCAACAACCAAACTACAGTGGGAAGCTCTCGAGAAGTACCATGTAGGAACTGCTGAGATGAAGGAAGACGTTCAGCTCGAAATCAAGAGAGAGTTCTATGATTTCAGAATGCTGCCCAATGAAACAGTTAAGGACTACTCATACCGCTTTGAAACTCTTGTCACCAAGATGAGGAACTTGGGCATTCCAGAAGCTGAAGTTTCAATGAGGAACAGAGTTCAAGTGGTCATTGATGGCCTTACAGGAGCCTGGAACTTCGATAGAACTACGTTCAAGGAAAATTCTGCTAACAAGACTCTGGATATGGAAGAGATCTACGGAAAGTTGAGGCAGTACGAAGCAAGGAGGAACTCCGATATGGCTGAGCTAGGACGGAATCCTCAGACAGATCTTGCTTTGGTAACATCAACACCAGAGTACGCTGAGTATTTGCGCCGCCAAAGAGAACTTGCTATGATGGTGGAAGCCAACAAGAATGAGAACCGTGAGAAGATGCGCGTTCAAGCTTTAAAAGAAAAAGAAAGCAAGTCAAAGGAAGAGCTCGATGAAGAGGAAGAACTTGCTCTTCTGCACAAGGCTCTCCGTATCTATGGTAAAAGGAGCAAATACTTCAACAAACACAAGATGCCATACAAGAAGGAAAGTCCCAAGTACACAGAGGCTGAAATGAAGGAACTCACTTGCTACAAATGTAACAAGAAGGGACACTTTGCCAAGAAATGTAATACGGGAATGACCTCCAAGGAAATAAAGACAAAAGCTCTTTTTGGAGCGTGCTCAGCTTCATGGGATAATGTTAGTTCTGATGATGAAGAACCTGATGAACAGGCGGCGTATATAGCTATTGAGGACGCCTCAGATGATGAACAAGTGGCGTACATGGCTATGGAGGACGCCTCAGCTGTTCAAGAGGACGCCTCAGAAAAGGAACCAGAGGTAACTCATGAATCCATGATAAATTCCTTAGAAAGATGATCAAAATCAAAGCTTATCAAACTCATTGGTAAAATCATGGAAGAAAGTCTTGCAATGAAACAAAGAATGGATGAACTTGAACTTGAAAATGAAAATATTGTAGTTGAATGTGAGAACTATGCTACAGTGTTTTTGCAACTAGAGTCCTCAGGAGAAGAAACAAAGTGATGTGATTCGGCCCACGCCGATTCAACGCTCCCAGCCATGCCTCGCATCCTCATCCTTGGGGGTGCCAAGGCCCTCGCTTTCCCAAGCCGCAGCCCCATCCCGAGGCCCTGTTCAGGACGTGCGCCACTCGGCCCCGCAGCTGTGCGCCGGTGCCTCACTTAGGCACCCGCCTAGGCGCCCGCATTCCGGGCCTCGCCCCACGATGCCCATGGTGATGCGACCTCAATGTTCAAGATCAAGTGGAGCTGGCCTCAAGCCTCAAGCGTCGCCGACCTGGACAAGTCCATGCCCCTGGTCAAGAGACCAAGGCACATCTTCTCCTCCATGGATGGGCCGATTCAAGCATCTCATGGGCCCTAGCCCAAAACGTGCCTACTCTCCTTCTCCAGCCCAAGATGCCACCTTCACCTCCTCAAGCGACTTGGCCGCCAAGGATGCACCATCAATGCGGCCTGCCTTGCCCGCTAAGTTTGTAAGAAGACTTAAATATGTTGCTTGGCCGCCAATCTTCGTCACCCATTAACTGTGTTGCTTGGGCGCCAATCTTCATCACCTCCTCCACCCATTAAATGTTGCTTGGATCCTACTCTAAGGTTTCCGCCACCCTCCCTCCTCTTGCCCTATATAAAGGGATGCCATCTATCTTATTTGGTAGCTTAGAACTTGGACTTGGAAGACGTTTTGTCTCTATCGGGTTTTAGGCTCTTCTCTCTTTTCTCTTGGTGAGTTTATCCTAGAGAAGAAGGAGTTCGTCCTTGTGAGTTCATCAAGGGCCTAGTCAAGCACGTATTGGGTGAGTTTATCCCAAGGCGTGATTTGGCTTGCTTGTTTGATTCTTTGGTGCGTTTATCCAAAGAGTCAATCAAGTACTTATCCTTTCATTTCAAGTCATCTCTATCCTCAAAAATTCGTGTGTTTGCTCATCCAAATCCACACCAAAAATAGTCACAAATAACACCAGCGATCCTTACTTGTTCCAATCAAGTGAACAAGACTCCTTCGACCCAGAAGCATAGTCGATCCTAAGGCGATTCACATCATTTGGTATCAGAGCCTGTCGAAGCAAGTGCCTTAATTTGTGGGGATCATGTCTTCAGATATTAGCAAGGACAAGACGGCGGATGCCTCCTCTAGCTCTACTATGACCGATGAGCGTGTTATGCACCTCATCCAACTGAGTATTAAAGCAATGCGAGATGCTGAGCGAGAAGAGAAGGAGCAATCTGACCGAGCCCTAAAGGAAAGCCTAGCCCGAACTATTGATGATAGGCTTAGTGCCTTATTTTCGCACAATTCTCAAGCATCCAGTGAGGTCCTCGGCCAACACCAAACCGAAGAACACCAAGAAGTGGATGGTCTCAAGGAAGATGACCGAACTGAGCAACCTAGCAATGAGATCCGTGAGAACGCGCCTCGGAACACACTAGCCAACCTGGCCAATGTGTTGCCCGCGCCTCGGGGACCACCCAATCAGGATGCCCCAGGTGAACTCTTGCGCCGATTGCCCCGTCTTAATACACGCCAAGAAAGAGGGCCGGAGGGGGGCCTATATGGGCCACGACGGAATGTGCCTAACCCTGACGCCCACCGAGAAAGAGGTCCTTATCCAGAACAAGTGCATGAGTACGGGCAAGGAATCCACGAGCATAGGAGGGAACCACACCATGGAGTCAAACTCCAAATTGAACCCTTTGCGGGTGCCTTCGACGCTGAGGCTTATCTAGATTGGGAGACAAGGACCGAAGAAGTCTTCAACTTCTACCAATAACAAGAAGGCCAACGAGTGGCGCTAGCAACAATACACTTCACTGAGTTTGCCCAATCCTAGTGGCAGGACTTGAAGCAACAACGGCTTTATAACGGTTTGCAACCTATAAGCACTTGGCGCGATCTTAAAGAGGTCATGCGAGACCGTTTCGTGCCCGAAGACTACCAAGCTCGTATTCAAGTCAAGTTGGAACGAGTGAAGCAAGGCACCAGGACGCTGGATGAGTACTTTAAGGACCTTCGCCAATTGGTGTTTAGGTCCCAAGTTCAATTTCCGGATAGGTACATAGTCTCAAAATTCATTGGCGGACTTAATCCCGAGTTGGCGTATCATGTGGAGACGCAACGATTTGGGGCCAACCCCAACATCAACGAGGTTCTTCACTATACCAATCAAGTCCACCAATGTCTCCTTAAAAGGCGGGTTAGGGCCAGTAATCGGTCAATGGGGCAAGGGTCTTCACACCTTCCTCAACCGATTAGAAGGAGCGAGGGCCAAGACACAAAAACAGACTCACTTTATGATCCACCTAAGAAAGACCCTCCAAGCATGTCCGCCCCGCCTAAAGAGGAACCCTCCAACCGGACGAGGGATCTCAAATGTTACAAGTGCCTCGGACGAGGGCACTTCGCCCGAGATTGCCCCACTCGGCGGCAAGTCCTCCTCAATGCCGCCGGGGACTATGAATCCGAGGACGAGGAGGATGTCAAGGCCATGGGTGACGACCATAGTGAAGAGCACATTGATGTGGTACCCGTTAAAGGTGATTGTTTTGTGGTCCAACGAACCTTATTAAGCGGTGAAATGCGTAACATGCCGTCACAGCGGGAGAACATCTTTCGCACCCGCTGCTTTATCCAAGGCAAGGTGTGTAGCGTCATCATCGATGGTGGATCAAGTAGTAACCTCGTGAACGCTGAAGTGGTAGCCCGATTCAATCTACAAACCACTCCACGAAAGGTGCACTACGCTCTTCATTGGCTTAACTCCAACGAGCCTGTTATGGTGAAGGAGCAAGTAAAGCTCAAATTCGCCATTGGGCCATATGAGGATGAGGTCGTATGTGATGTGGTGTCAATGACGGCGTGCCATCTTCTTCTAGGACGCCCCTGGCAATATGACCGGGCCATGATTCACCAAGGCATATCCAATGAGTATATCTTTTATATGGATGGTAAGAAGCTCACTCTTCACCCTCTAGCTCCACATGAAGTGGCAGCTGACCTAGCTTCCAACGAGCTAAGGGGGAGAGCCAACAAAAAGGAAAAGATGGAGCGCAAGGCTTTAGAGCGAAGCTCAAAGAACCTTATGTTGTCACACGGAATGGAGGTTCTCTTTGTGCCAAGGGATCTATTATGGTTGCATCAGCATAAGGAGCACTCTCCTGACCTTCAAAATTTGAAATTGAAATCCTACGGAGAAGGTCCCTTTCAAGTGCTCGTAAGGGTCAATAACAATGCCTACCGACTGGATTTACCCGGAAAGAGTGACTCCGAGGATAAGGATTCGAGGCCGAATCCTTCTCAAGGGGGAGTGGATGATGTGATTCGGCCCACGCCGATTCACCACTCCCAGCAATGCCTCGCATCCTCATCCTTGGGGGTGCCAAGGCCCTCACTTTCCCAAGCCGCAGCCCCATCCCGAGGCCCTGTTCAGGACATGCGCCACTCGGCCCCGCAGCTGCGCGCCGGTGCCTCACTTAGGCACCCGCCTAGGCGCCCGCATTCCGGGCCTCACCCCACGATGCCCATGGTGATGCGACCTCAATGTTCAAGATCAAGTGGAGCTGGCCTCAAGCCTCAAGCGTCGCCGACCTGGACAAGTCCATACCCCTGGTCAAGAGACCAAGGCACATCTTCTCCTCCATGGATGGGCCGATTCAAGCATCTCATGGGCCCTAGCCCAAAACGTGCCTACTCTCCTTCTCCAGCCCAAGATGCCACCTTCACCTCCTCAAGCGACTTGGCCGCCAAGGATGCACCATCAATGCGGCCTGCCTTGCCCGCCAAGTTTGTAAGAAGACTTAAATATGTTGCTTGGCCGCCAATCTTCGTCACCCATTAACTGTGTTGCTTGGGCGCCAATCTTCATCACCTCCTCCACCCATTCAATGTTGCTTGGAGCCTACTCTAAGGTTGCCGCCACCCTCCCTCCTCTTGCCCTATATAAAGGGATGCCATCTATCTTATTTGGTAGCTTTGAACTTGGACTTGGAAGACGTTTTGTCTCTTTCGGGTTTTAGGCTCTTCTCTTTTTTCTCTTGGTGAGTTTATCCTAGAGAAGAAGGAGTTCGTCCTTGTGAGTTCATCAAGGGCCTAGTCAAGCACGTATTAGGTGAGTTTATCCCAAGGCGTGATTTGGCTTGCTTGTTTGATTCTTTGGTGCGTTTATCCAAAGAGTCAATCAAGTACTTATCCTTTCAATTCAAGTCATCTCTATCCTCAAAAATTCGTGTGTTTGCTCATCCAAATCCACACCAAAAATAGTCACAAATAACACCAACGATCCTTACTTGTTCCAATCAAGTGAACAAGACTCCTTCGACCCAGAAGCATAGTCGATCCTAAGGCGATTCACATCACAAAGTCTCTAAAAACTGAAGTAATGTGTCTAAAACTTGAGAACGCCAAGCTTAAGGAAGAAGTGAAGGTATTAGGAAAGAATCCTATCATTGAGGAAGTTAAACCAATGGTTTTTGTCCCAGCCAAGAGAGGACTAGGTTACGAGTCTGACACTAGGAACTCTCTACCTAGCGACTTTGAGGCAAGCAAAACTTCAGAACTTGAACTTGAAAGGGAGAAAACCAAGAATCTTCTTGAGAGAATTAGAGTCCTAGAGAGTGGAGAGAAAGGTCAAGAGGACTACTACACTAACTCCACTAGTCATAGGATCTATAAGAAAATTGCACAGGGGGAAGGTTCTAAAGTTTGTAACCCTCAAAGGATGAAAGAGAACAAAATCCAACGTCCCAACAAGAAGTACTACCTTGGTACTTACTATAGGACGTGTTGGTACTATGGACAAGGAGATCACTTCAAATATGACTGTTTAAAACTGAAGGAAGACATTGAATGTGGAAAAGCTGCTAGGACTAACATTGAAAATAAAGAGTCCGTCCCTAAGGCTAACTCTAGGCATCCTAGACGTTCTAGGAGTTCTTTCCGAAAGCATGCTATTTCAAATGATGTGAATATAAATGACTACATGCCAGAACCAGAGTTTTATTTCTGTAACGAACCATGTAAGGAACACCTTGCCTGGGTCGCCAAACACTAACTTTGTTTTGGCAGGTGGAAGTGAGGGGACGCCCATGGATCATTGATAGTGGCGCCTCAAATGATATGACAGGAAGCCAGATCCATCTCACTTCTATCCAAAGTAATGCCACGGGAGGAACTGTCTCGTTTGGAAACAAGGGAAAGGGAAAGATCAAAGGGACGGGAACTGTCATTCTTAATCCGTCCATCAAAGCAACAAACGTTAGCCTTGTTGAAGGGCTTGGCTTCAACCTCCTAAGCGTCTCTCAAATGTGTGATCAAGGTGAAAACCTAGTCACATTTTACTCAAAGGAGTGCCTCGTCATCAACAAGAAATCAAACAAAGTTGTTCTCAAAGGCGTTCGAAAGAACAATGTCTACATCTTCAAACAAGAGTTCAAGCCTCAATCTGAGTTGTGTTTATCTGCTTCAAAGGAGGACGCTGACCTCTGGCATCGCCGCCTTGCCCATGCTGGACCAAGCACAATCCTTAAGCTACACCAAAGAATATTTGTGAAAGGACTTCCCCGAATTGATCCTGAGAAAATTGAACAGTGTGAAGCCTGTATCAAAGGGAAGCAAACAAGAACGTCCTTCATGTCCAAGAACGAAGTCAGTACAAAGAAGCCTTTGGAACTTCTCCATATGGATCTTTGTGGACCACTGAAGACGTTGAGCTATGGTGGAAAGAGGTACATTTACGTTCTTGTAGATGATTTTTCTCGATTCACTTGGGTTCTTTTCTTAGCATCAAAAACAGATTGCTTCAACGCGTTCAAAGTCTTCATCAAACAAGTAGAAGTTGCCCTTGAGACGCTAGGCAAAGCCATAAGATCAGACCATGGGACGGAGTTCCAGAACTCAGAGTTCTTGGCCTACTGTGATCAACATGGTGTCTTGCACAATTTCTCAGCTCCAAGGACTCCTCAACAAAATGGAGTTGTGGAAAGAAAGAATAGGACGCTTGAGGATATGGCAAGAACTATGTTGGTAGAAAATAGCGTCCCCAAGTACTTCTGGGCTGAAGCTATAGCTACTGCATGCTACATCATCAATCGTGCCATGATCCGCCCTCTGCTGAAGAAGACGTCCTATGAGTTGTTGAATGGAAGGAAGCCTCGCATTGACTATCTCAGAGTTTTTGGATGCAAGTGCTTTGTTCACAACAACGACAAAAAAGACTTGGAAAGTTTGATGCAAGGAGTGATGAAGCCATATTCCTTGGGTACTCTCTCTTCAGCAAAGCATATAGAGTTTTCAACAAAAGGACTCTAAAGCTTGAGGAAAGTATCCACGTTGTGTTCAAAGAGAGTTCTTCTCACAAAGAAAAACAAAGTAAGAAAGAACGCTCTTCCGCATAACAGCAGGACGACTCTGAAGACGAAGGTGAAGATTGGTCCTCTGGAAAATGCTATGTTCCTAAGAACACTACTCCAAACCCTGAAGAAGTCTCCGTGGACGTTCCTAGTGTTGTTCAGGGAGTTCCATCTCGAAGTGAATCCCCAGTTCAACAAGATTTGGCTGAATCAAGTCAACAAGGGGAGCAACGTCAAGGTGTGGACGCTCTCTCTGAGGGGGAACACATTGAGGACGATGCTCAAGATGATAGTGATGATTCTGATGGAGACATTGATCCAAGATTTGTTCAACTATTTCAAAGGGAGTCCCAATTCTCTAAGGACCACCCAACTTCTCAGATTGTCTAGATCCTTCTCAAGGAGATCAAACAAGGTCAGCTGCAAGCAAGTCCCAAAGTGCAAATCTAGCTTTTTGTGCGTTCAATGCCTTTGTCTCTATGGTGGAACCAAAGAACATCAAGGAAGCACATCAGGACGCTGACTGGATTCAAGCAATGCAAGAAGAACTCAACCAGTTTGAAAGGAACAAAGTTTGGACCCTCGTCCCAAAGGTAAAAATATCATAGGGACGCGATGGGTGTTCAGAAATAAGCTTGATGAAAGTGGACGTGTGTCAGGGAACAAGGCAAGACTGGTGGCTCAAGGATTCAAGCAAGAGGAAGGCATAGACTATGACGAAACTTTTGCTCCTGTTGCAAGAATTGAGGCCGTTCGTCTCCTTATTGCCTTTGGTACTCACAAGGGATTCAAGTTATTTCAGATGGACGTCAAGACTGCCTTTCTCAACGGAAAACTGAAAGAGGAAGTGTACGTTGCTCAGCCGCCTAGCTTCGAGGACGCCTCTCACCCAGATCATGTGTACTACTTGGACAAAGCTCTCTATGGACTCAAGCAAGCCCCTCGTGCATGGTACGACAGGTTTGCATCCTTTCTTTTGTCTCATGGGTACACAAGAGGTTCAATTGATAAAACTTTGTTCATTAAGAAAGTTCACAAGGACATTTTAATTGCCCAAGTCTATGTTGATGATATAGTCTTTGGTAGTACTAACATGAAACTTGTAGATTAGTTCAAGTCCTTAATGAGTAGTGAGTTTGAGATGTCCCTTATTGGAGAACTCAATTTCTTCTTAGGACTTCAAATTAACCAACTTAAGGAAGGGACGCGTATTCACCAACAAAAATATGTCCGTGAAATGCTTGAGAAGTACGGGATGAACACGTCCAAGCCCGTGGCTACACCTTGTTCTCCCAACTCGCGTCTTTACGTAGATGAACAAGGGAAGGACGTTGATCAAAAGCTTTACAGAGGAATGATTGGCTCTTTGCTCTATTTGACCGCAAGCCATCCCGATATCATGTTTCCCGTTTGCTTGTGTGCACGCTTCCAGGCGAATCCAAAGGAGTCCCACATGCAAGAAGTCAAGAGGATCTTTCGCTACCTCAAAGGACGCGACGATCTTTGTCTTTGGTACCCTAGGAAGACGTCCTTCAAGCTTGTTGGCTACTCGGACGCTGATTATGCTGGTCATGTGATTGATAGGAAAAGCACTTCAGGAATGGCATAGTTCCTTGGTTCATGCTTAGTCTCTTGGGGATCTAAGAAACAGAACTCTGTGGCGCTTTCAACTGCGGAAGCCGAGTACGTTGCTGCTGCCTCGTGCTGTTCACAAGTCATCTGGATCAAATATCAACTTGAGGACTACGGTATCAATCTTGAAACTATTCCAATTCGCTGTAATAATACAAGTGCATGCTATTAAAATTTCTAAGAATCCTGTTTTTCATTCACGCACAAAGCATATTCATATAAGGCACCATTTCTTGCGTGATAATGTTGAACTAGGACTCATTAGTATGGAGCATGTAAGGACTGAAGACCAAATAGCTGATATTTTCACTAAGGCGCTTGATAGACGTCCCTATGAGCATCTAAGGTTGCTCTTGGGGATGATAACTTTTAAGTAGCAAGTCCCGTTCTACTATTCCCTCAATGTTTGGCTATATTTAGTAGATTCTAAGTGTTTAAGGACTGTTATGCATTGAATTCATATTTGCAAGGACGCTATTCTAAAACTTCATGTGTTTGCTACTTTGGAACGTCATTCAAATTTCTCTATTTGTCTTGAAAAGAGTATCCCTGATCACCCAACCCGCATTATAAGCCGAAATGATGGGAACTCTAAGCTTACCCTAGCCGAGAACTCTGCAAAAGCGTCCTATGAGCTTCATATTTTTTTCTTTTACGGGACGTACCTCCTTTGTTCTCAAATGGTTCACAAGGTGATCACAGGGACGGTTATCAAAGTTATTGGTTTGCTTGAAGAGGTAAATTTTTGCTAAGTTTGAGAGGACGCTCAGTGTTTGTAAGAGAGGACTCCAGTTCAGTTTTGAGAAGAAGTTGAAGAGACCGAAATTTGAATTTTGAACGTTTGCACAGTGACCGTTGTGATTGCTCAAATCATAAGGGGGAAGTTATGCCACGTGTCGCACAGAAAATCAGTGGTAATTACAGTTTGTGCCACCGCTTCCTCTATATAAGGATGCAACAGTCGCTCTCAGTCATTCATTGCTCTCAACAACTTCCCTGCTCTCAAATTTGCTCTACCTTCTCTCTAAGTTTTCCGACGACTTTCTCTCACTAAACTCATCAGAAAATGTCTCAAAGACTTGTGAACGTGGCCGGATCTTCTGCCGGCGGGAAGAGAAGAAAATTGGTGAAGTCCCACACCATAGAGAAGTCAAAGCCTATTGCTCTCAATGAATCACTAGTGGACTTCATCAATAAGAAGCCCAAAACGTTGTATTGCTGATCAGGGAACGCATGGATTAACCAGATGTGAAGGAGGACGCTGAAAAGACCAGGAATTATGAGAAGTTCTTGGAGAGGTTTGTCATCCACGGCCTCCACAAGAATGATTATAAGGACTTACCTGGGAGAATGGAGGACGTGCTCTTCTTCTCGTGATTCGGTGGTGAGAATCTTGCTCCTTTACTTGATCTCATTCCTGATTTGCATAACAAAGTCCTTCCCGACTTTCCAATGTACCCAAGGGACTCCCCTGCTTACCAAATGCTAATGAACCACTTGCCGAGTCCCTCTGCCCCTCCTCCTCAAATTCCCACCATCACCACAAAGAAGCTTTTAAAGCGTCCCGCCCCTTCGTCCCCCCTCTCAAAATCTTCTAAACCCTTCTCCTCCTCCAAACCCACTGAGATTGTGGACAAGTTTCCACCTCATATAAAAGAGGGACGCTCCAAAAAGGTTCATGACCCAAGGCCTCTCAAAAAGGCTAAGTATTCCTCCGTCCCCTCCTCAAAAAGGCCCAGCTCCACAAAAGGCCCCTCCAAACTCTCCAAGCAATCCACTCCTCAACCTCATCAACCTCTCAAAATCATCCAACTCCCAACTCCTCTTGCGTCCCCCAAACCTTCAAAAGCAAATACCCTTATTCCCTTTCAACCTAATCCTCAATCCTCACCTCTTAATCTTGCCAACTTCCCCTCCGCCCCTGCCCACATTTCCCCACCAAAGGACCCCGAGACTCCCAGGACCCGCCGTCCTTCATCAGAAAGTGGTCCGGAGGACCTTGAGCAGCGTTCCACTCTGGAACACACCTTTCGCCGTCGCAAAACAGGTGAAAAGCCTAAGGTGTTGCTTGCAAAGGAAGTGGCAGCGCCAGAACCCGTCCCCTCATCCAGTTCCTCTTCCTCCAGCTCTTCTGCGAAGAGTAACCAAGGAACTCCTGCTGGTGAGTCCTCCCCCTTTGTCAATATAACAGGGGACTCCCAAGATGAGGCTGAGAACGTTCAGGCTGAGAATGTTGAGACTGCTCCTACTCCTAAAGAAGCCAAAATTGTTGAAGTTATTGAGGACGCTGGCGAGCACCAGGTCGCTCACAAGGACGCCGAGCCTACTCTCTCTGATGAGCTCGAGCGTGATGCACAAGAGATCCCTCCCTACAACCAATCCCTTCCCCTACTCAATCCCCTCCCAACTCCTCAAGAAAACCCCTCCCCCACAATCCAAACAGAAAACCAAGTCCCGGCGGACGCTGAGCCCTCCACTGAGAATCAAACAGAGGCTCAGGACGCTGAACAAACGTCCCAAGGCAAAGCGCCTTCAGAAACTGATCAGGCCACAGCTGGTGGCAATGATGAAACAATGCAAGGCACTGAGAACGCTCCTGCTCAAGACGATGCTGAAAATGAGTCAGAGGACGATGCTGATGAAAGTTCTGATGATGAGGACTCCGAGTCCCCAAAAGGCAAGAAGAAGCGCAAGGACGATGGCGCACCTGTGAATGTTCTAGGCCCCCTGGTCTATTCTGAGGAATGGCTTTCGTCCTTCTCCAAAGACAAAGACGTTCTGGAGTTCCTTGAGCTTCTCAGATTTCAAGGCTGGTTGACCGTCGGACCCACTCCTACTGAAGTTGATAAAGAACAAGTCCGCGCGTTCTACAAAAGCTTGCGCTACAAGTCCAAGGACGGCTCTCTTCACTTCAAGATAGAGGATGAGAAAGCCTTTGTCAATGAACGCCAAGTCCGTGCCTTCTTGGGACTTAACACTCAAAAGCCCCCGTCCAACGCACTGAGTTCTCTTCTAAAGAACGGTTTTGAAATGACGGACGATGAGGAAGTAGCTATGATTGAAAGAGTCTTTCAAGGAAAAAGACCATATGGGACGGACAGGGTAGCTCACGTCTTGAGCAAAGTTGGCGCCATTGCACATTACTTCATCTGTCGCGCCGTCCTTCCTCGGTAAGAAAAGCATTCTGTTGTTCAAACGCATGACATCATATTGATAGATGCTTTTCTAGACCGCCGCCCCATCAACCTTGCCAGAATTGCAATGCAACATATGGCTAAGGGTGGGAGGAAGCGACACGCTTTGCCGTACCCAGGACTGGTCAAGCTGATCCTCAAGTCCCAGAATGCTTATGATGACAGTGCTCCCACAGAAGAGCTAGGATTGAAATGGAATCCGAACAAAGGACTTGTTCATATAAGACATAATGAGGAGCTGCCTTCCATTATCAAGCAGTTAGAAGCTGAAGCTGAGGAAGCTAAGAAGAAAGCTGAGCAAGAATGCCTAGCCGCTGAAGCTGAACAGGAACGCCTTGCCTCTATGCATCAAGAGGCCGTTCACGAGGAAGAGCCCGCAGTTAACTTTGCAGCTCTTGATCAGCTGATGATGGCGTCGTCCCCTCCTTCCTTTGTACCTTATATGGACGCTCTCTCTTCCAGTTCTGGTCCCGCGCCTATTCTTGCCCCAGCTAATCCTGAACAGCATCCTCCTGCAGAACTTATGGGTGCTATTATGAACAATCAGTGTCTCATCTTCTCTGCTCTCAAGGACTTGTCTTCGGCCTTCACCAAGTCGGCAGAACTTCATGAGAAGCTTCTCAAGTTTTACCAAGACCAAAGCCATCCTCAGTGATCGCCGTCCTCAACCTCTTTATCCCTCATTGTTTTGCCCTTGCTTCTTTTGTTTGAAAACACTTGATCTTTTTTGAACGTTGTTCTGTAATGACATTTATTCTACTTCCTTTGAATGGCTATTACACTGTTTGCTTGTATTGTGTTTGTTTAAGCGTTCCAATGCCTATAGTTGTGTTTTTATGCTAACGCCCTTATCACTTGTTATCCTTTTCGATGATGCCAAAAGGGGGAAGTGTAGTTTTGCAGAGATGCGCTATAATATAGTTATCTAGAATAAGCAAGTGTTAAGGGGGAACTATTAAGTGAAAGGTCTAAGGAACGCCGTGCTAGAATAAAAGAGGATGCTTAGAAAGTATTCTAGGACGCTACTATCTCCTTAAAATCCAAAAGTTAGAGAATCAAAGAATGAAAACTTGTGCTTTGTGAAATTTCTCTAAGTGTTAGAGGACGCTTCTAAGTTTTCATGCATGCTAAGTTCCAATGTCAAAACTATCTTGCTTAAGAGTTTGTCATCATCAAAAAGGGGGAAATTGTTGGGACGCTATCAAGGACGCTTGCGTACTTGGTAGTGTGCCCACAACCGTCCCTTAGTTTTGATATGACAAACTCACTTTGATTCTAATAAAATTGTCCAAGTGTTCAGGAACGCCAATGACAAAAGGACAACAAGTGTGTATGGGCGTCCCCTAGGCTTAGGGATGCTAGCTAACAGGAAGTAAGGACCAGCTAGAGACTACTTGAGCAAGGACGGAGTCCCAAAGAAAGTAGGAACGCAAAGCCAAGCGTCCTTACTCACTAGCCGACAGGATGACATCACTCGACAACATTTGATCATCCAAGGACACGTGGAGACCGATCCTATAGCGGAGTCCAACACTACATGGCGGACGATCCTGTAGCGGAGTCCAACACTACACACAGATGGATACAGGAAGCTTCCTCATCACCGCCATCATACGTGGAGGAAGATCCTGTAGCCACGTCCACCAAGGGCATGATCGTCCCAGGAGAATGACGCCCTTCCCCAAGTCCTATAAATAGCCCCAAGGCATTTATTGTGATGTTAACGCTTTCAGAGAGTTTTCAGAGAGAATCAGAGGAAAGCGGCTCACTCAAGAACACGAAGAACTAGCTCAAGAACTCAAGAACAATGCTAAGACTTGTGCTAGATCGAGTGAGAATTGTAACCAAAATCACAACTTGTTTGTACTCAGAAAAACACAAAAAGAAAGAGAGAGTCCTACGAAATACTGTAGGACGTAGGGATAGAGTCCTTTATAAGATTGAACTCGCTTAAGTTGTAGGCTTAGAGGAGTCCTTTACTAGTGGACTTAGGAAGAGAAGCTAAGTACCAGAGAACTTTAAAGACTCGGCAGTACAACTGTAAGGACGTTCAATATAAAGGGAGAAGCTATTCAAAAATCCTCCAAGGAGGTAGAGGTTTACACTCAAGGACTACTTGGTCTTGAGTGGTTCCTCTATAATTCACCGCGTTCACTTTTATTTGTTTAAGTATTTCATTCCGCTGCATAACTAAAGGACGCCCCTACTCCTCGTAGGGACACTTGACCTAAGGACGTCTTTATCTAAGTAAACGACGTCCCTCAATTACTAACGATCCAACACTCGGATATCAATGGTTGCAAGACGACACCCAATTTCTGGTTCGGGCTTTTGGGAGGCTGTATGCTGTCAAAATCACCGGCGATGAAGAGTATGGTTTCCCTGAATATCTGAATGGATTAAAACCGTCCGTTAATAAACCCGGTCTGACGTTGCACGATTTTGCAGCTAAATCCAAGTACATTGCATTCAAATGTTTCTATTCTAGACTATTTGAAGGTGTCGCATCACCCGATCTTCTTGTGTCTGTGGTTCATGCCATTGCATGTGTTCAACCGTCATCGCCGAACATGAGATCATAACACATATGAAAAATAGCCCATCTTACGATTAAATTGGAGGAATTAGCTTCCACATACTAGCAAATCAGCGTCCATATGGTAGCTAATTAAATAACCTTTGGTAATTGGCTTCCAAGTGGTCGCCAATTAGCTTCATGTGGTCTCCAATTAGCTTCCATGTGGTAGCTAAATACATTTTACTCTACTCAAAATTATAACGTTAATGCCATCAATATAAGCACAACCTTGTATGTCATATATTATCACATATAATGAAAAACAGTATACCAAAAGACTAGACGTAAGAAAAAATACGATTTAATTTGGGGAATTAGCGACCACTTAGTCGCCTAAATCTTAATATTAAAAAATTGGCTTGTAGATTTAGCGACCATTTGGTCGCCAATTCCATAATATAAAAATTTGGCCTAGCTGATTAGCGACCATTTTGGTCTCCAAATTCATAGTATACAAAATACCGATCTATGCAATTAGTGACTAAATGGTGACTAAACACAAACAAATTAAAATTTGGGCTCATAAAAAAACCCCCACAAAAATATATTTTAGAAGATGGTGATAAGGCTGTTGCGAAAAACAAAACTCGGATCTCAATGGTTGCAAGAAGACGCCCAATTTCTGTTTCGGGCTTTTGGGTCTTGGGACGATCACTGTTAGATACATAACCTCATCTCAAATATACATAGACGGCGGGAGGCTGTATGCTGTCAAAATCATCGGCCATCAAGAGTATGGTTTCCCTGAAGTTCCGAATGGATTGAAACCGTCCATTGATAAACCCAGTCTGACGTTGCGCGATTCTGCAGCTAAATCCAAGGACATTGCATTCAAATGTTTGCATTTTAGACTATCTGACGGGGTGTCGCATCACCCGATCTTCTTGTGTCTGTGGTTCATTCCATTGCATGTGTTCAACCGTCATCGCCGAACATGAGATCATAACACATATGAAAAATAGCCCATCTTACGATTAAATTGGAGGAATTAGCTTCCACATGGTAGCAACGTAGCGTCCATATGGTAGCTAAATACATAACCTTTGGTAATTGGCTTCCAAGTCGTCGCCAATTAGCTTCCATGTGGTAGCTAAATACCTTTCACTCTACTCAAAATTATAACGTTAATGCCATCAATATAAGCACAACCTTGTATGTCATATATTATCACATATAATGAAAAAAATACATACCAAAAGACTAGATGTAAGAAACAATACAATTTAATTTGGTCGCCTAAATCTTAATAATAAAAAATTGACTTGTAGATTTAGCGACCATTTGTTCGCCAATTCCATAATATAAAAATTTGACCTAGCTAATTAGCGACCATTTGGCCGCCAAATGCATAGTATACAAAATACCGATCTATGCAATTAGTGATTAAATGGTGACTAAACACCGACAAATTAAACTCTACGCTGATTAAAAAATTCCCAACAATATATATTTTAGAAGATGGTGATAAGGCTGTTGCGAAAACAAAACTCAGATATCAATGGTTGCAAGACAACGCCCAATTTCTGTTTCGGGCTTTTGGGTTCTGGGACGATCACTGTTAGAAACGTAATCTCATCTCAAATACACAGACGGCGGGAGGCTGTATGATGTCAAAATCACCGGCCATGAAGAGTATGGTTTCCCTGAACATACGAATGAATTGGAACCGTCCGTTGATATACCCAGTCTGACGTTGCGCGATTTTGCAGTTAAATCCAAGTACATTGCATTCAAATGTTTCCATTCTAGACTATCTGAAGGGTGTCGCATCACCCGATCTTCTTGTGTCTGTGGTTTATGCCATTGCATGTGTTCAACCGTCATCGCCGAACATGAGATCATAACACATATGAAAAATACCCCATCTTACGATTAAATTGGAGGAATTAGCTTCCACATGGTAGCAAACTAACGTCTTTATGGTAGCTAATTATATAACCTTCGGTAATTGGCTTCCAAGTGGTCGCCAATTAGCTTAAATGTGGTCGCCAATTAGCTTCCATGTGGTAGCTAAATACATTTCACTCTACTCAAAATTATAACGTTAATGCTATCAATATAAGCACAACCTTGTATGTCATATATTATCACATATAATGAAAAAAAGTATAGCAAAAGACTAGACGTAAGAAAAAATACGAATTAATTTGGGGAATTAGCGACCACTTGGTCGCCTAAATCTTAATAATAAAAAATTGGCTTGTGGATTTAGCGAGCATTTGGTCGCCAATTCCATAACAAAAAAATTTGGCCTAGCTGATTAGCGACCATTTTGGTCTCCAAATTCATAGTATACAGAATACCGATCTATGCAATTAGTGACTAAATGATGACTAAACACCAACAAATTAAAATTTGGGCTCATAAAAAGAACTCCCACCAAAATATATTTTAGAATGTGGTGATAAGGCTGTTGCGAAAAACAAAACTCGGATATTAATGGTTGCAAGAAGACGCCCAATTTCTGTTTCGGGCTTTTGGGTCTTGGGACGATCACTTTTAGAAACATAACCTCATCTAAAATACACATAGACGGCGAGAGGCTGTATGCTATCAAAATCACCATTGAATCCGTCCGTTGATAAACCCAGTCTGACATTGCTCATTTTTGCAGCTAAATCCAAGTACATTGCATTCAAATGTTTCCATTCTAGACTATCTGAAGATGTCGCATCACCCGATCTTCTTGTGTCTGTGGTTCATGCCATTGTATGTGTTCAACCGTCATCGCCGAACATGAGATCATAACACATATGAAAAATAGTCCATCTTACGCTTAAATTGGAGGAATTAGCTTCCACATGGTAGCTAATTACATAACCTTTAGTAATTGGCTTACAAGTCGTCGCCAATTAGCTTTAATGTGGTCGCCAATTAGCTTCCATGTGGTAGCTAAATACATTTCACTCTAATCAAAATTATAACGTTAATGCCATCAATATAAGCACAAACTTGTATGTCATATATTATCACATATAATGAAAAACACTATACTAAAAGACTAGACGTAAGAAAAAATACGATTTAATTTGGGGAACTAGCGACCACTTGGTCGCCTAAATCTTAATAATAATAAATTGGCTTGTGGATTTAGCGACCATTTAGTCGCCATATCTATAATACAAAAATTTGGCCTAGCTAATTAGCGACCATTTTGGTCTCCAAATTCATAGTATACAGAATACCGATCTATGCAATTAGTGGCTAAATGATGACTAAACACGAACAAATTAAAATTTGGGCTCATAAAAAAAACTCCCACCAAAATATATTTTAGAATGTTGTGATAAGGCTGTTGCGAAAAACAAAACTCGGATATTAATGGTTGCAACAGGACGCCCAATTTCTGATTCGGGCTTTTGGGTCCTATGACGATCACTGTTAGAAAGATAACCTCATCTCAAATACACATAGACGGCGGGAGGCTGTATGCTATCAAAATCACCGGCCATGAAGAGTATGGATTCCCTGAACATGCGAATGGATTGAAACTGTCCGTTGATATACCTAGTCTGACGTTCTGCGATTCTGCAGTTAAATCCAAGTACATTGCATTCAAATGTTTTCATTCTAGACTATCTGAAGGGTGTCGCATCACCCGATCTTCTTGTGTTTGTGGTTCATGCCATTGCATGTGTTTGACCGTCATCGCCGAACATCAGATCATAACACATATGAAAAATAGCCCATCTTACGATTAAATTGGAGGAATTAACTTCCACATGGTAGCAAACTAACGTCCATATGGTAGCTAATTACATAACCTTTGGTAATTGGCTTCCAAGTAGTCGCCAATTAGCTTAAATGTGGTCGCCAATTAGCTTCCATGTGGTAGCTAAATACATTTCACTCTACTCAAAATTATAACGTTAATGCAATCAATATAAGCACAACCTTGTATGTCATATATTATCACATATAATGAAAAACAGTATACCAAAAGACTAGACGTAAGAAAAAATACGATTTAATTTGGGGAATTAGCGACCACTTAGTCGCCTAAATCATAATATTAAAAAATTGGCTTGTAGATTTAGCTACCATTTGGTCGCCAATTCCATAATATTAAAATTTGGCCTAGCTAATTAACGACCATTTTGGTCTCCAAATTCATAGTATACAAAATACCGATCTATGCAATTAGTGACTAAATGGTGACTAAACACAAACAAATTAAAATTTGGGCTCATAAGAAAACTCCCACCAAAATATATTTTAGAAGATGGTGATAAGGTGGTTGCGAAAAACAAAACTCGGATATCAATGGTTGCAAGAAGACGCCCAATTTCTGTTTCGGGCTTTTGGGTCCTGGGACGATCACTGTTAGAAACATAACCTCATCTCAAATACACATAGACGGTGGGAGGCTGTATGCTGTCAAAATCACCAGTCTGATGTTGCGTGATTCTGCAGTTAAATCCAAGTACATTGCATTCAAATGTTTCCATTCTAGACTATCTGAAGGGTGTCGCATCACCCGATCTTCTTGTGTCTGTGGTTCATGCCATTGCATGTGTTCAACCGTCATCGCCGAACATGAGATCATAACACATATGAAAAATTACCCATCTTACAATTAAATTGGAGGAATTAACTTCCACATAGTGGTAAACTAGCGTCCATATGGTAGCTAATTATATAACCTTCGGTAATTGGCTTCCAAGTGGTCGCCAATTAGATTAAATGTGGTCGCTAATTAGCTTCCATGTGGTAGCTAAATACATTTCACTCTACTCAAAATTATAACGTTAATGCAATCAATATAAGCACAACCTTGTATGTCATATATTATCACATATAATGAAAAAAAGTATACCAAAAGACTAGACGTAAGAAAAAATACGATTTAATTTGGGGAATTAGCGACGACTTGGTTGCCTAAATCTTAATATTAAAATGTTGGCTTGTAGATTTAGTGACCATTTGGTCGCCAATTCCATAATAGAAAAATTTGGCCTAGCTGATTAGCGACCATTTCGGTCTCCAAATTCATAGTATACAAAATACCGATCAATGCAATTAGTGACTAAATGGTGACTAAACACCAACAAATTAAAATTTGGGCTCATAAATAAACTCTCACCAATATATATTTTAGAAGATGGTGATAAGGCTGTGCGAAAAAGAAAACTCGGATATCAATGGTTGCAAGAAGACGCCCAATTTCTGTTTCGGGCTTTTGGGTCCTGGGACGATCACTATTAGAAACATAACCTCATCTGAAACACACATACACGGCGGGAGGCTGTATGCTGTCAAAATCACCGACCATGAAGAGTATGGTTTCCCTAAAGATCCGAATGGATTGAATCCGTCCGTTGATAAACTGTTGGGACGATATCAAGGACTGCTTTGTACTTGATATTGTGCCCACACAAACGTCCCTTAGTTTTGATATGACAAACTCACTTTGATTATAATAAAGTTATCCAAGTGTTCAGGAACGCTAGTATTGAAAAGGACAACAAGTGTATGGACGTCCCTGAGGTTAAGGGACGCTAGCTATCAGGAGTAAGGACCAGCAAAGTGACTACTTGAGCAAGGACACAATCCCAAGCAAGTAGGAACGCGAGCTTCAACTCCAAGCTGATGTCTCTCAAATTGGTGGTGTTTTTATAGGTTACTTTCCCTTGTAAATATGTGTCTTTTGTTCCTTTTCTTGTGTGTTTTGTCACTTTTTAGCTTGGATTCCGATTTTCTATGAGATTCGGAGACTATGCGATTTTTGTGTATTTTGTAAGTGTTTTTGGCATGATTCGAGGATGTTTTAAAGGAGACCCGATGAAGGATCAAGGCACGAGTCAAGGAGTGGAGGAGCGGAGTAACCCATGAAGAGAAGCATAAGAAGAGCCAACAAGAAAGGTGGCGAGAGACCAGGACCGAGTTCCAGAGACGTCGGGACCGAGATCGAGCTGTGGACCTCGGACCGAAGTGCCAGCACATCGGGTCCGACTTGCCTCCGTGTCGGTCCGAGTCGGTCGGACAAGGATTGGGCTCCAAGGCAAACAAATGTGAACTACCACTTTTGCCCCTCTTCTATTTTAGGCATTCTTATCTTGTAATTAGGAGGAAGATAATTATCCAAACACACAACACTAATCACCTCTCAAAGACTCTAGGGAGACTTGGAGAGCAAGGAGAAGGAGAAGAGAGGGAAAAGAAGAGAAAGCGGTGGAGGAGAAAGATAGATCTAGGGAGAATTAGTGAGTTTGTCTTTGTTTTGCTTTGCATTTGTGGATTTGATATGGTATTTGTGGATTTCCTTTGCTTGGTGAATGAAATTTGGATTTGATTTGTGTTTGATGATTGAGATTGGTTTGCTTTGTGTTTTGATTGCTTTTTACTCTAGCCATATGGAGTAGATTCCATTGATCTTGGACAATGGGGGAAACCTCTAGCTAGATTGGGTTTGAACCCCCAATTCCATAGCCTTAAGTGATTGATCTAGGAACCCACTCTACATAGAGCTACAATTCCTTGTGGAAGCAAGGGATCAAGGGCTTGTGATTGGCAAGAGTGAACGGAAGTGATCAATTGCCCATCACGAGACCTTGCATTGAAAGGGAGGTCAAATTCCCTATGGGTTGATGTGTAGAAGTGGCGGGAACGAGGCGAACAACCTCGATCCTACGAGGATCAACACTTATTGCTTGAATTGGAGTGGAATAACCCACATCTACTAGAGGAGGAACCCAAAAACCCGAGATCTATCTCTCCAACTTGCAGTTCGACATACACAGTGACCTCGGGCCCGACTTAGCTAGTGTCGGTCCCGCCCTTTTTCTCGTCAATCCACCTCGGGCCCAAAGTGACCAGTGTCGGTCCCGAGCGTTTTCTCTTGTTTTCCTTTGTTTTAGCTTTTCTTTCCCGTTTTCAAGTCTTTTAGGTACACCAAACGACATAACTCCCGAGTATTCCACACCCAACCTTGTGCTACTACGAAGTCGGATTATAAATTGTATTCTGAGACCCTCGCAATCTGAACCGATCACAAGCGTCCTCACTTGGCACCCGACAGAATGACATCACTCGACAACATGTGATCATCCGGGACATGTGGAGACCGATCCTGTAGCAGAGTTCATCACCACGTGGAAGCAGATCCTGTAGCGGAGTCCTACACAGCCGGAGCAAGGAAGCTTCCCTCATCACGGCCATAACACGTGGAGGAAGATCCTGTAGCCACGTCCATGAAAGGCATGATCGTCAGAGGAAATGACGCCCTTCCCCAAGTCCTATAAATAGCCCCAAGGCATTTATTGTGACACAAGCTTTCAGAGAGTATTCAGAGAGAATCAGAGTGAAAGCAACCTCGATCAAGAACACGAAGAATAAGTCAAGAACTATTCTAGACTAAGTGTTTGATCGAGTGAAAGTCTGTAACCAAAATCACAAAGTGTTTGTAACCAAGAAAATCAAAAGAAAAGAGTAGTCCTATGAAATATTGTAGGACGTGTGAGTAGAGTACTTTAGAACATTAAGCTCGCTTCAGTTATAGACTTAAAGGACTCCTTTACTAGTGGACTTAGGACGTACACTAAGTACCAGAAAAGTGTAAAGAACTCGCCAGTATAACTGTAAGTACGCTTAATAAGAAAGGAAAAGTCTATTCGAGAATCCTCCAAGGAGGTAGGGGTTTATACTTAAGGAGTACTTGGTCTTGAGTGCTTCCTCTATAAATTGACATGTTCCCTGCTAATTCACCTGTTTAGTTTCTAATTTCCGCTGCACTTCAAAGGACGCCCTTAATAGTTAGTAAGGACGCCTCACTCAAGAACTCCTTTACCAGAGTAAAGGACTTACCCTTTAACACTAACGATCCAACAATTGGTATCAGAGCAGGCGCTCTAGATTTTTGTTGAGTTGTAGGTGACAATGGACATGGAACCTATTGGAATCAGTAGCGTAAAGCCTCCGCGTCTGACGGACGGCAACTTCAATCGTTGGAAGATAAGGTTTGAGAATTTCGTAAGGAGTCAGAACTATCAATGCTGGAGAGTGATTAAGAACGGTGATCTCAAAGTTCCTGCTGCAAAGGAAAGCAAGGAGGAAGAATGGGGTCCCGATGAGTTCAAGCTGATGGAGACAAATGCAAAGGCGATATGCTTTCTACAGACGTCCCTGTGTGAAAGGGACGCCACCGGAGTTAGCAATCTACCTACAACTAAGCAACAGTGGGAAGCACTTGAAAAGTACCACGTTGGAACAGCAGAAATGAAAGAGGACGTCCAGTTAGAAGTCAAGAGGGACTTCTATGCATTCAAAATGCTGCCAAATGAAACCGTCAAGGACTACTCCTTCCGTTTTGAAGCTCTCATTACCAAGTTGAAGAATTTGGGAATTCTTGAAGCTGAAATCTCATTGAGGAACAAAGTCCAAGTGTTAATCGATGGATTAATTGGAGTGTGGAACTTTGACAGGACTACCTTCAAAGAGAATCAGTCCAATAAGAGTTTTGAAATGGAAGAGATTTATGGAAAAGATTTATGGAAAACTAAGGCAGTATAAAGCAAGGAGGAATGCTGACATGGCTGAATTAGGAAGGAACCCTCAAACTGATCTAGCTTTGGCTACGGCTTCAAGGACGCCAGAGTACGCTAAGTATCTTCGTCGGCAAGGGGAACTAGCCTTGATGATGGACGCCAAGACAAAAGAGCATCGTGAAAACTTGCGTCTTCAAGCGTTAATAGAAAATCAAGGAAAGTCGAAGGAACAACTCGATGAAGAAGAAGAACTTGCTCTTTTGCACAATTCTCTCCGTTCTTGGGCTAAAAGGAACAAAGCCTCATCAAAGTTAAAAATGCCTTACAAGAAAGAAGGTCCCAAGTACACTGAGGCTGAAATGAAAGAACTCACTTGTTACAAATGCAACAAGAAAGGTCATTTTTCTAAAAAGTGTACATCGGGACTGTCCTCCAAAGATATGAAGAGGAAGGCTTTGCTAAGTGCCTTTGAGGCTGCTTCTTTGACCAGTGCCTGGGACGACATTGATTCAGAGGATGAAGAGCCAGCTGAATATCATGCTTATATGGCTATGGAGGACGCCCCAGTTGGTCTGAAGAACGCCTCCGAAATTGAACAAGAGGTAACCCATGATTCTATGATAAGTTCTTTGGATAAATGTTCAACACCTAAGCTAATTAAACTTATTGCACAAATCATGCAAGAAAGTTATACAATGAAACAAAAGCTTGATGAACTTGAAGCTGAAAACATCGTAGTTGAATGTGAGAACTGTAGTACTATGACTTTTCAACTAGAGTCCTCTATTGAAGAAACAAAGTCCCTAAAAATTGGAGTCATGTGTCTCAAACTTGAGAACGCCAACCTTAGGGACGAGGTTAAAGTTTTAGGAAAGAGTCCTAAAACAGAAGTTGTAAAACCTGTAGTTTTTGTCCCCGCCAAAAGAGGACTAAGATATGAGTCGTACTCAAAGAACTCTCTTCCTAGTGATTTTGAAGCTAGCAAAACCTCTGAGTTAGAGCTTGAAAGGGAGAAAACTAAGAACCTTCTTGAACGTATTAGAGTCTTGGAAAGTGGAGAATAAGGGCAAAAGGACTACTATACCAACTCTACTAGCCACAGGATCTATAAGAAAGTAGCTAAGGGGGAAGGTTCAAAGGTTTGTAATCCAAAGAAAATGGAAGAAAACAGAATTCAACGTCCCAACAAAAAATATTACCTTGGTGATTACAATAGGACGTGTTGGTACTGTGGACAAGGTGGTCATTACAAGTATGATTGCTTTAAAATGAAGGAAGACCTTGAAAAGGGCAAAGATGCTAGGACTAAAAATGAAAATGATGAGTCCGCTCCTAAGGAAAATGTTAGGCGTCCTAGACGGTCTAGAGCTTCATTTAGAAAGCATGCTACATCCAATGATGTTAATATAAATGATTACATGCCAGAACTAGAGTTCTTTTATTGTAACGAACCAGGTAAGGAACACCTTGCCTGGGTCGCCAAAAACTAACTCTTTTTAACCGGTGAAAGTGAGAGGACGCCCGTGGATCATTGATAGTGGCGCCTCAAATCACATGACAGGAAGCCAGATCCATCTCTCTTCTTTCCAAAATAGTGCCACGGGAGGAACTATCTCGTTTAGCAACAAGGGCAAAGGAAAGATCAAAGGGACGGGAACAACAATTCTGAATTCGTCCATCAAAGCATCAAATGTTAGTCTTGTTGAAGGACTTGGCTTCAATCTCCTTAGTGTCTCTCAAATGTGTGATCAAGGTGAAAACCTAGTCACATTTGACTCAAAGGAATGCCTTGTTATCAACAAGAAATCAAACAAAGTTGTTCTCAAAGGAGTACGCCAGAACAATGTCTACATCTTCAATCAAGAGTTCAAGCCTGCTACTGAGTTGTGTCTATCTGTTTCAACTGAGGACGCTGACCTCTAGCATCGCCGTCTTGGTCATGCTGGACTAAGCACAATCCTCAAGCTACACCAACGAAATCTTGTGAAAGGACTTCCCCGAATCGATCCTGAGAAAGCTGAACAATGTGAAGCTTGTATCAAAGGGAAGCAAACAAGATCGTCCTTCATGTCCAAGAAAGAAGTGAGTACGAAGAACCCCTTGGAATTTCTTCATATGGATCGTTGTGGACCAATGAAGACGATGAGCTACGGTGGAAAGAGGTACATATACGTTCTCGTAGATGATTTTTCTTGTTTCACTTGGGTTCTTTTCTTAGTGTCAAAAGCAGATTGTTTCAACGCCTTCAAAGTCTTCATCAAACAAGTGGAAGTTGCTCTAGGAACGCACCTGAAAGCCATACGATCAGACCATGGGACGGAGTTCTAAAACTCAGAGTTCCTGGCTGTTGGATCGTTAGTACTGAGGGACGTCCTTTACTTTGGTAAAGGAGTCCTTTGGTCAGGTGTCCCTACGAGGAGTAGGGGCGTCCTTGAGTAATGCAGCGGAATAAAGTACTAAATAGGTAAGTAATGAACGCAGTGAATTATAGAGGAACCACTCAAGACCAAGTAGTCCTTGAGTGTAAACCTCTACCTCCTTGGAGGATTTTTGAATAGTTCTTCCTTTATATTGAACGTTCTTACAGTTGTACTGGCGAGTCTTTACAGTTCTCTGACACTTAGCTTTTCCCTAAGTTCACTTGTAAAGAACTCCTTTAATCCTACAACTAAAGCTTGTTCAATCTACTAAAGGACTCTATTCTTACGTTCTGCAGTACTTCGCAGAACTCTCTCTCTCTTTTTGGTTTTTCTGATTACAAACTATTTTGTGGTTTGGGTACAAAATCTCACTCGATCTAACACAAGTTCTAGCACTGTTCTTGAGTTCTTGAGTTAGTTCTTCGTGTCCTTGAGTGAGCCGCTTTCTTCTGATTCTCTCTGAATATTCTCTGAAAGCGTTAACGTCACAATAAATGCCTTGGGGTATTTATAGGACTTGGGAAGGGCGTCATTTCTCTAGGACGATCATGCCCTTCGTGGACGTGGCTACAGGATCTTCCTCCACGTAGTAGGGCGGTGATGAGGAAGCTTCCTGTATCCAGCTGTGTATGATGAACTCCGCTACAGGATCGGCCGCCACGTGTTGATGAACTCTGCAAGAGGATCGTCCGCCACGTAGTGTTGGACTCCGCTACAGGATCGGTCTCCACATGTCCTTGGATGATCAAACATTGTCGAGTGATGTCATCCTGTCGGCTAGTGAGTAAGGACTCCTTTCTTGTGTTCCTACTTGCTTGGGACTGCGTCCTTACTTAAGTAGTCTCTAGCTGGTCCTTACTTCCTGTTAGCTAGCGTCCCTAAGCCTGGGGGACGCTCATACACACTTGTTGTCCTTTTTTCACTCGCGTTCCTGAACACTTGGACATTTTTATTAGAATCAAAGTGAGTTTGTCATATCAAAACTAAGGGACGTTTGTGTGGTACACTAACAAGTACGCAAGCGTCCTTGATAGCGCCCCACAATTTCCCCCTTTTTTATGATGACAAACTCTTCAGCAAAATAGTTTTGTCATTGGAACTTAGTAAGCATGAAAACTTAGAAGCGTTCTCTAACACTTAGAGAAATTTCAGTAAGCACAAGTTTTCATTCTTTGATTCTCTAACATTTGGATTTTAAGGAGAGAGTCGCGTCTGATCGGTCCGGGAGTGGTGGTTAAAATTTAAATTTATAAACCGAACCTCACTTATAGTAAAGAGGTAGGGTGTCGAACACACGGGAGTTCGTGTGTTGAGAGTACCCGAAAGACTAAAAAGATGTAAAAGAAAGGCAAAATAAAGGAAAACGGAAGAAATCACCTCGGACCGACACTAGTCACTTCGGTCCGAGGGTGGATCGAGGTTGTTTTGGCCGGGACCGACTTGGTTCAACGTCGGGCCCGATGACTGGGTAACTCGATTTGGCAAAATTGGTAGATCGGTCTTGGGTTTTTGGGTTCCTTCCCTAACTAGACTTGAGTAATTCCACCCCAATTCAACCAATAAGTGTTGATCCTTGTAAGATCGAGGTTGCTAGCCTTCGATCCCTCCACTCTACACTTCGACCCAAGGGAGTTTTCACTCTCCTTCGATGTTAGGTCTAGTAATTGGGTGAGAGATCACTTTCGCTTACTCTTACCAATCATAAGCCCTATGTCCCTTGTTTCCACAAGAGAATTGAAGCTTAGTGTAGAGAGGATTCATAGACCAAGCACTCAAAGGCTATAGAATTGGGGTTTCCTACCCAATCCTAGCTAGGGGTTTCCCCCATAGCCCAAGACTATGGAATCTACTCCATAAGATAAGAGTAAAATGCAATCAAATGTAAAAGCAAGCAAATCTCAATCATCAATCTCAAATCAAACTCAAATTGCATTCAAATTCAAAGGGGTTCACAAAATCCAAGTCTTATCTCTACTTAAACCAAAGCAAATCAAGTACAAACTCATTAAAACTCCTCTCTTCTCCACCGATATCCTCCTCTTCTCCTTCTCCTCTCTTCTCCTTGCTCTCCAAGCCTTCCTTGAGCCTTTGAGAGTGATTTGGTGTGGGATTCTTGTTGGATGATCTCTAATCTCTCTCTAATTATGCTTTTCTCTTGATTGGGGACCAAGGAATTCCAAGTTAGAAGAAGGGCAAAATTGGAAGTTCATCACATTTGTACCTTGGGGCCTAATCTTCACAATTGCCGACTCGGACCGACATGCTGGGGACCTCGGGCCCGACCTTGGGAACGTCGGTCCTGGTCACTGGTTGCTCGATCTCGGGCCCGACTTGATGGTGCTCGGTCCTGGGCCTCGGTCCTCCTTCACTTCTGGGTTTTCCTTTGGTTCCTCTTCATTCTTGGCATGGCTCTTCCGCTCCTTGACTCCTTTGCTTAGCTCCTTCTAAACGTCCTCAAATGCGCCTTATTACCTACAAATCATAACAAACTCGCATAGTTTCCGAATCTTAAAGAAAACCGGGAACTAAGGTAAAAAGGAATGAAACTAACAAGGAAAGGAATGAAAAACACATATTTAAAAGGGAAATTAACTACTAAAACACCACCAAAATGAGAGACGTCAGAATACCCCATACTTAAACTTGCTTGTCCTCAAGCAATAATAATATAAGCAAGACCGAAGCACAATCTTCAAGTAAAGCCTCATATGAAAACACAAGTAAGCACAAGTGATAGATATGCTAGCAAGATTATGTCATCACACATGATCAAGTGTTCAAAGAATACAGTCTAATGCAACAAAGCCTCACTTTAGGAATGTAAAAATGTGTATCACTCAGCATGTGTTTAGGCTTGAAAATGAACACTCAAACTCAACAAACATTCAAGTAAAGACTTTACTATTGAAGCTAATATCACCAATTCCTCCATCTAGAGATGCCTATTACAATGCATACAAAGAATATGAACTTGGCTCAATGGAGGTCCTCAAAGAGGTTCCATTCGGCCGGGTTGTAATGGGACTTTTGGTGTTTCTCAAGATGGGAATCATTTTGGTCTTGTGGTGCTTACAATGGGGATTGAACTTTCTAGTCTCTCACCAAACTCACCAAATCATTCCTCTTTCAACTTTACTCACCCAAAAGACTTTTGATTTTTCTTCTTCTTTTCTTTCAACCCACATTTCACTTAACATTCCACTTCATCTTTGAACTAAACTTTTTGTTGGATTTTTCAAACTTTTTTTTTTTCACTAGGATCGACTTGCACTAAACTCGGGCCCGATGTGCACTTTAACTCGGTCGGAACCCTTTCTTCACTTAAGCACTTTGCTTTCAATCCACTATTTTTTTCCAACTTTTCTTTCTTTCTTCTCAACAAAGATGCACTACCCACTTGATTTATAACTCCATTTCTTGCCCTTCACCAAAGAGAATCTCAACTCTCCAAATATTCTTCCAAACCTCTCACTAATGACCAATCCCATAAGGGTCAAGTCATATAGGCTAGGAATCATATTTTTGAGGAGTTTCAAACAATGGTCTAAGGCTAAAACGGGGCTACAAACAATGGTTTATCTTCAAGGTAGGATATGGAACATTTTGTGACTAAATGAAATAAAATTCAAATCAATGTGACAATGCATAGAACAAATCTCATATTGGCCTTGGAAAATAGATAAACACCGCAATAGCAAGTTTTACTAAGCATGCATGAGCTAATTCACACAGGAAAATGAGAGATATGCAATATGAACAAGTATCCCTAAAATGGCCAAGAAAATCATCTCACAAGGGTCACTCTAGCTTAGTTGCATCAAATCTCATCCAAGAACTCATGTGCTCAATAAAAACATGCAAGATATCACATCACATTAAAAACAACATCCATGTAGAGGCTAAACTATCCAAAAATATGCAAAGGAATTTACATACTCACATCATCATTAGCCTTCATATGGACATCTAAGCTGGGAATTCCTAGTCCAAAACCAAAATCTTTTTGTTTTTCTCAACTCAATTTTTCAAATTTTTATGATCTTTTCGCAAAAATTTTCTCAAACAAAGCAAACAAACTCATCCATTCATGCCATAAAATTCAATCATCATTCCTCCACTAATCATGCCACTAACCAAAATGAAACATCCCATAAACAAGACAAGAGAAAACACAAACACATGAAACTACACATGGAACTATGAGCTACTAACCCACCCCATACTTAAAATTTTGATGTCCTCATCAAAAGAAATCAAAACTCAAAAGTAAAGAGAAGAGTAGAGAAAGCTCACAATTTCCTTATTCTTGAATGGCTTGTTGAGGCTTAGTTTAATAGGAGAAGAGCCCATGTGGCCCTCACTTCTTCACTCGGGTCAATCTTATCATAGAACTTTTTCACTCGGTGACCATTTACCCGAAAGATCCTTCCATCGTCACCCATCAAATCGACCGCTCCTTGAGAAAGTATTTGATTTACCACAAACGGTCCGCTCCACCTCGTTCGAAGCTTGCCGGGAAAGAACCGAAGTTGTGCATTAAAGAGAAGAACCTTGTCCCCGACTTGGTAGGTTTTTGGGACCAACTTCCTATCATTCCATTTCTTTGTCTTCTCTTTGTACAACTTGGCGTTTTCGTAAGCCTTCAAACGCAACTCTCCCAACTCATGAAGGTCTAGATGTCTCTTCTCTCCGGCAAGATTCACATCCCAATTCATCTCTTTGAGAGCCCATTCCACCGGGAGATGGCACGCCTTGCCATAGACTAGATTGAAAGGTGTAGTCCCTAAGGGTGTCTTGTAAGCGGTCCTATAAGCCCATAGTGCATCATCAAGCTTAGATGACCAATCTTTCCTTGACTTAGACACCGTTTTTTCCAAGATAGCCTTGATTTGACGATTTGAAACCTCCACTAGCCCACTCGTTTGAGGGTGATACGGTGTAGCCACGCGATGAGACACCCCATACTTAATCAATACATTCTCAAAGCATCTTTCAATGAAGTGTGGGCCACCATCACTAATGAGAACTCTCGGCACGCCAAATCTAGAGAAGATGTTACTCTTCAAAAACTTCATCACAATTCTTGCATCATTGGTCCTTGTTGGAATGGCTTCCACCCATTTATAGACATAATCAACGGCCACCAAAATGTATTTGTACGGGCCCGACGTTGGGAATGGTCCCATGAAGTCGATCCCCCATACATCAAAGAGCTCGACCTCTAGCATTCCGGTTTGCGGAGTCTCATTTCTTCTTGACAAATTTCCTTCTCTTTGGCACTCCTCACATCTCCTCACATACTCATGCACATCCTTAAACATGGTTGGCCAATAGAAACCGCAATGAAGAATTTTAGCCGTGGTCTTTGAACTCTTGGCATGCCCTCCGGTTGGTGAAGAATGGCAATGGCAAATGACACTTTCAATCTCCTCACTTGGGATGCATCGCCTATAGATTCCATCGCTCCCTTCCTTGTATAGGTATGGATCATCCCAATAATATTGCCTAGCATCATGTAAGAATTTCTTCCTAGCCGAGTAAGACAAATTTGGTGGGATCACTCCCCCTACAACAAAGTTAGCAAAGTCCGCAAACCAAGGGGTGACCCCTTGTTTCACGGTCTCAATGGATAGAAGACAAGTAGGAGGTGAAGATTTAATCAATTGAGGACGAGAAGGGATGGAAACCGAGTGAAGGATCTTACTTGATTTCATGGACCGACATTGCAAGGTATTTAGCCCGACGTGTGAGGATGTCGATCGGGTCGAACAAATGCACATCCCTCCTGGGACCGACGTCGAAGACCTCGGGCCCGAGGTACTGGGCACCTCGGTCCGATTTTCCATACTCCTCGCCCGATGCTCCTCCTTGGTCGATCCATCCTTTCTCTCCTTCTTGCTACTCATTAGACCTTCATCCGCCCTCATGTTATCTATTTCCACACCATCCTCTATCTCATTCATGTACTCCACGGGCAACCGAGATAGATTATCGGCCACCAAATTCTCCGAACCCACTTTATCCTTGATCTCATGGTCGAACTCTTGAAGGAGAAGCATCCATCTCAAGAGTCTCGGCTTTGCATCCTTCTTTTTCATGAGGTACTTTATTGCCGCATGATCCGTATAAACTACCACCTTTGATCCCACAAGGTATGACCGGAATTTTTCAAACGCAAATACAACGGCTAAGAATTCCTTTTCCGTAGTCGTGTACTTGCATTGAGTTTCATCCAAGGTTTTACTTGCATAATAGATGGCATGCAACTTTCCCTCCTTCCTTTGCCCAAGAACGGCTCCCACGGAAAAATCACTTGCATCACACATCACTTCAAAGGGAAGATTCCAATCGGGTGACGCCATGATAGGTGCCGAAACCAAAGCATCTCTCAACCTACAAAAAGCACTCATACAATCCTCGGAAAATTCGAAGGGAACATCCTTAATTAAGAGGTTAGACAATGGTTTTGAGATTTTAGAGAAATCTTTGATGAAGCGTCTATAGAAGCCCGCATGACCTAAGAAACTCCTAACATCACGCACACAAGTAGGTGGAGGAAGTTTTTCAATTACCTCAATCTTGGCTCTATCAACTTCTATTCCTCTACTAGAAATGAGATGCCCTAGAACTATTCCTTCCTTAACCATGAAATGACATTTTTCCCAATTAAGCACAAGGTTAGTCTCTTCACATCTAGCCAACACTCTATCCAAATTAGCCAAGCAAGCATCAAAAGAGGAACCATAGACCGAAAAATCATCCATGAATACTTCCACTATTTCCTCTACCATGTCGGAGAAGATAGACATCATGCACCTTTGAAACGTTGCCGGAGCATTACACAAACCGAACGGCATGCGTCTATAGGCAAACGTTCCATAGGGACATGTAAAAGTCGTCTTCTCTTGATCATCGGGGTGAATAGGAATTTGCAAAAATCCACTATACCCATCGAGGTAGCAAAAGTATTCATGTTGTGCTAGTCTTTCAAGAACTTGGTCAATAAAAGGAAGGGGGAAATGATCCTTACGAGTTCCACTATTCAATTTTCGGTAATCAATGCACATGCGCCATTTTGTAGTGGTTCTAGTAGGAATCATTTCTCCTTTCTCGTTTTGAACTACGGTCAATCCGCCCTTCTTAGGAACTACATGCACGGGACTTACATATTTGCTATCCGAAATTGGGAAGATGATTCCCGCATCCAACATCCTAAGGATCTCACTTTTAACCACTTCTTTCATATTAGGATTTAATCTTCTTTGTGGTTCAATAGTGGGTTTATGGTTATCCTCCATGTAGATCCTATGCATGCAAATTGATGGTGAAATTCCCTTTAGTTCCTCTAATGAATACCTTAAGGCTCCTCTATGCTTTCTCAAGACCTCTAGCAACTTAGACTCTTCCTCATCATTCAAATTAGCATTCACAATTACGGGCAATGAAGAGTTAGGACCAAGGAAGGCATACCTCAAGTCTTTTGGAAGCTCCTTTAGCACATGTGAAGGCTCCGGTGGTGCTTGAGTTTCCTCCGTTTCGGCCTTGAATACCTCCAAGTAGGACATCCCACTCTCCACCTTCTCATCTTCCTCTGGGTTAGCAATCACCCCTTCGTTCTTCACTTCAACTCCATAAGGTGGTGGGATGGCTTTCAACTCTAGCTTCCTTGTACTTGGCTTATTAGATATAGCTTCCCATTGCACTCCACTTGGAAGAAATTGGACCATCTTGGCTTCTCTATGCAAAGCTTCCTTTGAAGTTGGTTTGAAGGAGAAATCGAGCTCTACTCCTCCAAATTCAAGGGACAAGTGACCTTTCTTCACATCTATCACGGCTCCAACCGTAGCAAGGAATGGTCTTCCCAAAATGATAGGCTCACCCGGCACTTCTAACATGTCAACTACAACAAAGTCCGTTGGGACATAGTGCCCTTCTATACACAATGGGTAATCTTCCACCACTCCAATCGGCTCAATTGATGTTCCGTCGGCTATGGTCAATCTCATGTTAACCGGGGCAATGAGTCCTATGGCGGTAGACTTCCATATTGTGTATGGTATAACACTAGTACTTGCCCCAAGGTCACACAATGCTTGAAAATTCCGTGATCCAACACCTACGGTGATGGCAAATCTTCCGGGATCACCTAGCTTTTGAGGTAGCTCCAAGATCTTCACCTCATCTTGCATCTCTACAATTGACCTCTTCTTGCTCAAGATTTCCTTCAAGAACTTTGCATAGGATGGCATCTCACTTAGAGCATCGGTGAACGGAATGGTGATGTTCAAGCCTTGCAAAAGCTTCAAGAACCGCTTGAACTTGCAACAATCTCCTTGGGCTTCTTCAAAGGGTATGGAAGAGTTGTGCCACCTTGCTTCTTGCTTGGATCCACCTCCTTGGATCGATCTTGGCTTCTCTCCACATCTTCATCTTGGACCGACTTAGGATCGACGTCGGGACCGACGTCAGGAAACTCGGACCTGGGGCAGGGGACTTCTGGGTACATCGGGCCAACTATAGGGCAAGTCGGGCCCGAGTTGCTGGGTAACTCGGTCCGAGTTGCTGGACCCCCTTCTTCTTCTGGATCGACATTTGGGCACGTCGGGCGCAAGGTGCTGGGAACCTCGGTCCGACTCTCTTCTCTTGTCTTTGGAATATGTGGTTCGGGCAAACTCCTTCCACTCCTCAATCCTATGGCTCGTACTTCATTTTGTTGTTGTTGAGCACGGGGATTCTCCTCGGGTGGGCCCGGGAGTCTCCCTTCTTCTCTTGGAAGTTGGTTCGCCATGTGAACAAATTGGTTGTCCACTTGTCTTCTCCACACACCAAACTCCTTGAATTGGGCACCCATTTCATCAACTCTTCTCTCCACATTGGTGAATTGATTCTTCAAGTCCTTGAACTCGCCTCTCATCTCTTGTGCCCATTGTGGAGTTTGCTCATAGAAACCCGGAGGTCGGTATGGTGGTGGTTGGGCCCTTGGCTCGTTTTGGTTGAAGTTGTTGTAGTAGCCGCTAGCTTGGCCTTGGTTCCACCTTCCTCCATTGTTGTTGAAGTTGGCTCTCCCTCCGAAGTTCCTTTAAACATAGTTGGCCTCCTCAATTTGCTCGGCCAATCGGACTTGGCGCTCATTTGGGCAATCTTTGGCTCCATGCTTCAAAGAACCACATTCTTCACATGCTCTTGTGTTTTGTTAGAGATGACCCATCTTCCTTCTCATCTTGTTCAACTCATCCTCCAAGAATTGGATCTTCACATCTTTGTCCACCTCTTCACTTTTTGGATCGTAGAGCCTCTTCGGACCGTCTTCATGGACTCTCACTTCCTTGTTCACTTGATTGACTCCATACATGGCCTCATAATCCGAGAGCTTGTCTAGCAACTCCCACGCTTGCTCCGGAGGCAAGTCAATGAACCCACAATCGGTGTGAAGGTTCAATTTATCCTTGGTGGCGGGGTTGATTCCTTGGAAGAAAATGTCTTGAAGGACATAAGGTTGTTGCCCATGTGTTGGACACGCCCTTAACATCTCTTTGAAACGGTCCCATGCCTCGAAGAGTGGCTCGTTAGCTCCTTGTTGAAAGCTCGCTATCTTCCTCCTTAGCTCCGTCGTCTTGGTGGGCGGAAAGAACTTCATTAAGAAAGCTTCATTGAGAGCCCTCCACGATGTGATAGAACGAGGTGCTTGACTCTCCAACCAATGTAAAGCCTTGCCTCCCAACGACCACTTGAAGGCTTTGAGTAGCACGTACTCAAGTGTCTCATCGTCCGTCGAGATGGTCTCACATAGGTCCTTGAATTGCTTCACATGCTCGATCGGGCACTCCTTCGGTCTCCCTTGGAATTGCTCTCTCTTGATGAGTGAGATAAATTGAGTTTTGATCTCAAAATTCTTGGACACCTCCGGCAAGACAATGGCCGGTTTGGGCACCTTCAACTCCGGATGCATGTATTGTCTAGCATTCCGGGGTTGAGTGTTGATTTGAGCCTCTAATCTCATCCTTTGCTCCCTCTCTCTACGGGCCTCGGCATCTCGGTTCGCCATTTCAATTTGCATTCGAGCCATGTCGGCTCTCATCCTTTCAACCTCCTCATCACGAGCTTGATCCGCCATCCTTTTCTTCTTTCGGGCTTGCTTTAGAATACTCTCCGGGTCACACACAAAATCAAGCTCAAGTGTTCCTCGGACGGAACGAACTCGCATACACCTACAGCCAAAGACACAAACAAAACCGAATCAAAACAAACAAGGGGCTTGGGCTAGTCCCTCACCCAAATCACTACCAAATCAAAGACTCAAAAGATGGGTACCTCAAACGAGTAGAACTCCCCGGCAACGGCGCCAAAAATTCTGATCGGTCCGGGAGTGGTGGTCAAAATTTAAATTTATAAACCGAACCTCACTTATAGTAAAGAGGTAGGGTGTCGAACACACGGGAGTTCGTGTGTTGAGAGTACCCGAAAGACTAAAAAGATGTAAAAGAAAGGCAAAATAAAGGAAAACGGAAGAAATCACCTTGGACCGACACTAGTCACTTCGGTCCGAGGGTGGATCGAGGTTGTTTTGGCCGGGACCGACTTGGTTCAACGTCGGGCCCGATGACTGGGTAACTCGATTTGGCAAAATTGGTAGATCGGTCTTTGGTTTTTGGGTTCCTTCCCTAACTAGACTTGAGTAATTCCACCCCAATTCAACCAATAAGTGTTGATCCTTGTGAGATCGAGGTTGCTAGCCTTCGATCCCTCCACTCTACACTTCGACCCAAGGGAGTTTTCACTCTCCTTCGATGTTAGGTCTAGTAATTGGGTGAGAGATCACTTTCGCTTACTCTTACCAATCACAAGCCCTATGTCCCTTGTTTCCACAAGAGAATTGAAGCTTAGTGTAGTGAGGATTCATAGACTAAGCACTCAAAGGCTATGGAATTGGGGTTTCCTACCCAATCCTAGCTAGGGGTTTCCCCCATAGCCCAAGACTATGGAATCTACTACATAAGATAAGAGTAAAATGCAATCAAATGTAAAAGCAAGCAAATCTCAATCATCAATCTCAAATCAAACTCAAATTGCATTCAAATTCAAAGGGGTTCACAAGATCCAAGTCTTATCTCTACTAAAACCAAAGCAAATCAAGTACAAACTCACTAGAACTCCTCTCTTCTCCACCGATTTCCTCCTCTTCTCCTTCTCCTCTCTTCTCCTTGCTCTCCAAGCCTTCCTTGAGCCTTTGAGAGTGATTTGGTGTGGGATTCTTGTTGGATGATCTCTAATCTTTCTCTAATTATGCTTTTCTCTTGATTGGGGACCAAGGAATTCCAAGTTAGAAGAAGGGAAAAATTGGAAGTTCATCACATTTGTGCCTTGGGGCCTAATCTTCACAATTGCCGACTCGGACCGACATGTTGGGGACCTCGGGCCCGACGTTGGGAGCGTCGGTCCTGGTCACTGGTTGCTCGATCTCGGGCCCGACTTGATGGTGCTCGGTCCTGGGCCTCGGTCCTCCTTCACTTCTTGGTTTTCCTTTGGTTCTTCTTCATTCTTGGCATGGCTCTTCTGCTCCTTGACTCCTTTGCTTAGCTCCTTCTAAACGTCCTCAAATGCGCCTTATTACCTACAAATCATAACAAACTCGCATAGTTTCCGAATCTTAAAGAAAACCGGGAACTAAGCTAAAAAGGAATGAAACTAACAAGGAAAGGAATGAAAAACACATATTTACAAGGGAAATTAACTACTAAAACACCACCAAAATGAGAGACGTCAGCGTCCTAGAAATGTTTTCTAAGCTTCCTCTTTTATTCTAGCATGGGCGTTCCTTAGACCTTTCACTTAATAGTTCCCCCTTAACACTTGCTTATTCTAGATAACTAATTTATAGCTCATCTCTGCAAAACTACACTTCCCCCTTTTGGCATCATCGAAAAGGATAACAAGTGATAAGGACGTTACCATAAAAACATAACTATAAGCAGTGGAACGTTTAAACAAACAAATGCAAGCAAACAGTGGAACTTCCATTCAAACAAAAGTAGAGTACGGTTATTACAAACCAAGAACCAGTGTTTGAAACAAAAAGAAGCAAGAGCAAAACAATTGAGGGATTAAAGGGTTGGAGGACGGCGATCACTGAGGACGGCTCTGGTCTTGATAAAACTTGAGTAGTTGTTCATGAAGTTCAACCGACTTAGAGAAAGCAGATGACAAGTCCTTGAGGGAGGAGAAGATGAGGCACTGGTTGTCCATGATTGCGCCCATGAGTTCTGCAGGAGGGAGCTGGGCAATATTAGCAGGGGCAGAACGGGGAATTGGACCTGAACTTGAAGAGGGAGCGTCCATTGGAGGTACTGGAGGAGGAGAAGGAGCCATAAGCACTTGATCAAGGGCAGCAAAGTTTAGGGCTGGCTCTTGAGCGAACTCCTGACACATAGAAGTGAGACGTTCTTCTTCAGCTTCAGCTGCCAGGCGTTCTTCCTCAGCCTTCTTCCTGGCTTCCTCAGCCTCAGCTTCTAATTGTTTGAGCACGGAAGGCAACTCTTCATTGTGCCTGATCTCTACCAGTCCCTTCTTAGCATTCCATTTGAGTCCGAGCTCTTCAGAAGGAGCGCTTTCATCGTAAGCATTTTGGGACTTGAGAATCAGCTTCACCCGACCTGGGTACGGCAAGGCGTGGCGCTTCCTCCCACACTTAGCCATATGTTGCATAGCAATTCTGGCAAGATTTATGGGGCGGCGTTCTAGCAAAGCGTCAATCAGAATGATGTCATGTGTTTGAACGATTGAATGCTTCTCTTGCTTGGGCAGGACGGCGCGACAAATGAAATAATGTGCAATGGCGCCGACTTTGCTCAAAACATGAGCGACCTTGTCCAGTCCCATTGGCCTTTTGCCCTGAAACACATGTTCAACCAAGGGCAGTTCTTCATCTGTTGTCTCAAATCCGCCTTCTGGAAGGGAGCTTAGAGCATTGGACGGGGCTTTTGAGGATTGAGTCCCATGAAAGAACGGATCTGGCGTTCATTGACTGATGCTTTCTCACCATCTATCTTGAAGTGGAGAGAACCACCTTTGTATTTATAGCGCAGATCCCTGTAGAACGCCTTGACCTGTTCTTTGTCAACATTAGCCGGCGCAGGCCCAACGTTCAACCAGCCTTGAAATCTCAGAAGCTCAAGGAACTCCTGAACTTTGTCATCTTGGAAGGAGGCGAGCCATTCTTCCGAATATATCAGGGGGCTGAGAACTTTGACGGGGGCGCCATCAGGCTTTCTTTTGCGTTTGCCCTTAGGGGACTCAGAGTCCTCATCATCTGAAGAACTCTTCTCATCAGCAGAGTCCTCTGACTCTTCTTCATCAGCGTCCTAGCCAGCAGCGTTCTCTGTGCCTTGGTCATTTTCTTCATTGCCACCAGCTGTGGCTTGATCAGCATCAGAAGTAGCATGACCTTGGGACGTGCCCTCGGCGTCCTGAGCCTCTGATTGATGTTCTGATTGTGGCTCAGTGTCCGCAGGGACTTGGGGGGATTCTGTTTGGATTGTGGGGGAGGGATTTTCTTGAGGAGTTGGGGTGGGGTTTAGGAGAGGGAGGGATTGGTTATAGGGTGGGACTTCTTGAGTATCACGCTCTAGCTCCTCAGATAAAGTGGGCTTGGCGTCCTTTTGAGCGACCTGGTGCTCGCCAGCGTCCTCAGCAACTTGTTCTTTTCCAGCCTGTGTTGCCTCAGGAGCATTCTCAACTCCTTCCGCCTCGTCACTAGAGTCCCCAACTACATCAATGAATGGGGAGACTTGATCAGCAGGCGTTCCTCGTTGGCTCTCAGATGAGCTAGAGGAGGAGGAGGAGATGTGCTCGGGCTCTGGAGCGTCCTTAGGTAGCAACACCTTAGGCTTTTCGCCAGCTTTGCATCGGCGAAAGGTGTGCTCTAGTGTGGAACGCTTCTCAGCTTCATCCGGTCCACTTTCGGAAGAAGGACGACGGGACCTTGGAGTCTCGGGGTCCTTAGGCGGTGAGATATGGGCCGGAGCGGATGGGAAGTTTGCTAGGTTTAGGGTAGAGTAGGGTTTGGGAGGAAAAGGTATGAGGGCATTTGTTCTTGAAGGTTGAGGGGACGGTGGAGGAGTGGGGAGTTGGACAATGGAAATGGGTTTAGGGGGAGGAGTGGATTCCTTGGAGAGGTTGGAGGGCCTTTTTGTGGAGCTAGGCCGTTTTGTGGAGATTTTTGAGGAGGGGACGCTGGAAGACTTCGCCTTTTTGAGGGGCCTTGGGTCGTGGGTTTTCTTGGAGCATCCCTCCTTGATGTGGGGTGGAAACTTGTCCACTATTTCTGTGGGTTTGGAGGAGGAGAATGGTTGAGATGATTTTGAAAGAGGAGAAGATGGGGCTGGACGCTTTAGCAAGTTTTTGGTTGTGACTGTGGGGACGTGAGGAGGTGGGGGAGAGGGACTTGGCACACGGTTTTTGAGCATCTTGTAGGCCAAAGAGTTCTTAGGGTACATGGGAAATTCTAGGAGGACGGCGTTGTGCAAGTCTGGGATTAAATCAAGTAAAGGGCCGAGATTCTCACCACCAAACTCTGAGAAGAAGAGAACGTCGTCCATCCTCCCTGGCAAGTCCTTGTAGTCTGTTTTGTGGAGCCTTGAATGACGAACCGTTCTATGAACTTTTCATAGTTCCACGTCTTGATGGCGTCCTCCTTCACATTAGGTTTATCCATCCGTTCCCTTATCAAATTGTAGAGGGTTTTGGGCTTCCTATTGATGAAGTCCACCAAAGATTCATTGAGGACAATGGGCTTTGGCTTTTCTATGTAGTGGGACTTCACCAATCGTCTTCTCTTCCCGCCGGTAGAAGATCCGGCCACGTTCATTAGTCTTTGAGACATTTTCTGGTGAGTTTTAGTGAGAGAAAGTTGCCGGAAAGCTAGAGAGAAGTCAGAGCAATGATTTGAGCAGGGAAGTTGTTGAGAATAATAAATGAACGAGAGCGACTGTTCTGGCCTTATATAGAGGAAGCGGTGGCACAAACGGTAATTACCACTATTTTACTGTGCGACACGTGTCAAAACTTCCCCCTTAAGATTTGAGCAAAAGCAACGGTCACTATATACACTTTCAAAAGTTCAAATTTCTGACTCTTCAACTTCTTCTCAAAAGTGAACTGGCGTCCTTTCTAACAAACACTGAGCGTTCTCTCATACTTAGCAAAAATTCATCTCTTCAATCAAACCAATAACCAATTCACCGTCCTTGTGATCACCTTTCGAACCATTTGAGAACAAAGCAAGTACGTCCCGTAAAAGAAAAATATGAAGCTCATAGGACGCTTTTGCAGAGTTCTCGGCTAGGGTAAGCTTAGAGTTCCCATCATTTCGGCTTATGATGTGGGTTGGGTGATCAGGGATACTCTTTTCAAGACAAATAGAGAAAATTTGAATGGCGTTCCAAAGTAGCAAACACATGAAGTTTTAGACTAGCGTCCTTGCAAATATGAATTCAATGCATAACAGTCCTTAAACACTTAGAATCTACAAAACATAGCCAATCATTGAGGGAATAGTAGAACGGGACTTGCTACTTAAAAGTTATCATCCCCAAGAGCAACCTGAGATGCTCAAAGGGACGTCTATCAAGCGCCTTAGTGAAAATATCAGCTATTTGGTCTTCAGTCCTTACATGCTCCATACTAATAAGTCCTAGTTCAACATTATCACGCAAGAAATGATGCCTTATATGAATATGCTTTGTGCGTGAATGAAAAACAGGATTCTTAGAAATTTCAATAGCACTTGTGTTATCACAACGAATGGGAATAGTTTCAAGATTGATACCGTAGTCCTCAAGTTGATATTTGATCCAGATGACTTGTGAACAGCACAAGGCAGCAGCAACGTACTCGGCTTCCGCAGTTGAAAGCGCCACAGAGTTCTGTTTCTTAGATCCTCAAGAGACTAAGCATGAACCAAGGAACAGTGCCATTCCTGAAGTGCTTTTTCTATCAATCACATGACCAGCATAATCAGCGTCTGAGTAGCCAACAAGCTTGAAGGACGTCTTCCTAGGGTACCAAAGACAAAGATCATCGCATCCTTTGAGGTAGCGAAAGATCCTCTTGACTTCTTGCATCTGGGACTCCTTTGGATTTTCCTGGAAGCGTGCACACAAGCAAACGGCAAACATGATATCGGGATGGCTTGCGGTCAAATAGAGCAAAGAACCAATCATTCCTCTGTAAAGTTTTTGATCAACGTCCTTTCCCTTTTCATCAGCGTTGAGACGCGAGTTTGTAGAACAAGGGGTTGCAACAGGCTTGGACGTGTTCATCCCGTACTTCTCTAGCATTTCACGGACATATTTTTGTTGATGAATGCGCGTCCCTTCCTTGAGTTGGTTGATTTGAAGCCCCAAGAAGAAATTTAGTTCTCCAATGAGGGACATTTCAAACTCACTACTCATTAAGGACTTGAACTCATCTACAAGTTTCATGTTAGTACTACCAAAGACTATATCATCAACATAGACTTGGGCAATCAAAATGTCCTTGTGAACTTTCTTTATAAACAAAGTTTTATCAATTGATCCTCTAGTATACCCATGAGACAAAAGAAATGACGCAAACCTGTCGTACCATGCACGAGGGGCTTGCTTGAGTCCATAAAGCGCTTTGTCCAAGTAGTACACATAATCTGGGTGAGAGGCGTCCTCGAAACCAGGCGGTTGAGCAACGTACACTTCCTCCTTTAGGTTTCCATTGAGGAAGGCAGTCTTGACGTCCATCTGAAATAACTTGAATCCTTTGTGCGCGGCAAAGGCAATGAGGAGATGATGTCGTGCTTTTTAGTTGATTTTCTTAGGTCGTTTTCTAGTTTGTTTTGCATGTTTTCCTTTGTCTTTGTGTGTTTTTGCATGAGATTTCCACTCTCTTTCGAGAGTTCGAGTCGTTTGTGTGTTGTTTCATGTTGTGTAGGTGTTTGGAGCCGTTTGGAGAAGTTTTTCTTGCATTTTCGGAGCTTTCTAGGAACCGTTAGTTCTCAAGAGTCAAGTCGTCAAAGAGTCAAGATCCAAAGTCGCAACCAAGTGAGCCTCAAAGGAGTCAAGAACTCAAGGAATCCAAGGAGAAAGAGTGGAGAAACGCCAAGCGAAAGCCCAACCAATTGAAGCAAGAACGGAACAAAATCGAAGAAAACTCCACATCCTGGTGAAGGTCGGCGACGACCACCCCTAGGTCGCGGCCGACCACTCTCAGCACCCGAAGGAAATCCGTGCGCTGCAATTAACGCTTTTGGGCGGGATTTTCGAAACCCGAAAAAGGAGGGCGGCTGTGCAGGCTTGCGGCAGAGTTGTAGCAGACTTGTGGCAGGGAGGAAACTTCCTTCTCTTGCTTTTGTGGGCTTCTTCGTAAGACCCATTTTGTCTCACTTTCCAGGTAGCTTTTCCAAGGAGGGAAAAGGCTCAAGGGTGAAAAGGAGGAGAGAGAAGAGAGTGTTGGCAGAGGGTAGGAGAAGAAGAAGAACGTGTAGGAGAAGAAGAAGAGTGTGGGTTTGAGAGAGAGAACTTGTGTAAGGGAAAGGTAGTGAAGAAGAAGCTTGTTCTAGTTGTTAGGAAGAAGAAGAAGAAGACATTGGTGTGAAGGACCTTGGGGGTTTGCTTTAGTTTGTAAGTTGGATCTTTGATTTATTGAAGTTGTTTGTTTGTGATGATGATTTCCTCTTCCCTTTCCTTGTTTGTGTGTTTGATTATGTGTGAGTAGTTAGCTTGCTAGGGTTGGGGTGAAACCCACCATGAAAGTGCATTTGAAACCTTGATTGCTTGGATCCATGCTTAACTTGAAATCTCTACCCATAAATCCCTCTTGTGTGCTTAAAACCCTTGAAGAAGGGGGAATGTTCTTGTTTGCAACCTAATTGAGAGGTTTTGTTTGTGAATGTGGACTATCCGGGTTAGACGAAAGTCGAACCCTCCGAAGAACAAGTTGGATTGCATGTTAACCCTTTCATGTAAATGGAGGCTCTTGATGTGTTCTTTCGTGATGAAAGTCACCCATGAGGTTGTGAGTTGAGTTGGTCCTTTATCATTGTTTGAATGTATGCTTGTGGTGTGGTGAATCCCTTCCCCTAGTTGTTTTTCCTTGATTTTAAGAAACCCATTTTCGTGCCCAGATAGGTCGGCCGCGACCAGTTGCAGGGTCGGCCGCGACCTCCTCTGTAGTGTTTTCCGTGTGTTGTTTGTGTTCTGTTGAAGGTCGGCATCAACCTCCCTAGGGTCGACCTCGACCTATTCCTGAGACGTGTGTTTTGCGTTTGTTTGCTTGTCTTGCTTTGTTTCTCTTTTGCTTTTGTAGTATGATTGCTAGACTATAGAACTACTAACTCCCGTGGACGATCCTGACTTCGCTATACTCAGCGGGGTCTTGACAAATTTTATTTGTGAGACTCTTCTCAACAAATTGCCGCCGTTGCCGGGGAGTTAGTTTAGTTTCCAAGTCTAGCTTTCTTTTGGGTGAGGGACTAGCCCGAACCCCTATTTTGTTACTAATTCGTTTCTTTAGTGCTTTGTACGCAGGTGTATGCCCTCTAGTTCGCAAAGGGTGATTGACCATTTCCCCTTTGATCCCGAAATAGAGGGAACCCTTCGCCGAAGACTAAAAGAACGAAAAGCAATGGCCGACGCTGAGGCTCTTGCTCATCAAATTGCCGAACTTCGCGCTCAAATGGAGCGTATGCAAATGGAGCGTGATGCTCAAGCCGCAGCTGCGTGGCAAGAAAGAGAGGAGGCCGCCCGCCTCCGAGAACAACTTGATGCTATCCCGAGGAACGCTAAGCAATACATGCATCCAGAGCTTAGGGTTCCCGAGTCCGCTATTGTACTCCCGGCAATAGAGAGTGCTTTTGAGATCAAGTCCCACTTCATCACTCTTATCAAAAGATCTCAATATGAAGGGAAGCCCACCGAATGCCCCATGGAGCACATCAAGAACTTCACCGATCTTTGTGACACTATCGCCGCCGATGGTGTCTCAATCGAGTATGTTCTCCTCAAGGCATTCAAGTGGTCTTTATGTGGGAATGCTCTTCATTGGCTCGAAAGTTTGCCCGCTAGATCCATCACTACATGGAAGACTTTGCACGACTTGTTCATGACAAAGTTCTTTCCACCGGCCAAGACCACCGAGCTAAGGAAGCGCATCACCTCCTACCATCAACTTCCCAACGAGACCTTTATTGAAACGTGGGAGAGATTCAAGGAGCTTCTTCGGCAATGTCCAACCCATGGACAACCTCCTTATGTTCTTCAAGAGATATTCTTTCAAGGAATAAATGCCGCAATGAAAGACCGCATCAACCTCCATACCGATTGAGGTTTTATTGAGATGGATCCCGACGAGGCATGGGGTCTCATGGACAAACTCACCAACTATGATGCCATGTACGGGACCCAACAAGCCATCCGGATTCCACCAAGAAAGCTCTATGATCCCAATAGTGAGCCCATTGATCAAGATGTGAAGTTCCAATTTATGCAAGATGAGATCAACAAGCTCAAAAAGCAAGTGAGCTACTTCAAGTCCGCCGGCCCACCTTGTCAAGAGTGCGGTTCTCAATCACACACCGCCGCCTCTTGTACTAATGTAGAGCAAGTCCGGGCCACCGAGGCTTATGCGGAGGCGAACTATATGAGAGGGCCCTACCGAGCCCAAAACAACGCTTACGCGGGGAGGAACAACAACTATCCTCAATGGAATACCCATGGCCAAGGTCAAGGTTATCCACCTCCCCCGCAAGAACAGAGGGGCCCTCCTTATAGACCTCCCGGTTATCAAGCGGAGCCATCATGGGTACAAGAGTTGCAAGAAGGATTGATGCAAGGGGTGAGAACCGAGCTCACCACTCAGTTGAAAGGAGTCCACACGAGATTGGGAGATCTTGACACATGGAGAAAGAACGTTGACTCCCAACTTGGTGATCTCGCGGCTCAAATCCCACGACCTCAAGGGCGCTTACCGGGCCACCCCGATGAGAACCCAAGAGGACATATTGCCGCTGTTCATCTAAGAAGCGGAAAGAAGTTGCCGGACCGAATAGTAAGTGAAGAAACGGCGAACAAGGAGGACAAAACTCCCCTAGAACAGGTCGTGGCCGACCCCCCTTTGGTCTTCCCCGACCCTGTCCCTGCTGCAGAGGAGGTCGCAGCCGACCATCCCCAGGTCGCTGCCGACCTTCTGTTGGGACGATATTAAGGACGTCAGTCGTTAATATCTAAACCAATAATAATCGTCCCTTGTTTTGATAATGACAAACTCAAATGTATTTGATAAGTTGTCCAAGTTTTGATCTCAGGTAAGTCCAGTGGACGCACATGAGCGAAAAGGACAACAAGTGAACAGCAGTCCCTATGCTGTAGGGACGCATGTTACCAGAACTTCCAAAGCTAAACGTAATTGGCGGAGTCCCTGCGCAAGATAGGACGGAGTCCTCATCAAGAAGGGACGCGCGCCAAAATACGGACGAAGTTCAAATTCAAATCAAGGCCGCCCCAACATGATTACATCATCGTCCGGCCTTAGTCCTCAGAAGGAAGCTTCCTTTGTCTGGGCACGTGTAGACAATGCCAAAGACGTCGCTTTCCCAGCAATGGTCCCCTACCCACGCGGAGGCTTCCCAAGCGTCAACAGAGTTGACCTCCTCAAGACGCTCATCGCACCGTTGATCAAAGATCGAGGATCCTGCCAAGTCTCAGAGGACGCTAGAGGACAAGAATCACTTCCGCTATAAATACTCTCCAAGGAGTATGCATAGCGGCATGTGTGTGCAAGAGTGGACTTTGAAGACTTTCTCTCAAGCTCTCCCGAAGCATTCAAGAACACGAACGAAGATCAAGAAGATCAAGTGAGCTTGAAGCAAGAGAAAGAAAGTCCAACCACATCAAATCCAAAACAAACCACAAATCAATTAGAGTTGTAGTTTGTCTCTCACAACGAACCGTGAGAGACGTGAGTGATAGCTTCCTTATAGCTAAGAGTGTTAGGTTACTTGTTAGGTTGAAAGGAGTGTTACTAGTGAGGCTAAGGACGGACGCTTAGCTCAGAGAAGTGTAACGACTCGCCTAAGTTGTAAGGACTCGCTCTTAATAAGATAAGGGACGGCTATTGAAAGTCCTCCAACGGAGGTAGAGGTTTACCCATAAGACTAGTTGGTCTTAGTGGGGTTCCTCTATAAATACTCGTGTCCACTTATCTTGTATTCTGTTAAGTCTATTTTCCGCTGCACTAAAGGACGCCCTTAACCCAGTTAAGGACGCCCTCATTAACTGACTTACGATCCAACAATTGGTATCAGAGCAGGCGCTCTAGATTTTTGTTGAGTTGCAGGTACAAGATGGACATGGAACCTATTGGAATCTCTTTTGTAAAGCCTCCTCGTCTAACGGACGGCAACTTCAACCGCTGGAAGATCCGCTTCGAGAACTTTTGCAGAAGTCAGAATTATCAATGTTGGAGAGTGATCATGAAGGGTGACCTTACCATCCCTGATGACAAGAAAGCCAAAGAGGACGAGTGGGGTCCTGACGAATTCAAGCTTTTGGAAACAAACGCTAAGGCTATATGCTTCCTTCAAGCGTCCCTCTGCGAAAGGGACGCCACCCGAGTTAGCAATTTGGCAACAGCCAAACTACAATGGGAAGCTCTTGAGAAGTACCATGTGGGTACGGCAGAGATGAAGGAAGACGTCAAGCTTGAAATCAAACGAGAGTTCTATGCCTTCAGAATGCTTCCTAACGAATCTGTCAAGGACTACTCATACCGCTTTGAAGCTCTTGTGACCAAGATGCGAAATTTAGGCATCCCAGAAGCTGAAGTCTCAATGAGAAACAGAGTCGGAGTAGTCATTGATGGGCTTACAGGAAAATGGAATTTTGATAGGACTACGTTCAAGGAAAACACAGCCAACAAAACCCTGGATATGGAAGAGATCTATGGGAAGCTGAGAGGCTATGAAGCGAGAAGGGAAGCTGATATGGCTGAATTGGCTAGAAATCCCCAGACAGATCTCGCCTTGATGACGTCAACTCCAGAGTACGCTGAGTATCTGCGCCACCAAAGAGATATTGCCCTAATGGTGGAAGCAAATAAAAATGAGAATCGTGAAAGGATGCGTGCTCAAGCTTTGAAAGAAAAGGAAAGCAAGACTAAGGAACAGCTGGAAGAAGAGGAAGAGATTGCCCTTCTACACAAAGTTGCTCGCTTATGGGGTAAAAAGGCCAGAGATTCCAAGAAACACAAGATGCCTTACAAAAAGGAGAGTCCCAAGTATACAGAGGCAGAGATGAAGGAACTTACTTGCTACAAATGTAACAAGAAAGGACACTTTGCTAAAAGGTGTACTACGGGACTAAACTCAAAAGAAATGAAGATGAAAGCTCTCTTGGGAGCGTGCGAAGCCGCATGGGATAATGTGAGTTCTGATGATGAAGAACCAGAAGGACCAGTGGCGTACATAGCCGTAGAGGACGCCTCAGATGATGAGCAAGTGGCGTACATGGCTGTGGAGGACGCCCCAGTCCTTGAAGAGGACGCTTCTGAAAAGGAACAAGAGGTAACTCGTGAATCCATGATGAACTCCTTAGAAAATTGTTCCAAAACCAAACTTATTAAGCTCATTAAAAGAATCATGGAAGAAAGCGTTGTTATGCAACATAGAATGGATGAACTTGAACTTGAAAGTGAAAGTAGGCTAGTCGAATGTGAGAACTGTGCTACAGTTTCGTTACAACTAGAGTCCTCGCATGTCGAAGTTAAATCCCTGAAAACTGAAGTGATGTGCCTTAAGCTAGAGAACGCTAAGCTTAGGGAAGAGGTGAAAGTGTTAGGGAAGAGCCCGGTAACTGAGGTAGTTCAACCAATGGTGTTTGTCCCAGCCAAAAGAGGACTAGGATACGAGTCTGACACTAGGAACTCTCTCCCTAGTGACTTTGAGGCTAGCAAAACCTCAGAACTTGAATTAGAAAGGGAAAAGACTAAGAACCTTCTTGAAAGAATTCGAGTCCTAGAGAGTGAAGAGAAAGGTCAAAGGGACTATTACACTAACTCCACTAGTCATAGGATCTATAAGAAGATTGCTAAGGGGGAAGGTTCAAAAGTTTGTGACCCTCAAAAGATGAAAAAGAACAAAATCCAACGTCCCAACAAGAAGTACTACCTTGGTACTTACTATAGGACGTGTTGGTACTGTGGAAAAGGAGATCACTTCAAATATGATTGCCTGAAACTGAAGAACGACATTAAAAGTGGCAAAGCTGCTAGGAATAACATTGAAAATGATAAGACCGTCCCTAAGGCTAACCCTAGACGTCCTAGACGATCTAAGAGTTCTTTCAGAAAGCATGCTATTTCAAATGATGTGAATATAAGTGACTACATGCCAGAACCAGAGTTCTATTTCTGTAACGAACCAGGTAAGGAACACCTTGCCTGGGTCGCCATACACTAACCTTGTTTTGGCAGGTGGAAGTGAGGGGACGCCCATGGATCATTGATAGTAGCGCCTCAAACCATATGACAGGAAGCCAGATCCATCTCACTTCTATCCAAAGTAGCGCCACGGGAGAAACTGTCTCGTTTGGCAACAAGGGCAAAGGAAAGATCAAAGGGACGGGAACTGCTATTCTCAATCCGTCTATCAAAGCGACAAATGTTAGCCTTGTTGAAGGACTTGGCTTCAACCTCCTAAGCGTCTCTCAAATGTGTGATCAAGGTGAAAACTTAGTCACATTTGACTCAAAGGAGTGCCTCGTCATCAACAAGAAATCCAACAAAGTCGTCCTCAAAGGAGTCCGAAAGAACAATGTCTACATCTTCAATCAGGAGTTCAAGCCAAAATCTGAGTTGTGCTTATCTATGTCAAAGGAGGACGCTGACCTCTGGCATCGCCGACTTGGCCATGCTGGACCAAGCACAATCCTCAAGCTTCATCAAAGAAATCTTGTGAAAGGTCTTCCCCAAATTGATCCTGAGAAAATTGAACAGTGTGAAGCATGTATCAAAGGGAAACAGACAAGAACGTCCTTTAAGTCAAAGAACGATGTCAGCACAAAGAAACCTTTGGAACTTCTCCATATGGATCTTTGTGGACCAATGAAGACGTTAAGCTATGGTGGAAAGAGGTATATCTATGTCCTTGTAGATGACTTTTCTCGATTCACCTGGGTTCTTTTCTTAGCTTCAAAAACAGATTGCTTCAACGCATTCAAAGTCTTCATCAAACAAGTGGAAGTTGCGCTTGAGACGCCTCTCAAATCCATAAGATCAGACCATGGGACGGAGTTTCAAAACTCAGAGTTCGTGGCCTACTGTGATCAACATGGAGTCTCTCACAACTTCTCAGCTCCAAGGACTCCTCAACAAAATGGAGTGGTGGAAAGAAAGAATAGGACGCTGGAGGATATGGCAAGGACTATGCTCTTAGCCAATAGCGTCCCCAAGTACTTCTGGGCTGAAGCTATTGCTACAGCGTGCTACATTATCAATCGAGCCATGATCCGTCCTTTGCTGAAGAAGACGTCCTATGAGTTGCTGAATGGAAGAAAGTCTCGCATCGACTATCTCAGAGTCTTTGGATGCAAGTGCTTTGTTCACAACAATGATAAAGAAAGACTTGGAAAGTTTGACCCAAGAAGTGACGAAGCCATATTCCTTGGATACTCCCTCACCAGTAAAGCGTATAGAGTTTTCAATAAACGAACTCTAAAGCTTGAGGAGAGCATTCATGTTGTGTTCAAAGAAAGTTCTTCTCGCAAAGATAAACCAAGTAAGAAAGAACGCTCATCTCCTCTGCAGCAGGATGACTCCGATGATGAAGTTGATTTCGGGTCCTCTGGAAAATACTATGTTCCTAAGGACGCTACTCAAAATCCTGAAGAAGTCTCAGTAGAAGTTCCCAGTGTTGTTCAGGAAGTTCCATCTCAAAGTGAATCTCCAGCTCAACATGAGGTCGCTGAATCAAGCCTACAAGGAGAACAGCGTCAAGAAGAGGACGCTCAACCTGAGGGGGAACTCTATGAAACTCTCAATGAAGACGACGGGTTTGACTCAGATGAATCTGATTGGACGGACCCTAGATGTACTCCCGTAAGGGACGATACTCATAAGGGATCCCATCTTTCGAGACTTCATTCAACGGATCAAATCATCTCAGATATGTCAAAAGGAGTTCAAACAAGATCAGCCGTGAATCAGTCCCTTAATGCTAACATAGCTTTCTGTGCCTTCAACGCCTTTGTGTCCTTGGTTGAACCTAAGAACATAAAGGAAGCACTCCAGGACGCTGATTGGATTCAGGCCATGCAAGAGGAACTTAATCAATTCGAAAGAAATAAGGTTTGGACCCTCGTCCCTCGTCCGAGAAACAAAAACATAATAGGGACGAGATGGGTCTACAGGAACAAGCTTGATGAGAATGGTCGCGTGTCAAGAAACAAAGCAAGGCTTGTGGCTCAAGGCTATAGGCAAGAGGAAGGGATTGATTATGATGAAACCTTCGCTCCTGTCGCCAGGATTGAAGCCATTCGCCTCCTCATCGCCTTTGCCGCTCACAAAGGGTTCAAGCTTTTTCAAATGGACGTCAAGACAGCTTTTCTCAACGGCAAGCTCAAAGAAGAAGTGTACGTCGCTCAACCTCCAGGATTTGAGGACGCTGATCACCCAGATCATGTGTACTTCTTGGACAAGGCACTCTATGGACTCAAGCAAGCCCCTCGTGCATGGTACGATAGGCTTGCGTCCTTCCTCTTGTCCAACGGGTACACACGAGGTAACATTGATAAAACCCTGTTCTTAAAGAAAGTTCTTAAAGATGTCTTAATTGTCCAAGTCTATGTCGACGACATAGTCTTTGGAAGCACTAACATGAAATTTGTAGAGGAATTCAAGAACTTGATGAGTAGTGAGTTTGAGATGTCCCTCATAGGAGAACTCAACTTCTTCTTGGGACTCCAAATCACTCAGCTCAAAGATGGGACGCGGATTCATCAACAAAAGTACATCCGTGAAATGCTTGAGAAGTATGGGATGAACTCTTCAAAACCCATTGATACTCCCATCTCCCCAAACACTCGCCTCTATGCTGATGAAGAAGGCAAGAGTGTAGATCAAAAGCTCTACAGAGGAATGATAGGGTCCTTGCTATATCTTACGGCAAGTCGTCCCGACATCATGTTCGCTGTATGCTTGTGTGCTCGATTCCAAGCAAATCCAAAGGAGTCCCATATGCAAGAGGTCAAAAGAATCTTCAGATATCTCAAGGGACGGGATGACCTATGTCTATGGTATCCCAGAAGGACGTCCCTGAACCTGGTAGCTTACTCTGACGCAGATTACGCTGGCCATGTGGTGGATAGGAAGAGCACCTCAGGAATGGCACAATTCCTTGGCTCATGCCTTGTATCTTGGGGATCCAAAAAGCAAAACTCCGTGGCACTATCAACCGCGGAAGCTGAGTACGTTGCTGCTGCTTCGTGCTGCTCACAAGTCCTATGGATCAAGTACCAACTTGAAGATTATGGTACGTCCCTCAACACAGTCCCTATCTTGTGTGACAACACCAGTGCTATAAGTATTGCCAAAAATCCCGTTCATCATTCTAGGACAAAGCATATTCACATAAGGCATCACTTTCTTCGTGATAATGTTGAACTTGGATTAATTAGAGTGGATCATGTTAGGACTGAGGACCAAGTGGCCGATATTTTCACAAAAGCACTTGATAGACGTCCCTACGAGCACCTCCGGTTGCTCTTGGGGATGATAACTTTTAAATGATCAAGTCCCGTTCTATTATTCCCTCCATGATTGGCTATGTCTTGTTGAGAACTTGTTTTAAGGTGTGTCATGCATTAAAGTCATCTTTAAAGGACGCTAGTCTAAGATATGTGTATTCGCTTGTGTCCTTGAATGGTATTCATTTCGCTTTTCATCTCAAGAGTATCCCTGATCACCCTACCCTCATCATAAGCCGAAATGATGGGAACTCTAAGCTTACCCAAGCCGAGAATCTTGCAAACGCGTCCTATGAGCATTCCTTGTTTCACCTTTACGGGACGTACTTGCTTGATTTTCAAAAATGGTTCTAAGTGATCAAAGGGACGCGTGCTAAGAGCTGAGAGTTGTCTGTACAGAGTTCTAATTACAGAGGTTGAGATCAGTGAATGGGACGCCGTGGTTCAGTTCTGTGTTGTGTAGTGTTGTGTGTTGAAAGGACGTCAGGTCAGAGTCCTTTGCAGTTGTGAGAAGTTTGAATGGTTGAAATTGGGAAGGTAAACCGTTTTAACGAATCGTCAGCGAAAATCTCGGGATATGCGCAAACAGTGATCAACAGCTGTATTCCTTAGCAAAGAAGAAAGCCACGTGTGGGAAGGCGGGTGGAGGAAGCCGTGTGTAAAGACCCTGTTACCCCTGACCGTCCAACTTCGTCTTCTTCCTATATATACCCACCTGTGCACTCCGAAAACCTTTCTTCGCTCATCTGCTGTTTGCACACTTTTAGAAATCTCAAAGATCTTCCAAATCTTCAACCGAATCCCGAAATCTCTCTCCAAACCCTAATCCTCCCCTATTTAAACCATCTCAAAAATGGCCAACACAAGAGCCTCAAAGAATCCCTCACCCTCGTCGGCAGCGAAAAACACTAACTCTTCGAGATCTCCTCCGGTGAAAGGCCGGTCATTAATGGAGTCGAGAGGCAGACCTTCCGGCCGACAAGAACCCCCTCGCCACCATTCCTCCTCTCAAAGCACCCAGCGCCGCCACTCCAACACCCCTCCTCAACCCCTTCGCTCCCAACCTCCTCAACAAAAACAACCATCCCGCTCTCAATCCAAAAACCAACCGAAGAGGTTCTCATTTTTGGAGAAGCCCTTCAAACCCGAGCCTAAGCCAGAAAATATCACCAAAGCCTCTGTTTACAGTGGCTCAATTGGCCGGCTCCCCTCTCAACCCAAACGCCGTCCTCCCCTTGACCCTCTCATTGAGGACTGGCTTGAAAAGGAGCCTAGGACGCTCGCCAACATTTGTCTTAGGGCGTCCACTCACGAACATCCTCCTAAAATCCAACGCCTCCTCCACTATTTCATGATCACATATGTCAAGCCCCGCCTTCAAGAAACCAATCACACCAACCCACCGTTCATGGGGCCAGGAATCATTTCTGACTCCTTTGGTGGAACCATGGACGAGCTCGCCAAACTACTTCCTGATATAATGGAGTTTGTTGTGGCTCCTACGGGCTCCGTCCCTTCTCAAAAAAGGAAAAGGCCTTCCTCTCCCCCTCCGTCCAAATCGCTCCAAATTAAAGGCCCTTCCTCCTCCCCACCAAAGCCAATCCCTTCCTCCCCTCCTGCCCCAAAACGACGCCTCAAGTCCTCTGCTCAGCATGAGGGCGTCACGGATGAAGAAATGGCCGCCATTCGCCTCTCCGAAATTCAACTGGCAAAAGAGGAGAAGGCGCGCCAAGAGCAAGAGCAAGCAGAGAAAGCAGCCGTTGAGAAGGCGATCCAAGCGAGTATGCAGGACCTTCGTCAACTCCCTCCACCTCCTCCAAGGGTAGAGGACGCTCCTCAAGTCCAGGCCAAGGACGCTCCACAAGTCCAGGTCCAGGCCAAGGATGCTACCCCTGCTACTCTGCCGCCTCCTCCCTCTGCTCCGCAAACCGATCTCAGTGGTTCCGCCCAGCTCCTCCTTTGCTCCTCCCCCAAAAGCTAAGCTCCGCACTCCCTCTCCCTCTCCCCCTAGAGCTTCACCTCCTCCTCCTCCTCCTCCGCCTTCTCCGACCGTCGAAGAAGCTGCTCAAGTTCAAGGGACGTCTCCTCCATCCGTTCCCACAGAGTCCTTGGCAAGGACTCCAGCGGTGGACGCGCCTCCCACAGAACAGGCGTCCACAGCTAAGGACACTGCAATGGTTGAGTTCCAAGAACAACGGAACGAAGCCTCCGATGACGAGGACGCCCCTCCCCAGGATGAGGAACCTGAGGAAGAGGAGGGAGATGGAGATGAAGAAGATGCTGGTGATGAAGTGATCGTGAGCAATGGCTCCAAGCAGAAACGCTTCAAGAAAATCCTATCGCCGCTCCTCTTCACCGCCGAGTTTCTGGCAGAGAACCAGCGCCAAGAGTTCTTGGATCTTCTTGAGTTCCAGGGTTGGACGCACTTGGGCGCTGAGGCCGCTGATGTTGACCCTGATGAGGTTCTCCGTTTCTACTCAAAGTTTGAAATCACAGAAGTAAACGGGAAGCCTCAGGGGACTTTTGAAATCGATGGGGACGAGTACTCAGTTGCTGAGGGCACCGTCCGTAAAATGCTAGGCCTGCGTCCTTCTCCGCAAGATGCTCTACACGATCTGCCGTGCAAGAACTTTGGCCGTTTCTCCCAAGATGAAATCCTCAACAGAATATTCAATGGGAGACAGCCAGCTGCTAAGGACAGAGTTGCTCATTGCCTCACCAAGACGGGCGTCCTTGCGCATCACTTCATTGTGCGCATGGTCGTCCCCCGCCAAGAGAAGAAGTCCATTGTTCAGATCACTGATAGTATTCTCTTGGACGCTTTCTTGGAACGCAAGCCGATAAACTTGCCCCGAGTAATCTTGGAACACATGGGCAAGTGCACAGGAGGCAGGCACTCTCTTCCTTTCCCCGGCTTGGTCAAGCAAATTCTGAAGCAGCAAGGACTCTATGCTCCTAAACAAGAGCGTTCCTTTGGCATTCACTGGGACGTCAGGCAAATTACACTCCCTCCAGTTGGGAAACTCAGGTGTGATGAGCCCCTTCCGTCCGTTAAGCGCCAACTGGAAAAGGAACGGAAAGAGGCTGAAAGGAAAGCCAAAGCTGAGAGGAGAGCTCAAGCTGCTGCTGCTGCTGCTGAACATGGAGAAGGAGATCACGAAGCTGAAAATGTCCAAGTAGTTGGGACGCCAGCTGAGGACGCTGCTGACGACGAGGACGAGCTCGATGGTATGAGCGTCCCTGATGAGGCTGAGAGGCACTCTACGAAGTATCTGATGGGCATGATGATCGAGAACCAGTGCATAATGATTGATCTAATTCAGCAGGTTCACGACACACTTCACGTCCACACAGACCTTCTTGAGCGCAACAACGAGCTCCTTGCCCAGAACAACCATCTTCAGGAGCAACACCTCAAAGCCCTTGGCAAGCGTCCTAGAAAATGATCACCTCCCCCTTCTCTAACCCTGAAACAATTTATCATTTCTTGAGTTTTTGTTAAGACAATGGGACGCTGTCCCTGTTTTGAATACTTGTTGTGAATGTCTGTAATGAACGTTCTCGTTTCTCATTCTGAATGCCATTCACTACATTTGTGCTTCATTTTGTCTAAGCGTACCTTTCTTTAGTTATGACTTTGTGCTTGCATGCTTTTCGACTTGTTCTCCTTTTCGATGATGTCAAAAGGGGGAAGTATAGTTTTGCAGAGATGCGATTGTCCTTAAGTTATCATAGAAAGCATGTGTTCAGGGGGAATTTCGGCCAAGTCAAACGGTCGTTAGTTAGGAATAAAATAGAACGCACTCAAAAGAATGTGTTGCATGCCAATCTAAGCTGAAAAGAAAATCAAAGTGTAGTTCCTCATGCTAAAAGCTTTACTTCTGTGTGCATTATTTGGAAGAGTTTGTCATCATCAAAAAGGGGAAAATTGTTGGGACGATATTAAGGACGTCAGTCGTTAATATCTAAACCAATAATAATCGTCCCTTGTTTTGATAATGACAAACTCAAATGTATTTGATAAGTTGTCCAAGTTTTGATCTCAGGTAAGTCCAGTGGACGCACATGAGCGAAAAGGACAACAAGTGAACAGCAGTCCCTATGCTGTAGGGACGCATGTTACCAGAACTTCCAAAGCTAAACGTAATTGGCGGAGTCCCTGCGCAAGATAGGACGGAGTCCTCATCAAGAAGGGACGCGCGCCAAAATACGGACGAAGTTCAAATTCAAATCAAGGCCGCCCCAACATGATTACATCATCGTCCGGCCTTAGTCCTCAGAAGGAAGCTTCCTTTGTCTGGGCACGTGTAGACAATGCCAAAGACGTCGCTTTCCCAGCGATGGTCCCCTACCCACGCGGAGGCTTCCCAAGCGTCAACAGAGTTGACTTCCTCAAGACGCTCATCGCACCGTTGATCAAAGATCGAGGATCCTGCCAAGTCTCAGAGGACGCTAGAGGACAAGAATCACTTCCGCTATAAATACTCTCCAAGGAGTATGCATAGCGGCATGTGGGTGCAAGAGTGGACTTTGAAGACTTTCTCTCAAGCTCTCCCGAAGCATTCAAGAACACGAACGAAGATCGAGAAGATCAAGTGAGCTTGAAGCAAGAGAAAGAAAGTCCAACCACATCAAATCCAAAACAAACCACAAATCAATTAGAGTTGTAGTTTGTCTCTCACAACGAACCGTGAGAGACGTGAGTGATAGCTTCCTTATAGCTAAGAGTGTTAGGTTACTTGTTAGGTTGAAAGGAGTGTTACTAGTGAGGCTAAGGACGGACGCTTAGCTCAGAGAAGTGTAACGACTCGCCTAAGTTGTAAGGACTCGCTCTTAATAAGATAAGGGACGGCTATTGAAAATCCTCCAACGGAGGTAGAGGTTTACCCATAAGACTAGTTGGTCTTAGTGGGGTTCCTCTATAAATACTCGTGTCCACTTATCTTGTATTCTGTTAAGTCTTTTTTCCGCTGCACTAAAGGACGCCCTTAACCCAGTTAAGGACGCCCTCATTAACTGACTTACGATCCAACAACGTCCTATAGTAAGTACCGAGGTAGTACTTCTTGTTGGGACGTTGGATTTTGTTTTGCTTCATCTTTTGGGGATCACACACTTTTGAACCGTCCCCTTTTGCAATTTTCTTATAAATTTTATGACTGGTGGAATTAGTATAGTAGTCCTCTTGCCCTTTGTCTCCACTTTCTAGGACTCTAATTCTTTCAAGAAGATTCTTGGTTTTCTCTCTTTCAAGTTCAAGTTCTGAAGTTTTGCTAGCCTCAAAGTCGTTAGGGAGAGAGTTCCTAGTGTCAGATTCATAGCCTAGTCCTCTTTTGGCTGGGACAAAGACTATTGGTTTCACTTCCTCAACTATGGGACTCTTTCCCAATACTTTCACTTCTTCCCTAAGCTTGGCGTTCTCAAGTTTGAGACACATAAGTTCAGTTTTTAGGGACTTAGTTTCTTCACATGAGGACTTTAGTTGAATAGTCATTAAACTACAGTTTTCACATTCAACTACAATATTTTCATCTTCAAGTTCATCCATTCTTCTTTTCATAGCAAGACTTTCCTCCATGATTTTACCAATGAGTTTAAGGAGTTTTGGTTTTGAACATTTTTCTAAGGAATGCATCATGGAATCGTGAGTTACCTCTTGTTCATTGTCGGAGGCGTTCTCTTCAACAACTGGGGCGTCCTCCACTGCCATGTATGCAACTTGATCTTCACGTTCATCATCACTTGAACTGAGATCATCCCATGCAGTTGTGCATGCTCCAATGAGAGCTTTCTTCTTGTCCTTGGAGGACGTTCCCACAGTACACTTTTTGGCAAAATGTCCTTTATTGTTGCATTTGTAACATGTGAGTTCCTTCATTTCAGCCTCTGTGTACTTGGGACTCTCCTTTTTGTAAGACTTGCTCTTGTTGCTATGCTTGTTGTTCTTGTTATAGTACTTGAGAGCTTTGTGAATATGAGATAGTTCCTCATCTGAGCAATCTCTTCCTTTGACTTGCTTTCTTTCTCTTTGGAACGCAAGTTCTCAAGCTTTTCTTTTGATTTACTTTGCATCATCAATGCTAGATCTCTTTGGCCACGTAGGTACTCAGCGTACTCTGGTGTTGTGGACGCCAAAGCAAGATCAGTTTGAGGATTCTTTCCTAGCTGAGCCATGTCAGAGATTCTTTTTTCTTCGTACTGCCTGAGCTTCCCATAGATCTCTTCCATATCTAGAGTTTTGTTGGCTGTGTTTTCTTTGAAAGTCGTCCTATCAAAGTTCCAGACTCCAGTCAACCCATCAATAACTACTTGAACTCTGTTCCTCATGGAGATCTCTGATTCTGGAATGCCCAAGTTCTTCATCTTGGTGACAAGAACTTCAAAACGGTACGAGTAGTCATTGACCGTTTCATTTGGCAACATACTAAAAGCATAGAACTCCTTTTTGATTTTCAGCTGGACGTCCTCTTTCATTTCTGCAGTTCCCACATGAAATTTCTCAAGAGCTTCCCATTGTTGTTTTGCTGTGGGGAGATTGCTAACTCTTGTGGCATCCCTTTCACAGAGGGACGCTTGAAGAAAGCACACTGCTTTAGCATTTGTTTCCATTAGCTTGAATTCATCAGGACCCCACTCGTCCTCTTTGTCTTTCTTGTCATCGGGGAACCTTGAGGTCACCTTTTCTGATCACGTTCCAGCATTGATAATTTGTGCTTCTACAGAAGTTCTCAAACCTAGTTTTCCAGCGGTTGAAGTTGCCGTCCGTCAGACGCGGAGGCTTCACAAAAGAGATTCCAATAGGTTCCATGTCCATTTTTACCTGCAACTCAGTAAGAATCTAGAGCGCCTGCTCTGATACCAATTGTTGGATCGTTAGTACTGAGGGACGTCCTTTACTTTGGTAAAGGAGTCCTTTGGTCAGGCGTCCCTACGAGGAGTAGGGGCGTCCTTGAGTAATGCAGCGGAATAAAGTACTAAACAGGTAAGTAATGAACGCAGTGAATTATAGAGGAACCACTCAAGACCAAGTAGTCCTTGAGTGTAAACCTCCACCTCCTTGGAGGATTTTTGAATAGTTCTTCCTTTATATTGAACGTTCTTACAGTTGTACTAGCGAGTCTTTACAGTTCTCTGACACTTAGCTTTTCCCTAAGTTCACTTGTAAAGAACTCCTTTAAGCCTACAACTAAAGCTTGTTCAATCTACTAAAGGACTCTATTCTTACGTTCTGTAGTACTTTGCAAAACTCTCTCTCTCTTTTTGGTTTTTCTGATTACAAACTGTTTTGTGGTTTTGGTACAAAATCTCACTCGATCTAACACAAGTTCTAGCACTGTTCTTGAGTTCTTGAGTTAGTTCTTCGTGTTCTTGAATGAGCCGCTTTCTTCTGATTCTCTCTGAATATTCTCTGAAAGCGTTAACGTCACAATAAATGCCTTGGGGTATTTATAGGACTTGGGAAGGGCGTCATTTCTCTGGGACGATCATGCCCTTCGTGGACGTGGCTACAGGATCTTCCTCCACGTAGTAGGGCGGTGATGAGGAAGCTTCCTGGATCCAGCTGTGTATGATGAACTCCGCTACAGGATCGGCCGCTGATGTCGCGCTTTTTAGTTGTTTTTCTAGGTAGTTTTCTAGCTTATTTTGCATGCTTTTCCAATGTGTTTGTGTGTTTTGCATAAGATTTCAGCTCTCTTTCGAGAGTTGGAGTCGTTTGTGTGTTGTTTCGTGTTGTGTAGGTATTTGGAGCTTTTTTGGGGCATTTTCATGCATTTTCGGAGCTTTCTAGGAACCGATAGTTGTCAAAAGTCAAGATGTCGAGAGCCAAAATCCAAAGTTGCAACCAAGTGAGCCTCAATGGAGTCAAAAACTCAAAGAAAATCAAGGAGCAAAATGGTAAAAGTGCCCAACAAAAGTCCAACCAATTAAAGCAAGAGCAGAACAAAACCGCGAAAGAGTCCACGCCCTGCAGTAGGTCGGCACCGACCACCCCCTGGTCGTGGCCGACCCCTCTCAGCATCCGAAGGTGAATCCGTGCGCTGCAAGTAAAACTTTTGGGCGGGATTTTCGAAACCCGAAAAAGGCGAGCGGCTGTGGCAGGCGTGTGGCAGAGATGTGACAGTGGAGGAAGCTTCCTCCCTTTGCTTTTGTGGGCTGCTATAAGACCCATTTTTGTCTCCCTATCAAATCGGTTTTTTCCAAGGAGGAAAAAGGCTCAAGGGGAGAGAGGAGAGAGTGTTGTCTAAGGGAGAAGAAGAAGAAGAAGTGGGGTTGGAGAAGAAGAACGAAAAGAAGAAGAGTGTGAGTGTGAGAGAGAAGTGGTTTGTAGGAGAGGTGGTAGAGAAGAAAGCTTGGTTTAGTTGATGTTCTAGGAAGAAGACAACAATGGTGTTTGGAAGAAACTTGTGGGTTTGTTTAAGTTGTAAGTTTGAATCTTGTTTTTAATTGAAATTCTTTGTTTGTGATGATGATTTCCTCCTCCCTTTCCTTGTTTGGGTGTTTGATTATGTGTGAGTAGTTAGATTGCTAGGGTTGGGGTGAAACCCACCATGAAAGTGCATTTGAGACCTTGATTGTTTGGATCCATGCTTGGCTTGAAATCTCTGCCCATAAATCCCTCTTGTGTGCTTAAAACCCTTGAAGAACGGGGAATGTTCTTGTTTGCAACCTAATTGAAGAGTTTTGTTTGTAAATGTGGACTATCCGGGTTAGACGAAAGTCGAACCCTTCGAAGAACAAGTTGGATTGCATGTTAACCCTTTCATGTAAATGGAGGCTCTTGATGTGTTCTTTTATGACGTAAGTCACCCATGAGGTTGTGAGTTGAGTTGATCCTTTATCATTGTTTGAATGCATGCTTGTGGTGTGGTGGATCCCTTCCCCTAGTTGTTTTCCCCTTGATTTTACGAAACCCATCTTCGTGCCCAAAAAAAGGTCGGCCGCGACCAGTTACAGGGTCGGCCGCGACCTCCTCTGTGTTGTTTTCCGTGTGTTTTTGAAGTCCTGTTTTGGGTCGGCATCGACCTTCCTAGGCTCGGCCTCGACCTATTCCTGAGGCGTGCGTTTTGCGTTTGTTTGCCTGTTTTGCCTTGCTTTGTTTCTCTTTTGTTTTCGTAGTATGATTGCTAGACTATAGAACTACTAACTCCCGTGGACGATCCTGACTTCGCTATACTCAGCGGGGTCTTGACAAATTTATTTGTTAAGGTAAAACCCTCTCAACAAATTGGCGCCGTTGCCGGGGAGTTAGTTTAGTTTCTAAGTCTAGCTTTCTTTTGGGTGAGGGACTAGCCCGAACCCCTATTTTGTTACTAATTCGTTTCTTTAGTGCTTTGAACGCAGGTGTATGCCCTCTAGTTCGCAAAGGGTAATTGATCATTTCCCCTTTGATCCCGAAATAGAGAGAACCCTTCGCCGAAGATTAAGAGAACAAAAAGCAATGGCCGACGCTGAGGCTCTTGCTCGTCAAATGGCCGAACTTCGCGCCCAAATGGAGCGCATGCAACTAGAGCGTGATGCTCAAGCCGCAGCTGCGCGGCAAGAAAGAGAGGAGGCCGCCCGCCTCCGAGAACAACTTGATGCCATCCCGAGGAACGCTAAGCAATACATGCATCCCGAGCTTAGGGTTCCCGAATCCGCCATTGTGCTCCCGGCAATAGAGCATGCTTTTGAGATCAAGTCCCACTTCATCACTCTTATCAAAAGATCTCAATATGAAGGGAAGCCCACCGAATGCCCCATGGAGCACATCAAGAACTTCACCGATTTATGTGACACTATCTCCGTCCATGGTGTCTCACTTGAGTATGTTCTCCTCAAAGCATTCAAGTGGTCTTTGTGTGGGAAGGCTCTTCATTGGCTCGAAAGTTTGCCCGCTAGATCCATCACTACATGGAAGACTTTGCACGACTTATTCATGACAAAGTTCTTTCCGCCGGCCAAAACCACCGAGCTAAGGAAGCGCATCACCTCCTACCATCAACTTCCCAACGAGACCTTTGTTGAAACGTGGGAGAGATTCAAGGAGCTTCTTCGGCAATGTCCAACCCATGGCCAACCTCCTTATGTCCTTCAAGAGATATTCTTTCAAGGGATAAATGCCGCCACAAAAGACCGCATCAACCTCCACACCGATTGCGGTTTCATTGAGATGGATCCCGACGAGGCATGGGTCTCATGGACAAACTCACCAACTATGATGCCATGTATGGGACCCAACAAGCCATCTGGATTCCACCGAGAAAGCTCTATGATCCTAATAGTGAGCCCATTGATCAAGATGTGAAATTCCAATTTATGCAAGATGAGATCAACAACCTCAAGAAGCAAGTGAGCTACTACAAGTCCGTCGGCCCTCCTTGTCAAGAGTGCGGTTCTCAATCACACAACGCCGCCTCTTGTACTAATGTGGAGCAAGTCCGGGCCGCCGAGGCTTATGCGGAGGCAAACTATATGAGAGGACCCTACCGAGGCCAAAACAATGTTTATGCGGGGAGGAACAACAACTATCCTCAATGGAATACCCATGGCCAAGGTCAAGGTTATCCACCTCCCCCGCAAGAACAAAGGGGCCCTCCTTATAGACCTCCCGGTTATCAAGCGGAGCCATCATGGGTCCAAGAATTGCAAGAAGGATTGATGCAAGGGGTGAGAACCGAGCTCACCACTCAGTTGAAAGGTGTCCACACGAGATTGGGAGATCTTGACACATGGAGAAAGAACGTTGACTCCCAACTTGGTGATCTCGCGGCTCAAATCCCATGACCTCAAGGGCGCTTACCGGGCCACCCCGATGAGAACCCAAGAGGCCATATTGCCTCCGTTCACCTAAGAAGCGGAAAGAAGTTGCCGGACAGAGTTGCAAGTGAAGAAACGGCGAACAAGGAGGACGAAACTCCCCTGGAACAGGTCGTGGCCGACCCCCCACTGGTCTCCACCGACCCTGTCCCGGCTACAGAGGAGGTCGCAGCCGACCACCCCCAGGTCGCTGCCGACCCTCTTCAAGGAGTCCCGATTTCCGTCCCTTTACCTCCGACAACGAAGGTACTTCCCTACCCATCCAAAAAGGCCAATGATTTCACGGAGGGAAAGTTCAAACGCTTTGTGAAGGTCCTCCAAGGGCTCAACATCACCATTCCCTTTGCCGAAGCGTTGAACGAGATGCCCGCCTACACCAAATTTCTCAAGGAAATCTTGTCCAAGAAGCGGTCAATGTCCGAATTGACCAATGAAGTGCGGTCTATAGAGCTCCCGGAAAAACTTGGTGATCCGGGTAAGTTTGCTATTACCATTGGCATAGGTGCTCACCGATTCAAAGCTCTATGTGATCTTGGTGCAAGTGCTAGCCTTCTCCCTCTTTCTATATGGTCCAAGACCAACATGGGTCCTTTGGTCCCGGTAAACATGAGGCTCTATATGGCGGATGGCTCTTGTGTGCAACCCACCGGTATTGTCGACGACTTTCCTATCCAAGTCGGCAAGTTCTTTGTGCCCAATGACTTTATTGTGATGGAAATGCCGGAGGATCCCGTCGTCCCAATCATTCTTGGATGGCCATTCCTTGCCACCGCCGGTGCCGTGATAGATGTGAAGAAAGGTCTCCTTACCTTTGAGATTGGAGAAGAGGTGGTAGAGTTCCGATTCAACCCTACCATGAAGGAGACCGGCGAAGTTATGGAGGTCAAAGCGCTGCTTGGAGAGTACACGAGTGAAGATGACGAAGAAGAGGACCTCCCCTGTGATAGGTCGGAGCCGACCTTCCCTAGGTCGCCCTCGACCCCCAACAGGATCTCACCAACATGCCTAATTGAAGATGACGATGGCGAAGCGAAGGAGTTTCTGAAGGCGGATGAAGACGATGATATTATTACACCACCCCCGCCTACTCCAGAACTTAAGACTCTCCCCGAGTCTTTGAGGTATAAGTTTCTTGGCCCAAATTCCACTTTTCCGGTTATTGTAAATGCAAATCTAAATGCGGAAGAAGTTGGAAAGTTGCTTGATGTTCTTAGGACTCATAGGAAAGCCATTGGGTACTCACTTGAGGACTTGAGTGGACTTTCACCTTCCTTGTGTATGCATCGAATTTTTCTTGAGCATCAACGACGCCTCAATCCAAACATGAAGGAAGTGATGAAGAAGGAGATTTTGAGGATGCTCGATGCGGGAATCATATTCCCGATCTCGGATAGCAAATGGGTGAGCCCGGTTCATGTAGTGCCCAAGAAGAGTGGCCTCACCGTTGTGGAGAATGAGAAGGGAGAATTGATTCCTACTAGGACTACTACTAGTTGGCGCATGTGCATTGATTATAGAAAACTTAATAGTGCCACTAGGAAAGATCATTTTCCTTTGCCCTTTATTGACCAAGTGCTAGAGAGACTAGCCCTTCACGACTACTTTTGTTATCTCGATGGCTATAGTGGTTTTTGGCAGGTTCCGATACACCCCGACGACCAAGAGAAGACAACTTTCACATGCCCTTATGGAACGTTTGCTTATAGGAGGATGCCATTTGGACTATGCAATGCACCCGCCACCTTCCAAAGGTGTATGATGGCCATCTTCTCCGACATGATTGAGGACATTGTGGAGGTGTTCATGGATGATTTCTCGGTGTACGGTACCACTTTTGACTCTTGCCTTGCTAATCTTTCTAGAGTGCTTAAGAGATGTGAAGAAACCAACCTAGTGCTAAATTGGGAAAAATGCCACTTTTATGGTTAGAGAAGGAATTGTCCTAGGGCATGTATTGTCTAAGAGGGGAATTGAAGTGGATCAAGCTAAAATTGAATTGATTGAAAAGTTGCCACCCCCCACCTCCGTAAGAGGGATTAGAAGCTTTCTAGGACATGCCGGATTTTATAGGAGGTTTATTCAAGATTTTTCAAAAATTTTCAAACCATTGACTAACCTCCTCATGAAAGATGTTGTGTTTGAGTTTTCTTGAAGCTTTTCATAGGATCCGGGATGCTCTTGTGTCAGCTCCTATCATGCAACCACCGGATTGGACACTCCCCTTCGAGATCATGTGTGATGCAAGTGATTATGCCGTAGGTGCGGTTCTTGGGCAAAGAAAGGAGAAGAAGCTTCATGCTATCTACTATGCAAGCAAGACGCTTGATGAGGCCCAAGGCAAGTACACGACAACAGAGAAAGAGTTTCTAGCCGTGGTGTTCGCATTTGAGAAGTTCCGTTCTTACTTGGTTGGCTCAAAAGTGATAGTCTACACCGACCACGCGGCTGTCCGTTACTTCATGGACAAGAAGGACGCTAAACCACGTTTGCTCCGGTGGATGCTCCTCCTTCAAGAATTTGATCTAGAAATACGAGACAAGAAGGGAGGCGAAAACCTTGTGGCGGATCACCTTTCGAGGCTACCAATTGAGCACATCACGGAGTCCGGAATCATGGTGCCCATCAACGACTCCCGCCCGGACGAAACTCTCCTATGCTATGAAGTGTCGCGAGAAGAAGGCTCCTGGAGAAGGTCGGCTGCGACCCCCTTTTGGTCGGCCGCGACCTCTTCTGCCCCTTCTCCGGTTGTTGATAATGGTCAAAATGGTTCACAAGTGACCCCGCGCGAGGTCGCCCAAGGTCACATCTTTTACCTCTCTTGTGTACTTCCTAATCCTCCTTCCCCTTCTCCCATTTTGCACTCAATAGATGCTATTAAGGGGGTGAAAGCCCCGTGGTTTGCGGATTTTGCCAATTATGTTGTAGGTGGCATTGTTCCGGGTGGATTGAACTTTCAAGCCAAGAAGAAATTCCTCCACGACGTCAAGCGATACTATTGGGATGATCCTTACTTGTTCAAGCAAGGAAGTGATCACATCTTTAGACGTTGTGTGCCGGATGAAGAGATAGAAGGAGTAATCCGTCATTGCCACACTCTTCCGACGGGAGGCCACGCTAAAGGATTCAAAACCACCGCGAAGATTCTTCAAAGTGGATTCTATTGGCCTACCATGTTCAAGGATGTGCAAGCTTATGTAACCAATTGTGGTGAATGCCAAAGAGCGGGAAACATTACATGGAGAAACGAGAACCCGCTCACCGGAATTTTAGAAGTGGAACTCTTTGATGTTTGGGGTATAGACTTCATGGGACCCTTCCCCTCATCGGGTCCCTACAAGTATATACTCGTGGCGGTTGATTATGTTTCCAAATGGGTTGAAGCCGTGGCCACGAGAACAAATGATGCAAGAGTGGTGGCTAAGTTCATGAAGACAAACATCTTCCCCCGGTTTGGTGTACCCCGAGTTCTCATTAGTGATGGTGGCTCACATTTCATTGAGAGGGGCTTCGAATCTCTTTTGACTAAGTATGGGGTTTCCCATAGGGTGGCCATACCCTATCATCCTCAAACTAGTGGTCAAGTAGAGGTCTCTAACCGACAAATCAAGAGTATTCTTGAAAAGACGGTGTCGCGCTCAAGGAAAGATTGGTCCTCCAAGCTAGATGATGCTTTGTGGGCATACCGCACCGCCTACAAGACCCCACTCCGCACCACTCCTTTCAACCTAGTGTATGGCAAGTCATGCCACTTGCCCGTCGAGCTTGAACATAAAGCTTTATGGACTCTCAAAGAGCTCAACATGGACCTCGACGCGGCCGGAGCAAAAAGATTCATGAACTTACAAGAGTTGGAAGAATTGAGGCTTAAGGCCCATGAGAACTCAAGGATCTACAAGGAGAAGATAAAGAGGTGGCACGATAGAAAGCTTGTTCCCAAAAGCATCAAGGAAGGTGACCGAGTACTTCTCTTCAACTCTCGGCTTCGCCTCTTTCCCGGGAAATTGACAACCCGGTGGAGTGGACCGTTCACGGTTCATCGTACTTCTTCAACCGGTGGCCATTGACCTTGAAAATTCCTCCCTTGTCATCTATGAGGTCGGCCGCTCCGTGAGGGTACTATGAGAAGGTGGATCCCGATGAAGAAATCCGAGCCACATGGGCTCTTGCCACCGTCATCTAGCCAAGGTACCACGTCTAGCTCAAAGACGTTAAAGAAAGCGCTTTCCGGGAGGCAACCCGTTGTTTCCTTTTCTTAGTCTAGATAGGTAGTTTGCTTTGCATTTCTATAAGTATTTTGTAGGAACCCGAGGCTTTGGTCGAGTGCAAGAAGTTGGAGACGAAAGAACAAAGTGGTGGTGAGTCCCCTGATGTTAGTCGGCGCCGACCCCCTGGTGGTCGCGGCCGACCCCCTCTGGTGCAAGGTGAAAATTGTGTAAAAATTTCGGGAAATTACAAGTAAGCCCCTGAACTTTTTCTTTACAATTTTTAATCCTTTCCCCACCTCTTTTTGTTCCCCTTCCCCGACCTAACATCTATTCACACGACCTCATAGCCTCCATAGCTCTCTTCAAGCTCTCATTCACCATCTTGCTCCATACCCACTAGATCTAGCTCCTTTCTTCCAAATTCCACCACACTCCTTCCTAATTTTCCTTCCTCTACTCAAATCCCCCACAAAAACCCAGAAATTTCGACCCACCCATACCAAGAACCCACGACCCCGACCTCCCACAACCTCGGCTCCGACCCCTATTTTGCTTGCATTCATCTTGTTTAACACTCTTTTGGTATGTTCTTCTACTCCCTTGCTCTTGAATTCAAGTTTACTTGGGTTATTTTGAGGGTTTAGTTTGAAATCTAGATTTGGGTGTTCTTGAGCTTGAATGTTGGAATTTGGGTTGTATGTGCTTAGATTTACATGTTTTGTTGTGGATTGTTGAGTTTTGGCATGCTTTCTTGCTTGATCTATGCTTGTTTGGGTGATTTTGGGTCAATAGAATTTTTCCATGATTTTTGGCAGCCATTAGAGGGCATAGAAGCTGAATTTTCGAATGCGATGGGCTATAGCAGGTCGGCGCCGACCACCCTTGGTCGCGGCCGACCACTGCCAGAATTTGAATATCGTTGTTTGCTTGTTTTGGCGCGTACTTGTGTATAAACGAGCTTCCATGGGTCGTCCCCGACCCCGGATGTCTTGTAATCTTTTCGAAAACATGCTATTTGAGTTGCTCTTGCCATGAATTGATTGATTAAAACATGAGTCCTCCCCATTTTTTGCTTGCATTTCATGATTATGCATGCTTGGTTGAGAATTTCCATATGAATTCGAAAGTGTGTGTTTCTTGCAAGTATGGGGTGACTTATTGGCAAATTGGTTGTGTGGTTATTGTGTGGTGCTTGTGTTGTTTGAATTGGAAATTACCTTGGAAGTTTCTTGTTGGTTTTGTAGACAAATGGCTTCATCCTCAAGGGCATCCAAGAAGCAAAAGAAAGGCAAGAATGTGGCGGTGATGGATGACGTGCTGATCCGAGACGAAGGACAAATGCAACTTTATGTCCACATGATGGCGGAGACGGTGAAGGCGAGGTCCTACTATCCCGATTCGCATGTGAGCCTTCATATGCAATCGGCGGTGGAGGAGGCGTTTCGCTTACTTGGAGCCGAACGACTCCTTGAGGACCCCGTCCCTAGACATTACCCGGCGCTTACTTGTGAATTCGCCGCCACTCTCACCATCTCGGGACCACACCCGACGGACTTTGTCAAGACCAAGATTGAATTCCAAATGGGCGGGAAGAAGAACTCCACCACCATCACCAAGCTCAACAAGATGCTAGGCCTCCCTTCACCATCGGGAACCTATGCCATCAAGGACTTCCCCGTCCAAAAGATGTGGTCTTACATCGCCGGCAAATGTGAAACCACAAGCAACCCTCATGCTCGGGACATTGCTAGCCCGGCTTTTAAGGTGATTTTGCGCATCCTCGGCGCCGCCATTTGGTGCAAGTACGAGCTCTCCCGCCCCACCTTGCGAGAGCTTGCGTGCCTGACCTCCATCCTCTTCACCAATGCCCCCACAATGAACTTTGCCTATGAGTTCGTCCACAACATCATCAACCAACGAAGGAACCCGAAATTTACTATGTGTGGTTGGTTGGTGGTCCTCCTTGCCCAAGCTCTCAAGGTTGATCTCGCCCGCTACAACTCCAAGCCCGTGACCCGCATGGATGTCCGGTACTATTTGAGCACCAAGGTGGTTGAGTGGACTGAGGCGATTGGCTACCACAACAACTTCATCGATCCCACCGGAGCCACTCACAAGGTCTGCCTCAACGACGAAAATTGTGAGTTGTTCTACCTCCCCAATTGGTATGATGCTTGGGCACCCTCGGAAGATCCCTCTCCCTACTATCAACTCCTCTCGGAAGATGAGCACGTAAGAAGACATCCGAGTCGGTTCCCGAGAGACGGCCCAACCCCGAGAACAAGGCGAAAACGAGGAAGAAGAGACTCCCTGGAAGGGGTCGGCGCCGACCATACTGAGGTCGCCCACGACCACTTCCAGGAAGGTGGAGTTGCACATGATGGGGTCGGCTTCGGGCAGGAACAGGTCGGTGGCGATGCAGGGCCGAGCAACAATGATCCTATGGACTACACAATTGGTCCCCAACCCGGGTTGTTCCCGTACTCCTCCAATCCTTCGGGATTCGAGTGGTCCGGTGGTCCACAATTCGAGCCTCAAGGTGGCGAGTCTAACACTCAAGTACCCCCAACCATGGAGATGCTCAGCGACAAGATGGACGCCCTCGGTCTTCAACAACACTTCTTGTACTCCCAAATCCAAAATCACCACGATCAAAATTTGGCCCGTTTCCGAGATGCAACTAGAGGCTTTGACAACTTCCGGGATGAGTACTATGAAGACCGCCAAGCTCAATTTGCCTACAATGCTTGGCTTGCACAAAAGATGTTCCCGGACTCCCCGTTCCCCCAACCTCCTCCGAGGTGAACCTTCTCCAACGATGCTCCAAACCCAAGTTAGTTTCTCTTTTCCCTCTCTTTACTTTTTAATCAATGGGGACATTGATGTTTAAGTATGGGGTGGTTTGGGAGATGCTACTTGTTTGTGTTATGTGTTTTTGCATGTTTTGTGAGTTTTTGCATGTGTGTTTGTGTGTGCGTCTTTGCATGATTGAGTCTTTTCTTTTTGATTTTTATGATGAAAAATGCCTTTGCTAAGATGTCCTAGGATAGTAATGACAAGCATCATCATGTAATTCCTTGTAACTTGCTTTGTAAGATTGCCCACCATGATATTGATTTTGGAATTTTGAGCATATAATGAACATTGAGCATGCATAATTCTAAGTGAAAGCAATCCAACAAAAATTGAACCTAAGTGAGAAATCTTTTGGCCACAAGGAATGTATGTTTTATTCCTTGGTTTTTCATGTGTGATTTTTACTCTTCCATATGCATTTATTACTTGACAATGGCATGCTTATTCTTGATTTGAAACCAATGGAGATGTACTCATTACTTGTTAGATCAAATGATTTTGAACTTATTTTCATTAGCCCATTTCTCTCCTTTTCATCCTACCTATGCATGATCCCATGATTTGAAGCCCCTTGTTTGAGCCTAAAGCCTTATTTCTAGCCCCACAAAAGTATCCTAGCCATTATAAGCTTGACCCCATTAATCCGGGAATTGGGACTTAGAGTGGATGGTGATGTTGATGTGGATGAGGGGTGAAGATGAAGAGATTGTGAAGGTGGAAATGGAAGGAGTTGTCTTAAGAAAAGAACCGAAAAAGGATGAAGTGTTGGCAAATGATGCACAAGTGTAGGAAAAGGACGCCCCTGCTATGGGTCTCGTCCGACCTTCCCTAGGTCGTGGCCGACCCCCACCAGGCCCTTCGAAGAAAAAAAAAAATTCAAAAAGAGGTGTTTGAATAAGTGCTAGAGCCAAGGCTTCTACATAAGAGAAAGACAAAGAAATTGGTGAAGTGAAGTGTGCTTAAAGATAAGTGTTTGGTGTTTGGAGGAAGAAAGAAGAGTTGGTTGACAGTTGAGCTTTTAAGTCTAGGAGTCTAGGTTCCCGGATTCATTAGCACCACGAGACCAAATTATTCCACACCCTTTGAAATACCGAGCCCCATTACAACCCGGCCGAATGAAACTTCTTTGAAGTCTTCATTGAGCCACCTAAGTTCTCTTGATTATTTAACTTGTTTTGATTTCTTCGGTGGAGGATTTTGAATATAATTTCCATTGTCTATGAGGTATTGCATTTGGAATTGAGATTGAGTGCTCATTGATATATCCTAAACACATGAGAGTGAATGAAACACATTGCCCTTGTGAGGTTAGATTGTTATTGCTTGGAATTTGCACATGTATGCTATGATATTGAAGTTGTTTGCTCATCGTTCTACTTGTGCTTATTTTCCTTAAAGGCATTCTTTGAGCTTGTTGCTTGGTCTTGATGCATGAAGGGTATTGCTTGAGGACAAGCAAGCTTAAGTATGGGGTATTTTGATGTCGCGCTTTTTAGTTGTTTTTCTAGGTAGTTTTCTAGCTTATTTTGCATGCTTTTCCTATGTGTTTGTGTGTTTTGCATAAGATTTCAGCTCTCTTTCGAGAGTTGGAGTCGTTTGTGTGTTGTTTCGTGTTGTATAGGTATTTGGAGCTTTTTGGAGACATTTTCATGCATTTTCGGAGCTTTCTAGGAACCGATAGTTGTCAAAAGTCAAGATGTCGAGAGCCAAAATCCAAAGTTGCAACCAAGTGAGCCTCAATGGAGTCAAAAACTCAAAGAAAATCAAGGAGCAAAATGGTAAAAGCGCCCAACAAAAGTCCAACCAATTAAAGCAAGAGCGGAACAAAACCGCGAAAGAGTCCACGCCCTGCAGTAGGTCGGCGCCGACCACCCCCTGGTCGTGGCCGACCCCTCTCAGCATCCGAAGGTGAATCCGTGCGCTGCAAGTAAAACTTTTGGGCGGGATTTTCGAAACCCGAAAAAGGCGAGCGGCTGTGGCAGGCGTGTGGCAGAGATGTGACAGTGGAGGAAGCTTCCTCCCTTTGCTTTTGTGGGCTGCTATAAGACCCATTTTTGTCTCCCTATCAAATCAGCTTTTTCCAAGAAGGAAAAAGGCTCAAGGGGAGAGAGGAGAGAGTGTGGTCTAAGGGAGAAGAAGAAGAAGAAGAAGTGGGGTTGGAGAAGAAGAACGAAAAGAAGAAGAGTGTGAGTGTGAGAGAGAAGTGGTTTGTAGGAGAGGTGGTAGAGAAGAAAGCTTGGTTTAGTTGATGTTCTAGGAAGAAGACAACAATGGTGTTTGGAAGAAACTTGTGGGTTTGTTTAAGTTGTAAGTTTGAATCTTGTTTTTAATTGAAGTTGTTTGTTTGTGATGATGATTTCCTCCTCCCTTTCCTTGTTTGTGTGTTTGATTATGTGTGAGTAGTTAGCTTGCTAGGGTTGGGGTGAAACCCACCATGAAAGTGCATTTGAGACCTTGATTGTTTGGATCCATGCTTGGCTTGAAATCTCTGCCCATAAATCCCTCTTGTGTGCTTAAAACCCTTGAAGAAGGGGGAATGTTCTTGTTTGCAACCTAATTGAATTGTTTTGTTTGTAAATGTGGACTATCCGGGTTAGACGAAAGTCGAACCCTTCAAAGAACAAGTTGGATTGCATGTTAACCCTTTCATGTAAATGGAGGCTCTTGATGTGTTCTTTTATGACGAAAGTCACCCATGAGGTTATGAGTTGAGTTGATCCTTTATCATTGTTTGAATGCATGCTTGTGGTGTGGTGGATCCCTTCCCCTAGTTGTTTTCCCCTTGATTTTACGAAACCCATCTTCGTGCCCAGAAAAAGGTCGGCCGCGACCAGTTATAGGGTCGGCCGCGACCTCCTCTGTGTTGTTTTCCGTGTGTTTTTGAAGTCCTGTTTTGGGTCGGCATCGACCTTCCTAGGGTCGGCCTCGACCTATTCCTGAGGCGTGCGTTTTGCGTTTGTTTGCCTGTTTTGCCTTGCTTTGTTTCTCTTTTGTTTTCGTAGTATGATTGCTAGACTATAGAACTACTAACTCCCGTGGACGATCCTGACTTCGCTATACTCAGCGGGGTCTTGACAAATTTATTTGTTAAGGTAAAACCCTCTCAACAGCCGCCACGTGTTGATGAATTCTGCAACAGGATCGTCCGCCACGTAGTGTTGGACTCCGCTACAGGATCGGTCTCCACGTGTCCTTGGATGATCAAACATTGTCGAGTGATGTCATCCTGTCGGCTAGTGAGTAAGGACTCCTTTCTTGCGTTCCTACTTGCTTGGGACTGCGTCCTTGCTTAAGTAGTCTTTAGCTGGTCCTTACTTCCCGTTAGCTAGCGTCCCTAAGCCTGGGGGACGCTCATACACACTTGTTGTCCTTTTGTTACTGGCGTTCCTGAACACTTGGACAATTTTATTAGAATCAAAGTGAGTTTGTCATATCAAAACTAAGGGACGTTTGTGTGGTACACTAACAAGTACGCAAGCGTCCTTAATAGCGTCCCAACACTGGCCTTCTGTGATCAACACGGCGTCTCCCACAACTTCTCAGCTCCAAGGACTCCTCAACAAAATGGTGTTGTGGAAAGAAAGAACAGGACGCTAGAGGATATGGCAAGAACAATGTTAATAGCAAATGGTGTCCCCAAGTACTTTTGGGCTGAAGCCATTGCTACTGCATGCTATATCATCAATCGTGCCATGATCCGTCCTCTACTAAAGAAGATGTCCTATGAGTTGTTGAATGGAAGGACGCCTCGCATTGATTATCTAAAGGTTTTTGGATGCAAGTGCTTTGTTCACAACAATGACAATGAAAGACTTGGAAAGTTTGACGCAAGAAGTGATGAAGCCATATTCTTTTGGTACTCCCTCACAAGCAAAGCCTATAGAGTTTTCAACAAAAGGACTCTTAATCTTGAGGAGAGTATTCATGCTGTGTTCAAAAAGAGTTCTGCTCATAAAGAAAAACCAAGTAAGAAAGAATGCTCTTCTTCACAACAACAGGACGACTTTGAAGACGAAGTTGATGGTTGGTCCTCGGGAAAATACTATGTTCCTAAGGACGGCAACGCAAATCCAGAAGAAGTCTCAGTGGACGCTCCTAACATTGATCAAGGAGTTCCATCTCGCAGTGAGTCTCCAGTTCAACAAGATGTGGCCGAATCAAGTCAACAAGGTGAACAACGCCATGGTGTGGACGCTCTCTCTGAGGGGGAACACACTGAGGACGATGCTCAGGATGAAGATGATGATTCTGATGGTGATATTGACCCAAGGTTTGCTCAACATTTTCAAAGGGAGTCCCGCTTCTCAAGGGATCATCCAAGTACTCAGATTGTTTCAGATGTTTCAAAAGGAGTTCAGACAAGATCAACTGCAAGCAAATCCCAGAGTGCAAATTTGGCTTTTTGTGCTTTCAACGCCTTTGTGTCCATGGTGGAACCCAAAAACATAAAGGAAGCACTCCAGGACGCTGATTGGATACAAGCAATGCAAGAAGAACTTAATCAGTTTGAAAGAAATAAAGTTTGGACCCTCGTTCCTCGACCCAAAGGCAAAAATATCATAGGAACGCGATGGGCATTTAAAAACAAACTTGATGAGAGTGGACGCGTGTCAAGGAACAAGGCAAGACTGGTAGCTCAAGGATTCAAGCAAGAGGAAGGCATTGATTACGATGAAACTTTTGCTCCTGTTGCTAGAATTGAGGCCGTCCGTCTCCTTATTGCCTTTGCCGCTCACAAAGGATTCAAGTTATTTCAAATGGACGTCAAGACAGCCTTTCTCAATGGAAAACTGAAGGAGGAAGTGTATGTTGCTCAGCCCCTTGGCTTTGAGGACGCTTCTCACCCAGATCATGTGTACTACCTCGACAAAGCTCTCTATGGACTCAAGCAAGCTCCTCGTGCATGGTACGACAGGTTTGCGTCTTTTCTTTTGTCAAATGGTTACACAAGAGGTTCAATTGATAAAACTTTGTTTATAAAGAAAGTCCACAAGGATATTTTAATTGCTCAAGTCTATGTTGATGACATAGTCTTTGGTAGTACTAACATGAAACTTGTAGATGAGTTCAAGTCCTTGATGAGTAGCGAGTTTGAGATGTCGCTCATAGGAGAACTTAACTTCTTCCTGGGGCTTCAAATAAATCAACTCAAGGATGGGACGCGCATTCACCAGCAAAACTACGTTCGCGAGATGTTCGAGAAGTACGGCATGAATACGTCCAAGCCTGTTGCTACTCCATGTTCTCCCAACTCGCGTCTTTACGTTGATGAACAAGGAAAGGACGTAGATCAAAAGCTCTATAGAGGAATGATTGGTTCTTTTCTCTATTTGACCGCAAGCCGTCCAGACATCATGTTTGCCGTTTGCTTGTGTGCACGCTTCCAAGCGAATCCAAAGAAGTCCCAAATGCAAGAAGTCACGAGGATCTTCAGATATCTTAAGGGACGCGACAATCTCTGTCTTTGGTATGCAAGGAAGTCGTCCCTCTAGCTTGTTGGCTACTCGGACGCTGATTATGCTGGTCATGTGATTGATAGAAAAAGCACTTCGGGAATGGCTCAATTTCTTGGTTCATGCTTAGTCTCTTGGGGATCAAAGAAACAAAACTCTGTGCCGCTTTCAACTGCGGAAGCTGAGTACGTTGCTGCTGCCTCGTGCTGTTCACAAGTCATCTGGATCAAATATCAACTTGAGGACTATGATATATCTCTTGAAACTATTCTTATTCTTTGTGACAACACAAGTGCTATTGAAATTGCTAAGAATCCTGTTTTTCATTCTCGCACAAAGCATATTCATATAAGGCATCATTTCCTGCGTGATAATGTTGAACTAGGACTCATTAGTATGGGGCATGTGAGGACTGAGGACCAAGTAGCTGATATTTTCACTAAGGCGCTTAATAGACGTCCCTTTGAGCATCTCAGGTTGCTCTTAGGGATGATAACTTTTAAGTAGCAAGTCCCGTTCTACTATTCCCTCAGTGATTGGCTATGTTTAGTAGATTCTAAGTGTTTAAGGACTATCATGCATTAAATTCATCTTTGCAAGGACGCTAGTCTATTACTTCATGTGTATGCTACTTTGGAACGCCATTCAATTTTCTCTATTTTGTCTTGAAAAGAGTATCCTTGATCGCCCAACCCACATCATAAGCCGAAATGATGGGAACTCTAAGCTTACCCCATCCGAGAACTTTGCAAAAGCGTCCTATGAGCTTCATATTTTTCTTTACGGGACGTACTTGCTTGGTTCTCAAATGGTTCGAAAGGTGATCACAGGGACGTTTGCTCAGGTTCTTATTTTGCTAAAGAGGTGATTGTGTTAAGTCAGAAAGGACGCTAGTTTTCCAGAATCTTTTCGTATGGGACGCCAGTTGTTGAGATTTGATCAATTGTTGAGGAAGGTGAAGCGTCGTGAAATTTGAATTTTGAACTTCGTTTGTGGAAGACAGTTGTAACCGCTCAAATCTTAAGGGGACGCTTAGAAATTTCTAGGACGTTACTCGTTCCCTAATATCCAAAGGCTGAAAACTTGTGCTTACGGAATTTCTTCTAAGTCTTAGAGGACGCTCTTAAGTTTTCATGCATGCTAAGTTCTATTGTCAAAACTATTTTGCCTAAGGGTTTGTCATCATCAAAAAGGGGGAAATTTTGGGACGATATCAAGGACTGCTTTGTACTTGATATTGTGCCCACACAACCGTCCCTTAGTTTTGATTTGACAAACTCACTTTGACTCTAATAAAGTTGTCCAAGTGTTCAAGAACGCTAGTATTGAAAAGGACAACAAGTGTATGGACGTTCCTGAGGTTAAGGGACGCTAGCTATTAGGAGTAAGGACCAGCAAAGTGACTACTTGAGCAAGGACGCAGTCCCAAGCAAGTAGGAACGCGAGCTTCAACTCCAAGCGTCCCTACTTGGTACCCGACAAGATGACATCACTCGACAACATGTGATCATCTAGGACACGTGGAGACCGATCCTGTAGCAGAGTTCATCACCACATGGAAGCAGATCCTGTAGCGGAGTCCTACACAGCTGGCGCAAGGAAGCTTCCCTCATCACCGCCATAACACGTGGAGGAAGATCCTGTAGCCACGTCCATGAAAGGCATGATCATCAAAGGAAATGACGCCCTTCCCCAAGTCCTATAAATGGCCCTAAGGTATTTATTGTGACACAAGCTTTCATAGAATATTCAGAGAGAATCAGAGTGAAAGCAACCTCGATCAAGAACACGAAGAACAGGTCAAGAACTCTTCTAGACTAAGTGTTTGATCAAGTGAAAGTCTGTAACCAAAATCACAAAGTGTTTGTAACCAAGAAAATCAAAAGAAAAGAGTAGTCCTACGAAGTACTGTAGGACGTGTGAGTAGAGTTCTTTAGAACATTAAGCTCGCTTCAGTTATAGGCTTAAAGGAGTCCTTTACTAATGGACTTAGGACGTACACTAAGTACTATAGAAGTGTAAAGAACTCGCCATTATAACTGTAAGGACGCTTAATAAGAAAGGAATAGTCTATTAAAAAATCCTCCAAGGAGGTAGAAGTTTACACTCAAGGACTACTTGGTCTTGAGTGGTTCCTCTATAAATTGACGTGTTCCCTGCTTATTATTTCACCGGTTTAGTTTGTAATTTCCGCTGCACTTTAAAGGACGCCCTTAATACTTAGTAAGGACGCCTCACTCAAGGACGCCTTTAAAGGACGTCCTTTACCAGAGTAAATGACGTCCCCTTTAACACTAATGATCCAACATAAACCAAGTTTGACGTTGCGCGATTCTGCAGTTAAATCCAAATACATTGCATTCAAATGTTTCCATTCTAGACTATCTGAAGGGTGTCGCATCACCCGATCTTCTTGTGTCTGTGGTTCATGCCATTGCATGTGTTCAACCGTCATCGCCGAACATGAGATCATAACACATATGGAAAATAGCCCATCTTACGATTAAATTGGAAGAATTAGCTTCCACATGGTAGCAAAGTAGCGTCCATATACTAGCTAATTACATAACATTTGGTAATTGGCTTCCAAGTGGTCGCCAATTAGCTTCTATTTGGTAGCTAAATACCTTTCACTCTACTCAAAACTATAACGTTAATGCCATCAATATAAGCACAACCTTGTATGTCATATACTATCACATATAATGAAAAAAAAATATACCAAAAGACTAGATGTAAGAAACAATACGATTTAATTTGGGGAATTAGCGACACCTTAGTCGCCTAAATCATAATAAAAAAAATTGACTTGTAGATTTAGCGACCATTTGGTCGCCACTTCCATAATATAAAAATTTGGCCTAGCTAATTAGCGACCATTTTGGTCTCCAAATCATAGTATACAAAATACCGATCTTTGCAATTAGTGACTAAATGGTGACTAAACACCGGCAAATTAAAATTTGCGCTTAGTAAAAATTTTCCACCAAAATATATTTTAGAAGATGGTGATAAGGCTGTTGCGAAAAACAAAACTCGGATATCAATGGTTGCAAGAAGACGCCCAATTTCTGTTTCGGGCTTTCGGGTCCTGGGACGATCACTGTTACAAACATAATCTCATCTCAAATACACATAGACGGCGGGAGGCTGTATGCTGTCAAAATCACCGGCCATGAAGAGTATGGTTTCCCTGAAGATCCGAATGATTTGAAACCGTCCGTTTATACCCAGTCAGACGTTGCGCGATTCTGCAACTAAATCCAAGTACATTACATTCAAATGTTTCCATTCTAGATTATCTGAAGGGTATCGCATCACCCGATCTTCTTGTGTCTGTGGTTCATGCCATTGTATGTGTTCAACCATCATCTCTGCACATGAGATCATGACATATATGAAAAGTAGCCCATCTTACGATTAAATTGGAGGAATTGGCTTCCACATGGTAGCAAAGTAGCGTCCATATAGTAGCTAATTACATAACATTTGGTAATTGGCTTCCAAGTGGTCGCCAATTAGCTTCTATTTGGTAGCTAAATACCTTTCACTCTACTCAAAACTATAACGTTAATGCCATCAATATAATCACAACCTTGTATGTCATATACTATCACATATAATGAAAAACAATATACCAAAAGACTAGATGTAAGAAACAATACGATTTAATTTGGGGAATTAGCGACTCCTTGGTCGTCTAAATCATAATAAAAAAAATTGACTTGTAGATTTAGCGACCATTTGGTCGCCAATTCCATAATACAAAAATTTGGCCTAGCTAATTAGCGACCATTTTAGTCTCCAAATTCATAGTATACAAAATACCGATCTATGAAATTAGTGACTAAATGGTGATTAAACACCGACAAATTAAAATTTGGGCTCATAAAAAAACTCCTATCAAAATATATTTTAGAAGATGGTGATAAGGCTGTTGCGAAAAACAAAACTCGGATATCAATGGTTGCAAGAAGACGCCCAAACTCTGTTTCGGGCTTTTGGTTCCTGGGACGATCACTTTTAGAAACATAACCTCATCTCAAATACACATATACGGCGGGAGGCTATATGTTGTTAAAATCACCGGCCATGAAGAGCATGGTTTCCCTAAAGATCTTAATGGGTTAAAACCGTCCGTTGATAAACCCAGTCTGACGTTGCACAATTCTGTAGCTAAATCCAAGTCCATTGCATTCAATTGTTTCCATTCTAGATTATCTAAAGGGTGTCACATTAGCCGATCTTCTTGTGTCTGTGGTTCATGCCATTGCATGTGTTCAACCGTCATCGCCGAACATGAGATCATAACACATATGAAAAGTAGCCCATCTTATGATTAAATTTGACGAATTAGCTTCCACATGGTAGCAAAGTAGCGTCCATATGGTAGCTAATTACATAACCTTTGGTAATTGGCTTCTACGTGGTCGCAAATTAGCTTCCTCGTGGTAGCTAAATACCTTTCACTCTACTCAAAATTATAACGTTAATGCCATCAATATAAGCACAACCTTGTATGTCATATATTACCACATATAATGAAAAAAAATACCAATAGACTAGATGTAAGAAACAATACGATTTAATGTGGGGAATTAGCAACGACTTGGTCGCCTAAATCTTAATAAAAAAAAATTGACTTGTAGATTTAGCGACCATTTGGTCGCCAATTCCATAATATAAAAATTTCGCCTAGCTAATTAGCGACCATTTTGGTCTTCAAATTCGTAGTATACAAAATACCGATCTATGCAATTAGTGACTAAATGGTGACTAAACACCAACAAATTAAAATTTGGGCTCATAAAAAAACTCCCACCAAAATATATTTTAGAAGATGGTGATAAGGCTGTTGCGAAAAACAAAACTCGGATATCAATGGTTGCAAGAAGATGCCCAAACTCTGTTTCGGGCTTTTGGTTCCTAGGACGATCACTGTTAGAAACCTAACCTCATCTCAAATACACATATACGGCAGGAGGCTGTATGTTGTCAAAATCATCGGCCATGAAGAGTATAGTTTCCCTGAAGACCTGAATGGATTGAAACCATCCGTTGATAAACCCAGTCTGGCGTTGCGGGATTCTGCAGCTAAATCCAAGTACATTGCATTCAAATGTTTCCATTATAGACTATTTGAAAGGTGTCGCATCACCCGATCTTCTTGTGCCTGTGGTTCATGCCATTGCATGTGTTCATCCGTCATCGCCGAACATGAGATCATAGCACATATGAAAAATATCCCATCTTACGATTAAATTAGAGGAATTAGCTTCCACATAGTAGCAAAGTAGCGTCCATATAGTAGCTAATTACATAACGTTTGGTAACTGCCTTTCAAGTGGTCGCCAGTTAGCTTCTATGTTGTAATTAAATACCTTTCACTCTACTCAAAACTATAACGTTAATGCCATCAATATAAGCACAACCTTGTATGTCATATATTATCACATATAATGAAAAAAAATATACCAAAAGACTAGATGTAAGAAACACTACGATTTAATTTAGGGAATTAGCGACACCTTGTTCGCCTAAATCTTAATAAAAAAAATTGACTTGTAGATTAAGCGACCATTTGGTCACCAATTCCATAATACAAAAATTTGATCTAGCTAATTAGCGACCATTACGTCACCAAATGCATAGTATACAAAATACCGATCTATGCAATTGGTAACTAAATGGTAACTAATCACCGACAAATTAAAATTTGCGCTCATTAAAAAATTCCCAAAATATATTTTAGAAGATGGTGATAAGGCTGTTGCGAAAAACAAAACTCGGATATCAATGGTTGCAAGAAGACGCCCAATTTCTGTTTCGGGCTTTTGGGTCTTGGGACGATCACTATTAGAAACATAACCTCATCTCAAATACACATAGACTGCGGGAGGCTGCTGTCAAAATCACCGGCCATGAAGAGTAGAGTTTCCTTGAAGATCTGAAAGGATTGAAACCGTCTGTTGATAAACCCAGTTTGACGTTGCGCGATTTTGCAGCTAAATCCAAGTCCATTGCATTCAAATGTTTCCATTCTAGATTATCTAAAGGGTGTCGCATCAGCCGATCTTCTTGTGTTTGTGGTTCATGCCATTCCATGTCTTCAACCGTCATCGCCGAACATGAGATCTTAACACATATGAAAAATAGCCCATCTTACGATTAAATTGGGTTAGCTTCCACATGGTAGCAAAGTAGCGTCTATATGGTAGCTAATTACATAACCTTTGGTAATTGGCTTCCAAGTGGTTGCCAATTAGCTTCCTCGTGGTAGCTAAATACCTTTCACTCTAGTGAAAATTATAATGTTAATGCCATCAATATAAGCACAACCTTGTATGTCATATATTATCACATCCAATGAAAAAACAATATACCAAAAGACTAGATGTAAGAAACAATAGGATTTAATTTGGGGAATTAGCAACGACTTGGTCGCTTAAATCTTAATAAAAAAAATTGACTTGTAGATTTAGCCACCATTTGGTCACCAATTCCATAATATAAAAATTTGGCCAAGCTAATTAGCGACCATTTTAGTCGCCAAATGCACAGTATACCAAATACCGATCTATCCAATTAGTGACTAAATAGTGACTAAACACCAAGAAATTAAAATTTGGGCTCATTAAAAAATTCCCACCAAAATATATTTTAGAAGATGGTGATAAGGCTGTTGCGAAAAACAAAACTCGGATTTAAATGGTTGCAAGAAGACGCTGTTGGGACGATATTAAGGACGTCAGTCGTTAATATCTAAACCAATAATAATCGTCCCTTGTTTTGATAATGACAAACTCAAATGTATTTGATAAGTTGTCCAAGTCTTGATCTCAGGTAAGTCCAGTGGACGCACATGAGCGAAAAGGACAACAAGTGAACAGCAGTCCCTATGCTGTAGGGACGCATGTTACCAGAACTTCCAAAGCTAAACGTAATTGGCGGAGTCCCTGCGCAAGATAGGACGGAGTCCTCATCAAGAAGGGACGCGCGCCAAAATACGGACGAAGTTCAAATTCAAATCAAGGCCGCCCCAACATGATTACATCATCGTCCGGCCTTAGTCCTCAGAAGGAAGCTTCCTTTGTCTGGGCACGTGTAGACAATGCCAAAGACGTCGCTTTCCCAGCAATGGTCCCCTACCCACGCGGAGGCTTCCCAAGCGTCAACAGAGTTGACCTCCTCAAGACGCTCATCGCACCGTTGATCAAAGATCGAGGATCCTGCCAAGTCTCAGAGGACGCTAGAGGACAAGAATCACTTCCGCTATAAATACTCTCCAAGGAGTATGCATAGCGGCATGTGTGTGCAAGAGTGGACTTTGAAGACTTTCTCTCAAGCTCTCCCGAAGCATTCAAGAACACGAACGAAGATCAAGAAGATCAAGTGAGCTTGAAGCAAGAGAAAGAAAGTCCAACCACATCAAATCCAAAACAAACCACAAATCAATTAGAGTTGTAGTTTGTCTCTCACAACGAACCGTGAGAGACGTGAGTGATAGCTTCCTTATAGCTAAGAGTGTTAGGTTACTTGTTAGGTTGAAATGAGTGTTACTAGTGAGGCTAAGGACGGACGCTTAGCTCAGAGAAGTGTAACGACTCGCCTAAGTTGTAAGGACTCGCTCTTAATAAGATAAGGGACGGCTATTGAAAATCCTCCAACGGAGGTAGAGGTTTACCCATAAGACTAGTTGGTCTTAGTGGGGTTCCTCTATAAATACTCGTGTCCACTTATCTTGTATTCTGTTAAGTCTATTTTCCGCTGCACTAAAGGACGCCCTTAACCCAGTTAAGGACGCCCTCATTAACTGACTTACGATCCATCAATTGGTATCAGAGCAGGCGCTCTAGATTTTTGTTGAGTTGTAGGTACAAGATGGACATGGAACCTATTGGAATCTCTTTTGTAAAGCCTCCTCGTCTGACGGACGGCAACTTCAACCGCTGGAAGATCCGCTTCGAGAACTTTTGTAGAAGTCAGAATTATCAATGCTGGAGAGTGATCATGAAGGGTGACCTTACCATCCCTGATGACAAGAAAGACAAAGAGGACGAGTGGGGTCCTGACGAATTCAAGCTTTTGGAAACAAACGCTAAGGCTATATGCTTCCTTCAAGCGTCCCTCTGCGAAAGGGACGCCACCCGAGTTAGCAATTTGGCAACAGCCAAACTACAATGGGAAGCTCCTGAGAAGTACCATGTGGGTACGGCAGAGATGCAGGAAGACGTCAAGCTTGAAATCAAACGAGAGTTCTACGCCTTCAGAATGCTTCCTAACGAATCTGTCAAGGACTACTCATACCGCTTTGAAGCTCTTGTGACCAAGATGCGAAATTTAGGCATCCCAGAAGCTGAAGTGTCAATGAGAAACAGAGTCGGAGTAGTCATTGATGGGCTTACAGGAAAATGGAATTTTGATAGGACTACGTTCAAGGAGAACACAGCCAACAAAACCCTGGATATGGAAGAGATCTATGGGAAGCTGAGAGGCTATGAAGCGAGAAGGGAAGCTGATATGGCTGAATTGGCTAGAAACCCGCAGACAGATCTTGCTCTGATGACGTCAACTCCAGAGTACGCTGAGTATCTGCGCCACCAAAGAGATATTGCCCTAATGGTGGAAGCAAATAAAAATGAGAATCGTGAAAGGATGCGTGCTCAAGCTTTGAAAGAAAAGGAAAGCAAGACTAAGGAACAGCTGGAAGAAGAGGAAGAGATTGCCCTTCTACACAAAGTTGCTCGCTTATGGGGTAAAAAGGCCAGAGATTCCAAGAAACACAAGATGCCTTACAAAAAGGAGAGTCCCAAGTATACAGAGGCAGAGATGAAGGAACTTACTTGCTACAAATGTAACAAGAAAGGACACTTTGCTAAAAGGTGTACTACGGGACTAAACTCAAAAGAAATAAAGATGAAAGCTCTCTTGGGAGCGTGCGAAGCCGCATGGGATAATGTGAGTTCTGATGATGAAGAACCAGAAGGACCAGTGGCGTACATAGCCGTAGAGGACGCCTCAGATGATGAGCAAGTGGCGTACATGGCTGTGGAGGACGCCCCAGTCCTTGAAGAGGACGCTTCTGAAAAGGAACAAGAGGTAACTCGTGAATCCATGATGAACTCCTTAGAGAATTGTTCTAAAACCAAACTTATTAAACTTATTAAAAGAATCATGGAAGAAAGCGTTGTTATGCAACATAGAATGGATGAACTTGAACTTGAAAGTGAAAATAGGCTAGTTGAATGTGAGAACTGTGCTACAGTTTCGTTACAACTAGAGTCCTCGTATGTCGAAGTTAAATCCCTGAAAACTGAAGTGATGTGCCTTAAGCTAGAGAACGCTAAGCTTAGGGAAGAGGTGAAAGTGTTAGGGAAGAGCCCGGTAACTGAGGTAGTTCAACCAATGGTGTTTGTCCCAGCCAAAAGAGGACTAGGATACGAGTCTGACACTAGGAACTCTCTCCCTAGTGACTTTGAGGCTAGCAAAACCTCAGAACTTGAATTAGAAAGGGAAAAGACCAAGAACCTTCTTGAAAGAATTCGAGTCCTAGAGAGTGGAGAGAAAGGTAAAAGGGACTATTACACTAACTCCACTAGTCATAGGATCTATAAGAAGATTGCTAAGGGGGAAGGTTCAAAAGTTTGTAACCCTCAAAAGATGAAAAAGAACAAAATCCAACGTCCCAACAAGAAGTACTACCTTGGTACTTATTATAGGACGTGTTGGTACTGTGGAAAAGGAGATCACTTCAAATATGATTGCCTGAAACTGAAGAACGACATTGAAAGTGGCAAAGCGGCTAGGAATAACATTGAAAATGATAAGTCCGTCCCTAAGGCCAACCCTAGACGTCCTAGACGATCTAAGAGTTCTTTCAGAAAGCATGCTATTTCAAATGATGTGAATATAAGTGACTACATGCCAGAACCAGAGTTCTATTTCTGTAACGAACCAGGTAAGGAACACCTTGCCTGGGTCGCCATACACTAACCTTGTTTTGGCAGGTGGAAGTGAGGGGACGCCCATGGATCATTGATAGTGGCGCCTCAAACCATATGACAGGAAGCTAGATCCATCTCACTTCTATCCAAAGTAGTGCCACGGGAGGAACTGTCTCGTTTGGCAACAAGGGCAAAGGAAAGATCAAAGGGACGGGAACTGCTATTCTCAATCCGTCTATCAAAGCGACAAATGTTAGCCTTGTTGAAGGACTTGGCTTCAACCTCCTAAGCGTCTCTCAAATGTGTGATCAAGGTGAAAACTTAGTCACATTTGACTCAAAGGAGTGCCTCGTCATCAACAAGAAATCCAACAAAGTCGTCCTCAAAGGAGTCCGAAAGAACAATGTCTACATCTTCAATCAGGAGTTCAAGCCAAAATCTGAGTTATGCTTATCTGTGTCAAAGGAGGACGCTGACCTTTGGCATCGCCGACTTGGCCATGCTGGACCAAGCACAATCCTCAAGCTTCATCAAAGAAATCTTGTGAAAGGTCTTCCCCAAATTGATCTTGAGAAAATTGAACAATGTGAAGCATGTATCAAAGGGAAGCAGACAAGAACGTCCTTTAAGTCAAAGAACGATGTCAGCACAAAGAAACCTTTGGAACTTCTCCATATGGATCTTTGTGGACCAATGAAGACGTTAAGCTACGGTGGAAAGAGGTATATCTATGTCCTTGTAGATGACTTTTCTCGATTCACCTGGGTTCTTTTCTTAGTTTCAAAAACAGATTGCTTCAACGCATTCAAAGTCTTCATCAAACAAGTGGAAGTTGCGCTTGAGACGCCTCTCAAATCCATAAGATCAGACCATGGGACGGAGTTTCAAAACTCAGAGTTCGTGGCCTACTGTGATCAACATGGAGTCTCTCACAACTTCTCAGCTCCAAGGACTCCTCAACAAAATGGAGTGGTGGAAAGAAAGAATAGGACGCTGGAGGATATGGCAAGGACTATGCTCTTAGCCAATAGCGTCCCCAAGTACTTCTGGGCTGAAGCTATTGCTACAGCGTGCTACATTATCAATCGAGCCATGATCCGTCCTTTGCTGAAGAAGACGTCCTATGAGTTGCTGAATGGAAGAAAGCCTCGCATCGACTATCTCAGAGTCTTTGGATGCAAGTGCTTTGTTCACAACAATGATAAAGAAAGACTTGGAAAGTTTGACGCAAGAAGTGACGAAGCCATATTCCTTAGATACTCCCTCACCAGTAAAGCGTATAGAGTTTTCAATAAACGAACTCTAAAGCTTGAGGAGAGCATTCATGTTGTGTTCAAAGAAAGTTCTTCTCACAAAGATAAACCAAGTAAGAAAGAACGCTCATCTCCTCTACAGCAGGATGACTCCGATGATGAAGTTGATTTCGGGTCCTCTGGAAAATACTATGTTCCTAAGGACGCTACTCAAAATCCTGAAGAAGTCTTAGTAGAAGTTCCCAGTGTTGTTCAGGAAGTTCCATCTCAAAGTGAATCTCCAGCTCAACATGAGGTCGCTGAATCAAGCCTACAAGGAGAACAGCGTCAAGAAGAGGACGCTCAACCTGAGGGGGAACTCTATGAAACTCTCAATGAAGACGACGGGTTTGACTCAGATGAATCTGATTGGACGGACCCTAGATGTACTCCTGTAAAGGACGATACTCATAAGGGATCCCATCTTTCGAGACTTCATTCAACGGATCAAATCATCTCAGATATGTCAAAAGGAGTTCAAACAAGATCAGCCGTGAATCAGTCCCTTAATGCTAACATAGCGTTCTGTGCCTTCAACGCCTTTGTGTCCTTGGTTGAACCTAAGAACATAAAGGAAGCACTCCAGGACGCTGATTGGATTCAGGCCATGCAAGAGGAACTTAATCAATTCGAAAGAAATAAGGTTTAGACCCTCGTCCCTCGTCCGAGAAACAAAAACATAATAGGGACGAGATGGGTCTACAGGAACAAGCTTGATGAGAATGGTCGCGTGTCAAGAAACAAAGCAAGGCTTGTGGCTCAAGGCTATAGGCAAGAGGAAGGGATTGATTATGATGAAACCTTCGCTCCTGTCGCCAGGATTGAAGCCATTCGCCTCCTCATCGCCTTTGCCGCTCACAAAGGGTTCAAGCTTTTTCAAATGGGCGTCAAGACAGCCTTTCTCAACGGCAAGCTCAAAGAAGAAGTGTACGTAACTCAACCTCCAGGATTTGAGGACGCTGATCACCCAGATCATGTGTACTTCTTGGACAAGGCACTCTATGGACTCAAGCAAGCCCCTCGTGCATGGTACGATAGGTTTGCGTCCTTCCTCTTGTCCAACGGGTACACACGAGGTAACATTGATAAAACCCTGTTCTTAAAGAAAGTTCTTAAAGATGTCTTAATTGTCCAAGTCTATGTCGATGACATAGTCTTTGGAAGCACTAACATGAAATTTGTAGAGGAATTCAAGAACTTGATGAGTAGTGAGTTTGAGATGTCCCTCATAGGAGAACTCAACTTCTTCTTGGGACTCCAAATCACTCAGCTCAAAGATGGGACGCGGATTCATCAACAAAAGTACATCCGTGAAATGCTTGAGAAGTATGGGATGAACTCTTCAAAACCCATTGATACTCCCATCTCCCCAAACACTCGCCTCTATGCTGATGAAGAAGGCAAGAGTGTAGATCAAAAGCTCTACAGAGGAATGATAGGGTCCTTGCTATATCTTACGGCAAGTCGTCCCGACATCATGTTCGCTGTATGCTTGTGCGCTCGATTCCAAGCAAATCCAAAGGAGTCCCATATGCAAGAGGTCAAAAGAATCTTCAGATATCTCAAGGGACGGGATGACCTATGTCTATGGTATCCCAGAAGGACGTCCCTGAACCTGGTAGCTTACTCTGACGCAGATTACGCTGGCCATGTGGTGGATAGGAAGAGCACCTCAGGAATGGCACAATTCCTTGGCTCATGCCTTGTATCTTGGGGATCCAAAAAGCAAAACTCCGTGGCACTATCAACCGCGGAAGCTGAGTACGTTGCTGCTGCTTTGTGCTGCTCACAAGTCCTATGGATCAAGTACCAACTTGAAGATTATGGTACGTCCCTCAACACAGTCCCTATCTTGTGTGACAACACCAGTGCTATAAGTATTGCCAAAAATCCCGTTCATCACTCTAGGACGAAGCATATTCACATAAGGCATCACTTTCTTCGTGATAATGTTGAACTTGGATTAATTAGAGTGGATCATGTTAGGACTGAGGACCAAGTGGCCGATATTTTCACAAAAGCACTTGATAGACGTCCCTACGAGCACCTCCGGTTGCTCTTGGGGATGATAACTTTTAAATGATCAAGTCCCGTTCTATTATTCCCTCCATGATTGGCTATGTCTTGTTGAGAACTTGTTTTAAGGTGTGTCATGCATTAAAGTCATCTTTAAAGGACGCTAGTCTAAGATATGTGTATTCGCTTGTGTCCTTGAATGGTATTCATATCGCTTTTCATCTCAAGAGTATCCCTGATCACCCTACCCTCATCATAAGCCGAAATGATGGGAACTCTAAGCTTACCCAAGCCGAGAATCTTGCAAACGCGTCCTATGAGCATTCCTTGTTTCACCTTTACGGGACGTACTTGCTTGATTTTCAAAAATGGTTCTAAGTGATCAAAGGGACGCGTGCTAAGAGCTGAGAGTTGTCTGTACAGAGTTCTAATTACAGAGGTTGAGATCAGTGAATGGGACGCCGTGGTTCAGTTCTGTGTTGTGTAGTGTTGTGTGTTGAAAGGACGTCAGGTCAGAGTCCTTTGCAGTTGTGAGAAGTTTGAATGGTTGAAATTGGGAAGGTAAACCGTTTTAGCGAATCGTCAGCGAAAATCTCGGGATATGCGCAAACAGTGCTCAACAGCTGTATTCCTTAGCAAAGAAGAAAGCCACGTGTGGGAAATGTCCAAGTAGTTGGGACGCCAGCTGAGGACGCTGCTGATGACGAGGACGAGCTCGATGGTATGAGCGTCCCTGATGAGGCTGAGAGGCACTCTACGAAGTATCTGATGGGCATGATGATCGAGAACCAGTGCATAATGATTGATCTAATTCAGCAGGTTCGCGACACACTTCACGTCCACACAGACCTTCTTGAGCGCAACAACGAGCTCCTTGCCCAGAACAACCATCTTCAGGAGCAACACCTCAAAGCCCTTGGCAAGCGTCCCAGAAAATGATCACCTCTCCCTTCTCTAACCCTGAAACAATTTATCATTTCTTGAGTTTTTGTTAAGACAATGGGACGCTGTCCCCGTTTTGAACACTTGTTGTGAATGTCTGTAATGAACGTTCTCGTTTCTCATTCTGAATGCCATTCACTACATTTGTGCTTCATTTTGTCTAAGCGTACCTTTCTTTAGTTATGACTTTGTGCATGCATGCTTTTCGACTTGTTCTCCTTTTCGATGATGCCAAAAGGGGGAAGTATAGTTTTGCAGAGATGCGATTGTCCTTAAGTTATCATAGAAAGCATGTGTTCAGGGGGAATTTCGGCCAAGTCAAAAGGTCGTTAGTTAGGAATAAAATAGAACGCACTTAAAAGAATGTGTTGCATGCCAATCTAAGCTGAAAAGAAAATCAAAGTGTAGTTCCTCATGCTAAAAGCTTTACTTCTGTGTGCATTATTTGAAAGAGTTTGTCATCATCAAAAAGGGGGAAATTGTTGGGACGATATTAAGGACGTCAGTCGTTAATATCTAAACCAATAATAATCGTCCCTTGTTTTGATAATGACAAACTCAAATGTATTTGATAAGTTGTCCAAGTCTTGATCTCAGGTAAGTCCAGTGGACGCACATGAGCGAAAAGGACAACAAGTGAACAACAGTCCCTATGCTGTAGGGACGCATGTTACCAGAACTTCCAAAGCTAAACGTAATTGGCGGAGTCCCTGCGCAAGATAGGACGGAGTCCTCATCAAGAAGGGACGCGTGCCAAAATACGGACGAAGTTCAAATTCAAATCAAGGCCGCCCCAACATGATTACATCATCGTCCGGCCTTAGTCCTCAGAAGGAAGCTTCCTTTGTCTGGGCACGTGTAGACAATGCCAAAGACGTCGCTTTCCCAGCAATGGTCCCCTACCCACGCGGAGGCTTCCCAAGCGTCAACAGAGTTGACCTCCGCAAGACGCTCATCGCACCGTTGATCAAAGATCGAGGATCCTGCCAAGTCTCAGAGGACGCTAGAGGACAAGAATCACTTCCGCTATAAATACTCTCCAAGGAGTATGCATAGCGGCATGTGTGTGCAAGAGTGGACTTTGAAGACTTTCTCTCAAGCTCTCCCGAAGCATTCAAGAACACGAACGAAGATCAAGAAGATCAAGTGAGCTTGAAGCAAGAGAAAGAAAGTCCAACCACATCAAATCCAAAACAAACCACAAATCAATTAGAGTTGTAGTTTGTCTCTCACAACGAACCGTGAGAGACGTGAGTGATAGCTTCCTTATAGCTAAGAGTGTTAGGTTACTTGTTAGGTTGAAATGAGTGTTACTAGTGAGGCTAAGGACGGACGCTTAGCTCAGAGAAGTGTAACGACTCGCCTAAGTTGTAAGGACTCGCTCTTAATAAGATAAGGGACGGCTATTGAAAATCCTCCAACGGAGGTAGAGGTTTACCCATAAGACTAGTTGGTCTTAGTGGGGTTCCTCTATAAATACTCGTGTCCACTTATCTTGTATTCTGTTAAGTCTATTTTCCGCTGCACTAAAGGACGCCCTTAACCCAGTTAAGGACGCCCTCATTAACTGACTTACGATCCATCAGACGCCCAATTTCCGTTTCGGGCTTTTGGGTCCTGGGACAATCATTGTTAGAAACATAACCTCATCTAAAATACACATAGACGGTTGGAGGCTGTATGCTGTCGAAATCACCGGCGATGAAGAGTATGGTTTCCCTGAAGACCCGAAAGGACTGAAACCGTCCGTTGATAAACCCAGTCTGACATTGCGCGATTCTTCAGCTAAATTCAAGTACATTACATTCAAATGTTTCCATTCTAGACTATCTGAAGGGTGTCGCATCACCCGATCGTCTTTTGTCTGTGGTTCATGCCATTGCATGTATTCAACCGTCATCACCGATGTTGGGACGATATTAAGGACTACTTTGTACTTAATATTGTGCCTATACAATCGTCCCTTAGTTTTGATATGACAAACTCACTTTGATCTAATAAAGTTGTCCAAGTATTCAGGAACGCTAGTGATTAAAAGGACAACAAGTGTATGGACGTCCCTGAGGTGTAGGGACGCTATCTTCCAGGAGTAAGGACCAGCGAAGTTACTACTTGAGCCAAGGACGCAGTCCCAAGCAAGTAGGGACGCATGCTTCAACTCCAAGCGTCCTTACAAGGCAACCCGACAGGATGACATCACTCGACAACATTTGATCATCCGGGACACGTGGAGGCCGATCCTGTAGATCAGTCCATCACAACGTGGACGCCGATCTTGTAGCGGAGTCCTACACAGCTGGTGCGAGGAAGCTTCCCTCATCACCGCCATAACACGTGGAAGCCGATCCTGTAGCCGTGTACCTGAAGGGGATGATCGTCAAGAGGAAAAGACGCCCTTCCCCAAGTCCTATAAATACCCCCTGGGCATTTATTGTGACCTAAGCTTTCAGAGAGAATCAGAGTGAAAGCGACCTTGATCAAGAACACCAAGAACAAGTCAAGAACTCTCAAAGACTAGGTGTTAAATCGAGTAGAAGTTTGAACCCAAATCACAAAGTGTTTGTAAAGAGAAAACAAAAGAAAAGAGAAGTCCTCACGAAGTACTGTGGGACGTGTGAGTAGCGTCCTTTAGGATATTAAGCTAGGTTACGGTTATAGGCTTAAAAGAGTTTTTACTAGTGGACTTAGGATGCACTCTAAGTACTAGAGAAGTGTAAACAACTCGCCAGTATAATTGTAAGAACGCTTAATAAGAAAGGAAAAGGCTATTAGAAAATCCTCCAAGGAGGTAGAGGTTTACACTCAAGGACTACTTTGGTCTTGAGTGGTTCCTCTATAAATAAACGCGTTCCTTGCTTATTTACTTCATCTGTTTAGTCTTTTATTTCCGCTGCAAATCGAAGGACGCCCTTAATACACGTTAAGGACGCCACACTCAGGACGCCCTTAACAGAGTTAAGGACGCCCCTTGTAAGACTAACGATCCAACAATTGGTATCAGAGCAGGCGCTCTAGATTTCTGTTGAGTTACAGGTGAAAATGGACATGGAACCGATTGGTATTAGTAGTGTGAAGCCTCCGTTCCTGGGACGGCAGCTTCAACCGCTGGAAAACAAGTTTTGAGAACTTTGTGAGGAGTCAGAATTATCAGTGTTGGAGAGTGATAAAGAATGGTGATCTCAAAGTTCCTGCTGCTAAGGAAGAAAAATGGGGTCCCGATGAGTTTAAGCTGATGGAAACAAACGCAAAAGCAATATGTTTCTTGCAGACGTCCCTCTGCGAAAGGTACCACGTAGGAACGCCAGAGATGAAAGAAGACGTCCAGCTAGAAGTCAAGAGGGACTCCTACGCATTCAAGATGCTGCCAAATGAAACAGTCAAGGACTACTCCCTCCGTTTTGAAGCTCTTATTACTAAGTTGAAGAACTTGGGAATCCCTGATGTTGAGATCACAATGGGAAACAAAGTTCAAGTGTTAATCGATGGTTTAACAAGAGTATGGAACTTTGACAAGACTACCTTAAAAGAGAATCAGGCCAACAAGAGTCTTGAAATGGCAGAGATCTATGGGAAGCTGAGGCAGTACGAAGCCAGAAGGAATGCAGACATGGTTGAGCTTGGAAGGAACCCTCAAACAGATCTAGCCTTATCAATTGCCTTAAGGACGTCACCAGAACATAGAGTATCTTCGTCGGCAAAATGAGCTAGCCTTGATGATGGACGCCAAAACAAAGGAGCATCGTGAAAACTTGCGTCTTCAAGCTTTGGTGGAACGTCAAGAAAAGTCAGAGGAACAACTTGCTGAAGAAGAGGAACTTGCTCTCTTACACAAAACTTTGCGTTCATGGACAAAAAGAGGCAAAGTCCCAAGGATGAAAATGCCTTACAAGAAGGAGAGTCCCAAGTACACAGAGGTTGAGATGAAAGAAATGACATGTTTCAAATGCAACAAGAAAGGTCATTTCGCTAAGAACTGCAAAGTTGGAATGTCAGCTAAGGACTTGAGGAAGCAAGCTCTCATTGTAGCATATGAGGCTGCCTGGGACGACCTCAGTTCAGATGATGAAGGACCTTCTGATCAAGTTGCATACATGGCCATGGAGGACGCTCCATAAATGCAAAAAGACGCCTCTAAAATTGAACAAGAGGTAACTCACGACTTGACTCGGCTAAAGTCGTCGTGCCAAGATCAAAGATAAATAACCCAAACTACAAACTAAGTATAGCAAGTAAGTAAGGGGTCGAACCCAAGAGAACTAAAGGCTTCTAGTATTAATAAATCTATCAACTAAAGAAAAGGGTATTTAAGAGAGGTATCTAAACTAATCTAAACTAAGAAACAAAACAAACAAATAAACAAACACACAAATATGGGAAACAAGTGATAAGGAGACAAGTTCATTCAAAAGATTTACTCATGATATAATCCCTCGATCATAGATTCATCCATTGATTTCATTCACACCTATGGTTAATTCCTATCCTGATCATTAACAATCGCAAGTCCATGGTCCAAGAAATTCTATAACTCTAGGCCAGGACACTTAACCTAGAATTAGCATAGAGAACAAGGATATGCAGGATATAATATCAAACAATCAAGCTACGAGTCAATTGTAAGATAAAACAATAAATTCTCTTCTTAATCCTAGTTTCATAGACAACAGGTCTAGGTTAAGTTGTTTTCACAAATTAGTTTTGTCCACGGTCCAAACCTAATCAAGCGGTAGAAAGCTAATCAATTCAATAGGGTCGCGAATCCTAGAGAAACAATCAACAATCATAAGATGAAGCACAAGAGAATCAATATCAACCAAAATATAGAAATCAATTACCAAAACCTCACGAGTTCATACATCAGAGCTTCTCCCTTGAACAAACCCAAGGAGACTAGCTCTCCATAACTAAACTAAAAGAGAAGAATTGAAATATGAATTGGAAGTACCTAAAACCTAAGCCTGGCTCCTCCTTATATAGCCCAAGGAACATGCTCCTCGAGATAGATAAGGTAAGAGGCAAAAGATAGAAAAGGAAACAAGATAGAAAGATTTCGGCCCGCTTCGGATTCGGCATCACCGCGGTCGCGTCGCTCCCACCGCGCCCGCGCTTTCACAACAGAGAAGAACAAGTCATCTCTAGCTATCCACCGCGACCGCGTCACTCCTGCCGCGCCCGCGGCGGTCTCCGTTTGGCATTATGCTGAGTCGGCTTCTACTGCGACCGCGCCATCGACAACGCGACCGCGGCCTTCATGGGTCTTCATGGCTCGTCACCTTACGCCACCGCGCCCGCGTCATAGACAACGCGACCGCGGAAATCATGCAGTGGCGAACTTGTCTTCAATTATGCTCTAAGAACTCTTGATTCTTCACAACTCGTGTCTTCGGTCTTCGTATTACAATAATGCTCAAATCTAACCTAAACACTCACAATAATACTCCTAAAATACAAGAGTTAACCCATACAAAATAGAGCGAATCACGACTCTATGATAAGTTCCTTAGACAAATGTTCTAAGCCTAAGCTGATTAAACTTATTGCTCAAATCATGCAAGAAAGTTATGCTATGAAAGAAAGGTTGGACGAACTTGAGTCTAAAAACATAGTGGTTGAATGTGAGAACTGTAGTAAAATGACTTTTCAACTAGTGTCCTCAATTGAAGAAACTAAGTCCCTGAAAACTGAAATTATGTGTCTCAAACTTGAGAACGCTAATCTTAGAGATGAGGTTAAAGTTTTAGGAAAGAGTCCTATAACTGAAGCTATAAAACCTGTTGTTTTTGTCCCTGCTAAAAGAGGACTAGGATATGAGTCTGACTTAAAGAACTCCCTTCCTAGTGATATTGAAGCTAGCAAAACATCAGAACTGGAACTAGAAAGAGAGAAAACTAAAAACCTTGAAGAACGTATAAGAGTCCTTGAAAGTGGAGAAAAAGGGCAAAAGGTCTACTATACTGACTCCACTAGCCATAAGATCTACAAGAAAATAGCTAAGGGAGAAGGTTCAAAGGTTTGTAACCCAATCTCAACCAAAAAAAAAAAAGGTTTGTAACCCAAAGAAGATGGAAGAGAATAGAATCCAACGTCCTAACAAAAAATATTACCTTGGTGATTACTACAGGACATGTTGGTATTGTGATCAAGGTGGTCATTATAAGTATGATTGCTTTAAGTAGAAGGAAGACCTTGAAAATGGCGGAGATGCAAGGACTAAAAATGAAAATGATGAGTCCGTTCCTAAGAAAACTACAAGGCGTCCTAGACGTTCTAGGACTTCATTTAGAAAGAATGCTACGTCCAATGATGTTAATCTAAATGATTATATGCCAGAAAGAGAGTTCTTCTATTGTGACGAACCAGGTAAGGAACACCTTGCCTGGGTCGCAAATAACTAACTCTTTTTAACAGGTGGAAGTGAGAGGAAGCCCGTGGATCATTGATAGTGGCGCCTCAAATCATATGACTAGAAGCCAAATCCATCTCACTTCTATCCAAAATAGTGCCACGGGAGGAACTGTCTCGTTCGGTAATAAGGGTAAAGGAAAGATCAAAGGGACGGGCATTGCAAATCTGAATTTGTCCATCAAAGCATCAAATGTTAGTCTTGTTGAAGGACTTGGCTTTAATCTCTTTAGTGTCTCTCAAATATGTGATCAAGGTGAAATCCTAGTCACATTTGACTCAAAAGAATGCCTTGTTATCAACAAGAAAACAAACAAAGTTGTTCTCAAGGGAGTCCGTCAAAACATTGTGTACATCTTCAATCAAGAGTTCAAACCTACTGTTGAGTTGTGTCTATCTGTTTCAACTGAGGACGCTGACCTCTGGCATCGCCATCTTGGTCATGCTGGACTAAGCACAATCCTTAGGCTACACCAACAAAATCTTGTAAGAGGACTTCCCCTAATCGATCCTAAGAAAGCTGAACAATGTGAAGCTTGTATCAAAGGAAAGCAAACAAGAACGTCCTTCAAGTCTAAGAAAGAAGTAAGTACGCAGAAGCCTTTGGAACTTCTTCATATGGATCTTTGTGGACCCATGAGGACGATGAGCTACGGTGGAAAGAGATACATGTACATTCTCGTAGATGATTTTTCTCGATTCACTTGGGTTCTTTTCTTGGTGTCAAAAGCAGATTGTTTCAACGCCTTCAAAGTCTTCATCAAACAAGTGGAAATTGCTCTAGGGACGCGCTTAAAAGCCCTACGATCAGACCATGGGACGGAGTTCTAAAACTCAGAGTTCTTGGCCTTCTGTGATCAAAATGGTGTCTCCCACAACTTCTCAGCTCCAAGGACTCCTCAACAAAATGGTGTTGTGGAAAGAAAGAACAGGACGCTAGAGGATATTGATCGGTCCGGATCGGAGGGTCTCAAAATTCAATTTATAACCGAACCTAGTTGTAGCACAAGGTAGGGTGTCGAACACTCGGGAGTTTGTTCGTTGAGTGCACCAAAAAGACTTAAAAAGGGGAAAGAAAGGCTAAAAACAAGGAAAATCAAAGAAAACCACTCGGGACCGACATGGTCACTTCGGGCCCGAGATGGATCGACGAAGATTTGCACAGGACCGACACAGTTGTAAGTCGGGCCCGAGGTCTGGGGAAGTCGAATGTTGGGACGCTATCAAGGATGCTTGCGTACTTGATAGTGTGCCCACAAAAACCGTCCCATAGTTTTGATAAGACAAACTAACTTTGATTCTAATAAATTTGTCCAAGTGAGTTTGTCATATCAAAACTAAGGGACGGTTTGATAGTGAGTTTGATTCTAATAAATTCATAGACTCTTATTGGCTGAATTTTCCTTGAATGTAGTTCTATCGAAGTTCCAGACTCCAGTAAGTCTATCAATGACCACTTGGACTCTGTTCCTCATTGAAACTTCCGCTTCTGGAATACCCAAGTTCTTCATCTTGGTGACAAGAGCTTCAAAACGGTATGAGTAGTCCTTAACCGTTTCATTGGGCAGCATTCTGAAAGCATAGAACTCTCTCTTGATTTCGAGCTGAACGTCCTCCTTCATCTCAGAAAAAGAAGTTCTGGAGTTCCTTGAGCTTCTAAGGTTTCAAGGCTGGTTGAACGTCGGACCCGCCCCTACAGAGGTCGATAAAGAACAAGTCCGTGCGTTCTACAAAAGCCTGCGCTACAAGTCCAAGGACAGCTCTTTACACTTCAAGATAGAGGATGAGAAAGCCTTTGTCAATGAACGCCAAGTCCGTGCCTTCTTGGGACTCAGCACTCAAAAGCCTCCGTCCAACGCACTAAGCTCTCTTCCAGAGAATGGTTTTGAAATGACGGACGATGAAGAAGTGGCTATGATTGAAAGAGTCTTTCAAGGAAAGAGACCATATGGGACGGACAGGGTAGCTCATGTCTTGAGCAAAGTTGGCGCCATTGCACATTACTTTATTTGCCGCACCGTCCTTCCTCGGCAAGAAAAGCGTTCTGTCGTTCAAACACATGATATCATATTGATAGATGCTTTTCTCGACCGTCGCCCCATCAACCTTGCTAGAATTGCTATGCAAGATATGGCTAAGTGTGGGAGGAAGCGACATGCTTTGCCGTACCCTGGTATGGTCAAGCTGATCCTTAAGTCCCAGAACGCCTATGATGACAGTGCTCCCACAGAACTGCTAGGGTTGAACTGGAATATAAAGAAGGGACTTGTTGAAATAAGGCACAATGAGGAACTGCCTTCAATCAAGAAGCAGTTAGAGGCTGAAGCAGAAGAAGCTAGGAAGCTAGTTGAGCAAGAACTTCTCGCCGCTGAAGCTGAACAGCAGCGTCCTGCTTCAATGCATCAAGAGCCTGTTCACGAGGAAGAGCCCGCAGTTAACTTTGCAGCTCTTGATCAGATGTTGATGGCGTCGTCCCCTCCTTCCTTTGTACCTCATGTGGACGCCCCCTCTTCCAGCCCTAGTCCCGCGCCTATTCCTGCCCCAGCTAATCCTGAACAGCATCCTCCTGCAGAACTTATGGGTGCTATCTTGAACAACCAGTGTCTGATTCTCTCATCTTTAAGGGACTTGTCCACGGCCTTCACAAGTTCGGCAGAACTTCATGAGAAGCTTCTCAAGTTTTACCAAGACCAAGACCGTCCTCAGTGATCGCCGTCCTCAACCCCTTTATCCCTCATTATTTTGCTCTTGCTTCTTTTATTTTCAAAACACTATGCTCTGGTCTGTAATAACCGTACTCTAATTTTTGTTTGAATGGCAATTCAATTTTTTGCTTGCATGTGTTTGTTTAAGCATTCCACTGCTTATATTTGTATGCTTGTGCTAACGTCCTTATCACTTGTTATCCTTTTCGATGATGCCAAAAGGGGGAAGTGTAGTTTTGCAGAGATGCGCTATAAAATAGTTATTTAGAATAAGCAAGTGTTAAGGGGGAACTATTAAGTAAAAGGTCTAAGGAACGCCATGCTAGAATAAAAGAGGACGCTTAGAAAATTTTCTAGGACGCTACTCTCTCCTTAAAATCCAAATGTTAGAGAATCAAAGAATGAAAACTTGTGCTTACTGAAATCTCTCTAAGTGTTAGAGGACGCTTCTAAGTTTTCATGCATACTACGTTCCAATGCCAAAACTATTTTGCTGAAGAGTTTGTCATCATCAAAAAGGGGGAAATTGTTGGGACGTTATCAAGGACGCTTGCGTACTTGATAGTGTGCCCACACAAACCGTCCCTTAGTTTTGATATGACAAACTCACTTTGATTCTAATAAATTTGCCCAAGTGTTCAGGAACGCCAAATGACAAAGGACAACAAGTGTGTGAGCGTTCCCTAGGCTTAGGGACTCTAGCTAACAGGAAGTAAGGACCAGCAAGAGACTACTTGAGCAAGGACGGAGTCCCAAAGCAAGTAGGAACGCAAGCAAAGCGTCCTTACTCACTAGCCGACAGGATAACATCACTCGACAACATTTGATCATACAAGGACACGTGGAGACCGATCCTGTAGCAGAGTCCAACACTACGTGGCGGATGATCTTGTAGCAGAGTACATCAACACGTGGCGGCCGATCCTGTAGCGGAGTTCATCACACACAGCTGGATACAGGAAGCTTCCTCATCACCGCCATACTACGTGGAGGAAGATCCTGTAGCCACGTCCATGAAGGGCATGATGGTCTAAAGAGGAATGACGCCCTTCCCCAAGTCCTATAAATAGCCCAAGGCATTTATTGTGACGCTAACACTTTCAGAGAATATTCAGAGAGAATCAGAGGAAAGCGACTCACTCAAGAACACGAAGAACAAGTTCAAGAACTCTCACGAACTGTTCTAGACTTGTGATAGATCGAGTGAGAATTGTAACCCAAAACACAAAACTGTTTGTACTCAGAAAAACCCAAAAAGAAAGAGAGAGTCCTACGAAGTACTGTAGGACGTAGGGATAGAGTCCTTTATAAGATTGAACTCGCTTAAGTTGTAGGCTTAGAGGAGTCCTTTACTAGTGGACTTAGGAAGAAAAGCTAAGTGCCAGAGAACTGTAAAGACTCGCCAGTACAACTGTAAGGACGTTCAATATAAAGGAAAAGCTATTCAAAAATCCTCCAAGGAGGTAGAGGTTTACACTCAAGGACCACTTGGTCTTGAGTGGTTCCTCTATAATTCACTGCGTTCACTTTTACTTGTTTAGTATTTTATTCCGCTGCATTACCTAACGACGCCCCTACTCCTCGTAGGGACGCCTGACCAAAGGACGCCTTTACCAAATTAAAGGACGTCCCTCAGTACTAACGATCCAACAATTGGTGTGGCTGTGATGAGGAAGCTTCCTGTATCCAGCTGTGTGTGATGAACTCCGCTACAGGATCGGCCGCCACGTGTTGATGAACTCTGCTACAGGATCGTCCGCCACGTAGTGTTGGACTCTGCTACAGGATCGGTCTCCACGTGTCCTTGTATGATCAAATGTTGTCGAGTGATGTCATCCTATCGGCAAGTGAGTAAGGACGCTTTGCTCGCGTTCCTACTTGCTTTGGGACTCCGTCCTTACTCAAGTAGTCTCTTGTTGGTTCTTACTTCCTGTTAGCTAGCGTCCCTAAGCCTAGGGAACGCTCACACACTTGTTGTCCTTTGTCATTTGGCGTTCCTGAACACTTGGACAAATTTATTAGAATCAAAGTGAGTTTGTCATATCAAAACTAAGGGACGGTTTGTGTGGGCACACTATCAAGTACGCAAGCGTCCTTGGTAGCGTCCCAACATCGAACTTGGCAAAAATAGGAGAGATAGGTCTTGGGTTTTTTGGGTTCCTTCTCTAGTAGATGTGTAGAAGTGGCGGGACCGAGGCGGACAACCTCGTGAGATCGAGGTTGTCCGCCTCGGTCCCGCCACTTCTACACATCGACCCTAGGGGATTTTACCTCCCTTTCGATGCAAGGTCAAGTGATAGGCAATCGATCGCTTCCGTTCACTCTTGCCAATCACAAGCCCTTGATCCCTTGCTTCCACAAGAGATTGTACCTCTATGTAGAGTGGGTTCCTAGATCGGGGTTCAAACCCAAACCTAGCTAGAGGTTTCCCCCATATCCCAAGACCAATGGAATCTACTCCATAAGGCTAGAGTAACAAGCAATCAATTCACAAAGCAAACAAGTCTCAATCATCCAAGTCAAAGCAAAGCCAAATTTCATTCAAATTTAGGGAAATCACAAGATCCAAATCCAAATCCACAAATTGCAAATCAAAACAAGAACAAACTCACAAATTCTTCCCTAGATCTACTCCTTCTCCACCGATTTTCCTCTCCTTCTTCTCTTCTTTCCTCCTCCTTGCTCTCCAAGTCTTTCTTTAGCCTTTGAGAGTGATTAGATGTGTGTAATGATGGATAATTGTTGTCTAATCTTCTCCCTCTTTTAATTAGGGGCCAAGAATACCCAAAATAGAAGAGGGGCAAAAGTGGTAGATCACATTTGTATGCCTTGGTGTCCAATCCACACTTCCGCCGACTCGGACCGACATATGTGTACCTCGGGCCCGATGTGCTGGCACCTCGGTCCGATGTCCTGGAGTCGATCTCGGTCCCGAGTTGCCCCAGCAACTCGGTCCTGACCTCGGTGCACTCTTCTTCTTGGCTTTTCTTGAGCTCCTCTCCATTGATCGCTTGGCTTTTCCGCTCCTTTGTGCTCAAGCCTTGCTCCTCCTTTGAGTCTCCTTTCAAAACCTCCTCAAAACACGCCAAATTACCTACAAAATGCAACAAATTCGCATAGTCTCCGAATGTCAAAGCAAATCGGAATCTAGGCTAAAAAGGAACAAAACTCACGAGAAAATGAGCAAAAGACACATATTTACAAGGGGATTTAACCACTAAAACACCACTAAAATGAGACATATCAGAATACCCCATACTTAAACTTGCTTGTCCTCAAGCAATAACAATGTAAGCAAGACCGAAACATAATCTTCAAGTAAAGCCTCTTATGAAAAACTTAATCAAGTACAAGTGATAGATATTCATGCAAGATTACATCATCACACATGATCAAGTGTTCAAGGAATTAAGTCAAATGCAACCAAGCCTCACTTTAGGGATATGAAAATGTGTATCACTCATCATGTGTTTAGGTATAGCAATGAACACTCAAGCTTAAAAAATCATGCAAGTAAAGACTTTACAATTGAAGCTAATATCACCAATTCCTCCACCTAGAGATGCCTATTACAATGCACACAAAGAATATGAACTTGGCTCAATGGAGGTCCTCAAAGAGGTTCCATTCGGCCGGGTTGTAATGGGGCTTTTGGTAATTCTCAAGGTGGGAATTATTTTGGTCTTGTGGTGCTTACAATGGGGATTGAACTACCTAAACTCTCACCAACTTCACCAATAATTCCACAATTAACTTTCACTCTCACCCAAAAGACTTTGAATTTTCTCTTCTCAACTCAAACTTTCACTCAACATTCCACTTCATCTTTGCACTTAGACTTTTTGTTGGATTTTTTCACACTTTTCCACTTAAGATCAACTTTGGACACATGTGGGGCCCGATGTGCTCTTGAACTCGGTCGGGACCCTTTTCTCACTTAAGCTCATTACTTTCAATCCACTTCTTTTTTTCCAACTTTTTCTTTCTTTTTCTTCACACTTTTGTACAACAAAGATGCACTACCCACATGATTTATAACTCCATTCTTTTGCCCTTAAACCAAAGAGAATCTCAACTCTTCAAATACACTCCAAACCTCTCCACTAAAGTCCAATCCCATAAGGGTCAAGTCATATAAGGCTAGGAATCATATTTTTGAGGAGTTTCAAGTAAAGGTCTAGGCTAAAACGGGGCTACAAACAAAGGATTCACTTCAAGGTAGGATATGGAACATTTTTGTGACTAAATGAATAAAGTTCAAATCAATGCGACAATGCTTAGAACAATTCTCATGACGGTCTTGGAAAATAGATAAACACCGCAATAGCAAGTTTTACTAAGCATGCATGAGCTAATCACACAAGAAACATGAGGGATATGCAAATATGAACTAGCATCCCTAAAATGGCCAAAAATCAATCTCACAAGGGTCACTCATACTTAGTTGCATAAGAACTCATCCTAGAACTCATGTGCTCGATAAAAACAAGCAAGATATCATAATCACATCAAAAGCAACATCATTTAGAGGCTAAACTATCCAAAAATATGCAAAGGAATTTACATGCTCACATCATCATTAGCCTTCATTTGGACATCTAAGATGGGAATTCCTAGTCCAAAAACAAAATCTTTTTGTTCTTTTCAACCGAAATGTTTCACATTTTTATGGATTTTTGCAAAAATTTTCTCAAAATAAAACAAACTCATCCATTCAAACCAAATCAAACTCAATCATTCAAGTCTTTCATCAATCAAACCATACCACAATCCAAAAGTAAACATCCCAAAACAAACTAGGAAACAAATCACATGAAACTAACACATGAAACTATGAGCAACTAACCCCCACCCCATACTTAGAATTTTGATGTCCTCATCAAAACAAAGAAATCAAAACTCAAAAGCAAGAGAAGAGTTTGGAAAGCTCACAATTTCTTATTCTTGATTGGCATGTCTAGATTTAGTCAAAAGGGTGCTCCCGACGATATCCTCGTTGGAGCCTTGCTTGCCTCTCCCTCTCATACACTTGTGCTTGGTAGAGATCTTGGGTTGGTGGTTGGAGTTGAGGTGTCGGGTGTGCCCATGGATCCTCTCGGGAAGGATAATTCCCGCTCATCCAATTGTTGAAACTCTCTTGGACGCGCCACCTATCATCTTCCACCGTCCTTAATTCCTCCACCTCGCGCCTAGTGTAGCCGAGGTTCCGGTTCATCTCCATTTGTTGAGCTTGGAAGACTTCTTGTTGTTGGAAAAGTTGTTGTTGTTGTAGAAACATTTGTTGTTGTTGAAGGTTGAGTTGGTGGGCCTCTTCAAGCATGCTTGATTGTTGGAGTTAAAGGTGAGCCATTTGGTTGGCTAGAAATGTCATGTCCACCGGTTGTTGAGGCTCGGGGAATACCATTCCGGGACCATAACATTGGGCATAGCCTTCGTACCCACCAAAGTGAGGTTGCTCTTGCCTAGCTCCGCTCCCTTCACCTTGCTCAAATCGGCTCGGGACCGACTCGTGGGGAAAGGCATCGGACCGACGTTGTTGGAAGTTGGGCCCGAGGTCCCCTGCATCTCGGTCCAGTAGAGTGGGAGCTTGGTTTCTTGCTTGGAAGTCGGCTAGCGAACCTTGAAAACCTTCTTCTTCTTCCGGAGGCGTGTCAACATCCATGGCCTCTCTTCTTGCGAACTCAAAGTTATTTGGCTCTTCGTCGGATTCTGGAGGGGATCGGGGAGTGGAAAAACGAATGTGTTGGGCTCGTCGTCGACACTCCCTTGTCCCTTCCGGTTCACCAAATGAATTCTCCTTCCCGGCCCATACTTGAAACCAATTGTAGTAGCTTGAAAGGTCATAGAGCTTGGGCCCCAAAGGAACAGCCACCTTGTCAAAGTTTGAATGAGGTGCTAGAGAGGTGATGCGGACCTTTTCTTTGATGATGTTGGCCTTCTTGAAGTACTTGAGATTCATGTACTCCACTCCATTCCGTTCCGGTGTGTACTTGGAAAGATCGACCTCAAGACGACTAGCTAAGCGAGCTATCATCCCACCGAATCAGACCCAAGAGGTGCTTTGGAAGTCTCGCACCATCTTGACCCACTCCCATGTGAGGTTCAAGGGCTTGTCGGTTTGGAATAGCATCTCGTGGAGCAACATAGCTTCTTCCTTCATAGGCTTGCTTAACTCATGTCGGGCAAAGATAGCACACCCCAAGACACGAATCATCACCCGGAAGAGAGGGCAAGCTATCTCGGTCGTGGGAGCTCCCTTTCTTATCTCGCTCTTCCCGGCTACATGCTTCCATAGGTAGTTCACCTTTTCATTGTCCACTCCGGCCTCCTCTCTTGAAAAAGGAAACCCAAGATAGGTCGCCAAGTTCCTAAGAGAAAGCTCTTGTGTCTCATTACCAATTGAAAGGTGATTATGCCTTCATCATCCTCTACTCCTTCATAGGTGCACTTGAAGGTGGCCATACACTCCGATGTTAAGGCGGGGTAGTGGGTGTTGTTCCACCTCAACATCACATCAAGGCCAATGTAAGAGTAGCAACGGGGGAGAGCTACTTCCATTCCATCATCCTTATGGACTCCCAATCTAGCCACCTTGTGTAGTGAGCTAGTCCCATGTACCGCCCATAGCTTTCGGCTACATCATCATCATCATCAAATCTCACATCATCCATCCTTGGTGCTTTCTTTGACTTCTTCAACTTCTTAGAGGGCCTTTCCATGTGAGAAGAAGATGCTCGGGTTTCCATAGTACCTACACACACTCAAAGCAAAAGTCTACAAGATAAGATCCATACAACCTCAACAATTTCACACATATCTACAATTCATAACCTAACACACAAGAACTACCCCATACTTAGCCTCAAAACATCAACCTCACAAAATCCAACATGCATGATCATAGAATTCCTAAGCAATGGTCAAGCTAATGGATAAAGCACATCATAATCAAGCTATAACCAACAATCAAACACATGAATTCTCATGACAACACAAGAAAAAGCCAAATCGGAACAAGATCGACACACTCTGGATGTCGGGCCCGATTCACCCTCAAACTCGGTCCAAGGTGGTGGACTGACTTCCACAACTCGGGCCCGAGGTACCTGAGTATCTTGGTCCTGTTCTAGGTTCGTCTTTTCCAATCAATCATCCCAAAATCAAGCTATCATGTACCTAAAATCCAAATTCAAGCATCTACCACCCCTAATCGAAGTTCTAAGGATGTTCAATCATGCACAATCAACAATTAAGAACAAATTCTCCTATTCATGCAAAACACCATTGATGCTCAAACTCCAATCTCATTTAAACATGGCAAAACTCAATTCAAGCAATGAAAGCATGAAATTCACAAGGAATTAGATAGGGATCGAGATTCACATACCAAAACTTGAAGAGATTAAGACTTTTTAGCAATCAATCTACTTAGAGCCCAAATTGCTCCACTTAGGTCAAGAGGAGGGATGAAGAATAATGAAGATTTTGGGGTTTTCTCTTTGGATTTGATGTTTGGGAGTGTTTGTGGTGTTGGATCGAGATGGTATAGGGCTAGCAAAGGTGGATCGAGTGTGATGGAGGAAAAGGGAGATTTTGGTGTTGGAGAGGGAGATGGGTATTTTTGGGGTGGTTGTTATGAGGGAGATGAGGGTAGGTAAGGGAAAGAAGCTTTTAATGGGAAAGAGACAAAGGTTAGATCAGAGGGGTAAAATTGGGATTTTCCACAACTCTTGACCAAAGTTGACCGAGTTGTTGGACCGAGTTACCTAAGTCGGGCCCGATGTTCTGGGCACCTCGACCCGGTTTGGTCCGACCACCAAAAATCACTCCATCTATGCTACTTCTTTTCCCATAAATCCTTTTATTATTTTCACCATTACCTCTACTCAATCATGAAGCACAAATAACACCACTAACCCATAAAATACATGCTAGGGGAAGATTAGGGAAAGTCTAAGCTAAGCTAAGAAAATCAAACTAAAATTACGAAAATAAACCTACTAGGCTCGGGTTGCCTCCCGATGAGCGCTCTTTTAAAGTCATTAGCTTGACTTCTAACCTCAACCTTCATGGTGGATGGAAGATGGTGAATTGGTCACCATAGTCATGTCCAGTGCCATTACCTTCATAGCCGTAGAACCACCACTTGTGGTTGATGTAGGCATGGCCCTCCAACTCTCTTTCACCTTTCTCCTCCAAAGCATAGGTTTGCACCTCTTGTATTGCCTCATCTTTGTCCTTCTTCCCTACATCAAAGACATCTAAAGAGTTTCTAGGAGATTCAATAACATCATAGCTCACATCATCCTTCAAGTCACTCAAGCATATATAATTATCTCTGATAACGATGATTTAGTCGTCTTAAACCACAATTATGCAAGAAAACCAAACTAACTTAAACCAAAGTATAAAGCAAGTAAGGGTCAATTCCACAGGGAGACAAGTTATCTTTAGCAGAGAATTACGTTTCAAACAAAAGTAACAAGGGGGGGTTTTAGGTTTAATTCACACACTAGCATGCAAATCATTCGAATTCGAGAGTTTATTAATCAGTATTTGGAAACACTTAGGCAAACAAATATCCGCATTCGCTTGACAAGTTGATCATTGATTTCATTCAATATCTATGCAATGGAAATTCCAATTCCTTTTCAAAAGTAATTAATAGCACAACCAGATACTATTAACCCTGACTAGATAAATAATCATGAAACTATCAAGATTCAATCTAACTAGCAGCATTCAACATCAGGAATATAATTGGATACAAACTAAGATAAAACAACCAGCTTTTACCCTAGAATGCAAATCAATTCTCTTATGCATATAACTAACACAACCAGATATTAGCACGATGCAGTTGCTACTTATGAATTAGAGATGCTCAACCAGAAACACTCTAAATCTAGCAATAACCTAATAGCAATAAATCCTAGATGATCAGGCTAGAAATTATTGAAAAAAGTCAATAGCAATTCAAGCAAGAGAACAGATTAAATCCATGCAGTCGATAAGGAATTAGAAACCTCACAACTGAATCAAAACGAACGCTTCAATTGTTTGTCTAAGCAAAGAGGCTTAGTTCTCCATAGATCTCCAAAACACAAAATAATTCCAAACTCAAAAACTCGGTCTAAACAAAAGGTCTAAAGCTCCTTAAATAGGAGAAAACAATCTATCTAAAATACATAAAAACCGGACCAAAAACAATATCCAAAAGTCCAATAAATAAAACGCAGTGTTTAAAGGAGGATTTCGCCTCGGAACTGGCAGCGGTCGCCGCCTATGGGCAGTGGTCGCCGCCTCTCACAAATCATGTTTTCCTCGTTTTCTTCACTTCAGCTTCAAGTGGTCTTTGGTGCACTTCGGCTCTTCCTTCTTCAAGGCTCCAAACTCCATCTTTAGCCCCTAAAACATGACTAAAAGTATGCTAAAACCCCATCTAAATACACAACATAAATGTGTATATCAATCTCCTAAATCGTCTTTTAGATCACTCAAGCAAATATAAGAATCTCCAACGTCAAAAGGATATGAAGAAGGATACTCTTCTTTGCTGCTTGGACCATCATTGCTTCTTGACACATCTTGATGCTCAAATTGATCCATCAACTCTCTAACTCCAACTTGGTCATTGACCCTTTCGTTGCTCCTCAAAGGTGCCTCTTCTCTTGTGGCTTCCACTTCCTCTCTTTTCCTCTTGGCATTTTCTTCCAACTTTAAAATTGCCAAGGCATCCGGCTCATTTAAAGCCTTGTTGAAGTGAAACTCAACATTGTCCTCTCCGATCTCAAAGGACACCTTTCCATTCTTCACATCAAATTTTGCTCCCGCCGTCGCTAAGAACGGTCTCCCTAGAATGATAGAACCAAAGGATCTTCCTTCATGTCTAGAATCACAAAGTCGTCAGGAACGAAGTATTTTCCCACTCGAACCGGGACATCATCCAAAATTCCCGTGGCTTTTGTGGTAGAGCCGTCGGCCATAGTGAGAGACATGTCAACCGGCTCAATCTCACCAAGGTTTTCCCTTCTCCAAATACTCATAGGCATAACCGACACACTTGCTCTAAGGTCACATAGAGCTTGGAAACTTTGAGACCCTACGCCAACGGTTATTGCAAATCTCCCCGGGTCTCCCAACTTTTGAGGTAGCTCCAAAATCTTCACCTCATCTTGCATCTCTACTATGGACCTCTTCTTGCTCAAGATCTCTCTCAAAAACTTAGCATATGAAGGCATCTCATTCAAAGCATCGGTGAACGGGATTGTTATGTTCAACCCTTGCAAAAGCTTCAAGAATCTCTTGAACTTGCCCTCTACAACATCCTTGGGCCTCTTTGATGGGTAAGGAAGAGTTGCGCCACCTTGATTCTTGTTAGGATCGACCTCCTTGGACCAGATCGACTCATCCACATTCTTCTCTACTCGGACCGATGTAGGCTCCACGTCGGGCCCGATGTCCTTGTCCTCGGTCTGGGGGCAGAGCAATTACACGGGTGTCGGACCGTCGTCAGGGTAAGTCGGGCCCGATACCCTCTCTTCCTCGGTCCTAGGCAGGGGACCTCCTCTGGCTTCTGGCTCGATGTCATTGGCACGTCGGGCCCGAGTTGCTGTGTAACTCGGTCCGACTCTCTCCTCTTGGCCTTGACACATGTGGCTCGGGTACGTTCCGACCACTCCTCAACCCAATAGCTCGGACTTCATTTTGATTTTGTGGGGCACGAGGATTCTCCTCGGGTCGGCCCGGGAGTCTCCCATCTTCTCTAGGAAGTCGAGTTGCAATATATGCAAATTGGTTGTCAACTTGCTTCCTCCATACACAAAGATCATCGACCTTAGTGCTTATATTCTTGACATCGCTTTTCAACTCTTGTGCCCATTATGGAGTTTGTTGATCATAAAACCCCGGAGGTCAGTGATGTCTCTCATTTTGGAGGTGTTTTAGTAGTTGATTTCCGTTGTAAATATGTGTTTTTCATTCTCTTCTTTGTTAGTTTTGTTTCCTTTTTAGCTTAGTTCCCGGTTTTCTTCAAGAGTCGGAAACTATGCGGGTTTGTTTGTTTTTGTAGGTAAAATGGCAAGAATGAGGACAATTTCGAGGAGCTAATGAAGGAGCCAAGTCAAGGAGTGCAAGAGCCAAGCTAAGAATGGAGTGGAACCAAAGGAAACCATGGAAGAAGACGAGGATCGAGGCCCTGGACCGAGATACACCAAGTCGGGCCCGAGATCGAGCACCTAGTGAACCGGACCGACGTTCCCAACGTCGGGCCCGAGGTCGTTCCATGTCGGTCCAAGTCGGCATAGGATTGGATTGTTCCCCAAGGCATATTTTTAGTAACTTTCCACATTTGCCCCTTTCTAAATTGGGATTCCTTGGTCCCCAATCCATGAGAGGCTATAAATAGAGGTGATTAGAGAGCATTAAGGGCATGTTTGGATAGACCACACTCAAATCACTCTCTAAAGGCTCAAAGGAAGACTTGGAGAGCAAGGAGAAGAAGGGAGAAGGAAGAGAAGGAGAGATCGGTGGAGAAGAGAGGAGGAATTGTGAGTTTTGTACTTTGTTTTGCTTTGATCTAGTGGAATTGAAACTTGGATTTTGTAGACACTTTGGATTTGAATGCAATTGGAGTTTGATTTGATGATGATGATTGAGTTTTGCTTGATTTCCCTTTTGTTTATGCTTTTCTCTTACCATATGGAGTAGATTCCATAGTCTTGGGCTATGGGGGAATCCCCTAGCTAGATTTGGGTAGAAAACCCCAATTCCATAGCCTTGAGTGCTTGATTTGTGAATCCTCTCTACATTGAGCTTCAATTCTCTTGTGAAAGCAAGGGATCTAGAGCTTGTGTTTGGTAAGAGTAAGCGAAAGTGGTCTCGATCCCATCACAAGTCTCTAGCATCGAAGGTGACGCGAAAGCTCCCTTGGGTCGAGGTGTAGATTGGAGGGATTTGAGGCGAACAACCTCGATCTCACTAGAATCAAACACTTATTGGTTGAATTGAGGAAGAATATCCAAGTCTAGTTGGGGGAGGAACCCAAAAACCCAAGACCGATCTACCATTTTTGCCAAATCGAAGTACCCAGTCATCGGGCCCGACTTGCACCAACGTCGGTCCCGACCAGTTCGACCTCGATCCTACCTCGGACCGAAGTGACCCTGTGTCGGTCCGAGGAGATCTCTTTTGTTTTCCTTTGTTTTGTCTTTATTTTCTCCTCTTTTTAGTCTTTTCGGGTACTCTCGACGCACGAACTCCCGTGTGTTCGACACCCTACCTCTTTACTACAAGTGAGGTTCGATTTTATAAATTTAAATTGTGAGACCCTCCGATCCCGGACCGATCAGTCAGTATGGTGGTGGTTGGGCACTTGGCTCGTTTTGGTTGTAGTTGTTGTTGTAGCCATTGGCTTGGCCTTGATTCCACCGTCCATTTCCTCCATTGCCTCCATTGTTGAAGTTGCCTCCATTGTTGAAGTTGCCTCTTCTTCCATAATTCCTTTGAACAAAGTGTGCCTCCTCAATTTGCTCGGTCAAGCGAACTTGGCTCTCGTTAGGACACTCTTGTGTAGCATGTTTGAGAGATCCACATTCCTCACAAGCTCTAGTGGTTTGCTTGTAATGATGAACTTGCCTTCTCAACTTGGTCACCTCACTCTCTAGGAATTGGAGTCTCACATCCTTGGTAATCTCCTCACTCTTCGGATCATAGAGCTTTCTTGTGCCATCACCTTGGACTCTTGCCTCCTTGTTTACTTGGCTCACCCCGTACATAGCCTCGTAATCCGCAAGCTTATCAAGCAACTCTCAAGCTTGCTCCCGGGTCAAGTCGATGAACCCACAATCGGCGTGGAGATTTAGCTTGTCCTTGGTGGCGGAGTTGATGCCTTGGAAAAATATGTCTTGGAGAACATATGGTTGTTGCCCATGTGTTGGACATTGGCGGAACATCTCTTTGAACCGATCCAAAGCCTCGAAGAGTGGCTCGTTTGATCCTTGTTGGAAACTTTCTATCTTCCTCTGGAGCTCCGTTGTTTTTGTTGGAGGGAAAAACTTCATCAAGAATGCCTCATTGAGAGCTTGCCATGACGTGATCGACCTAGGGGCTTGGCTCTCGAGCCAATGTGCTGCCTTGCCCCCAAGCGACCACTTGAAAGCCTTTAGTAGAACGTACTCTAGCGTCTCTTCATCTGTCGAAATCGTCTCACACATATCCTTGAACCGCTTCACGTGCTTAATCAGACACTCTTGAGGTCGCCCCTCAAATTGATCCCTCTTGATAAGTGATAGGAATTGAGTTTTGATCTCAAAGTTCTTGGAGACCTCCGGTAAAACAATGGCCGGCTTCGGCACCTTCAACTCCGGATGCATGTATTGGCGTGCATTCCGGGGTTGAGCATTTAGTTGAGCCTCTAGCCTCATCCTTTGCTCACGCTCTCTCCTTGCTTCGGCATCTCGGTTTTCAATCTCAAGTTGCACTCAAGCCATGTCGGCCCTCATTCTAGCAACCTCATCATCATGTAGTGCTTGGTTCTCCATTCTCTTCTTCTTTCGGGCTTCTTTGATTATGCTCTCCGGATCACTCACAAAATCGAACTCAAGTGCTCCTCGGGCGGAACAAGCTCGCATACACCTATAAGCAAAGACACAAACAAAACCGAATCAAAACAAACAAGGGGCTTGGGCTAATCCCTCACCCAAATCACTACAAAATCAAAGACTCAACAAAATAGGTACCTCAAACAATTAGAACTCCCCGGCAACGGTGCCAAAATTTTGGTCGGTCCAGATCGGAGGGTCTCAAAATTCAATTTATAACCGAACCTAGTTGTAGCACAAGGTATGGTGTCGAACACTCGGGAGTTCGTTCGTTGAGTGCACCAAAACGACTTAAAAAGAGGAAAGAAAGGCTAAAAACAAGGAAAATCAAAGGAAACCACTCGGGACCGACATGGTCACTTCGGGCCCGAGATGGATCGACGAAGATTTGCACAGGACCGACACAGTTGTAAGTCGGGCCCGAGGTCTGGGGAAGTCGAACTTGGCAAAAATAGGAGAGATAGGTCTTGGGTTTTTAGGTTCCTTCTCTAGTAGATGTGGGTAATTCCACCCCAATTCAGCCACTAAGTGTTGATCCTCGTGAGATCGAGGTTGTCCGCCTCGGTCCAGCCACTTCTACACATCGACCCTAGGGGATTTTACCTCCCTTTCGATGCAAGGTCAAGTGATAGGCAATCGATCGCTTCCGTTCACTCTTGCCAATCACAAGCCCTTGATCCCTTGCTTCCACAAGAGATTGTAGCTTTATGTAGAGTGGGTTCCTAGATCAAGCACTTAAGGCTATGGATTTGGGGGTTCAAACCCAAACCTAGCTAGAGGTTTCCCCCATAGCCCAAGACCAATGAAATCTACTCCATAAGGCTAGAGTAACAAGCAATCAATTCACAAAGCAAACAAGTCTCAATCATCCAAATCAAAGCAAAGCCAAATTTCATTCAAATTAAAGGGAAATCACAAGATCCAAATTCGAATCCACAAATTGCAAATCAAAACAAGAACAAACTCACATTCTTCCCTAGATCTACTCCTTCTCCACCGATTTTCCTCTCCTTCTTCTCTTCTTTCCTCCTCCTTGCTCTCCAAGTCTTCTTTGAGCCTTTGAGAGTGATTAGATGTGTGTAATGATGGATAATTATTGTCTAATCTTCTCCTCCTTTTAATTAGGGGCCAAGAATACCCAAAATAGAAGAGGGGCAAAAGTAGTAGATCACATTTGTATGCCTTGGTGCCCAATCCACAATTCCGCCGACTCGGACCGACTTATGTGTACCTCGGGCCCGATGTGCTGGCACCTCGGTCCGATGTCCTGGAGTCGATCTCGGTCCCGAGTTGCTGGGCAACTCGGTCCTGGCCTCGGTCCACTCTTCTTCTTGGCTTTTCTTGAGCTCCTCTCCATTGATCGCTCGGCTCTTCCGCTCCTTTGTGCTCGTGCCTTGCTCCTCTTTTGAGTCTCCTTTCAAAACCTCCTCAAAACACGCCAACTTACCTACAAAATGCAACAAATTCGCATAGTCTCCGAATCTTATAGAATATCGGAATCTAGGCTAAAAAGGAACAAAACTCACGAGAAAAGGAACCAAAGACACATATTTACAATGGGATTTAACCACTATGTTGGGACGATATTAAGGACGCCAGTCATTAATATCTAAACCAATAATGATCGTCCCTTGTTTTGATAATGACAAACTCAAAGGTATTTGATAAGTTGTCCAAGTATTGATCTCAGGTAAGTCCAGTGGACGCACATGAGCGAAAAGGACAACAAGTGAACGGCAGTCCCTAAGCTGTAGGGACGCACGTCATCAAAACCTCCAAAGCTGAACGTAATTGGCGAAGTTCCTGCGAAGATAGGACGGCGTCCTCATCAAGAAGGGACGCGCGCCAAAATACGGACGAGGTTCAAATTCAAATCAAGGCCGCCCCAACGTGATTACATCACGTCCGGCCGTAGTCCTCAGAAGGAAGCTTCCCTTGTCTGGGCACGTGTAGACAACTCCAAAGATGTCGCTTTCCCAGCGATGGTCCCCTACCCATGCGGAGGCTTCCCAAGCGTTAACAGAGTTGACTTCCTCAAGGAGCTCATCGCACCGTTGATGGAAGATCAAGTGTCCCACCAAGTCTCAGAGGACGCTAGAGGACAAGAACCACTTCCGCTATAAATACCCCCTCAAGGGTATGCATAGCTGTGTGGACTTTGAAGACTTTCTCTCAAGCTCTCCCGAAGCATTCAAGTTCAAGAACGAAGAACAAGGAGATCAAGTGAGCTTGAAGCAAGAGAAAGAAAGTCCAACCAAATCAAATCCAAATCAAACCACAAAATAGTTAGAGTTGTTGTTTGTCTCTCACAACGAATAGTGAGGGACGTGAGTAATAGCTTTCTTATAGCTAAGAGTGTTAGGTTACTTGTTAGGTGGAAAGGAGTGTTACTAGTGAGGCTAAGGACGGACGCTTAGCTCAGAGAAGTGTAACGACTCGCCTAAGTTGTAAGGACTCGCTCTTAATAAGATAAGGGACGGCTATTGAAAATCCTCCAACGGAGGTAGAGGTTTACCCATAAGACTAGTTGGTCTTAGTGGGGTTTCTCTATAAATACGTACTCGTGTCTATTCTCTTATCTTGTTTCCTGTTAAGTCTATTTTCCGCTGCACTTACGGACGCCCTTAACCCAGTTAAGGACGCCCATATTAACGACTTACGATCCAACACACTAAAACACCACCAAAATGAGAGACATCAGATATGGCAAGGACTATGTTGCTAGCAAGTGGTGTCCCCAAGCACTTTTGGGCTGAAGCCATTGCTACTGTTGTGTACATCATAAATCGTGCCATGATCCTTCCTTTGCTCAAGAAGACGTCCTATGAGTTATTGAATGGACGAAAACCTCGCATTGATTACTTACGTGTTTTTGGATGCAAGTGTTTTGTTCACAACAACGACAACGAGAAGCTTGGAAAGTTTGATGCTAGAAGTGATGAAGCCATATTTCTTGGGTACTCCCTCACAAGCAAAGCCTATAGAGTTTTCAACAAAAAGACTCTTAAGCTTGAGGAGAGTATTCATGTTGTGTTCAAAGAGAGTTCTACTCACAAAGAAAAACCAAGTAAGAAAGAATGCTCTTCTTCACAACAACAGGACGACTCTAAGGATGAAGTCGATGGTTGGTCCTCAGGAAAATACTATGTTCCTAAGGACGGCAACCCAAATCCAGAAGAAGTCTCAGTGGACGTTCCTAGCGTTCATCAAGGAGTTCCCTCTCGTAGTGAATCTCCAGTTCAACAAGATGTGGCCGAATCAAGTTAACAAGGTGAGCAACGCCATGGTATGGACGCTCTTTCTGAGGGGGAACACACTGAGGCTTGGATGGTGCTTTTTTCGGATGTCGATCCATATTGATGGCTAAAGCCTTAGCGCTTCGATAGAAGATTTTAGAGGCTCTTTATAGAGGTGTTCCCCATTTGTTCATTGAAGTTGATTACCTGTAGCTTGTCAAAGCCATGAAAGGTGATTGAAGTTGTCCGTGGGAAGTTGAGTTGCTACGTACTGGTGTTTGCTTAATCAGTTCTAGAGTGCATTCCACGTGTTTAGGGAGACTAATTTTGTTGCGGAATGTATTACTGGATCTTTCCGACGCGTTTCATCTCCTCCAATTGGTCGTGATCCAATCCTTTAGGACCATTTAAGTGAGATGCTCGGTGATAGTTCTGATTCTCCCTCTAACCTAATTTCTTTCCTAATAAAAAAAAGTCTTTTATAAAATAATAAAAAAAAACCCTACCTTATTCAACCCAAAGCTGTTGCTTCAGACTCTCCGAGAAGAAGAGTCGACCCAGCCCCCTCCGCCGACAGCGTCACCCCCTCTGTTCCGATTCCCCTGTCGTCATCGCTCTTGTCTGTTCAAGCCCCAATCCTACTGCCTCTCGATCACCTCCCACTCTCCGTGTCGAGATTTCAATTTTGTTTTTCTGCAAGACGTAGCTGGATTTTGTTCTACTGTTATCTTGATTTTCAAACAGTTAGGGCAGATGGAACTTGAAGAATCAATCTTTCATCTTCCAGTGCAAAGTCCACCGGAGAACGATTTTTCTGCTGCTGATCTGCAATGGACCAAGTTTGGCACCCTTGAGCACTACGATGATGTTGCACTTATTCCGTATGCTCGAATCGATGAGTTCATAATCGGAGAGTGCTCTAATGTGGAGTGCCCCACCCGTTTCCATATTGAAAGGGGCAGAAAACGTTCAAACGGAAGTTTGAAGGAGTACAAGGACGATGAATATTTGGAGTACCGAATGTAAGTATATAAATTAGCCATGACCTATCATTTTTCTGCTACAAATCTGTGCTTATTTGATTAAGCTGTCATTCTGAAGTTTATGCTAGTTTTTTTGAGATGATGTTAGTTCACTGGTTCACTAGTTTCTGCTTCATACTTGTCTTCTTTAACTATACAAATTTCTGCTTCCTAGAATGAAGATTTAGACCACTAGAATTCTTAAGAGAGATAAGAAGGGATACATATGTGGTGCAAGCAATATAGCTCTAGAGGATCGTTTGCTTAATTAGCTTGCGAAAGGTGCCCAAATTTCCGCTAATCATTGAATCTTGAATTTGGTACAAGCTTCATCTTTGTTTCGAACTCTTCTGAATTGAATCAAGGCTATAAATGTTCCAAGTCTACTTTTCTTTATCTATTACTCCCACCTTAACCTACAGGTATTGGTGCTCATTTGGACCTGAAAACTATGGGGAAGGTGGTGGTATTTTACCTAGTCGACGGTATCGCCTAAATACAAGAAATCGTGCTGCTAGGCCACAATCCATGAGAGGTTGTACATGCCATTTTATTGTGAAACGACTGTATGCTCGCCCTTCGATTGCCCTTTTGATTTATAATGAAAGGCGTCATGTGAACAAATCTGGCTTTGTATGTCATGGGCCCCTTGATAGAGATGCTATAGGCCCTGGTGCTAAAAGTGTCCCTTATGTTGGTAATGAGATCCAACAACAAACTATGTCCATGATTTATCTTGGTATCCCGGAAGAGAATGTACTTCAGAAACACATTGAAGGTATTCAACGTTATTGCGGTTCAGATGCAAATGCTAAAATTCTTGCATCAAAGTATGTCCAAAAACTGGGGATGATTATTAAACGTTCCACTCATGAGCTTGATCTGGATGATGAAGCTAGTATACGGATGTGGATTGAACGAAACAAAAAATCTATCTTTTGTTATCAGGAATCTTCTGAATCTGAATCTTTTATCTTGGGAATTCAAACTGAATGGCAGTTGCAGCAGATGATTCGGTTTGGACATAGCAGTCTTATGGCAGTGGATTCAACATTCGGTATAAAGAGACTTAAGGTGATAACTTGCAGCATGTACCTTCTCTTCTTTGCTTGCTTTTATGCTTTTGATGTGCATGTGCTGTGTGAATCCTCCATATAACTGGCTGATTTAGCATTTCTTATGTGGGACATTAATATATTTTCTTTGTCGGGTGACAGTATCCTGTTTGCACACTTCTTGTGTTTGATTCAAGACATCATGCTTTACCAGTGGCATGGATCATTAGCCGTAGCTCTGCTAAACATGATGTTTCTAAATGGATGAGGGCCCTAGTTGATCGGGTTCATGCTGTTGACAATGGTTGGAAGATCAGTGGTTTTCTGATTGATGATGCTGCAGCTGAGATTGACCCTATAAGGCATGCAATTCTTTCTTATATGACTTTAATCGGGATCATGACATAAGGCCCCCCGTACTAACCTGCACTATGTATTTCAGGGACATATTTTGCTGCCCAATTTTGTTTTCCTTATGGCGGATCCGTAGATCATGGCTCAGAAATGTAGTCAAAAGATGTGACCAAGTTCGAGTTCAGCGAGAGATTTTCAAACGTCTTGGAAAATTAGTATACAGTATTTGGAGTGATGTTGATTTTTCAACGGTGCTTCAGGATTTCATGCATGAATTTGCCAATCAATCCACTTTTATGCAGTATTTCAAGGATAACTGGCTGCCTAAGATTGGTCAGTTTTCTCTGTCACTTTGTTAGCTATCCTTTCTATTTATACAATTGGAAGTAATCTCATGCATTCTCTACATTCTTTTTGCATTTTGGACAGAGATGTGGTTTCATATATTGAAAAGTCTCCCACTTTCTAGTCTCGAGGCATCAGGTGCCATAGAAGCTTACCATGTCAAATTGAAATGCAAAGTTTATGATGATACCCACCTAGGTGCATTTGAGAGAGTTGATTGGTTAGTGCATAAGCTGACAACTGAACTCCACTCTAGTTACTGGCTGGACCGTTATGCAGATGACAGCGACTCCTTCCATAACGTCAAGGAAGAATATATTGCTTCTACTTCCTGGGAACGAGCTCTTCACATACCTGATTCTGCTGCTCGGTTGGACAAAGATCTCCTGTTTGCAATGGTCCAAAGCCAGAAGGATGGCAGTGTAGCACACATGGTTTGGAATCCTGGTTCAGAATTTGCATTTTGTGATTGTGCATGGTCCTTGCAAGGAAACCTTTGCAAGCATGTGCTGAAGGTACATATGTTGTGTGAAAATAAACCAGGATGTCAAACTTTGATGTCTTTTAACTCATTCGAAGAGCTGTTGATGGCTTTGTTAGAAAAACCAGCAGATGATTCCGTGGAATTGGACAAGGCAATGGTTTGGGCACATCAGATGCTTGAACAGATGGAAAATCTTGTTCAGCTTAATAGTGCTAGTGATATCAGTACTGTGGTCAACAAACTTCCTCTGAATTGGGTTTCGAAGAAGGGTAGAACCTCATTCGGCAAACGATCGTCCAAGTTGTCTCTCTTGAGAAATTCAACTGGCAGCACACCTAGGCCTGTTTCCAAGAGGAAGCGAAAGAGGTTGTCAAGGCTAAGTTAAGCACAATTTATGAGATAGTGCTAATCATAGGCATTTCTAACCAATTCTTTTAGGAGAGATGATGCACATTACATGAGGTCACAGTTCAGTATCAGTGAATGAAACCATTGCAGTGTTTGAATAACATTGCCTCATCGGAATAGTTAGTTAACCCTTGAAAGTTCTGTAATCAATCTACTCATAGGAGGATGAACGTCAGCTGGAGCCAATTTGCGGGGCACTCCTCCCAAAATAATGTTTGTAAAAACACCCTATAAACTACTACTAATTTACAAGTATACTGTTATGGGTGCTTTTCTAATAAAGCTTGCTTTATTTTGTGTTTAATTTTAAATAGAAAAATTTTGAAAAAACATTTTAATTATACTAAATATAATCCTTAATAATTTCAAAAAAAATTATGCGTGAATAAAAACTGAAAAAATAGAAAATTTTATTGGAAAATTAATTGTATATACTAAGATGTTGTAAAGGATCTTTGCCAATGAAAATATATAATTATAGAAAATTAAGATATGAAATTTTGCTAATAGATTTTTTGGATATGGATTAACGATTTAATGTTAATCACAAAGTCGTTGCTCTAAGGTTGTTGTTCTTCCATAAAACCCTTAAGGTGACATCTACAATATCATCGAAAGATACAAAAGAGCCTTCAACAACAAACACCATGGTTCTTATGTTGCGGACTAATGTGAGATGTTAGGCAACTTGAGGTTGCTGAAGTTACAATTTTTGAGGTCAAGTTGAAGGCATTGTTAGTAAGAAACTGAATACCAATTGGCATTGAGGAAAGTCTAGGTAGGGTAAATTTCCTTAGTCATGGAAAGTATGGTGGACACCATGAGTTTGCAGTCAATTGGTTTAGTCAAATAAGCATCCATCCCAACTTGCAAGCATTTGGCCTCGTCTGCAGTCATGGCATGCGCTGTAAGCGCCACAATGGGAATGTGAGAGGCTGTTCCCACTTCTAACTCTCTGATGGCCTTTGTTGCTTCATAACCATCCATCTTGGGCATCTGGTGGCGCCAAATACACCATAAATTAAATGAATAAAAAAAAAAAGATTTTGATTGCTGGGAAGGAAGGAAGCTCACCTGACAGTCCATGAGGACCAAGTCAATGGAGAGGGGATTCCAGATATGGGTTTGACTTGACTTCCCATCTTGGTGGTCTTGGACAGCGCAGCTCAGAGCGTTTACTGCCTGCAACCCGTCGCCCACGACGATCACAGTAGCCCCCAGTTTCTCAAGCATTATGGTTGCCACTCTCTGGAGCAATGGAGTGTCTTCTGCTAGGAGGATTCTAAGCCCTGCTAAACATGGCTTCTCACTCACAAGCTTGTGCAAATGCACATTGGATGAACCATTTTCTATCTCTTTGTGAGAGGAGGATGTGATCCCATCATTGTTAGACGAGCTGCTAACCTTTAAATCCATGTCTTTTGTGACGGCCTCCAAGATCTGGATCATTTTTGCTTTGTACATCGGCTTATTGACCATCAACAGATGCCCTTTCCGCCGGAGCTCCATCTTCACTGAGTTCGACGTGTTGTGGTTCAGTATCCATGCAAACTTTGCATGCCCACGGTACCTTTCCAGGTAATTAAGCTCTTCTTTCCATATACTTGTGCTCAAGTCAAGTACACCTATATCAATCACAATGACAAAGAGCGAGTTCCTCGTCTCAATCACTTCATCCCTTACAACGCTATCCATCTTAAAAAATTCCTTGAGAGTTTGTGTGAGCTCATTCCATACGGATGCTTCCCAAGTAATTACCCCTTTTTTGCGCAACCACTCCGAAATGATACATCTTCCCATGCTGCCCCCTAGAGCAAGCAATACCTACAAAGATATCATTAAGATGCAAGAAAGATTGGTGTACTGTATAATGATTGCGTAATATCTTGTTGTTGACCTGTTCTGGTACCAATTTGGCAGTGAACCATGTAATGTTTTCAAATATTACTATAGTGCAACTAACCACTAGTTTATCGTGTACAAAATCCGGATTATGTTGAATTGCATTATCTGAGCAAGGGCTGAGAAGCAAATAAAACTTCATTAGTGTCCCAGGCCCATCTTTCTTGACCACCTTGATTTCTCCTCCCATCTTATTCACCTGCAACATTTTTAGTCTCATCAACTTCTTCAAACCACATGAAAACATTTTTACTTATCATCTCTAGCCTAACTGAAAGCAGAGGCAATTTTACCGTTTACGCAATGCAGTTTTCACATGTAGACTTACCAATGTTTTCACAATGCAGAGTCCCAAACCAGTGCCACCATGCCTGAGATTGAGGTAAAACAGCAATTTCTTTTATACATACCAACCATATATATAAGATAACAGAAATAAAACCGAAATATAATACTTCCAAATTCTTGGAGTACATGAGTCAAGGCATTCAAGGTTCATATAAAAGCGAGCCGGATTGCTTACTTTCGCGTGGTTGAGGGATCAGCTTGCTCAAAACTTTCAAATACTGATTCCCAATTGCCTGGATCAATACCTAATATAAGAGAAACATGGTTTAATAAAGGATTAATGGTGGTCACAACATAGACAAGTGTTCTTGCAGTCAAATGACAGGAAGACAAGTCAAGTACCACATCCTGTATCTTCAACTTCAAACCAAAGAACAGTATTTTTGTCCCTTTCTCCTGCAATCTTTGCAGACCGCTGGTGCTTCGAGTTCATGGGTGTGGCGGTCATTTCGTTATTTAAAAGATTGCTACTCATGTTGCATGAAGATGTAGAGTTTTCACACCATCCTCGTAGAATTATATGCCCCGCTGCAAGGAACAAAATCATTGAGGATATGCGAAGCCTCAAATTTAATTCTTGACTCATTGGTAGTATTTTCTTAGAAAAATGAAAAGAACAAACTGAAGAATAAGATCCTCTAGCATTACAAATGTTAGTCTTGACAAGATACAATGTGAAATGCTCATCCTATTTGCAAACCAACAAAAATTTCAGTAAAAAGAGCATATGTCATTTTCCTTCTCATAAGCAAGCCTCTTATAGGAGAACTATAAAATAAAAGGTGAATGGTTTGTGAATGAAGTATGTACTTACATGAGGTAAACTTGATAGAGTTGCTGAGAAGATTTGCAAATATTTGGACAACTCTAGCAGAATCTCCTCTCACCAATTTAGGCATGTCATCTGCAATTAAATTCTAGAGCTAGATACACATTTTTGTACTTGGATATGCAAGATCAGTACTGAACCTTCAAACAGAGAAAACAAAAGAGAGTACAGTTACCGGAAAGATCGAGTACAATTTCCACATTGTGATTGATGCACTGCACTGAGAACATATCAATGAGTCCTTCAAGTTCTCGGCCGACATCAAACTCAACGACTTCCAGTGCCAGCTTTCCAGATTCAACCTGCATGGAAAAGTTGTTAGACAGTACCAGGCTAAACTGAGAGACGTCAAATGCTGGAAAAGCTCGTAAAATGGCTGAAGGTCTCCAATATAGCTTGAGAAATTAACTGGTTTGCTTCTTATGCCAGCCATTACTAATGCGATACGAAGCTTGAGAGACCTCAAATATTATGTTATATGTTAAACCTATGCATGCAAACAAGACCCTGCTAATTCTCTCTTTTCAGAAATTTTAATCAGACACTATAAATAATACCTTGCTGAGATCCAAAATGTTGTTGAGAAGCCTGAGTAATGCAGTTGAGCATTTACGAATCTGAGTTATCATTGCAGATTGTTCATTTGACAGACAGTCATCACAAAGAAGAATGTCCAGCAATCCAATCACTGCAGCCATTGGTGTTCGCAGTTCATGAGTGTACATACAGGTGATAGCCGTCTCACTTTCAAGGAAGGGGTAAAATTTGCACATATAGGATGTATGAAGAACTCTGTCTTAAAGTGCAACTATGCAAGTTAATTAAACACAAACCAGAGATTGATTCTCACAAACAGCTGTCAATACAGATATCTTTAGTATTGAATTTGTCATAACAGACTTAACTTGACCCCAGCACATATGCTTAATGGGGTTAGTTTTTCATATGTACTAGGCATATGTATTGGGGTCAGTTTTTGATAATCAAGAAGTGGGAACTATGTTCAAACAAATAGTAATGAAAAACTAACCCCAGTACATACGCTTAGTGGTTTTTTTTCCGTATAAAACCAATTAGTTCATATTGGGATTTCTAATCCAAATCTGTCACTGTGGGAAGTGCATTCAAACAAATTGTAATGAGAAACTATCACCCCTCCTAAAACATATGCAGCATTTTGACTGGCCAAATATTTTACAAACATGCTATACTTGTAACACTACGGTAGGAATTATTTCCAAAGATTGGCATGCCATGAGGAATAATCATTTAGTTGTAAATAACAGATTTCAGTTGTGGACTGGATACAAATTTTAGCTCTTTCTGCGTTCTCCTAGCAAAGAAATGAGCTTTGATTATCACAAACATTTGTAATACAAAATTTTTTTAAGGTTTCTCTACATACCCAAGATATACAGAGAAATCAAGAAAATATAAGCATCAAAATCTTGCCTCATGTTCGCCAAGAACTGGCTTTTATAATTGCTTGATGCCTCCGCCCGCCTTCTTGCTTCCAGTTCGCCTATCAGTGCTGCTCTCAGCTTCATTTCCTTCGATACTCCAGTCGTCAATATAAAGATGCAAATGCATCCAATAATCAGAATGCAAATGGAAACAGATATCAGTATAATCAGTGTTCTCAAGGCCCGCTCGTCCACTTTTCCCATAATGTACTCTCTAGGAATGATGATTACTCCTCCCTGCAGAAAAGCAAATCCATGACAATGCTTCCAAAACCGCATGTCATAAATAACAGCTCAACTTGTGGCCTTACCATTGGAAGCCTCTTGAGGTTAAGATAAAAGGAATCAATGTAGTATTTCTGATTTCCTATCATTGCATTCTCAACATGCACCTCATGGTTGGATGGAAACTTGTTAGGATAGACATTCTGTAACAGCTGAGCACCCTCCCTGATGACATCATCGGTTGACTCATCGGCTTTCACGAGCTCAGGGCCTTTACTCGAATTCTTCAACAATGGAGCATTGGTAGACGTCGCAAGAAGGTAGCCTTCTTGAGAGGTCAAATAGATGTGGCCACTATAAAACTCCACTAGCTCTTTCATCAGCTGACCGACGCTGTACAGAGCAGTAGTTACACCCACAACGGCCACTATACTTCGATGGGAGGGATCCCACACGGGCAAGGCAGCAGAGAGTAAGGGAGAATCCGTAAATTTGCTAACCGAGACGTGCCATGAAGCAACTCCATCAGGCACTTGTGAGGGTCCTGCAATATGAATCAAGTCGTCTGGTGGAATTTGCCTCGGCTTTCCTACCCTCTCGCCACTGATTGGATCCAGTGGCTCTCGGTACCAGATCGCAGAAAGGTTGCCTTTTATGGACTGATCATTCCAGTTCTGATGGGAAGAGAGCATGTTGATGTCATATATTGAGTAATTCACTAGATTGGAGTATATGTAGAATGTATTGTTGCTTCTGTGATCTCTATGAAATGCCTGGACAAACCCATTTTTATAGTTAATGGTTATTGCATTCAGAGCTTTCCGACTTGCAAAGAGTGTCCAAGTCAAATCCTTCATCATATCATAGAGCTGAAAAACGTAAAAAACCCACAATGTGTTACTATGTTAGTATGTTACTGATCAAAGTTGGTGGTATATACAGAATGTGAATGGAATTTCTGATAACCTCAACTTGTTGCGCTTGAGTTGCCAGGCGAGTGGAATATCTTTTTATTACGTACTCCGACAGCTTAACTTGGGCTGTTGTGATTTCAGCAGTGGAGTTCAAGACATGCCACATTCTTAACAAGGGTCGTTGCAGAAGCTGACAGCGAAGCCCATACGCAAGGCTGTTCAACGATCGTGTTGTGTATACTTTTGTAAAATGCCATGTTAGTATGGTTAGCATCCCTATCAAAACTGCCAGCAAGACCTGCAGGAAATCACAAGACAAAATAAGCTCAGACCTGGCCTCTGTACAGAGCATAAGCAGAATATTGGGAAAAAACAAATGAGAAAGTTTGTTTCACAAACCATGATGGACAGACGGACTACAAAAACACTGTAGTATGAAGACAAACAGCAGGTACTTGCAAACTGAAATTCATCCTGCTCAAAGTCTTCTTGGAGCCTGCTCCTATCCGGACTCGAGTTCTTCATTTGCCTCCTCCAAGATAATCCATTGCATAAGAACCCACCAGGGGATGTCTTTTCTGTCACTGAATCCATAGATGTGCCAGAAGATGATGATCACAGACTACAAATCCATCCGGTGCTGAAAAATTATCGAATATTGGACTTGCAAATCAGTATGAAGATGGGTTCTTTGGATAGTGAAAGTGGGAGAGGCGGCTAAGTTATATTTGAAGAAGCAAGTGTGGTCTTATTCCTCATCCATCACCTTCAATTCCCCACCTAGTTAAGCATGTGTCTTTCTTTTTGTGTTTTTTCCATTCAGCTGCCCATTACTGGACCAATAATCAATCTATATATATGCTTGTTTACCTGTGAGTAGCTAAATTTTAAATTTGTCTTGCGTAGTGAACTGTGATGTCACAAGTGGAAGAGACTGGTAATTAACATCTTCAAGCAACGCCAAGGGATTTAGATATAATATAAGATGTAGAAAAAATAACTTGCTTCTCATGGTTCAAAGGATGTACATATAAGCTATTATGAATAAGTACGATTGATTACATGAGAGGCCAAAGAGGAATCACAAAAGCATCAACTCATAGAGGTAGAACGTGTAAGCACTGAGAAATCATTTGGAACGTGTAAGCTGCTGCAATGCATGCCTAGAGGTAGAACTAATTAATGTAAGCAGAATATATTCCTTTTTCTTACTCATGTCATGGGGTCATGGAAGGTGGCAAAAGGTATGGTTGTTGGCTAGGGTGGTTGATCAAGAATCAGAAAAATTCAATGGTGTTCATGATGAGAAGCGGAGCTGAGTTATTTTATCTTGTTTGTTGATTAATTATACAAGGGGTAAAGATACGTAGGTAAAAAAAATATGCTATCATGAAGCTTGATTTCTCATAGATCATCAGCATATTGAAAAACTATTCATAGAAAAACCACCCAAGTAAACAATAAATCATGGGTTGTGATAGTCTACTTTTTGCTCCACTTGCATAGTTGATTTGTGGTTAACCTGCAACTTTAAGGCTGCATGTATTAGTGCTACGAATGCACCCTATTATAAAAGAATATCTCATATATCACTTCATTCCATTATGTTATAATGGAAACACCCATGCAATCAGCACCTCTGCAATTTGATTGAAAGAAAAGGCCCGGCTTCTCCCCATCATATCCCAATCCCAAGTAAGTTTTACAAAACAAAAACAATTGTTTTTCCGAAAACAGGTTCCTTAAAGTTAAACTTCTATTACTGGTGCATGAGGTAAAAGAAATTTTGTTGTTTGTTGTCAAACTCTGAAATAAAGCAATTGATCACTGGAAGACACCAGTACCACTGAGAATAAGTAAATACAACAAGGCTTTCATAATAGTACAAGAAGATAAGGCAAAGAAGAAGAAAACAAAGATACCCTCGATCACCATTGAGAATTACCATTAAACAAAACAAAGATGCTTGCCCTCGGTCACCATGGATAATTATCAAATTTAATGGTAACTATATACTATAGTCGAGATTAAAAATAATTTTTATTACGGCACATGTTAAATCTAAATAAATATATAATTAAATTAATAGTAGTTTATAAAAGATATAATAAATCACATAACTATAATATTAGATCAATTTGATTGGTTGAAATTTAATTGACTTATTTTTTATTGGTTAAAATTTATTATAAATTCTACATATAAAATTATATATATACATATGATTTATATTTGAATTTTTCTCAAAATAACTATATAATAAAATAAATAATTATAAATAAAAAAACTTATTGATAAAAACAAGTATTCACTCCTTACACAAAAATTATATTGAGAAAATATATTTGAATTCTATTGAGAAAATATATTGCAATATAAATAATTAGACCTGTCAAAAGCTGACCTGACCCGCAAACCCGACCCGACCAGAAAATTTTGGGTTAAAACCAGAAAATTTAGACCCGTGACCCAGTTTCAACCCGACCCGATTGAAACCCGAACCCGTTGGGTTTAAACCCGAACCCATTAGGTCGGACCCGATTTTCTACAGTTTAGAAAATATATTACAATATAAAATATATTATAATAAGTTTTGAATAAGTTTAGATTACCCGATTTTCTACAGTTTAAATATCAAAAGAATAGTTTGATACTTAAAAAATCGGGTCCGATTAATCTATAGGGACGGAAGCTTATAGATTAGAGAAGAGTAACTTCAAACTCATCTCCATGAGTTTGAAGTCATTCTTGTCCCTTTCATCCCTATAGATTAATCATTCTTGTCTTTATAGATTACAAGTGAAATTCCTCTCAACCTTAGCAAGTAACCTAACACTCAAAGCAAGATACAAGAAAATCAAATCTCATGTGTTTCGCAGTCCCTTCGGAAACACTTCACGCTTAGTTACTCGCCACAAACAATTTTGTGGTTTGATTTGGACTTCTTCGATTGAACACTCTCTATCACTCTTGTTCTTGAGTTGTTAATCGTGTTCTTGACAACTCTAGAGAGCGTGTGGAAGAAGGCACCTCGCAATAAATGCAAAGGATTGTAACTATAGTGGGTGGTTGAGGTATCCTATCTTAGGACCCAAATCCCCTTATGGCGTTCTTAGAAACAGGATCAGAGATATCGCTTTCTCCCTGTTGTACAACGTTGTCTTCATCCGAAAGCCGGCTCATTCGTTGGTTGGGAAGTTTCCACATGCTGTCTTAGGATGATGTGGAAATCGACGTTCTGGCTTCAAGCTAATTTGTCTTCTGACATCTGAAGCTTTTGAGGACTACGGTCGCCGATGATGTCATCTTTGTTGAGCAACCGTATTTGAATTTGAACTTGGCATTTTGGCATGCGTTCCTACTCGATAAGGGCGGCTTCCTTATCTAGCTTGCAGAAACTCATTCTTGTGCTTCTTGGCATGAAGTTCTTGGTGTCCCTATTTCATAGGGACGGCTTGTCACTTGTTATCCTTTTTTCTTGATGATTGCCCATAGAAGAATGCATGGGATACACACTTGAACAACTTATTAGAAAACATTGAGTTTGTCATTATCAAAACTAGGGACGGAAATCGTTGATCCGATATTAATAATTAACGTACCTAATACTATCCCAACAGAGTCTCTAGAAGATATACTTTGTGATATGTGTCCTAGACTTGCTAAATAACTTGATTCAAGTTGTGTAAAGAACGACTCCCTAAAAGAGAAAATTGCTACCCTTAAGAAGGAAAGAGAAAAGCTCAATGAGGAACCAAGTTGGAGCGAACACTCCCTTCCAGTAGCTAACAAACCAATTATGCTTATCCCTTTTGGAAAGGATCTTTGCTTCAACTCAGTCCCTAGCAATGGAGTTGTAGGTTCCCTTCTTAGTGACTTTGAAGCTTACAAACCTTCTGAGTTAATTCTAGAGAGACAAAAGAATGAGTACCTATAGGCAAGGGTTAGAGTCCTAAAAAGGGGGATATCAGGTCAAAAGGACTATTGCACTAGTTCTAAGGGTCATAAATTTTATATGAAATTACCAAGGGAAGTTGATTTAGAGTCCCTAACCTTGATCAAATGAAGAAAAACAAAATCCAAAGGCCTCACCCTAAGTATTACTTAGGAGAATACTACAAAACTTGTTGGCATTGTCGAGTTCATGGAAATTGCCAATCGGAATGTCCAAAGCTTCAAGAAGACATTAAACAGAGTAGGAAAGCTTGGAATAGGAAAAATTCTTCTAAGTGTAGAAGCTGTGTGAGGAAGTATGCTAGGATTTCTAATAATATCAATATAAATTATTACATGCCATATAAAGATTTTTTTCCCTACAACGAACTAAGTAATGAACACCTTGCCTTGGTCGCCAAATACTAACTTTTCTATATAGGTGGAAGTGAGGGAGAACTACATGTGGATCATCAATAGTGGAGCTTCAAATCACATGATAGGAAGAAAGACCCACCTCACCTCACTCCAGTAAAGCACCCAAGAAGGAACTGTCTACTTTGGGAACAAGGGCAAAGGAAACATCACAAAAACTGGCATTGCAAGAGTTAACAAATCAACAAAGGTATAAAATGTCAACTTTGTGGACGACCTAGGCTTCAATCTCTTGAGTGTCTCTTAAATGTGTGATCAATGGAACAACTTGGTCACATTTGACTCACATGAGTGCCTAGTCATCAATATGGAAACCAAAAAGGTGTTACTTAAAGGTAAGAGAAAAGACAATGTCTACTTCCTCGACAATGACTTTGAGCCACTCATGAAGTATTGCTTGGCCATATCACCAGAGGACATTGAATTGTTGCATAGAAGGTTGGGACATGCTGGGCTTAGCACAATTCTTAAATTTGTTCCAAACATGAACTTCTAAGAGGACTTCCCGGGATCAATTCAGACAAGGCATAAGTATGTGAAGCCTGCATTCAAAGGAAGCAAATGAGAAGTTCGGTCAAATCAAAGAATGTTATGAGCACAACAAAGCCATTGAAACTTCTCCACACAAATCTTTGTCGACCCATGAGGATGTGATAACTCTTATATCTTAGGACTTTATTGGGTGTTCTAGGCTAGACTTTGTGCTTAATTGTAATATCAAGGCCGAAGGCACATTCAAGTTACAAGAGTTTTCAAGTCAAGCTATTAAAAGAAGAATGATTCTGCACCATGCAAGAGCATGGTGACATGGACGTGGGCGCGGTCGCGTTCCAGAGAAGCAGATTTCATAAACTAGAAGAGCGCGTGCACAGATCCCAAAATGTTTGTGCGGTAGAAGGCCATTTGTAAAGAACAAAGAAATACCGATCGCTTGAGGGATCGCGCATGCTGTTTGTCTAGCACAAATTAGTCTAGTTTTTTTATAAGATTAAAGTGTGTAAATGCTATATTATTCACTTTCAATTTGTCATTGTGCTATATATGCTTCCATGAGGTAACCTTGTAGGGGTTTGACCGATTGGATACGGATTTGACGATATCTGATCATGTAGATATATGGTATACATCGAGTAATTAACGTTAAATAAAGGCATCGCTTGGGAGGCAACCTGAGGTAAGTAGTTCCCTTCCCTGTCTTTTGCTTTGATTTTGTTCCTTTTTATTTGCAAAAACGTTTTGGGCTAACATGCAGGTACTAGGTTCAAAAGAACGTTTTGTGGTTAAACAGCGACCGTGGATACGCAACCGCAATCACGTTTTAAATACATAAATTCTGGTTGTACAAGTACTAGAACCGCGGCCACAATTTCTATACTAGCGATTGCGGGTGTACGGTCCCAAAAGAAGAAAAAACTCGAAAAAAACAAATTCTATTCATTCATTCTCATCCTCTTCATTTCATCCATCTTGCCTCCATCTGTCGCTTGAGGTAATATGTGATACAAGAGTGATAGAAAAGATCACGAATCAGCGAGCTAGGCCAAGAACGTTGATTCATGATCTTCTCTATCATACTAATTCTTTCTTGGGATGTTTGCTTTCAACAATGATTGGTGTGATACAAGAATGATAGCAAAGGAGATCATGGACCGACGAGCTAGGCCAAGACCGTTCCAGAAGTCGCGGGCATTCAAATTCAAGAAGGATGAAGCCATTCAACTCAAATTAAGAAGATCATGAGAAGGACAACCTTGACCCTTGACTGTTTGTCTTCGAGGCTTGAAGAGAGTTCCAAGTAGAAACCGGTCATGTTACTTAAAAGCCAGGAGAATGAAGCCATTATCGACCAAGACAAGGTCTATGCTCCCTGGACCGACCCTATGTGGGGCGTGCAAGACCTTGCCTTTCACTTAACTCTCTTGACCGAGTTGTGCATTCGACTATTCCGAGAGTCCATCCATTACATAACTTCTACTTCGTATGTGAGTCTTCTGATGTGCCTTTCTCTTTACTTGTTTCTTTACTCTTAACTTATTGAGGCAATGAAGGATTTACGTATGGGAGAGGGAGTACTCGCTACCCTTATCCTGAATAGTTGTTTTTCGTTTAATTTGTTTATTTATTTTATGTTTTCTTTGTTTTCATGGAACACTTGTTCCATATTTTTGTCAATTAAAATAAGAAAATAATCTTTTTTGAAAAAACCAATAAAAATATGAAAAAAGGCAGATTTAAATCTTGGGATGAGTTGAAAACCCGAAGGGGCGGCTCATGCAATAAGCATGTAACCTGGACTAGCATTGGGTTGGGTTAATATAAGGTTAACAGTGATTGTGAGTATTCGTGATCACCTTTAGAAAAATGGAATGAGTGGTTATGTGAAAACCCGAAAGGGTGCCTAAGCAGAACTAAGTGGAAAATTTGGAGTGATTAGGGACATTCTTTCTTGGGAATTTTGGGGCTACATTATAGATTGGATAGTTCACCTAGTTAGCTCTTTCATTACTTGAGCTTTTGAGTGTTATTATGATGTTGTGAGGTGTGTGTTTGAGCTTTATTGTTTTGCACACTGTTACTCTACTTTGGGTTCGGGTTGTGAGTTAAGTGTTTTTATCATCCCTTATATTTCCAGTGGTTCTTGGATAGGTTTTATTGCTAGATTCTTTTTGAGATTACTCGAGGACGAGCAAGATATAAGTATGGGGGAATTTGATACATTGTATTTAGGATGTGATAACTCTTGTATCTGAGGACTTTATTAGGTGTTCTAGGCTAGACTTTGTACTTATTGTAATATCAAGACTGAAGGCACAAGGATTCAAGTTATAACATTTTTCAAGTCAAGTTCTCAGGAGAAGAATGATTATGCACCATATAAGAGCACGGTGGCATTCTACAGAAGCAGATTTCATAAACTAGAAGACTGCGGTGGATTCCAGAAGGCATGCACGATAGAAGGTGATTTGCGAAGAATGAATAAATCTTGATCGCTAGAGGGACCACGAGCACGGTTTGCGTAGCGCGTGCACGGTGGATGCTGACGTCTCTCATTTTGGTGGTGTTTTAGTAGCTAATTTCCCTTGTAAATAGGTGTCTTTTGTTCCTTTCTTTGTGTGTTTTGTTCCTTTTTAGCCTAGAATCCGATTTTCTATGAGATTCGGAGACTATGCGAATTTGTTGTGTTTTGTAGGTAATTTGGCGTGTTTTGAGGAAGCTTTGGAAGGAGTCCATGAGGAGGAGCAAGGCAAGAGCGCAAAGGAGCGGAAGAGCCAAGCGATCAACGAAGAGGACCTCAAGAAAGACCAAGAAAGGAAGAAGACTGAAGCGAGGATCGAGGTGCCCAGCAAGTCGGGCCCGAGATCGAGTCATGGAGACCCGGACCGAGGTGTGGCAAGTCGGGCCCGAGGTACCTCCGTGTCGGTCCAAGTCGGCAAAGTATGGATTGGGCACCAAGGCACACAAATGTGATCTACCACTTTTGCCCCTTTTCCATTTTTGGATATTCTTGGCCTCTAATTAAAAGGAGAGAAGACAATTAGAGGATTATCCAAGCTTAGAACCGATTAATCACTCTCAAAGGCTCAAGGAAGACTTGGAGAACAAGGAGAAGAGAGGAGAGGAGAAGAAGAGGAGAAATTGGTGGAGGAAAGCTTAGCTCTAGGAAGGAATTGTGAGTTTGGATCTTGTGAATTCTCTTTGATTTGAGTTTGCAATTTGAGGATTTGAGTTTGGATCTTGTGAATTCTCTTTGATTTGAATGAGATTTGGCTTTGATTTGTGTTTGATGATTGACATTTGCTTGCTTTGTCTTTTGATTGCTTTTTACTCTTTCCACATGGAGTAGATTCCATAGGGGCTATGGGGGAAACCCCTAGCTAGGTTTGGGTATGAACCCCTAATTCCATAGCCTTGAGTGCTTGATCTAGGAATCCCCTCTACATAGAGCTACAATCTCTTGTGAAAGCAAGGGTCAAGGGCTTGTGATTGGCAAGAGTGAGTGAAAGCAATCTCTAGCCATCACTTGACTTTGCATCGAAAGGGAAATCAATCTCCCTAGGGTCGATGTGTAGAGTGGTGAGATCAAAGGCAAACAACCTCGATCTCATGAGGATCAGCACTCATTGGCTGAGTTGGGGTGGAATTACCCATATCTAGTTAGTGAAGGAACCCAAAAACCCAAGACCGATCTACCATTTTGCTTAGACCGACCTACCCAGACCTCGGGCGCGACTTCAAACAGTGTCGGTCCCGTGCAATCCTACGTCGATCCAACCTCGGGCCGAAGTGACCTATGTCGGTTCCGAGTTGTTTTCCTTGTTTTACCCTTTCTTTCCCTCTTTTAAGTCTTTTTGGTGCACTCAATGCACGAACTCCCGAGCGTTCGACACCCTACCCTTGTACTACTACGGGGTTCGGTTTATAAATTGAATTTTGACCCTCCTAATCCGGACACCATCAGAATTTTAGCGCCGTTGCCGGGGAATTCTACTTGTTTGAGGTACCTCTTTTGTTGAGTCTTTGATTTGGTAGTGATTTGGGTGAGGGATTAGCCCAAACCCCTTGTTTGTTTTGATTTGGTTTTGTTTGTGTCTTTGGTTATAGGTGTATGCGAGCTCGTTCCGCCCGAGGAACACTTGAGTTTGACTTTTTGAGTGATCCGGAAAGCATCATCAAACAAGCTCGAAAGAAGAAGAGAATGGAGAACCAAGCATTACATGATGACGAGGTTGCTAGGATGAGGGCCGACATGGCTCGTATGCAACTTGAGATGGACAACCGGGATGCCGAGATGAGGAGAGAGCGTGAGCAAATGTTGAGGTTGGAGGCTCAAATCAACAACCAACCCCAGAATGCACACCAATACATGCATCCGGAGTTGAAGGTACCGGAGCCGGCCATTGTCTTACCGGAGGTTTCAAAGAACTTCGAGATCAAGACTCAATTCATATCACTTATCAGGAGGGACCAATTTGAGGGGCGACCGAATGAGTGCCCGATTGAGCATGTGAAGCGGTTCAAGGATATGTGTGAGACTATCTCGACGGATGAAGAGACGCTAGAGTATGTGCTACTCAAAGCTTTCAAGTGGTCGTTAGGAGGCAAGGCGGCACATTGGCTAGAGAGCCAAGCTCCTCGATCCATCACAACATGGCGGGCTCTCAATGAAGCATTCTTGATGAAGTTCTTTCCACCAACAAAAACAACGGAGCTTAGAAGGAAGATAACAAGTTTTCAACAAGGAGCCAACGAGCCACTCTTTGAGGCTTGGGATCGGTTCAAGGAGATGTTGAGGCAATGTCCAACGCATGGGCAACAACCTTATGTTCTCCAAGACACATTTTTCCAAGGAATCAACCCCGCCACCAAGGACAAGTTGAACCTACACACCGATTGTGGGTTCATCGATTTGCCGCCGGAGCAAGCGTGGGAGTTACTTGATAAACTCTCCGACTACGAAGCCATGTACGGGGTGAGCCAAGTCAATTAGGAGGCAAGAGTCCAAGGAGATGGTACAAGGAGGCTCTACGACCGGAAGAATGAAGAGGTTGACAAGGATGTGAAAATTCAATTCCTTGAGGATGAGTTGAACAAGATGAGAAGGCAAATGAATCACCTCAAGCGAACCTCAAGGGCATGTGAAGAATGTGGATCTTTCAAGCATGTTGCTCAAGAGTGTCCCAATGAACGCCAAGTTCGCTTGGCCGAGCAAATTGAGGAGGCACACTTTGTTCAAAGAAACTATGAAGGAAGAGCCAACTTCAACAACGGAGGCAATGGAGGAAATGGAAGGTGGAACCAAGGCCAAGCTAATGGCTACAACAACTACAACCAAAACGAGCCAAGGGCCCAACCACCACCATACCGACCTCCGGGGTTTTACGAACAAACTCCTCAATGGGCACAAGAGATGAGAGGCGAGTTCAAGGACTTGAAAACGCATGTCCTTGTTGAGAGGAGAGTTGATGAGATGGGCGCCGAATTCAAGGAGTTTGGTGTATGGAGAAGACAAGCCGACAACCAATTTGCCCACATTGCAACTCAACTTCCAAGAGAGAATGGGAGACTCCCGGGCCGACCCGAGGAGAATCCCCGTGCCCCACAACACCAAAATGAAGTCCGAGCTATTGGGTTGAGGAGTGGTCGGAACATGCCCGAGCCACATGTGCAAAAATCAAGGGAAGAGAGTCGGACCAAGTTACCCAGCAACTTGGGCCCGACGTGCCAGGACATTAAGCCAGAAGTTGGAGGAGGTTCCCTGACTAGGACCGAGGAAGGGAGTAAGTCGGGCCCGACATGCCTTGAAGTCGGACCGACTTCCAGACATTGCTCTACCCCCAGACCGAGGACCAGAACATCGAGCCCGACTTCGAGCCAACATCGGTCCAAGCAGAGAAAGAAGAGAGTGAGCCAAGACTGTCCAAGGAAGTCGATCCAAACAAGAACCAAGGCGGCACAACTCTTCCTTACCCATCGAAGAAGCCTAAGGAAGTTGTAGAGGGCAAGTTCAAGAGGTTCTTGAAGCTTTTGCAATGGTTGAACATCACAATACCGTTCACCGACGCTCTAAATGAGATGCCTTCATATGCCAAGTTCTTGAGAGAGATTTTGAGCAAGAAGAGGTCGATAGTGGAAATGCAAGACGAGGTGAAAATCTTGGAGCTACCTCAAAAGTTGGGAGATCCCGGGAGATTTGCAATAACCGTGGGTGTTGGATCCCAAAGTTTTCAAGCTCTATGTGACCTCGGAGCAAGCGTGTCGGTTATGCCTATGAGCATTTGGAAGAGGGCTAACCTTGGTGATATTGAGCAGGTTGACATGTCTCTTACGATGGCCGATGGTTCAACTACAAAGGCCACGGGAATTTCGGATGATGTTCCGGTTAGAGTGGGGAAGTACTTCGTCCCCGATGATTTTGTGATCCTTGATATGAGAGAAGATCCTTTGGTTCCTATCATTCTTGGAAGGCCATTCTTACCCACGGCGGGAGCAAAATTTGACATGAAGAATGCAAATGTGACCTTTGAAATTGGAGAAGACAAGGTGGAGTTTCACTTCAACAAAGCTCTAAACGAACCGGATGCCTTGGCCATTTTGAAATTGGAAGAGAATGCCAAGAGGAAAAGGGAGGAAGTGGAAACCACTAAAGAGGAAACACCTTTGAGGAGCCAAGAAAGGAGCAATGCTCAAGTTCAAGAGAGAGAGTTAGATTATCCATTTGAGCATCAAGAAGAAGAGAGGAGCAAAGAAGAGTATCCTTCCTTGTGTCCTTTTGATGTGGGAGACTCTTATATATGTTTGAGTGATTTAAAGGAGGACCTAGGAGATAGTTACATGTGTTTGAGTGATTTGAAAGATGATTTGAGCTATAATGTTATTGAATCTCCTAGAAATTCTCTAGACGTTTGTGATGTAGGTGACAAGGAGCAAGATGAGAAGGTACAAGAGGTTCAAGCATATGCTCTAGAGCACAAGGGTGAAGGAGAATTTGAGTGTCATGCATATATCAATCACAAATGGTGGTTTTATGGCTATGAGGGAAACGGCAATGGGTAAGACCATGGAGACCAATTCACCGGTTTCCATTCCCCGTGAAGGTCGAGGTTAGAAGTCAAGCTAATGACTTAAAAGAAGCGCTCCTCGGGAGGCAACCCGAGCTTAGTAGGTTTATTTTCGTATTTTCGTTTAGTTTCTTTAGCTTACTTTAGAGGTAATGGTGGAATTAACAAAAGGATTTGTGGGAAAAGAAGTGGCATAGATGAGGTAATTTTTAGAGGTCGAACCGAGCAGGATCGAGGTATCCAGTACCTCGGGCCCGACTTAGGGCAACTCGGTCCGACTAAGATCGGTCAAGATTTGAGGAAAATTCCCATTATACCCTTCTGACCTAAACTTTGTTTCTTTCCCATTTAAAGCCTATTCCCCCTTTACCTACCTTCAGCACCTTCATAACCACCTTCCCAAAATACCAAGCTTCCCTTCAAAACCCCAAATCGGCCCCCCCCTCTCCTTCACACTCGATCCCCCATTGCTAGACCTCTACCATCTCGATCCAACACCCTAATCTTCCCCAAGCATCGATCCCTAAGAGAAAATCCCCACAAATTCCATTGTTCTTCATCTCCCATCTAGATCTAGGTGGAGAAATTTGGGTTCTAGGTTGATTGTTTGCTAAGAAGTCTAGATCTCTTCAAATTTGGTATGTGAATCTCAATTCCTCTCTAATTCTTTGTGAATTTCATGCTTTCATTGCTTGAATTGAGTTTTGCCATGATTGAATGAGTTTAGATCTTGAGCAGCAATGGTGTTTTGCATGAATAGGAGAATTTTCCCTTAATTGTTGAATGTGAATGATTGAACCTCCTTAGAACTTCGATTGATGAAGATAAATGGTTGATATTGGATTTTAGGAGCATGAAAGATTGATTTTGGGTGAGTTTGATGGAGACGATGAGTTAGAATAGGATCGAGGTACCAAGGTACCTCGGGCCCGACATAGGGACATCGGTCCATGACTTCGGACCGAGGATGAGAGCAACTCGGGCCCGATGTCTTGAGTTGGTCGGTCCTAGTTCTAGTTGTCTTTCTCTTGTGTTAACACTAGGATTCATGAGCTTGATTGTTGGTTATAGCTTGATCATCATGATTTATTGATAGACACATATTAGGTAGTGTTTTAGGGCATGTTTAGTTAGGATTTTCATGGTTTTTGGTTTAGTTTTAGTTAGTTTTGCTAGTTTTGTTAGTTTGTAGAAAGATTCGGATATCTACACTTTGTTGTGGTTTTTTATTGTAGATGTGAAGACAACTAGTGTAGAGGAGGTGTAGCTAAAGCATTAGAGGAGGCTAGAAGGGAACCAAGCCATGAGATTAGCCCCAAAAAGTGATGGGAAAAGAACACTTGGGTCCGGACTATGTATTGGAGTTGTTGTTTTGACATCTCTTGCTTGCAAGGGATGGATCTGGAGCTACAGTATTTTGATTGGGCTAATTTTGGTGTCATTGGAAAGCTAACTCGAAGAGCTACAATTCATCTTTTTACTCCGAGTCCAAATTCCAACTCGAAGTATGTCAAAACGGCCTCTGAAGTGTCAGCTGTCGACCAGTGCGTGAAACGCGGGCAGGTGCCACGAAACGCGGCCGCGTCTCGTGAGTTCAGCCCGCGTTTCGTGACCTGACTCTCTGCGGTGAAAACGCGGGATGAGGCTTTGAAACTCGGCCGAGTTTCTGGGTGTTACCCCGAGTTTTCGCCCGTGTCCGAGTAATGTCCGAGATTTATATGGGATCCTCTTGGGTTATCTTTTTAGATATATTTTTGGGAACCTTAGAGATATATAAATAGCTTTTGTTTTCTAGGTTTGAATTATCTCATTATTCTTGACTTGAGGATTATTGTTGGAGCTTTGAGAAGAAGAAACCTCTTTGGAGAAAACTTGAAAGCTTTTCAATGTCTTTCATTAACTAAACCTCTTTTGTTAACTAGTTAATTGAAGTTGTGAATGAAGCATTATTGTGAGATTTGATTGTTCTTAATTTCCTTGACTAGATTGATTTCTCTATGCTTAATTGAATAAATTTGATTTAGGGTTTTGTTAGATTGGCCGTCTAATTGAATTTCTAGGTTGAATTACAACTAGATCTTTCTAATTACCGGTCGGTGTTAATTAGATCATATGTAGAACCTTTAATCAATCTAGAACTGGCAGGACTAATTGATTAGAGAAGAGAGTTCAATCGCATGTTATTTGGATGTCTGGTTGCTCTGAATGCATGTTTCTTTTGATACTTGGAACTTAATGCTGTTGTCAAATTGAATCTAGGAGGTCTCTTAGGTTATTTGATAATTAGAGTTGTTAGTACCGGTCGGGCTAATAACTAGAATTGAAGTAGGATTAATAATGCCATGAAGTTGGGTTATTAGCATTCCGCAATAGAGTAGTCAAGGTAAAGAAGGAATTTTGATAATCAATGATCAATAATCATGTTTACAATGAATATTAACTAGTTGAGCATACTTCTCCGTATTTTACATCTCATCTTTTGTTTTGCATTCCTTAGTTAAATTAGATTCTAGATTAATATTCAAAACCCCCTTTTTTGAGTAGCGTAATAATAAACACTGAAACCTGAGTCTTTGTGGGATCGACCCTTACTTCCCTACTACATTAGTTGGGTTGTTTGGATTATTTTAATAGGTATTAAGGCGACTAAAATACCTCTATCGAATTGGCGCCGTTGCCGGGGACTCGGCTGTTTTCTTGTGTTTATTGTTTTGTTACTCTTGTGTGGACCTAGCTTATGGTCCACACCCGTGCTACTAATGCATGACTTTGTTTCAGTGTACGCAGTTTCAAGATGAACAATTCCATGAGTATTTTGCTAGATTCCAAGATTATGCAGATGAACTTGATGCTTCGGGATATCAGTATAGGGTTGGAGATATATGTAGTGGTGTTGTCAAGGGTATGACTCTTGAGACTCGGCGGATGGCCTACTATATGAGCAATAGAAGGCTTTTTGTGATGGAACCTATGGAATGTTGGGATTTCCTCTGCTACATGAGCCATCAGTGTTGGGTTGTTGAATCATCTCAATCAATGCCTCAACAAGATGATACTCATGATGTTTCACTTGGGGATATGATAAGAGATCTTGTTGAGAGTACGAATGTCATGGCTATGGAGTCTATGGAACGTTGTGACAGGTGCTCCTTTGCTTTCCATTCTACAATCTCATGTCCTTTTGATGTTCGTGAAACAACGGGAGAAGTCACATTTGAGTCTGAAGCATTGGACTTAGACACCCAAATGCAAGTTGAGGAGCAATCCACACCTATGGAGGAGGAATTCTTTTGTGATAATGATAGCTTCTTTGGAGATGATGTTGAAGACTATGTGAGAGAAGAGGAGCCGGTTGTTATCATAGAGGATTGTCCTTCACCAGCGGAGTCATCCATGCTTTCAATTCCAAAGGCACCCGTGTGGACTATTGATGGCTCATGCCTCCTTTATTCCAATCTCTCATTCTCCATCACTCCTTATGCCCCGAAGAACCAATTTTGAAGCATAAAGAAGAATCTAGGGGATTTCATTGAGTTCATCTTGGTTGAAAGTGGTATTTGTGGTAAGAGTTTTGATTCATTTCATACATATTTTGAAAAGCCACCACTTGATTCGGATTGGTTTGAGCATATGCCATCTTATGGAAATTGGGCTCATAGGTTTGATAAGTTGAAACGGTGTTTAGATGATATGTTATTTAAATTCAACTTATTCTTATGTTATTTATATTTACTTTAGATGAGCTCGCAGGTATTTGATAGTTTATTAAAGGCATTGACAATGTCTGATCCTATGAGCGGTAACTCGTCAAGCTAACGACGTAAAATAAGCGCTTCTTGGGAGGCAACCCAAGTGTTAGGATAGTTGTTTTTGATTCTTAGTATTAGTTTAGAGTAGTTTTGTTTTTGTTTGCTTTTTGGTTTTGTTTCTAGTTAGCCCGGCGTACAAGTCTCATAACTCGGGTTGCACATGCCATAGCTCGGCCACCGAGTGCTTATCTCCACCACCTCAGGATCCGGATTAGTTGATGACGTGGTTAGTTTTTTTTTTCTCTTTACTTTTACTTTACATTGGGGACAATGTAAAATTTAAGCATGGGGGAAGGGATTTCTTGCTTAGTCTTAGATTGCATTCATATAGTTGCATTTGCATGTTTAATTTCTTGTTTTGCATTGATTAAACTCTTGAAAAAAAAATACATAAAAATTGAACAATTGAAAAATCAAAAAAATATTGCATTTTAGGATTCAAATGTCCCTACTTGACCACTTGTCTTTCTAAGTTAAGAGTATTATGTAACCCATGACTTGCTTGTTGGTTGAAGTTTCCTTGGATTGAAGCATGATTCTTTAAGTTATTAATCTTGATTATAGGATTGAGCATGCATAAAAAGTTGAAATTTTAAATTATTTATGAAGTTCTAGACATTTATGTCTTGTGAGATTATTTTGAGCCTTTAGTGCATATTTGCATTTTTTTTCTTGTGTGTATCGCTTTGATTGCTAGCTCTAGAACTTGCGTTTAGAATCTTTTTCATGGCTACATTACATGATTTAAATGCATGACATTAAAATGATTGAGGCATGTTCATTTGCTCATATTATCCTTATCTACCTTGCATTATTCCTTGTTTTGATAACCCCTATTTTTTAGCCTATTAGCCTTATTTTGAAGCTCCATAAAAATAACTCCTAGCAGTTATAAGCTTGACCCATCCGGGAATTAGGATTTAGCTAGAGTTGTTCTTTGTGGTATTATGGGAATGGTTTGAAAAGAAAGAAAAGGAAGAATGTTGGGTTTGAAAAGAAAGAAAAAAGATAAGGAGTTGAAAAAGAAAGAAAATATGTCTCTTATAAAAAGAAAAAAAGAGAAGAAAGAAAAGAAAAATATGAGAAAATGGATGAAGTGTTGAAAGAAATGTGATGAGAAAGAGGTGAATAAGTGGTGGAAGTATGAAGTTAATAGTGGTTTTTTGTAATTTGGGTTTTTGCTAGCACTAGTTCCCGGATTTTTAGCACCACATGACCAAATATTTCCCTACCTACTTGTTTATATATTAGCCCCATTACAACCCTTAAAAGTCCTCATGATTTTTGTTGTGTGTTTAATCATTCGTAGTGGAGATTTAGAACACTGATGTAAGCCTATGGTAGTCTAGCTTTCAAAGTTGATTTCGAGCGAAACACATATCCCTTAAACACTTGAGTGAGAGTGCAAACACATTACCTTGATGAGATCTAGAATGGATGAATGATTTGATTTTGAAAGCTTTTATTCCATGTATGCAATGATGTCTTGGTTAAGTTTTAACTTGATTGATGAAATGTGGATTGATATTGAGATGGATGCTTGACTTGCTAGTTGTGGTGTGACTTTGATTTTATTTCTTGCTTGAGGACAAGCAAGGTTCAAGCATGGGGGAATTGGATAGACACATATTAGGTAGTGTTTTAGGGCATGTTTAGTTAGGATTTTCATGGTTTTTGGTTTATTTTTAGTTAGTTTTGCTAGTTTTGTTAGTTTGTAGAAAGATTCGGATATCTACACTATGTTGTGGTTTTTTATTGTAGATGTGAAGACAACTAGTGTAGAGGAAGGTGTAGCCAAAGCATTAGAGGAGGCAAGAAGGGAACCAAGCCATGAGATTAGCCCCAAAAAGTGATGGGAAAAGAACACTTGGGTCCGGACTATGTATTGGAGTTGTTGTTTCGACATCTCTTGCTTGCAAGGGCTGGATCTGGAGCTACAGTAGTCGGATTGGGCTGATTTTGGTGTCATTGGAAAGCTAACTCGAAGAGCTACAGTTCATCCTTTTACCTCCGAGTCCAAATTCCAACTCGAAGTATGTCAAAACGGCCTCTGAAGTGTCAGTTGTCGACCAGTGCGTGAAACGCGGGCAGGTGCGATGAAACGCGGCCGCGTCTCGTGAGTTCAGCCCGCGTTTCGTGACCTGACTCTCAGCGGTGAAAACGCGGGATGAGGCTTTGAAACTCGGCCGAGTTTCTGGGTGTTACCCCGAGCTTTCGCCCGTGTCCGAGTAATGTCCGAGATTTATATGGGATCCTTTTGAGGCCTTTTGGGTTATCTTTTTAGATATATTTTTGGGAACCTTAGAGATATATAAATAGCTTTTGTTTTCTAGGTTTGAATTACCCCATTATTCTTGACTTGAGGATTATTGTTGGAGCTTTGAGAAGAAGAAACCTCTTTGGAGAAAACTTGTAAGCTTTTCAATGTCTTTCAATAACTAAACCTCTTTTGCTTAACTAGTTAGTTGAAGTTGTAATTTAAGCATTACTGTGAGATTTGATTGTTCTTAATTTCCTTGACTAGATTGAATTCTCTATGCTTAATTGAATAAATTTGACTTAGGATTTTGTTAGATTGGCCATCTAATTGAATTTCTAGGTTGAATTACAACTAGATCTTTATAATTACTGGTCAGTGTTAGTTAGATCATAAGTAGAACCTTTAATCAATCTAGGACTGGTAGGACTAATTGATTGGAGAAGAGAGTTCAATCGCATGTTATTTGGATGTCTGGTTGCTCTGAATGCATGTTTCTATTGATACTTGGAACTTAATGCTGTTGTCAAATTGAATCTAGGAGGTCTCTTAGGTTATTTGGTAATTAAGGTTGTTAGTACCGGTCGGGCTAATGACTAGAATTGAAGTAGGATTAATAATGCCATGGAGTTGGGTTATTAGCATTCCACAATAGAGTAGTCAGGGTAAAGAAGGAATTTTGATAATCAATGATCAATAATCATGTTTACAATGAATATTAACTAGTTGAGCATACTTCTCCCATATTTTACATCTCATCTTTTGTTTTGCATTCCTTAGTTAGTTTAGATTCTAGATTAATATTCAAAACCCCCTTTTCTGTGTAGCGTAACAATAAACACTGAAACCTGGGTCTTTGTGGGATCGACCCTTACTTCCCTACTACATTAGGTAGGTTGTTTGGATTATTTTGATAGGTATTAAGGCGACTAAAATACCTCTATCATTTATCTACTAGCTTGACCGTTGTTTGATGATCCTTTGCTCATACATGTTGGATTTTGTGAGCTAAGTGTCTAGAGGATAAGTATGGGGTTGTTCTTGTGTGTTGAGTTGTGGATTGTAGATATGTGTGACTTTGTTGAGGTTGTTTAGATCTTATCTTGTAGTTCTTTGCTTTGAATGTGTGTAGGTACCATGACAACCCGAGCATCTTCTTCACGCATGGAGAGGCCTTCAAAGCAATCAAAGAAGTCAAAGAGAGCACAAAGGATGGATGATGTGCAATTTGATGATGATGATGTGGCTCAAAGCTATGAGCGGTTCATGGGTCTAGCTCACCACACAAGGTGGCTAGATTGGGAGTCTATTCGGAAGATGAGTATGGATGTAGCTCTTTCCCGGTGCTACTCACACATTGGCCTCGATGTGATGTTAAGGTGGGACAACCAACACTATCCCACCTTGACATTGGAGTTCATGGCCACCTTCAAGTGCACTTATGAAGGAGTAGAGGACAAGGAGGGCATCATCACCTTTCAATTGGGCAATGAGCCACAAGAGCTCTCTCTTCGGAACTTGGCACATTATCTTGGATTCCCTTCTCCAAGAGACGAAGCTTTTGTGGACAATGAGAAGGTGAATTACCTTTGGAGATATGTGGCGGGGAGGAATGAGATGAGGAAAGGTGCTTCAACGAATGAGATAGCTAGTCCCCTCTTCCGAGTCATGATCCGTGTTTTGGGATGCGCCATCTTTGCCTGACACGAGCTAAGCAAGCCGATGAAAGAAGAAGCTATGCTACTATATGAGATGTTGTTCCAAACCGAGAAGCCATTGAATCTTACGTGGGAATGGGTGAAAATGGTTAGGGACTTCCAAAGCTCATCATGGATTTACTTCGGAGGGATGATTGCCCGCTTGGCTAGTCGTCTCGAAGTTGATCTCTCAAAGTACACACTGGCGCCGAACGGGGTGGAATACATGAACCTAAACTACTTCAAGAAAGCCAACATCATCAAGGAGAAGCCCACCACCGACATCATCACCCGTCTAGCACCTCATTCCAACTTTGACAAGGTGAACATTCCTTTGGGGCCGAGACTCTTTGACCTTTCTAGCTACTATAATTGGTTTCAAGCTTGGACCGGGAAGGAGAACCCGTTTGGAGAGCCGGAGGGGACAATTGAGTGTAGGCGTCGTGCCCAACACATTCGCTTTATCACTCCTCAATCTTCCCCGGATTCCGATGAAGAGCCCAACAAATTTGAGTTTGCAAGAAGGGACGCTATGGATGTTGACTCACCTTCCGAAGAAGAAGATGAAGGATACCACAACTTGCTAGCCGATCAAGCTCCCACACTCTTGGACCGAGATGCAGGGCACGTCGGGCCCGACGTCCACCAACGTCGGTCGGATGCCTACTTGCCCGAGTCGGTCCCTAACCACTTTGAGAGAGGAGAGGGAAGTGGAGCTAGGCAAGAGCCACCACACTACGGAGGGTACGAAGGTTATGCCCAATGGTATGGGCCCGGAATGGTCTTCCCCGAACCTCAACAACCGGTGGACATGGCCTTTCTCGCCAACCAAATGGCTCACCTTCAACTTCAACAATCAAGCATGCTACAAGAGGCCCACCAAATCAACCTTCAACAACAACAACTCTTCCAACAACAAGAAGCTTTTCAAGCTCAATATGAAGAAATGAACCGAAATCTTGCTTACACGAGGCGTGACGTGGATGACTTGAGATCAATGGAGGACCAAAGATGGAGGGTGCAAAAGAGCTTCAACGAGTGGATGGTCGGGAACTACCCTTCCCGAGAGGACCAATGGGTGCAACCACCACCTCAACTCCAAGAACCAAGTCAAGATCCTTTCCAAGCCCAAGTGTACGAGCGAGAAAGACATGCGAGGCTCCAAAGAGGAAGTCGCCGAGGACGTCCTTCCAACTAAATCTAGACATGCCAATCAAGAATAAGAAATTCTGAGCTTTCCTAATTCTCTTCTCTTTTATTTTGAGTTTTGATTTCTTTGTTTTGATGAGGACATCAAAATTCTAAGTATGGGGTAGGGGTTAGTTTGCTCATAGTTTCATGTGTAGGTTCCTTGTGTTTGTTTGTTTTGGGATGTTTTCTTTTGGACAAGTGGTATGAGATTTTGCATGAATGATGAATGATGTTTGAAGTGGTTTGAATGGATGAGTTTGTTTTATTTTTGAGAAAATTTTTCGGAAAATCCATAAAAATTTGAAAAATTTTGGTTGAAAAGAACAAAAAGATTTTGTTTTTGGACTAGGAATTCCCATCTTAGATGTCCAAAGAAGGCTAATGATGATATGAGCATGTAAAGTCCTTTGCATATTTTTGGATAGTTTAGCCTCTAAGTGATGTTGCTCTTTGATGTGATGTGATATCTTGCATGTTTTTATTGAGCACATGAGTTCTAGGATGAGTTTTGATGCAACTAAGAATGAGTGAACCTTGTGAGATGATTTTTGGCCATTTTAGGGATGCTTGTTCACATTTGCATATCCCTCATCTTTCTTGTGTGATTAGCTCATGCATGCTTAGTAAAACTTGCTATTGCGGTGTATATCTATTTTCCAAGACCGTCATGAGATTTGTTCTATGATTTGTCACATTGATTTGAACTTTATTTCATTTAGTCACAAAATGTTCCATATCCTACCTTGAAGATAAACCGTTTTTTGTAGCCCCGTTTTAGCCTTAGACCTTTGTTTAAAACTCCTCAAAAATATGATCCCTAGCCTATATGACTTGACCCTTATGGGATTGGACTTTAGTGAGAGGTTTTGGGAGTGTATTTGGAGAGTGATTCTCTTTGGTAAAGGGCAAAGAATGGAGCTATAAACCAAGTGGGTAGTGCATCTTTGTTGAGCAAAAGTGAAAAGAAAGGAAAGATAAGTTGGAAAAAGTAGTGGATTGAAAGCAAAATGCTTAAGTGAAGAAAAAGGGTCCTGACCGCATTAGTAACCACCGCGGGCCCGATGTATAGTGCAAGTCGGTCCAGTGCAAAAAAAAAATGAGAAAAGTCCAACAAAAAGCCTAAGTGCAAAGATGAAGTGGAATGTTGAATGAAAGTTGGGGTTGAAAGAAGAAAATGTTAAGTCTTTTGGATGGGAAAAGTTGAAAGTGGAATAATTTGGTGAAGTTGGTGAGAGACTAGAAAGTTCAATCCCCGTTGTAAGTACCACAAGACCAAAATGATTCCTACCTTAAGAAATACCAAAAGCCCCATTATAACCCGGCCGAATGGAACCTCTTTGAGGACCTCCATTGAGCCAAGTTCATATTCTTTGTGTGCATTGTAATAGGCATCTCTAGGTGGAGGAATTGGTGATATTAGCTTCAATAGTAAAGTCTTTACTTACATGATTCTTGAGTTTGAGTGTTCATTGCTATACCTAAACACATGATGAGTGATACACATTTTCATGTCCCTAAAGTGAGGCTTGGTTGCATTTGACTCTATTTCTTTGAACACTTGATCATGTGTGATGATGTAATCTTGCTTGCATATCTATCAATTGTATTTGATTCATTTTTTATATGAGGCTTTACTTGAAGATTGTGCTTCGGTCTTACTTACATTGTTATTGCTTGAGGACAAGCAAGTTTAAGTATGGGGTATTCTGACGTCTCTCATTTTGGTGGTGTTTTAGTAGCTAATTTCTCTTGTAAATAGGTGTCTTTTGTTCCTTTCTTTGTGTGTTTTGTTCCTTTCTAGCCTAGATTCCGATTTTCTATGAGATTCAGAGACTATGCGAATTTGTTGTGTTTTGTAGGTAATTTGGCGTGTTTTGAGGAAGCTTTGGAAGGAGTCCATGAGGAGGAGCAAGGCAAGAGGGCAAAGGAGCGGAAGAGCCAAGCGATCAACGAAGAGGAGCTCAAGAAAGACCAAGAAAGGAAGAAGACTGAAGCCAGGATCGAGGTGCCCAGCAAGTCGGGCCCGAGATCGAGTCATGGAGACCCGGACCGAGGTGTGGCAAGTCGGGCCCAAGGTACCTCCGTGTCGGTCCAAGTCGGTAAAGTGTGGATTGGGCACCAAGGCACACAAATGTGATCTACCACTTTTGCCCCTCTTCCATTTTTGGATATTCTTGGCCCCTAATTAAAAGGAGAGAAGACAATTAGAGGATTATCCAAGCTTAGAACCAATTAATCACTCTCATAGGCTCAAGGAAGACTTGGAGAGCAAGGAGAAGAGAGGAGAGGAGAAGAAGAGGAGAAATCGGTGGAGGAAAGCTTAGATCTAGGAAGGAATTGTGAGTTTGAACTTGTTTTTTTGTTTTGCAATTTGAGGATTTGAGTTTGGATCTTGTGAATTCCCTTTGATTTGAATGAGATTTGGCTTTGATTTGTGTTTGATGATTGAGATTTACTTGCTATGTCTTTTGATTGCTTTTTACTCTTTCCACATGGAGTAGATTCCATAGTCTTGGGCTATTGGGGAAACCCCTAGCTAGGTTTGGGTATGAACCCCCAATTCCATAGCCTTGAGTGCTTGATCTAGGAATCCCCTCTACATAGAGATACAATCTCTTGTGAAAGCAAGGGATCAAGGGCTTGTGATTGGCAAGAGTGAGTGAAAGCAATCTCTAGCCATCACTTGACTTTGCATCGAAAGGGAAATCAACCTCCCTAGGCTCGATGTGTAGAGTGGTGAGATCAAAGGCAAACAACCTCGATCTCATGAGGATCAACACTCATTGGCTGAGTTGGGGTGGAATTACCCATATCTAGTTAGTGAAGGAACCCAAAAACCCAAGACCAATCTACCATTTTGCTTAGACCGACCTACCCAGACCTCGGGCCCAACTTCAAACAGTGTCGGTCCCGTGTAACCCTACGTCGATCCAACCTCGGGCCGAAGTGACCTATGTCGGTCCCGAGTTGTTTTCCTTGATTTTCCTTGTTTTACCCTTTCTTTCCCTCTTTTAAGTCTTTTTGGTGCACTCAACGCACGAACTCCCGAGCGTTCGACACCCTACCCTTGTACTACTACGGGGTTCGTTTTATAAATTGAATTTTGACCCTCCTAATCAGGACACCATCAGATGCCTGATCTGAAACGACATTCTTTTTATCTTATTTTCCTTTTTCTTATATTTTTTTATTTCAGATGACTTGTTTTTTCGAGGCTATTTATTAGGTTTGAGCTAGGGCTTTTCATAATTCACTCTTCTTTATTCATTCTTTAGTATAGACCTAGATTTCTCTTATATGGAGAACTAACTTTTCTAGGGTTTGTTTAATTATGAAGCTTTGATTTATGACTTTGTGAGATTTTGGTAATTGATTTCTATTCTTTTGGTTAATATTAATTCTCTTGTGCTTCATTGCTCATAAATGTTGATTGATTATTACGGAAGAAAAAAAGGTAAATGTTCGTCATTGTTGATGATTTTTCTAGATTCACTTGGATTGTTTTTCTTGTATGCAAAGAATATGCATTTAGGAAATTCGAAGTTTTCATCAATCAAGTTGAAGTCGACTTGGGAACTCAACTCAAAGCAATAAGGTCTTATCATGGAATCGGAGTTTGAAATTTCTGAGTTCTTTGATTTTCAACAACAAGAAAAGCATCTCTTATAACTTCTCAGCTCCAAAGACTCCTTAATAAAATAGTGTTGTGAAAAAAAAGAACAGTACTCTTGAGGACATGGCTAGGATGATGACGTTGGAGAGTAGCACTCCAAAGAAATTTTGGGCTGGAGCGATCTCCACATCGGCTTACATTTTTAAAAACGCCATGATCCGTCCTCTTCGATATTCAGAAAAAGTCATATGAGCTCATCAAGGGAAGGAAGCCCAATATATCTAATCTAAGGACGTTTGGTTGCAAGTGCTTCATCCACAACAACAAAAAAAAGATAGCTTAGGAATATTTGATGGTAAAAGTGATGAAAGAGTTTTCATAGGCTATTCCCTTCATAGTAAAGCCAATAGGGTTTACAACAAAAGGACTTCAAAGATTGAGGAAAGTATTCATGCTGTATTCAAGGAGGTGTCGGTCCTGAAGAAGAAAGTCCATCTCCAATAGGAACTCATGTTCTCACTACCTCTAAAGGAATCAAACAATGATGATGAAGATGATGAACCAAAGAAGAGTTATACGGACTACCTCGGAAGCACTTCCCGTTAGAATCCAAATCCTGATAGGAACAATGATGGAAACAGAGAAAAAGTGCACTTAAAGTTCCCAGAACAGATGAAGAACTCCCAGACTTTAATGCATGACAACCGGATAGATCGTCGGCCTCGAAAGCGAATGAGGGATCTAGACTTTGGACAAGAACTCGTCACTCCAAATCCTTGATGATTCTCTTACAATTCGTTCACACACGCACACATGAACAAAAACAAGAGCGAGAACTTGAACACAATTGCAACCAAACTATCAACAATTGATTCAAATCACTCAAAGCCACAATAGTCTCCAATGGCGTGGGAAGAGAAACACAAGGTTCTCTTCTCAAAATATGCTGAAAATAAAAGAAGGAAAACTAATGCAATTTATAGAATTGTATAGTATTTAGGGTTTCCAATATTCTATCTTAAATATAATATCAAAGATACTCCTAACTATATAGGTAACAAACTAACAAGAGTTTTTAAAAATAAACTAAGGAAGAAATCGCTACGTCGGATCAATCCTCAGGACCGATCCATTTAGGGTCGTTCATGAGCATGCTACTAATGGGTCAGTGCTAATGGGTGTCCTCAGGACCGACCCATTTAGGGTCGTTCCTGAGCACCAACCATCAACTCCTTGATCAACACTGGCTCCGTTCTCTCGGCTTTCAAGCAACATGACCGGGTTCTTCTTGGAACTCTCTTCAAGCACAAACACTCAAGGACTAATCTTGTCGTCCTCATGATCTTCTTAGCTTGACTTCTTAGATCTACTTGAATAGCTTCACCCTTCTTGAATTTGAATGCTCACGACTTATGAAACGGTCTTGGCCTAGCTCATTGATTCATGATTTTCTATCATTCCTGTATCATTCTCAATCTCCTCCACTCAGTTGTAAATCATCCTCGATTTGTCGAAAGTTGTAAAGAAGAAGTCAACAAACTCATGCAAATAATTCAATGAAAATATTGCATACTCAGCGTCATAGTCCGGATGATAAAAATTGTTGGGATCGTTAGTCAACAGAGAGGGCTTCCTTAACAACGTTAAGGGCATCCTTGGCTGAGGCGTCCTTAATAAAGATTAAGGGCGTCCTTCAGCTGCAGCGGAAATAAAAAACTAAACGGGTAAATGGAATAAGTAAGGAACGCTTTTGATTTATAGAGGAACCACTCAAGTCCAAACTAGTCCTTGAGTGTAAACCTCTACCTCTTTGGAGGATTTTGTAATAGCTTCTTTCCTTTCTTATTAAGAGTTCTTACAATTACACTGACGAGTGATTACACTTCTCTAGCACTTTGAATGCGTCCCCTAAGTCCACTAGTAACACCCCTTTAGCCTGTAATTGTAACCTAACTTAATCTCCTAAAGGACGCTATTAGCACGTCCGTACAGTTCGTCGTAAGGACTTTCTCTCTTTTTGTTCTTTTCTCTTACAAACAGTTTGTGGTTTCGATGAACGCTTCTCACTCGATATAACACCTAAGTCTCATGTGTTCTTGAGTTGTTCTTGGTGTTCTTGAGCGATTGACAATATGCTCTGAATATTCTCTGGAAGCGTCAAGTCACAATAAATGCTCTGAAAGATTATTTATAGTGACCTAGGGAAGGGCGTCATTCTCTGACGATCATGCCCTTGGGGACGTTGCTATAGGATCAGCTTCCACGTGTCTTTGGCAGTGATGAGGGAAGCTTCCTGGCAATTACCGTTGGACTTGGCTACAAGATCGGTCTCCACGTGGTGATGGACTGGTGTACAGGATCTGCTTCCACATGGTGATCATGATCAAGGCTTGTCTGAGGATGTCACCTTGTCGGCCAGCCTTGAGAGGACTCTTGTGTAATGATAAAGGATGGCTTCCTTTGTAGAATCATGCCAAGTCGCCTATTCTCAGAAGTAGCGTCCTTACTTCTTAAGGAGGGCTACATATTTTGTTGTCCTTTTCATGACATGCGTCCTTGAAACACTTGGACAACTTATTAGATCAAAGTGAGTTTGTCATATCAAAACCAAGGGACGTTAGTTACAATGTTAAGTACAACAGGCTTCCTTAACATTGTTCCAACAATAATCAAGTGTATCAACTAGCAAACATTCCACAGAATCAAGTAAAGACGAAATGGAGCGCTACACGACAAGGTGTACGGTTCAGTGAGCAAACAACCATAACGGTTGCTGAAATTTTGTCAAGAGTTCAAGCCTACAGTAATAAGATGACCCACAAAATTTGGCTTGAAAAGCTCAAGGTTTTCCTGTGGAACGACCCTCATAGATGAAGTATCGGTTGCCAACGATGGCTATGAAGAAACTAGTGGCAAACTGACTCCGATCAGGCTGAGAACTTGTAGAGACTCCTCAATAATAGAATTACAATGCTCCACAAATTTTGAGGCTGAACGGACAAGTGTTTCTTGGTGAACCGTGTCAACACATTTCGACACCTCGATGCAAGGCAATGGCTTAGTAACTTCCGCTATAGTGGCAGCCTCCTCCTCAACTAAGGAAATTGATTTCTCCTCCTCCACTTTATTAGGAGCCATTATTTGAGGAGTCCATGCAAGTTCACGTTCCAAATCCCTTTGAACACCATATTAAAAATTCAGAACAACCCGAACCAACTCATCCACATCATCTCTCGATTGGTGCTTTAAAGACGTCTTGGTATATGGTATTCAAACCATCATAGAAACGAGATCAAATATGTTCAGGACTAAGAAACGTACCAGAAAAAACAAGCAACTCTTCAAGATCCATGAAATATGTAAGAGGAGAACGAACAAACCCTTGCTTACACTATACTTGTTGTACATCTCCACTCGTTTAGCATGCTCAATTGGAACAAAATTCCTTCTCATCAAATATCTTAGTTGATTCCAACAAACAATAGTTTCTCGACCATTAAGAAGATGTTGATGAACATCATTAATTCACCAATAATGAGCATCATCACGAAAGACATTTGTAACAGCATGCAAACCATCAACACCATCATAGCAATGATAATCCAAAAAAGAATTAGTATTGTTCTCCCAAAAAAAATACCAATAAGCATCATAATCACCATAAAAGAGATTAATTTGATTTGGAATATCAACTTGAGACATTGAATTGAAGTAGAAGCACTTATCTTTCGCATCAAGCAAACAAAGGACATCCGCGGTGGTTAGGGTTTCACAACCGAGTACTACTTAGTATTTCGAGGTTTACGAGGGTCAAACAAACTCCGATTTTGACGAATTTTATATGCCTAGACTCGTATCGCAATTATCTACAAGATTCTGTAATCGGATTTTCGAAAAAAACATCAGAAAAATTTCGAAATTTTCAGAACCTCCGACGTGCACTCAAAGTGGAATGGCTTTTGATCTCAAAATCGTCTGGCTCTAGATACCACTTGATGCAAAACAACCCGGGTAGATCGGCGGTCTCGTAAGCGAATGAAGGATCTAAACTTTTGATAAGAACTCGTAACTTCAATCCTTGTTGAATCTCGCACAACTCGAACACAAACACACACAAACAAGCACAAGCACGCAGGAATGATTCAAACCAAACTATCAACTCTTGACTAAAACCAATCAAAGCAACAACAAGTCTCAAAGGGGCGCAGGAAGAGAAACTCAGTTCTCTTCACAAAATACGCTAAAAATAAAAGAAGCAAAACTAATGCAATTTATAGAATTGCATAGTATCTAGTGTTTCCAATATTCTATCCTAAAAATAATATCAAAGATACTCCTAACTAATTAGGTAACAAACTAACAAGAGTTTCACAAAATAAACTAAGCATGAAATCTCGTTGCATCGGCTCAATCCTCATCAACGACCCATTTAGGGTCGAGAATGACCCATTTAGGAGCATGACCCATTTAGGGTCATTTGTTGGATCGTTAGTACTGAGGGACGTCCTTTACTTTGGTAAAGGAGTCCTTTGGTTAGGCGTCCCTACGAGGAGTAGGGGCGTCCTTGCGCAATGCAGCGGAATAAAATACTAAACAGGTAAGTAATGAACGCAGTGAATTATAGAGGAACCACTCAAGACCAAGTAGTCCTTGAGTGTAAACCTCTACCTCCTTGGAGGATTTTTGAATAGTTCTTTCCTTTATATTGAACGTTCTTACAGTCGTACAGGCGAGTCTTTACAGTTCTCTGACACTTAGCTTTTCCCTAAGTTCACTTGTAAAGAACTCCTTTAAGCCTACAACTTAAGCTAGTTCAATCTACTAAAGGACTCTATTCCTACGTTCTGCAGTACTTCGCAGAACTCTCTCTCCTTTTTTTGTGATTTTCTGAGTACAAACAGTTTTGTGTTTTGGTTACAATTCTCACTCGATCTAGCACAAGTCTTAGCACTGTTCTTGAGTTCTTGCGCTAGTTCTTCGTGTTCTTGAGTGAGCCTCTTTCCTTTGATTCTCTCTGAATATTCTCTGAAAGCGTTAACGTCACAATAAATGCCTTGGGGTATTTATAGGACTTGGGGAAGGGCGTCATTTCTGTGGGACAATCATGCCCTTCGTGGACGTGGCTACAGGATCTTCCTCCACGTAGTAGGGCGGTGATGAGGAAGCTTCCTGTATCCAGCTGTGTATGATGAACTCCGCTACAGGATCGGCCGCCACGTGTTGATGGACTCTGCAACAGGATCGTCCGCCACGTAGTGTTGGACTCCGCTACAGGATCGGCCTCCACGTGTCCTTGGATGATCAAACATTGTCGAGTGATGTCATCCTGTCGGCTAGTGAGTAAGTACTCCTTTCTTGCATTCCTACTTGCTTGGGACTCCGTCCTTGCTCAAGTAGTCTCTAGCTGGTCCTTACTTCCTCTTAGCTATCGTCCCTAAGCCTAGGGAACGTTCATACACACTTGTTGTCCTTTTGTCACTAGCGTTCCTGAACACTTGGACAATTTCATTAGAATCAAAGTGAGTTTGTCATATCAAAACTAAGGGACAGTTGTGTGGAACACTAGCAAGTATGCAAGCGTCCTTGATAGCGTCCCAACAATTTCCCCCTTTTTGATGATGACAAACTCTTCAGCAAAATAGTTTTGGCGTTTGAACTTAGCATGCATGAAAACTTAAAAGCGTCCTCTAACACTTAGAGAAATTTCAATGAGCATAAGTTTTCATTCTTTGATTCTCTAGCATTTGGATTTTAAGGAGAGAGTCGCGTCCTAGAAAACTTTCTAAGCGTCCTCTTTTATTCTAGCATGGGTGTTCCTTAGACCTTTCACTTAATAGTTCCCCCTTAACACTTGCTTATTCTAGATAACTACACTTCCCCCTTTTGGCATCATTGAAAAGGATAACATGTGATAAGGACGTTAGCACAAACACATAACTAAAAGCATTGGAACGCTTAAACAAACACATGCAAACAAACATTGGAACTTCCATTCAAACAAAAGTAGAGAGCGGTTATTAGAAACCAAGAACCAATTGTTTGACACATAAAAGAAGCGAGAGCAAAAACATTGAGGGATTAAAAGGTTAGAGGACGGCAATCACTGAGGACGGCTCTGGTCTTGATAAAACTTGAGAAGTTTTTCATGAAGTTCAGCCGACTTAGAGAAAGCAGATGACAAGTCCTTGAGGGTGGAAAAGATGAGACACTAATTGTCCATGATTGCGCCCATGAGTTCTGCAGGAGGATGCTGGGCAATATTCGCGGGGGCAGAACGGGGCACTAGACCTGAACTGGAAGAGGGAGCGTCCATTGGAGTTGCTGGAGGAGGAGAAGGAGCCAATAGCATTTGATCAAGAGCGGCAAGGTCGACTGCTGGCTCTTGGTCCTGAGGGAACTCCTGAGACATTGAAGCGAGCCTTGCTTCTTCAGCTTCAGCGGCCATGCGTTCTTCCTCAGCCTTCAATTTGGCTTCCTCAGCCTCAGCGTCTAACTGTTTCAGCACGAACGGCAACTCTTCGTTGTGCCTGATTTCAACCAGTCCCTTCTTAGCGTTCCACTTTAGCCCAAGCTCTTCAGAAGGAGCACTTTCATCGTAAGCATTTTGGGACATAAGTATCAGCTTTACCAGACCCGGGTACGGCAAGGCGTGACGCTTCCTCCCACACTTAGCCATATGTTGCATAGCAATTCTGGCAAGATTGATGGGGCGGCGTTCTAGAAGAGCATCAATCAGAATGATGTCGTGTGTCTGAACAATTGAACGCTTCTCTTGCCGGGGAAGGACGGAGCGACAGATAAAATAATGTGCAATGGCGCCTACCTTGCTCAAAACATGAGCGACCCTGTCCAGTCCCATTGGCCTTTTGCCCTGAAACACTTTATCAACCAAGGGCAATTCTTCGTAAGTTGTTTCAAATCCGCCTTCTGGAAGGGAGCTTAGAGCATCGGACGGGGGCTTTTGAGGATTGAGGCCCATGAAGGAACGGATCTGGCGTTCATTAACTGATGCTTTCTCACCATCTATCTTGAAGTGGAGAGAACCATCTTTGGATTTGTAGCGCAGATCCCTGTAGAACGCCTTGACCTGTTCTTTGTCAACATTAGCCGGCGCAGGCCCAACGTTCAACCATCCCTGAAATCTCAAAAGCTCAAGGAACTCCTGAACTTTGTCATCTTGGAAGGAGGAGAGCCATTCTTCTGAGTAAATGAGAGGGCTGAGAACTTTGACGGGGGCGCCATCAGGCTTTCTTTTGCGTTTGCCCTTAGGGGACTCAGAATCCTCATCATCTGAATAACTGTTCTCATCAGCAGAGTCCTTTGACTCTTCTTCATCAGCGTCCTGTCCAGCAGCATTCTTTGTGCCTTGTTCATTTTCAGCATTGCCACCAGCTGTGGCTTGATCAGCACCAGAAGAAACTTGACCTTGGGACGTGCCCTCAGCGTCCTGAGCCTCTGATTGATATTCTGATTGGGGCTCAGCGTCCGCGGAGACTTGGTGGATTCTGTTTGGATTGTGGGGGAGGGGTTTTCTTGACGAGTTGGGAGGGGATTTAGGAGAGGGAGGGTTTGGTTGTAGGGAGGAACTTCTTGAGCATCACGCTCGAGCTCCTTAGATATGTGGGCTCGGCGTCCTTTGGAGCGACCTGGTGCTCACCAGCGTCCTCAGCAACTTGTTCCTCAGCAGGAGCATTCTCGACTCCTTCCGCCTCGTCGTTAGAGTCCCCAACGACATCAATGTATGGGGAGACTTGATCAGCAACACCTTGAGGCGTTCCTCTTTGGTTCTCAGATGAGCTAGAGGAGGAGGAGGAGATTTGCTCGGGCTCTGGAGCGTCCTTTGGTAGCAACACCTTAGGCTTTTCGCCAGCTTTGCGTCGGCAAAAGGTGTGCTCTAGTGTGGAACGCTTCTCAGCCTCATCCGGTCCACTTTCAGAAGAAGGACGACGGGACTTTGGCGTCTCAGGGTCCTTTGGCAGTGAGATATGGGCCGGAGCAGATGGGAAATTGGCGAGATTTAGGGGAGAGTAGGGTTTAGGAGGAAAGGGAATGAGGGCATTTGTTCTTGAAGGTTGAGGGGACGGAGGAGGAGTTGGGAGTTGGACGATGGTGATGGGTTGAGGTGGTGGAGTGGATTCTTTGGAGAGGTTGGAGGGCCTTTTTGTGGAGCTAGGCCGTTGTTTGGAGGCTTTGGAGGAGGGGACGCTTGAAGTCTTGGCCTTTTTGAGGGGCCTTGGGTCGTGTGTTTTCTTGGAGCGTCCCTCCTTTAGGTGGGGTGGAAACTTGTCCACAATTTGGGTTGGATTTGAGGAGGTTGGCTTGGACGATTTTGAAAGAGGGGAAGCAGGGGCTAGAAGCTTTAGCAGATTTTTGGTTGTGACTGTGGGGACTTGAGGAGGTGGGGGAGAGGGACTTGGCACACGGTTTTTAAGCATTTTGTAGGCCAAAGAGTCCTTAGGGTACATGGGGAAATCTGGGAGGACGGCGTTGTGCAAGTCTGGGATTAAATCAAGTAAAGGACCGAGATTCTCACCACCAAACTGCGAGAAGAAGAGAACGTCGTCCATCCTTCCTGGCAAGTCCTTGTAGTTCGTGTTGTGGAGGCCTTGAATGACGAACCGTTCGATGAACCTCTCATAGTTCCTCGTTTTAACTTCGTCCGCCTTCACGTCAGGTTTATCCATCCGTTCCCTTATCAAATTGTAAAGGGTTTTCGGCTTCCTATTGATGAAGTCCACCAAAGATTCATTGAGAACGATGGGCTTTGGCTTTTCTATATGGTGGGACTTCACCAATCGTCTTCGCTTCCCGCCGATAGAAGATCCGGCCACGTTCATCAGTCTTTGAGACATTTTTTGGTGAGTTTTAGTGAGAGAAAGCTGCCGGAAAGCTAGAGAGAAGTCATAGCACTGATTTGAGCAGGGAAGTGGTTGAGAATAATAAATGAACGAGAGCGACTGTTCTGGCCTTATATAGAGGAAGCGGTGGCACAAACTGTAATTACCACTGTTTTAATGTGCGACACGTGGCAAAACTCCCCCCTTAAGATTTGAGCAATTACAACGGTCACTGTGCACACTTTCAAAAGTTCAAATTTCTGACTCTTCAACTTCTTCTCAACACTGAACTGGCGTCCTTTCTTACAAGCACTGAGCGTCCTCTTATACTTAGCAAAAATTTACCTCTTCAAGCAAACCAATACCAATTCAACCGTCCTTGTGATCACCTTTCGAACCATTTGAGAACAAAGCAAGTACGTCCCGTAAAAGAAAACATGAAGCTCATAGGACGCTTTTGCAAAGTTCTCGGCTAGGGTAAGCTTAGAGTTCCCATCATTTCGGCTTATAATGAGGGTTGGGTGATCAGGGAAACTCTTTTCAAGACAAATAAAGAAAATTTGAATGGCGTTCCAAAGTAGCAAACACATGAAGTTTTAGACTAGCATCCTTGCAAATATGAATTTAATGCATAACAGTCCTTAAACACTTAGAATCTATAAAACATAGCCAATCATTGAGGGAATAGTAGAACGGGACTTGCTACTTAAAAGTTATCATCCCCAAGAGCAACCTTAGATGCTCATAGGGACGTCTATCAAGCGCCTTAGTGAAGATATCAGCTATTTGGTCTTCAGTCCTTACATGCTCCATACTACTGAGTCCTAGTTCAACATTATCACGCAAGAAATGATGCCTTATATGAATATGCTTTGTGTGTGACTGAAAAACAGGATTCTTAGAAATTTCAATAGCACTTGTGTTATCACAACGAATGGGAATAGTTTCAAGATTGATATTGTAGTCCTCAAGTTGATATTTGATCCAGATGACTTGTGAACAGCACGAGGCAGCAGCAACGTACTCAGCTTCCGCAGTTGAAAGCGCCACAGAGTTCTGTTTCTTAGATCCCCAGGAGACTAAGCATGAATCAAGGAACTGTATCATTCCTGAAGTGCTTTTTCTATCAATCACATGACCAGAAAAATTAGCGTCCGAGTAGCCAACAAGCTTGAAGGACGTCTTCCTAGGGTACCAAAGACAAATATCGTCGCGTCCTTTGAGGTAGCGAAAGATCCTCTTGACGTCTTGCATGTGGGACTCCTTTGGATTTGCCTGGAAGTGTGCACACAAGCAAACGGCAAACATGATGTCGGGAAAACTTGCGGTCAAATATAGCAAAGAACCAATCATTCCTCTGTAAAGCTTTTGATCAACGTCCTTTCCCTTTTCATCAGCGTTAAGACGCGAGTTGGTAGAACAAGGGGTTGCAACAGGTTTGGACGTGTTCATCCCGTACTTCTCAAGCATTTCAAGGACATATTTTTGTTGGTGAATGTGCGTCCCTTCCTTGAGTTGATTGATTTGAAGTCCCAAGAAGAAATTGAGTTCTCCAATGAGGGACATTTCAAACTCACTACTCATTAAGGACTTGAACTCATCTACAAGTTTCATGTAGTACTACCAAAGACTATATCATCAACATAGACTTGGGCAATTAAAATGTCTTTGTGAACTTTCTTAATGCACAAAGTTTTATCAATTGAACCTCTTGTGTACCCATGAGACAAAAGAAAGGACGCAAACCTATCGTACCATGCACGGGGGGCTTGCTTAAGTCCATAGAGAGCTTTGTCTAAGTAGTACACATGATCTGGGTGAGAGGCGTCCTCGAAGCCAGGCGGCTGAGCAACATACACTTCCTCCTTTAGCTTTCCATTGAGAAAGGCAGTCTTGACGTCCATCTGAAATAACTTGAATCCTTTGTGGGCGGCAAAAGCAATAAGAAGACGAACGGCCTCAATTCTAGCAACAGGAGCGAAGGTTTCATCATAGTCGATGCCTTCCTCTTGCTTAAATCCTTGGGCCACCAGTCTTGCCTTGTTTCTAGACACACATCCAATTTCATCAAGCTTATTTCTGAACACCCATCGCGTCCCTATGATGTTTTTGCCTTTGGGACGGGGGACGAGGGACCAAACTTTGTTCCTTTCAAACTGGTTAAGTTCTTCTTGCATCGCTTGAATCCAATCAGCGTCCTGGAGTGCTTCCTTAATGTTCTTTGGTTCCACCATAGAGACAAAGGCATTGAAAGCACAGAAGGCAAGATTAGCACTTTGGGACTTGCTTGCTGCTGATCTTGTTTGAACTCCTTGAGAAGGATCTGAGACAATTTGAGAAGTTGGGTGGTCCCTAGAGAAGCGGGACTCCCTTTGAAACAATTGAGCAAATCTTGGATCAATGTCTCCATCAGAATCATCACTATCACTTTGAGCATCGTCCTCCGTATGTTCCCCCTTAGAGAGAGCGTCCACACTTTGGCGTTGCTCGCCCTGTTGACTTGATTCACCCATATCTTCTTGAACTGGGGATTCACTACGAGAGGGAACTCCCTGAACAACACTAGGAGCGTCCACTGAGACTTCTTCAGGATTTGGAGAAGCGTCCTTAGGGACATAGTATTTTCCAGAGGTCCAATCTTCAGCTTCGTCTTCAGAGTCGTCCTGTTGTTGTGAAGAAGAGCGTTCTTTCTTACTTGGTTTTTCTTTATGAGAAGAACTCTCCTTGAACACAACATGAATACTCTCTTCAAGCTTTAGAGTCCTTTTGTTAAAAACTCTATATGCTTTGCTGGTGAGAGAGTACCCAAGGAATATGGCTTCATCACTCCTTGCATCAAACTTTCCAAGTTTTTCTTTATCATTGTTGTGGACGAGACACTTGCTCCCAAAAACTCTGAGATAGTCAATGCGAGGCTTCTTTCCATGCAACAACTCATAGGACGTCTTCTTCAGCAGAGGACGGATCATGGCATGATTGATGATGTAACATGCTGTAGCAATAGCTTCCGCCCAGAAGTACTTGGGAACGCTATTTGCCAAAAGCATAGTTCTTGCCATATCCTCTAACGTCCTATTCTTCCTTTCCACAACTCTATTTTGCTGAGGAGTCCTTGGAGCTGAGAAGTTGTGCGAGACGCCATGTTGATCACAGTAGGCCAGGAACTCTGAGTTTTGAAACTCCGTCCCATGGTCTGATCTTATGGCTTTGAGAGGCGTTTCAAGAGCAACTTCCACTTGTTTGATGAAGACTTTGAACGCATTGAAACAATCTGCTTTTGACACTAAGAAAAGAACCCAAGTGAATCGAGAAAAATCATCTACAAGAACGTAAATGTACCTCTTTCCACCGTGGCTCAACATCTTCATTGGTCAACAAAGATCCATATGGAGAAGCTCCAACGGCTTCTTTGTACTGACTTCGTTCTTAGATTTGAAGGACGTTCTTGTTTGCTTCCCTTTGATACAGGCTTCACACTGATCAACTTTCTCAGGATCAATTCGGGGAAGTCCTTTCACAAGATTTCTTTGGTGTAGTTTGAGGATTGTGTTTGGTCCAGCATGGCCAAGACGGCGATGCCAGAGGTTAGCGTCCTCCTTTGAAGCAGATAGACACAACTCAGATTTAGGCTTGAACTCCTAGTTGAAGATGTAGACATTATTCTAGCGTACTCCTTTGAGAACGACTTTGTTTGATTTCTTGTTGATGACGAGGCACTCCTTTGAGTCAAATGTGACTAGATTTTCACCTTTATCACACATTTGGGAGACGCTAAGAACATTGAAGCCAAGTCCTTCAACAAGAGTGACATTTGTTGCTTTGATTGACGGATTGAGAATGGCAGTTCCCGTTCCCTTGATCTTTCCTTTGCCCTTGTTGCCAAACGAGACAGTTCCTCCCGTGGCACTACTTTGGATAGAAGTGAGATGGATCTGGCTTCCTGTCATATGATTTGAGGCGCCACTATCAATGATCCATGGGCGTCCCCTCACTTCCACCTCCCATAACATAGTTAGTGTTTGGCGACCCAGGCAAGGTGTTCCTTACCTGGTTCGTTACAGAAGTAGAACTCTGGTTCTGGCATGTAGTCATTTATATTTACATCATTTGAAATAGCATACTTGCGGAAAGAGTTCCTAGAGCGTCTAGAACGCCTAGGATTAGCCTTAGGGACGGACTTATCATTTTCAATGTTAGTCCTAGCATCTTTTCCATTTTCAACATCTTCCTTGAGTTTTAAGCAATCATATTTGAAGTGATCTCCTTGTCCACAGTACCAACACGTCCTATAGTAAGTACTAAGGTAGTACTTCTTATTGGGACGCTGGATTTTGTTTTCTTTCATCTTTTGAGGATTACAAACTTTAGAACCTTCCCCTTTAGCAATCTTCTTGTACATCCTATGACTGGTGGAGTTAGTGTAGTAGTCCTCTTTTCCTAATTCTCCACTCTCTAGGACTCTCATTCTTTCAAAAAGGTTTTTGGTTTTCTCCCTTTCAAGTTCAAGTTCTGAAGTTTTGCTTGCCTCAAAGTCGCTAGGAAGAGAGTTCTTAGTGTCAGATTCATAACCTAGACCTCTCTTAGCTGGGACAAAGACCATTAGTCTCACTTCTTCAACTATGGGACTCTTACCCATCACTTTCACCTCTTCCCTAAGCTTAGCGTTCTCAAGTTTGAGACACATGATTTCAGTTTTTAGGGACTTAGTTTCTTCACATGAGGATTCTAGTTGAATGGTCATGGAACTACAATTTTCACATTCAACCACAATATTTTCATTTTCAAGTTCAAGTTCATCCATTCTATTTTGCATGATCACACTTTCTTCCATGATTTTACCAATGAGCTTAATAAGTTTGGACTTAGAACAATTTTCTAGAGAACTCATCATAGACTCACGAGTTACCTCATTTTCAAATTTCGGAGCATTCTCCTCAACAACTGTGACGTCCTCCATAGCCATGAATGCTACTTGTTCATCATCAGAGGCGTCCTCAAGAGCTATGTATGCCGCTTGTTCATCGGGTTCTTCATCATCAGAAGAAGAACTAGCATTATCCCTTGCAGATGCGAACGCTCCAATGAGGGCTTTTTTCTTCATCTCCTTTGAAGACATTCCCGTCGTACATTTTTTAGCAAAGTGTCCTTTCTTGTTACATTTTTTTTTTGGTCAAACCCTTTCTTGTTACATTTGTAACAAGTAAGTTCTTTCATTTCGCCTCTGTGTACTTGGGACTTTCTTTCTTGGGCATCTTGTGTTTGTTGAAATATTTGTTCCTTTTTCCATAAGAACGGAGAGCTCTATGGATAAGAGCAACTTCATCTTCTTCATCTAGCTGTTCTTTAGTCTTGCTTTCTCTATCCCTTAAGGCTTGAACGCGCATCTTCTCACGGTTCTCATTTTTGTGGGCTTCCACCATCAAAGCAAGTTCTTGTTGACGACGAAGATACTCAGCGTACTCTGGTGTTGATGTCATCAAAGCTAGATCTGTCTGTGGATTCCGTTCTAGCACAGCTAAGTCGGAGTCCCTTCTTGCTTCATATCCTCTCAGCTTCCCGTAGATCTCTTCCAAATCTAAAGTCTTGTTAGCTGTATTTTCCTTGAACGTGGTTCTATCAAAGTTCCACTTTCCTGTTAGTCCATCAATGACCACTTGAACTCTGTTCGTCATTGGAATTTCAACTTCTGGGATACCTAAGTTCCTCATCTTGGTGACAAGAGCTTCAAAACGGTATGAGTAGTCCTTCATTGTTTCATTGGGCAACATTCTGAAAGCATAGAACTCTCTCTTGATTTCGAGCTGAACGTCCTCCTTCATCTCAGCCGTTCCTACGTGGAACATTCTGAAAGCATCAGCCGTTCCTACGTGGAACTTTTCAAGGGCTTCCCACTGTAATTGTTTCCTTCACTGGTGGCGTCCCTTTCACAAAGAGATGCTTGGAGGAAGCATATAGCCCTTGCATTTGTTTCCATCAGCTTGAATTCATCAGGACCCTACTCGTCCTCTTTATCTTTCTTGTCAGCGGGAACGGTAAGGTCACCTTTCATGATCACTCTCTAGCATTGAAAGTTCTGACTCCTAACGAAGTTTTCAAATCTGATCTTCCAGCGGTTGAAGTTGCCATCCGTCAGGCGTGGAGGCTTCACAAAGGAGATTCCAATAGGTTCCATGTCCATCTTTTACCTGCAACTCAGCAAGAATCTAAAGCGCCTGCTCTGATACCAATTGTTGGATCGTTAGTACTGAGGGACGTCCTTTACTTTGGTAAAGGAGTCCTTTGGTTAGGCGTCCCTACGAGGAGTAGGGGCGTCCTTGAGTAATGCAGCGGAATAAAATACTAAACAGGTAAGTAATGAACGCAGTGAGTTATAGAGGAACCACTCAAGACCAAGTAGTCCTTGAGTGTAAACCTCTACCTCCTTGGAGGATTTTTGAATAGTTCTTTCCTTTATATTGAACGTTCTTACAGCCGTACTGGCGAGTCTTTACAATTCTCCGACACTTAGCTTTTCCCTAAGTTCACTTGTAAAGAACTCCTTTAAGCCTACAACTTAAGCTAGTTCAATCTACTAAAGGACTCTATTCCTACGTTCTGCAGTACATCGCAGAACTCTCTCTCTTTTTTTGTGGTTTTCTGAGTACAAACAGTTTCGTGTTTTGGTTACAATTCTCACTCGATCTAGGACAAGTCTTAGCACTGTTCTTGAGTTCTTGCGCTAGTTCTTCGTGTTCTTGAATGAGCCGCTTTCCTTTGATTCTCTCTGAATATTCTCTGAAAGCGTTAACATCACAATAAATGCCTTGGGGTATTTATAGGACTTGGGAAAGGGCGTCATTTCTCTGGGACGATCATGCCCTTCGTGGACGTGGCTACAGGATCTTCCTCCACGTAGTAGGGCGGTGATGAGGAAGCTTCCTGTATCCAGCTGTGTATGATGAACTCCGCTACAGGATCGACCGCCACGTGTTGATGGACTCTGCAACAGGATCGTCCGCCACGTAGTGTTGGACTCCGCTACAGGATCGGTCTCCACGTGTCCTTGGATGATCAAACATTGTCGAGTGATGTCATCCTGTCGGCTAGTGAGTAAGGACTCCTTTCTTGCGTTCCTACTTGCTTGGGACTCCGTCCTTGCTCAAGTAGTCTCTAGTTGGTCCTTACTTCCTCTTAGCTAGCGTCCCTAAGCCTAGGGAACGTTCATACACACTTGTTGTCCTTTTGTCACTAGCGTTCCTGAACACTTGGACAATTTCATTAGAATCAAAGTGAGTTTGTCATATGAAAACTAAGGGACGGTTGTGTGGAACACTAGAAAGTACGCAAGCGTCCTTGATAGCGTCCCAACATCATTCCTACTAATGGGTCGCCTCAGGACCGACCCCTTTAGGGTCGTTCCTGAGCACCGACCATCAACTCCTTGATTGACACTAGCCCCGTTCTCCCGGCTTTCAAGCAACATGATTGGTTTCTTCTTGGAACTCTCTTCAAGCCTCGAAGACAAACACTCAAGGACTAAGGTTGTCCCTCTCATGATCTTCTTAGCTTGACTTCTTAGCTCGACTTGAATATCTTCACCCTTCTTGAATTTGAATGCTCGTGACTTGTTGAACGGTCTTGGCCTAACTCATTGATTCATGATTTTCTCTATCATTCTTGTATCAGACATGGTTCCTCAATCTAGGGTATGATGGAGGAAATGAGTACTAATGTCTCTAGGAGAAACTTACACAGAATGATGATTCAACAATTAAGGGGGAACGCAATGATTCTGAATTAAGGTAACACTCTGAAAATGATTGTGATGATCTAGTGTCAAGAACAAATAAGGGAAGTCAAACAGAGGACGTTCCAACAAGAGAAGTATCATCCTATTGAGCAAATCATCTCATCTCTTGAAAAAGTCATCCAAACCATATCAGATTTGAACAAAACAATGAAGGGAACCAAGCCTTTTTTTGCCTTCAATGCCTTTGTTTCCCTAGTAGAGGCAAAGACCATTAAAGAAGCACTCAAGGACCCTAACTCGATTCTCACTATGTAAAAAGAACTTAACCATTTTGAAAGGAATAAGGTTTGGAAGCTCGTCCCTTGCCCAAAGAACATGAATTTGATAGGGACGCGTTGGGTGTATCGTAACAAGCTCGATGATGACGCAAGAGTTACAAGGAATAAAGCTCTCCTTGTCCAAGTCTATTTGACGACATAGTCTTTGGTGCTACTAACCCAATCCTTGTAGAGAATTTCAAGAAACTCATAAGCAATGAGTTTGAAATGAGCCTTATTGGAGAACTCACTTTATTTTTTGGATTCCAAATTTCCAAAAAAAGGAAGGGACGCGCATCCATCAGTAGAAGTACATCCGCGAAATGCTTGAAAAGTATGGTATCCACACCTCCAAACCAATTGACACTCCCATTTCTCCAAATACTCGCCTAGGTACAGATGAGGAAGGTAAGTGTATGGAACAAAAGTTATATCAAGGTAAAAAAAAGTTCCTTACTCTATTTCCCTGCTAGTAGGCCAGATATAATGTTTGGTGTCTGCCTATATGCTCATTTTCAAGCTAACCCACGAGAGTCACACATGAAAGAAGTTAAAAAGGATTTTCAATTATCTCAAGGGACGCGACAATATTTGCTTGTGGTATCCAAGGAAGTCATCATTTGAACTTGTAGCTTACTCAAATGTAGATTACGTAGGAAATCTAGTGGATAGGAACAACACCTCAAGAATGGCTCAATTCGACACTCTTCCCTTGTGTCATGGGGATCAAAGAAGCAAAATTGTGTAGCACTCTCAACTGCAGAAGCCGAGTATGTAGTTATAACATCGTGTTGTTCTCAAGTCCTTTGGATCAAGTACCAACTTGAAGATTATGGTACGTTCCTTGGAAGTGTCCCTATTAAGTGTGCTAACACTAATGCCATTAACATTGCAAAGAATCTTGTTCATCATTGGTGTACCAAGCATATTCATATTAGGCATCATTTCTTACGTGATAATGTGGATAATGGTCTTATTTCTATAGAGCATGTTAGGACGAAGGAACAAACTGCTGATATTTTCACTACGGCACTTGATAGACGTTCCTACAAGCATCTTCGTATGCATTTAGGGATGATACGTCTTAATTAAACAAGTCTTGTTCTATATTCCCCCAATGATTGGCTATGTCTTGTAGAAAGCATGTCGTAGGGACTTCGCTTGTATTAAAAATCATTTTTGCATGAAAATAATAGTGTATGGCATATAATTTGCATATCAAGAGAATTCATTTCTGTTTTCCCTAAGAATTCAACTAATCATCAAACCTTTATAATAAGCCAAAATTGTAGGAACTCTAAGCTTGCAGTCATTGACCATACCATCGATCCCTCTCATAGACTTGCGCGTGCTTAAGGGGAATTTATAGCCAAGTGATAAAACCTGAATAGGTCCTTCAGGGGGAAGCTTTACTGAAAAGAAATCGCTCTTACTCTATCATGTTAAAATTCTTTAAGGAAGTTGAGTTCATGTGTGCGCATTCATGTCTTATTACTTGTAATTTTTGATTGAGAGGTTTTCATCATAAAAAAGGGTGAAATTGTTAGGACAGTGTTAGGGATGCCAAGTTCATTAACACTGGAGCAATGATCTCCGTCCCTACTTTTGATGATGACAAACTCATTGAGAACTAATGTTTTGTCCAAAAGCTTTTTACAGAGACGCTTTGTAGTGAAAAGGACAATAAGTGAGTATCGCTAAGGCCGAGCATTCGGATTATCCAATCTGATCTGATTAGAAAACCCGAATATCCGGAATTTTTTTTACAAAACTCTCGATCCGTATCCGATCCGTTATTATCCGGATATTTGGTAAAAATTATCCGATTGGATCGGATATCCGGATATCCAAACTATCCATTTTAATTTTCAAGAAAAAAATGTAGTATAATGTTATATTCAATTCATGTCCAAAAATCTAGCTACCTATAAAACATTATATGAAATTAAATGTAAAGTTATAAATAATAACTAGTATTAAACCTGCTTAAGCTATACTCAAGTTCAATGTCAAAACAAAACGTCACAAATAACATCCCATGAACTGATAAAGTATTGAACTTTAATGACATCCCATAAACTGATAAAGTATTGAACTTTATTGATAAAGTGAACTATGTACAAAAACCCATCTTCTAGCTTAAATCCTTGAACTACGTACAAAAACCCATTCATAAAGTGGAAGGCTGAAGTTTGAAGTTACAGCTTCTACATTATAATATTATATAGAAAAAACTGATAAATAACAGATTGATAATACTTGTTACTAAGCAAGTCCTACAGTCCCTCAAGAGAATCACCATCGAGAAGAATGTTTGGGTGTTCGAAAACCACATTAGATTCATCAATTATTATATCTTAGTGCTCCAAAAGCATGTCCTTCAAACCTACAAATATCAATAATACAAGCAAATCTTATATAAATCAGATCACAAGCAAGTATGTAAAAATCAATATACTAAAGCTGCAGATATACACAAAACAAGTAAACAAGACATCGCCTTCGTTAATCATCTCCATATCAAGTAAACTCTCCTCAATATTAATAGGCATGCTAAATGTTCACTACCAATCTTGTCCACATATCAGTGCTTCCACCATAGAAGGAGACAAAGAAGTGTGAAACGAATCAAAAACTTGACCCCCGGTACCGAACGCAGATTCAGAAGCAACCGTGGAAACAGGTATTGCTAGGATATCTCAAGCCATTTTAGACAAAATAGGGTACCTTTTATGATTGTCTTTCCACCATTGTAAAACTTGAAAGTAACTCGAAGTTGAAGCCTCACAAGCACAGCAAATACTTTTCCATCTCAGACTTGTTGTCACAACATTTGGATTCCATCTCCATTTGATACTCAACAGTCAGCAAAGAACTAAAACTCATCACCTTTAATTTCCCCTCTCATCAAACACATTCAAACTATTCAGACTAGTTGTAGAAGAGGTAGGAGTAGAACTTTCAGCTGGTTTGTTTTTCGGCATATCCCCTACACAACTCTTAAGTAGCTCTTCAACCAGAATCTTTATATTCAACGATCATGTCTTTGACTTTCGCTCATCAGATAATTTACGAACCAAAAAGTCAACATATCTCAACTTATACCTTGGATCAAGAAAGATAGCAATGAACATCAGAAGATTAATATTTAACACATCACCCCAATATTTATCATACTTTGCCTTCATTCTCAATGCCATACTCCTATGTTGTGATTGCTCATGACAATGAGTTCTTATCATGCTACCAACTCCAAACACATCTCCAGCAGCCAGGTTACAAGTGGCATAACGAGTTCCAAATAATAACAATGTAGAATCATACAAGACTTTCAATATTGCAACAAACTACTAACTTCCTCCTAATCATCATCATTAGGAACATCAATCTTCCGATTCTCCTTAACATAAGCTTAATCTTTTATTATCAAGTTATCAAATGCTTTCTTAAATTTTAGAGTGGATTCCATCAAATAAGTTGAATTTCATCTTGTTTCAACATCCAAACAAACCAGTCTTTTATCTTCCAACTTCTCCTCCTTATACAGGTTTTGAACTTCTCATGGCATGCAGGAGAAGATCTCACATATCTTTCAAGACCACGAACTCTTAAAATTGAAACCTTGATATCCTTCAAGCCATCTCTTACAACAATATTCAGAACATGACAATGACACCTCATATGTAAATACTTCCCTTTAAGGATACTAGATTCCCAATGATTTTTTTTTTTTTTCAAAAGAGCAATCGCTAAATCATTGGAGGAACAATTGTCAACTGTAACAATCATCACATTATTAACCCCCAATCAACTAAACACTTCTCAACAGCTCTACCAATCAATTGACCCGAGTGGCCAACAAGAGGATAAAAGTTAATAATCCTTTTATGCAAAACCCAATCATCATCAATAAAATGGGCAGTGAGGCACATGTAGCTTAAGTTTTGACTAGAAGTCCATGCATTTGTAGTAAGACTAACCCGACAAGACAGCTTCTCAAATGTTTCTTTCAACTTTTTCTTTTCCTCATTGTACAGTTTATAGAAATCTCTAGCAACAATGAAGCGAGAAGGAAGTTTAAATTCAGGATGTAGACATTTTTAGAAATACCTAAAACCCTCATGTTCAACAATAGCAAAAGGCAACTCATCAAACATAACCATCCTAGCAATAGCCTTTTTACAAAGTTTATCTCAAATTTCCAGGAACACAAGACAAAAATAGTTTCAACAACACCATTAACACGAACAATAGTTTTTGTATTAAAATCGATCAGCTTCTATTTTGGATTCATGTTAGAAGGCAACTTTTTGCATCTTAAAGTGTGATTTCTCAAAGGAGTAGTTCCATTTGCAACTTTATAGCCAATTACTGCACTATAATATTTGCATACAGCATGTTCTGGATCATCCAGCAGTTCATCAAAATGATCCCAGCTTGCAGAAATTTTGTTTCTCTTACCTAAAGGTGGTTTTGCAGTTTTCATTTTCTTGTTGTTTGATTGACCTTCTTGAGTACCAATCAAGTGCTCTCATGGCTTTGCATTTCACCATCATGTACTTCATTATATCCCACACTTGACTTAGCCTTGTCTTGTAAGCAAAATAGAGAAGAAACTACGAATCAAAACAATGATTTAACCTTTCATGTAAGAACGATTCTTGTAGATTTGCATCAAAATAATGAATCGAAATCTATTGACACCGGAAACGGAATCTAGTGCTCCATAGGAGAAGAATGATGAAGAAGAAAACAATGGAGGTGAGCAGAAGCAAGAATCTGAGGTGAACAATGGAGGTTCGACCGTCGCCGTCGAGTGATAATAAGAAGGAGACCCTTCAGGTTTGACCGACGGCTAGGGAGGAGGAGGATAGCAGTAGAGGTGTCGGCGCCCGACGGGGAAGAAGTACTTGGGGACAGAGCAGGTGCGACAAGCGACGGCGTCGGGAAGGATTCAGTCGGGAAAAAGGGGACGAGTTAGATCTGAGAGAGAGGCATGAAGAGAGGAGATGCCTGGCGGCGCCTGGCGGTGTAGAGGAGATGAGAGAGAGGCATGGAGAGAGGAGGAAGAAGAAAAGAATTCACCATGAGACGCCAGACGAGTCGGATCTTAGGTCGGATGAGAGCGCGAGACGCCGGACGGGATTGTTGGGACGATATTAAGAACGCCAGTCATTAATATCTAAACCAATAATGACCGTCCCTTGTTTTGATAATGACAAACTCAAATGTATTTAACAAGTTGTCCAAGTATTGATCTCAGGTAAGGTCCAGTGGAAGCACATGAGCAAAAAGGACAACAAGTGAACGGCAGTCCCTAAGCTGTAGGGACGCACGTGATCAGAACTTCCAAAGCTGAGCGTAATTGGCGAAGTTCCTGCGCAGATAGGACGGCGTCCTCATCAAGAAGGGACGCGCGCCAAAATACGGATGAAGTTCAAATTCAAATCAAGGCCGCCCCAACATGATTACATCACGTTCGGCCGTAGTCCTCGCTCAGAAGGAAGCTTCCCTTGTCTGGGCACGTGTAGACAACTCCAAAGATGTCGCTTTCCCAGCGATGGTCCCCTATCCACGCGGAGGCTTCCCAAGCGTCAACAGAGTTGACTTCCTCAAGATGCTCATCGCACCGTTGATGGAAGATCAAGGATCCTGCCAAGCATCAGAGGACGCTAGAGGACAAGAACCACTTCCGCTATAAATACCCCCCAAGGGGTATGCATAGCGGCGTGGACTTTGAAGACTTTCTCTCAAGCTCTCCCAAAGCATTCAAGAACACGAACGAAGATCAAGAAGATCAAGTGAGCTTGAAGCAAGAGAAAGAAAGTCCAACCACATCAAATCCAAAACAAACCACAAAATAGTTAGAGTTGTAGTTTGTCTCTCACAACGAACCGTGAGAGACGTGAGTGATAGCTCCCTTATAGCTAACAGAGTTAGGTTACTTTGTTAGGTGGAAAGGAGTGTTACTAGTGAGGCTAAGGACGGACGCTTAGCTCAGTGAAGTGTAACGACTCGCCTAAGTTGTAAGGACTCTCTCTTAATAAGATAAGGACGGCTATTGAAAATCCTCCAAGCGGAGGTAGAGGTTTACCCATAAGACTAGTTGGTCTTAGTGGGGTTCCTCTATAAATACTCGTGTCCATTATCTCATTGTGTTCTCTGTTAAGTCTAATTTCCGCTGCACCTAAGGACGCCCTTAACCCAGTTAAGGACGCCTTCACTAACAGACTTACGATCCAACAATTGGTATCAGAGCAGGTGCTCTAGATTAAGTTTGAGTTGCAGGAAACATGGAGATGGAACCTATAGGTATCTCAAGTGCAAAACCACCTCGCCTGACGGACGGCAACTTCAATCGGTGGAAGACAAGGTTCGAATGCTTCGTGCATAGTCAAAACTACCAATGCTGGCTGGTGATTATGAACGGCGACCTCGAAGTTCCTGCCGCCAAGAAGGACAAGGAGGCAGATTGGGGTCCTGAAGAGTTCAAGCTTATGGAAGCAAATGCAAAGGCCATCTGTTTTCTACAAACGTCCCTCTGTGAAAGGGACGCCACCCGTGTGAGCAATCTCCCAACTGCTAAGCTTCAATGGGAAGCCCTAGAGAAGTATCATGTTGGGACGCCTGAGATGAAAGAAGACGTCCAGTTGGAAGCAAAAAGGGACTTCTACAAATTCAGGATGTTCACAAATGAGACCATCACTGACTACTCCTTTCGCTTTGAAGCCCTTCTAACTAAGTTGAAGAACTTGGGTGTCAAAGAAACGGAGATCACTCAGAGGATGAAGGTTCAAGTCTTGATAGATGGACTCACGGGACCATGGAACTTTGATAGGATGACGTTCAAAGAGAACCAGGCCAACAAGGGACTGTCCATGGAGGAAATTTATGGAAAACTCAAAGGGTATGAAGCAAGAAGAAACCAAGATCTAGCAGAAATAGGAAAGAGTCCCCAAAATGAGCTGGCTTTAACTCTCGCGGCTAGGACGCCAGAGTATGAGCAATACTATCAAAGGCAAAGAGAGATAAACTCAAAGCTAGAAGCCAAAACTCAAGAGCACCAAGAGAATCTTCGTCTTCAGGCGTTAGTGGAACGCAAAGGAAAAACTGAAGAACAAATTTCTGAGGAAGATGAGTTGGCCCTGTTGAGCAAAACCCTTCGTGCACTTTACAGAAGAGGCAATGTCCCAAGAATGAAGATGCCTCTCAAGCAAGAATCTCGCAAGCTTACAGATGCAGAGATGAAGGAAATAGTGTGCTACAAATGCAACAGAAAGGGACACATGGCCAAGAAATGTACCTCAGGACTAACATCAAAGGAAATGAAAGAAAAGGCGCTTGTTGGTGCATTTGAGGGTGCATGGGACGACCTTGACTCAAGTGATGAAGAGCCAGACAATCAAGTGGCTTACATGGCTATGGAAGACGCCCTAGAGGACGTCTCTGAAACTGAGCAAGAGGTGGAAGTGAGAGGAAGCCCGTGGATCATCGATAGTGGCTCTTCAAATCATATGACTGGAAGCCAGATCCATCTCAGTTCTATCCAATCAAATGCCACGGGAGGAACTGTCTTGTTTGGCAACAAGGGCAAAGGAAAAATCAAAGGGACGGGCACCGCAAAGCTGAATCAATCCATAAGTGCGTCCAAAGTTAGTCTTGTCGAAGGACTAGGCTTCAACCTCCTTAGTGTCTCCCAAATATGTGATCAAGGTGAAAACCTAGTCACATTTGACTCTAAGGAATGTCTAGTCATTAACAAGAAATCAAATCAAGTCATTCTCAAAGGGACTCGTGAAAACAATGTCTACGTCTTCAATCAATGATTCAAGCCTGCATCCAAGTTGTGCTTATCTGTCTCCGCCGTGGACGCCGATCTCTGGCATCGACGTCTAGGACACGCGGGACCTAGCACAATCTTCAAGCTTCATCAAAAGGATCTTGTAAGAGGTCTTCCCCGAATTGATCCCGAGCAAATTGAGCAATGTGAAGCATGCATCAAAGGGAAGCAGACAAGATCGTCCTTCAAATCCAAGAATGAAGTGAGCACAAAGAAGCCATTGGAACTTCTTCACATGGATCTGTGTGGACCCATGCAAACCCAAAGCTATGGTGGAAAAAGGTACATGTATGTCATCGTGGATGATTTTTCAAGATTCACTTGGGTTCTCTTCTTGGTGTCAAAAGCAGATGCCTTCGGGATGTTCAAAATCTTCATCAAGCAAGTAGAAGTTGCTCTTGGGACGAGTTTGAAAGCTCTAAGGTCAGATCATGGAACGGAGTTTAAAAACTCAGAGTTCCTTGACTTCTGTGACCCACAAGGAGTCTCCCACAACTTCTCTTCTCCTCGAACTCCTCAGCAAAATGGCGTTGTTGAAAGAAAGAACAGGACGCTGGAAGATATGGCCAGGACGATGCTTTTGGCTAGCGGCGTCCCTAAACACTTCTGGGCAGAAGCCGTCGCCACCGCAACCTACATTGTCAATCGAGCTATGATTCGTCCATTGCTCAAAAAGACGTCCTATGAGCTCTTGAATGGAAGAAAGCCAAACATTTCACACCTCAAAGTCTTTAGGTGTAAATGCTTCATTCACAACAACGGCAAAGACAACATCGGCAAATTTGATGCTAGGAGTGATGAAGGAATATTTCTTGGGTACTCCCTCACAAGCAAAGCTTATAGAGTCTTCAACAAACGGACTCTTAAGCTTGAGGAAAGTATCCATGTAGTATTCAAAGAAAATGCTTCTCTCAAGAAAGAACCAAGTAAGAAGGAATGTCGCTCCTCTCCTAGGGACGATGATGAAGAAGAACCAAGAGGCTCCTCCGTCAAATACTATGTTCCTGGGAACGCCCCTGAGTCTCGTGATGAGGTCTCAATGGGAGTTCCTAGTGAACAACAAGAGCCTTCTCAAACTTGGTCGCTAAACCAAGTTGAGGCCGGTGAATCAAGTCAACAAGGAGAAAGACACAGTGTGGACGCTCCAGCTGAAGGGGAACACACTGAGCCAATCAATGAAGATGACGGATTTGATTCTGATGAGTCTGATTGGACGGACCCTAGGTGCACCCCTGCCAAGGACGCTACTCATAGGGGATCCAACCTTTCAAGACTTCACTCAACAAATCAAATCATCTCAGACATCTCAAAAGGAGTCCAAACAAGATCAGCTGTGAATCAGTCCCTCAACGCCAACATAGCGTTCTGTGCCTTCAACGCCTTTGTGTCTTTAGTTGAACCTAAGAACATAAAGGAAGCACTCCAAGACGCTGATTGGATTCAAGCCATGCAAGAAGAACTCAATCAATTCGAGAGGAACAAAGTTTGGACCCTCGTCCCTAGACCGAGAAACAAAAACATAATAGGGACGAGGTGGGTCTATAGAAACAAGCTTGATGAAAGTGGTCGCGTTTCAAGGAACAAAGCAGGGCTTGTGGCTCAAGGCTATAGGCAAGAGGAAGGGATCGATTATGATGAGACCTTCGCTCCTGTCGCTAGAATTGAAGCCATTCGCCTCCTCATTGCCTACGCCGCCCACAAGGGGTTCAAGCTCTTTCAAATGGATGTCAAGACAGCCTTTCTCAATGGCAAGCTTAAAGAAGAAGTGTACGTCGCTCAACCTCCAGGATTTGAGGACGCTGATCACCCTGATCATGTGTACTTCTTGGACAAGGCACTCTATGGACTCAAGCAAGCCCCTCGTGCATGGTACGATAGGTTTGCGTCCTTTCTCCTGTCCAACGGGTACACACGAGGTAACATTGATAAAACAATATTCTTAAAGAAAGTCCTTAAAGATGTTTTGATTGTCCAAGTCTATGTCGATGACATAGTCTTTGGAAGCACTAACATGAAACTTGTAGAGGAATTCAAGAACTTGATGAGTAGTGAGTTTGAGATGTCCCTCATAGGAGAACTCAACTTCTTCTTGGGACTCCAAATCACCCAGCTCAAAGATGGGACGCGCATTCACCAACAAAAGTACATCCGTGAAATGTTCGAGAAGTATGGAATGAACTCTTCAAAATCCATTGATACTCCCATCTCCCCCAACACTCGCCTTTATGCTGATGAAGAAGGCAAGAGTGTAGATCAAAAGCTCTACAGAGGAATGATAGGGTCCTTGATATACCTAACGGCAAGTCGTCCCGACATCATGTTCGCTGCGTGCTTGTGTGCTCGCTTCCAAGCAAATCCAAAGGAGTCCCACATGCAAGAGGTCAAGAGAATCTTCAGATACCTCAAGGGACGAGATGACCTATGCCTATGGTATCCCAGAAGAACGTCCCTAAACCTGGTAGCGTACTCTGATGCAGATTACGCTAGACACGTGGTGGATAGGAAGAGCACATCCGGCATGGCACAATTCCTTGGCTCATGCCTTGTATCTTGGGGATCCAAAAAGCAAAACTCCGTGGCACTCTCAACCGCGGAAGCTGAGTACGTTGCTGCTGCTTCGTGCTGTTCACAAGTCCTATGGATCAAGTACCAACTTGAAGATTATGGTACGTTCCTCAACACAGTCCCTATCTTGTGTGATAACACCAGTGCTATAAGTATTGCCAAGAATCCTGTTCATCATTCTAGGACGAAGCATATTCATATAAGACATCACTTTCTTCGTGATAATGTTGAACTTGGATTAATTAAGGTAGATCATGTTAGAACTGAGGACCAAGTGGCCGATATTTTCACAAAAGCACTTGATAGACGTCCCTTCGAGCACCTCCGGCTGCTCTTGGGGATGATAACTTTCAAATGATCAAGTCCCGTTCTATTATTCCCTCCATGCTTGGCTATGTTTTGTTGAGAACTCGTTTTAAAGTAATGTATTCATTTCAAGTCATCTTTAAAGGACGCTAGTCTGAGACATATGTTTTGCTTGTGTTTTTGAACGGTATTCAATTCGCTTTTCATCTCAAGGGTATCCCTGATCAAACTACCCTCATTATAAGCCGAAATGATGGGAACTCTAAGCTTACCCAAGTCGAGAATCTTGCAAACGCGTCCTATGAGCGTTCTTTGTTTTATCTTTACGGGACGTACTTGCTTGGTTTTCAAAAATGGTTCTAAGTGATCAAAGGGACGCGTGTTAAGAGCTGAGAGTTGTCCGTACAGAGTTCTAAGTTCAGAGGTTGAGTTGAGTTCAATATCTGGGACGCCGAGGTTCAGTTCTGAGTATTGCGGTATTGTGTGCCTAAAGGACGCCAAGTCAGAGTCCTTTACAGTTGTGAGATTTTTTGAAATTTGAAAGAAGGAAGTTGAACCGTTTCGGAGAAGTTGAACGCAGATCTCGGGATATGTGCAACGGGTGCAAAACAGCTGTGTTTCTTAGCAAAGAAGGAAGCCACGTGCGGGATTGCGGATGGAGGAAGTCATGTGATAATACCCTTCTACCCTTGACCGTTCCACTTCGTCTTCTTCCTATAAATAGGCCCCTGCACTCTTCTGAAAAACTTTCTTTGCTCCCCTGCCATTTTCACCGAATTAGCAAACTCTCAGATCTCGCAAAATCTTCAATCTCTTTTCCCGAAATCATCTTCCCAACCCTAATCTTCCTCTATTTAAACCTCAATCTCAAAATGGCCAACACCAGATCAATCAAAAACCCTTCACCCTCGTCGGCGGCGGAAAACCCTAGTTCCTTGCGGTCTCCTCCGGTAAGAGGCCGGTCGCTCATGGACTCGCGAGGGCGACCTACTGGGCGCCAAGAACCCCCTCGCCACCACTCATCTTCCCAAACCGCCCAGCGCCGCCACTCCAACACCCCTCCCCAGCCCCTTCGCTCCCATCCTCCACAACAAAAACAAAAACTTCCTCGCTCTCAATCCAAATCTACCCAAAAGCGGTTTCCATTTCTGGAGAAGCCCTTCAAACCCGAGCCCGACCCAGAAAATGTCTCAAAAGCCTCTGTTTACAGTGGCTCAATTGGACGGCTTCCCTCCCAACCCAAGCGCCATCCTCCTCTTGACCCACTTATAGAGGACTGGCTAGAAAAAGAGCCAAGGACGCTCGCCAATATCTGCCTACGGGCGTCCGCTTATGACCACCCTCAAAAGATTCAACGCCTTCTCCACTACTTCATGGTTACATATGTCAAGCCCCGCCTTGAAGAAACCAACCATACCAACCCACCCTTTATGGGGCCTGGCATCATCTCCGACACCTTCGGTGGGACGGTCGACGAGCTCGCCAAACTCCTCCCCGACATCATGGAGTTCTTGGTGGCTCCCGCTGGCTCCGTCCCATCACAGAAACGGAAACGGCCCTCCTCCTCATCCCCCTCCAAACCACAAGCTAAAGGGCCTCCCTCCTCCTCCCAAGTCCACCCAGTCCCTTCCTCCCCGCCTCCCGCCCCTAAAAGACGCTTGAAGACGTCTGCTGAGCTCGAGGGCATGACCGAGCAACAAATGGCAGCTATCCGCCTCTCGGAGCTGCAAATAGAGAGAGGAAAAGGCCAGGCAAGAGCAGGCCAAAAGGACGCCATTGCTGCGGCGATCCAGCAGAGCTTGCAAGACGTCTCTCGCCTTCCTCCTCCACCACCAAGGTTAGAGGACGTCACTCCTGCTCCTGCTCCTGAGGCTACATCAGATCCGCTCCAGGCGGAAATCGAGGCGGACTTGGCAAAGCCTATGCCAACCGCTCAGCAGGCAACTCCTCACGTACAGGTCCCGGCCAAGGACGCTGTACCACAAGTCATTACGCTTGAGGACTCCCCCGCTAAGCCGCCGCCTCCACCCCCTGCTCCGCTAACTGTCAAGCCTATCTCTATGGCTCCGCCTCGCCCCTCTGCCCCCGCCACAAAGGCCAAGATAAGAACTCCCTCTCCCTCTCCTCCCAGAGCTTCTACTCCTCCTCCTCCTCCGCCCGCTAAGGCCGTCGAGGAATCTGCTAAAGTCCAAGGGACGCCTCCTTCAACCGTCCCTACCGAGTCCTTGGCACGGACTCCAGCGGTGGACGCAACCCCTACAGAATAGGCGTCCGCTGCTGAGGACACTGAAATGGCCGAGTCCCATGAGCAAGGGGACGAGGCCTCCGACGAAGAGGACGCTCCTCACCAGGATGAGGACCTTGAGGACGAGGAGGGAGACGGCGATGAAGAAGATGCCGGTGATGAAGTGATAGTGAGCAACGGCAGTAAACAGAAACGCTTGAAGAAAATTCTGTCGCCGCTCCTATTCTCCGCTCAGTTCTTAGAGGAAAATCAACGCCAAGAGTTTTTGGAACTGCTTGAGTTCCAGGGATGGACGCACCTTGGTGTAGAGGCCGCTGAAGTCGACCCCGAACAGGTTCTCCGCTTTTACTCAAAGTTTGAAATATCCGAAGTAAAAGGGAAGCCTCAAGGGACGTTCGAAATTGATGGGGACGAGTACTCAATTGCTGAGGGTACCGTCCGCAATATGCTAGGCCTGCGTCCCTCTCCGCCAGATGCTCTGCATGACCTCCCCAACAAAAATTTTGGCCGGTTCTCCCAGGAAGAGATCTTCAATCGCATTTTCAACGGGAGACAGCCAGTCGCCAAGGACAGAGTCGCTCACTGCCTATCCAAGACAGGCGTCCTTGCGCATCACTTCATTGTGCGCATGGTCGTCCCCCGCCAAGAAAAGAAGTCGATAGTCCAGATCACTGACAGTATCTTGCTGGGCGCCTTCTTAGAACGCAAGCCAATCAATTTGCCGCGGGTAATCTTGGAGCATATGGGCAAGTGCACAGGCGGCAGGCACTCTCTTCCCTTCCCCGGCCTTGTAAAGCAGATCATGAAGCAGCAACACCTCTACGTCCCCAAAACTGAATAGACCCCACCGCGCCCGCGGCGGCCTTCAAATGGTCAAACCGGGTTCAGCTTCTACCGCGACCGCGCCGGAAGCAACGCGTCCGCAGCCTTCACGGTTTAGGTTGGTTCGCTCCTCCACGCCACCGCGCCCGCGCCATAGGTAACGCGACCGCGATATCCATGCAGTGGAAAAACTTCGTCTTTAAGCTCTTTAACTCTTGATTCTTCATGTCTTGTGTCTTTGGTCTTGATATTACAATAACGCTCAAAACTAACCTAAACACTCTCAATATAGCTCTAAAATACAAGAGTTATCCTATACAAAGTAGAGCGAATCAATCACTTAGAACCATTTTTGAAAATCAAGCAAGTACGTCCCGTAAAGATAAGACAAAGAACGCTCATAGGACGCGTTTGCAAGATTCTCGGCTTGGGTAAGCTTAGAGTTCCCATCATTTCGGCTTATAATGAGGGTAGTTTGATCAGGGATACTCTTGAGATGAAAAGCGAAATAAATAGCATTCAAAACACAAGCGAAACACATGTCTTAGACTAGCGTCCTTTAAAGATGACTTTAAATGAATGACACACTTTAAAACAAGTTCTCAACAAAAACATAGCCAATCATGGAGGGAATAATAGAACGGGACTTGATCATATTAAAGTTATCATCCCTAAAAGCAACCGGAGGTGCTCGAAGGGACGTCTATCAAGTGCTTTTGTGAAAATATCGGCTACTTGGTCCTCAGTCCTAACATGATCTACTTTGATTAATCCAAGTTCAACATTATCACGAAGAAAGTGATGTCTTATGTGAATATGCTTCGTCCTAGAATGATGAACAGGATTCTTGGCAATACTTATAGCACTGGTGTTTATCACACAAGATAGGGACTGTGTTGAGGAACGTACCATAATCTTCAAGTTGGTACTTGATCCATAGGACTTGTGAGCAACACGAAGCAGCAGCAACGTACTCAGCTTCCGCGGTTGAGAGTGCAACGGAGTTTTGCTTTTTGGATCCCCAAGACACAAGGCATGAGCCAAGAAATTGTGCCATGCCGGATGTGCTCTTCCTATCCACCACATGGCCAGCGTAATGATGTCCGCGTTTTTAGGTAGATTTTTAGGGTCTAGATAGGTTAGTTTGAGTTGTGTTTCGTAGTTGAGTCTTGTGTTTTTGAGTCTTTTTGCATGAGTTTTCGTATTTCCTTGAGATTCGGAAACTACGCGCTTTTGTGTCGTTTTGTAGGTGTTTTGGAGCTTGAAGACGAGTTTGGAGTGAAGTTAGGAGAGGATGGATGAGCTAGGAGGAAGATCTCAAGTGGAAAAGCTAAGGAGAAGAGCTTAAGAGAAGCAAAATCAAGAAGAGAAGTGAAGAAATCGAGCCCAAGGAGGTCGACCTCGAGCCATTTGACCAAACTTGGAACGCAAGGAAAAAGAGCTTCAGGATCGACCCTGAGGGGGTCGATATCGACCCTATGGAGGGTCGAACGCGCGTGACCGAATTCCTTATTCCGGATATCTTGTGCAAGTTTCCTAGTTTGTATTTTAGGAAGGTGTTTTGTTTGTGTTTCCTAGTTAGATTAGGATTCCTTTTCTTCTCTAAAAGGAGGTTGAACCCTTTAGTTTTTATTGATTCATCTCTTGGGGGGGGGGTGGAGTCAATTAATCATCAAGACTTGGAGAGCTAGGAAGAAGACTTGGAGAGCAAGTTTGAGATTTTTGTAAGATTGATATTTTGTTTAAATTGAATTCTAGTTTGGTTTTGATCATGTCTTCCTCTTCTTCTTCCTCTTCTCTCTTTGCTATGTGTGAGTAGTTTTCTTAAGTTCTAGGGTTGGGCAAAAACCCAACACAATCATGCATGTTTAAAACTTGAATTCATGACTTGAATGCTTGATGATCATATCTAACCTATCTTGTGCTTAATCCTTGGTGAAAATTGAGGCATGTCTTGTGATTGACTATAGCGAAAGTGAAAAGTTAGTTGCTTGATTATATCTAATAGGATTATTTGCGAAAGTTGATATTCCTAGGTTGAAGGATAGGTGGAAAGTTGTTTGATTTGTGAAAGTTGATTGAATGGCTTGAATTGTTTGCGAAAGTTAACTTTTCTATGATCTAGATGGCATGATAGTTGTGAATTCTTGTTAAAAGCATGTATGGTTGTTGTTGTGGTAGCCCTAACCCTGGAATTTGCCTTTTATATTGATTGAAATTCGTGTCTTTTGCCTTTTCATAGTTTTTTTTAACTAAACTCAGCATTATTCTCACTCCCGTGGACGATCCTGACTTCGCTATACTCAGCGGGGTCTTGAATACAAATTTATTTGTTCAAGAAACCCTTCAACAAATTGGCGCCGTTGCCGAGGAGTGTGCAATAGTGCCTAGTTTAGTTGATATTTGGGTGAGGGACTAGCCCAAACCCTTTGTGTGTTTTTGATTTGTTTTGTTTTTGTTTTTGTTCTTAGGTTAATATAGCCATGGAGACCTTTGAGGACCTTGAAAGAAAGTTGGCCGATCTTGAACTTCAAGTGCTAGCCCTCCAAAGAGAAAGAGAAGCCGAGGCTTATGCGGCTCAAAGAGCACGAGAAGCCCGAATATACCTCCAAGCACAACTCAACACCTTCCAAGAGGACGCTCTGGCTCAATATCAATTTCAAGAGCTCGTTAGCGAGCCTCCTCTTGCCGATATCGACCTTCCTTGCAGAAGTGAGCTTCCCAATGATGCTTGTTCTCCTCTCGAAGCTCCTAGTTTTGATCTTAGTCCTCCTTCTAAGGCCAAGGAACCTTCCATTGAGCATATTGAGCCTTTATCCGAGTCAAGTCCTCCACTCATTCTAAGCCAATCATTCCTCATCAAGACCGGAGCTATCATAGATGTTAAGAAGGGACTCGTATCATATTCTAATGGTGAAGAGGAAGTAGAGGTCCGCTTCGACAATACTTTAAAGGAGACCCGTGAAGAGGAGATGAAGAACTTGGGGGATGATCCGGAAGAGAGTCTCTTGCTAGGAGAAGGCGAAATTGAGAAGGTTAAGGGCCAAGAGGATGAAGTATGGAAGGGGTCTTTGCTACCAATGTTGAAACCCAACCCACTCGTGGAGGAATTTGAAGAAAATATGGTTGGGTTTGGACCTTCATTGACCCCGGATGCTAGTAAAGAGTGGGCAAAGCATGAAGAGAGGAAGATCGTCACCGTGGGTCCTTTCGACTTTCCTAAGTCAATCATGGTCCCTATGCTTGAAGGTGCCTACAAATTCTATCATTTTCCTTTCAAGATAGGACGCAAGGAGCTATGGACCTACAAGGATCCCTTTGTTGAGTATTGTGAGGCACCACCGCACCCACCAAGTTGGTTTTATCCTAACCCTTCTCACGAAAGTTATTCTTGCGCTTTTGATAAGTTGAAACGATCTTTGAGTGATATATCATTATTTTTCAATTTATCAATATGCTACATATGCTTTCATGAGGTGTCTTCACAAGATTTGATAGGTTACTTAGAGCCTTGGCGATGTCCGATCATAGGGATTGAGCTAAGGAACTTCTCGTCAAACTAATGACGTTAAACAAGCGCTTACGGGAGGCAACCCGGCTTCTAGATTAGATTTTCCTTTTTATTTTTGATTTTCCAATTTCTAGATTAGATTTTTGTTTCTTCTAACCTTCCTTAGATTAGAATAGGATATACATTTGTTTGGATAGGATCTTTGTGGGATTTTTGCAGGGTGCTAAGCTTCAAATGCGGGCTCAAAAAGGACGGGAAAAGACGACTTCACACGAGGTACATGAGCCCTCAGGACCGACCCTCATAGGGTCAGTCACGACCTCCTTCTTGCTCTACCTCCCCCTCATGCATCTCTCAGGATTGACCCTAAGGGGGTCCTGCTCGACCCTAAGAGGGTCGTGCCAGCATCCATCTCCTTGAGGACCTCCGCCTCTAATCAAGCTTCAAAGAGTTTTTGTGAGTTTTCTTCTTCTTTTCTCTTTACTTTTTCATGTGTTTTCATGAATGGGGACATTGCATGATTTAAGTATGGGGTCGGGAAGAAGAAATCTCACATGTTGTATATAATTGAGTCTTTGCTTGCTTTGTTTGATTGGTAGTTTGCTTTGTTAAGAGAAAAATCTTGAAAAATTCAGAAAAATTCAGAAAAATTAGAAAATGTCAAAATCCAAAAAAAATTGAAAAATGTCGAAAAAACCAAAAATATTTTCTTCCTTGTTTGTTTTAGGATAGAAAAGCATTCCATCTTAGATGTCCTATGATGAAAATTAATTTTCATGTTTGTCATGTAATTCCTTTGGCATAATTGGATAGTGTAGCCTAAGTTTATAAGAAATTGCTTTTGATTGTGAAAAAGGACTTGTGATGAAATTGAGCATATGTGTTTTGAGTGAAAGTAATTGCAATCCAACAAGTTTTTACCTAGTGAGAATTTTGGCCATATAGGGAGAACATCATTGATTCCCTCTTCTTTGTTTGTGTGATTTTGCTCTCTTTATGCATATGTCTCTTGTCATTGATATGGTTATCTATTTCTTGAAGCCGTTATGAGATTGATTCATGCATGTTGATTGTGATTAAGAACTTGTATTTTTAGCTCATATTATTCCATTCCTACCTTGAATTATCTTTGCTTGAAACCTTGTTCTAGCCTTAGCCTTTTGTTTGAAGCTCCACAAAAATTATCCCTAGCCTATTAGCTTGACCCTATTCCGGGAATTGAACTTAGATGATGAGTGTTGGGAATAAGTTTTGTAGAGTGATATTTAGGTTGGGTTTGAAAGAGGTGACATTGTTAAAGGGTAGAATACAATTTGTTGAAATGTAGTGTAATAGGATTCTTGGCTTGGATTGCACATTGTTGAAAAATTGAAGAAAAGAAGTAAAGAAGCTCGAACAAAAGCTCTCAGGATCGACCCCTTAGTGGGTCGATCTCGGCCCCCAGTGAAAAAAGAAGCTCTCAGGTTCGACCCCCCCAGGGGTCGACCTCGACCCTCAGTAGACTCGAGCTAAGAAGAAAAAAAAAAGAAAAGAAAGAAAGAAAAGAAAAAAGAAAAAAATGTTTAAGCGCAAAGCCAAGAATTCCTAGTATTTATAAGTTGTATATGGGAGTTTGGGTTAGAAATTGATGGGTGTGAGTGTCAATGATGAAGTGTTTGGTTATGAGTTTGAAAAGAGAAGAAGTGAGTTGTTATGGTTTGAAGTGTTGTATTTAGGAGTTTGATTCCCAGATTTAGCACCACATGGCCAAAAAACTTCCTACCTATTGTTATTACCGAACCCCATTACAACCCGGCCGAATGGAGTCTTCTATGAAGATTTCATTGAGCCTAAGTTCTTATGAATATTAATGTGTCTTGACTTCTCTAGGTAGAGAGATTGGTGATATAAGTCTCAATGATAAAGTAGATGTTGCATAAAGATTGAGATGAGAGTTGATTTATTGAGCCTAAACACATGAGAGTTGAGTGAAACACTTTTATATCCCTTGTGAGGTTGGATTGTGATTGCCTAGCTTGAGACTCATACATATGTGATGACGTTAAAGTTACTTGTCTTCTTTTTCACTTGTGTTTAAAATGTTTTGACAAGGGCTATTCTTGAAGATTGTGTTATTGGTCTTGATTTGCATGATTATTGCTTGAGGACAAGCAAGTCTAAGTATGGGGTGTTTTGATGTCCGCGTTTTTAGGTAGATTTTTAGGGTCTAGATAGGTTAGTTTGAGTTGTGTTTCGTAGTTGAGTCTTATGTTTTTGAGTCTTTTTGCATGAGTTTTCGTATTTCCTTGAGATTCGGAAACTACGCGCTTTTGTGTCGTTTTGTAGGTGTTTTGGAGCTTGAAGACGAGTTTGGAGTGAAGCTAGGAGAGGATGGATGAGCTAGGAGGACGATCTCAAGAGGACAAGCTAAGGAGAAGAGCTAAAGAGAAGCCAAAGCAAGAGGAAAAATGAAGGAAAAAGTCCCAGGATCGAGCTAGGAAGGGTCGAGCACGAGCTAAGTGAAGAAGTTACAAGAAGCTGAAAAAAGTGCTCTCAGGATCGACCCTGAGGGGGGTCGATCACGACCCCTAGGGGGGTCGATCCTAGGCACCGCCTCTCCTTTATCCGGATTTATTGTTGGGTTTCCAAATCTGTTTTTAAGGAAGGTGTTTTCTTTGTGTTTCCTAGTTAGATTAGGACTCCTTTTTGTCTATAAAAGGAGGTTGAACCTTTAGTTTTAATATTGAATAAGACACATTCAATCAATCCAAGACTTGGAGAATTAGGGAGAAGACTTGGAGAGCAAGTTTGAGGTTTGTATTGACCTTTGGTTTTTATTTGAATTTTAGTTTGGTTTGATCATGTCTTCTTCTTCTTCTTCCTTGTTTCTCTTTGCTATGTGTGAGTAGTCCTCTTAAGTTCTAGGGTTGGGCAAAAACCCAACACAATCATGCATGTTTAAAACTTGAATTCATGACTTAATGTTTAAAGATCATATCTAACCTATCTTGTGCTTAATCCTTGGTGAAAATTGAGGCATGTCTTGTAATTAACCCTAGCGAAAGTGAAAAGTTAGTTACTTGATTAGATCTAATAGGATTATTTGCGAAAGTTGATATTCCTAGGTTAAAGGATAGGTAGAAAGTTGTTTGATTTGCGAAAGTTGATTGAATAGCTTGAATTGTTTGCGAAAGTTAACTTTTCTATGATCTAGATGGCATGATAGTTGTAAATTCTTGTTGAGAGCATGTATGGTTGTTGTTGTGGTAGCCCTAGCCCTAGGATTTGCCTTTTATATTGATTGAAATTCGTGTTTTTGCTTTGATCCCGACTCCCTAAGTCGTGTTCGAGCCATTGCCTGTGTGATTGTGTGTGTTCGTGCCTTTTCTACTCTTAGGATCGACCTCCCTAGGGTCGAGATCGACCCTCGTTGGGTCGAGCCTGAGTTGTTCTACCCTTGTTTTCTTTGCTCTTTCCGTAGTTATCGATTAAACTTAGCACTATTCTCACTCCCGTGGACGATCCTGACTTCGCTATACTCAGCGGGGTCTTGAATACAAATTTATTTGTTCAAGAAACCCTTCAACATGTTACTAGTGAGGCTAAGGACGGACGCTTAGCTCAGTGAAGTGTAACGACTCGCCTAAGTTGTAAGGACTCTCTCTTAATAAGATAAGGACGGCTATTGAAAATCCTCCAAGCGGAGGTAGAGGTTTACCCATAAGACTAGTTGGTCTTAGTGGGGTTCCTCTATAAATACTCGTGTCCATTATCTCATTGTGTTTTCTGTTAAGTCTAATTTCCGTTGCACCTAAGGACGCCCTTAACCCAGTTAAGGACGCCTTCACTAACAGACTTATGATCCAACAGGGATGGACGCCAAACGGGATGAGCGGGGGACCAGTCAGATCTGAGACGGCAGACGCCGGATGGAGACCGCAAGGGAGAGTGGACACCGGATGGGATGGACACCGGACAAAATGGATGCCGGACGCAGAGAGTGAGAGGCTACTTAGCCGAGAGTGCAAGACCGCGAGAACCAAACTTGAGATTGAGAGCAAGGTCCACTCAAGACTTTGTTTCTGAATGTGAACGGAGCGGTGGTACGAACTAAGAAAGTGGTAAAGGTAAGTTTAGGGTTTTGACCTAGTAGTATTTTATTTTCCCTTTCTATAAACATATTACATATATATTTTTGGATATCCGTATGACTCAGAACGTCTATCCGTATCCGGTCCAAATATCCGGAAAAATTAGCGGATCGGACCAGGTACGGATCAATTTTGAACAAATGATTTTGGATGCGGATATTTTCGAATCGAATCGGGGGATTTTCTGGATCGGATCGACAGATTGGATAACTTTGGTTAGCCCTAAGTACCGTCCCTACCATATAGGGACACCCAAGAGTTCAAGCTTACCATCATAAATCACAAGAATGAATTGCCTAGAATATAGGGATGGTGTCCCTTGCGATAAGGAAACATGCGATCAAAAGAATTTAAACTCAAATTCAAATTCAAATGTTCAAAAGCTTCCAGCACAAAACTATAATTATTGTGGTAGTGCCTCAAAAGCTTCATTTGACAGGTTACAAACATAAGAAACCAAGATTTCGCTTTCAACAAACAAGCCCCAATGCATAGATGTCGTTTTCGCCAGAGGAAAAGCAGAACTGACCATCGGATGAAGTCAAAAATTTGAGTTGTACTACTTTGTGAAAGCGACTTGATGTTTGAGGAATCTCTGAAGGATGCCTGAAGGTTAGAAAGATCAAATGCCAAGCTAGAAGTATCCAAAAGAGATCTCTAGGGTTTGCATATAAATACATCTGATGGAACGTAAGTCAGTTAATGAGGGCGTCCTTAACTGGGTTAAGGGCGTCCTTTAGTGCAGCGGAAAATAGACTTAACAGAATACAAGATAAGTGGACACGAGTATTTATAGAGGAACCCCACTAAGACCAACTAGTCTTATGGGTAAACCTCTACCTCCGTTGGAGGATTTTCAATAGCCGTCCCTTATCTTATTAAGAGCGAGTCCTTACAACTTAGGCGAGTCGTTACACTTCTCTGAGCTAAGCGTCCGTCCTTAGCCTCACTAGTAACACTCCTTTCAACCTAACAAGTAACCTAACACTCTTAGCTATAAGGAAGCTATCACTCACGTCTCTCACGGTTCGTTGTGAGAGACAAACTACAACTCTAATTGATTTGTGGTTTGTTTTGGATTTGATGTGGTTGGACTTTCTTTCTCTTGCTTCAAGCTCACTTGATCTTCTTGATCTTCGTTCGTGTTCTTGAATGCTTCGGGAGAGCTTGAGAGAAAGTCTTCAAAGTCCACTCTTGCACACACATCCCGCTATGCATACTCCTTGGAGAGTATTTATAGCGGAAGTGATTCTTGTCCTCTAGCGTCCTCTGAGACTTGGCAGGATCCTCGATCTTTGATCAACGGTGCGATGAGCGTCTTGAGGAAGTCAACTCTGTTGACGCTTGGGAAGCCTCCGCGTGGGTAGGGGACCATCGCTGGGAAAGCGACGTCTTTGGCATTGTCTACACGTGCCCAGACAAAGGAAGCTTCCTTCTGAGGACTAAGGCCGGACGATGATGTAATCATGTTGGGGCGGCCTTGATTTGAATTTGAACTTCGTCCGTATTTTGGCGCGCGTCCCTTCTTGATGAGGACTCCGTCCTATCTTGCGCAGGGACTCCGCCAATTACGTTTAGCTTTGGAAGTTCTGGTAACATGCGTCCCTACAGCATAGGGACTGCTGTTCACTTGTTGTCCTTTTCGCTCATGTGCGTCCACTGGACTTACCTGAGATCAAAACTTGGACAACTTATCAAATACATTTGAGTTTGTCATTATCAAAACAAGGGACGATTATTATTGGTTTAGATATTAACGACTGACGTCCTTAATATCGTCCCAACAATTTCCCCCTTTTTGATGATGACAAACTCTTTCAAATAATGCACACAGAAGTAAAGCTTTTAGCAAGAGGAACTACACTTTGATTTTCTTTTCAGCTTAGATTGGCATGCAACACATTCTTTTAAGTGCGTTCTATTTTATTCCTAACTAACGACCTTTTGACTTGGCCGAAATTCCCCCTGAACACATGCTTTCTATGATAACTTAAGGACAATCGCATCTCTGCAAAACTATACTTCCCCCTTTTGGCATCATCGAAAAGGAGAACAAGTCGAAAAGCATGCAAGCACAAAGTCATAACTAAAGAAAGGTACGCTTAGACAAAATGAAGCATAAATGTAGTGAATGGCATTCAGAATGAGAAACGAGAACGTTCAATACAGACATTCACAACAAGTGTTCAAAACGGGGACAGCGTCCCATTGTCTTAACAAAAAACTCAAGAAATGATAAATTGTTTCAGGGTTAGAGAAGGGGGAGGTGATCATTTTCTGGGACGCTTGCCAAGGGCTTTGAGGTGTTGCTCCTGAAGATGGTTGTTCTGGGCAAGGAGCTCGTTGTTGCGCTCAAGAAGGTCTGTGTGGACGTGAAGTGTGTCGTGAACCTGCTGAATTAGATCAATCATGATGCACTGGTTCTCGATCATCATGCCCACCAGATACTTCATAGAGTGCCTCTCAGCCTCATCAGGGACGCTCATACCATCGAGCTCGTCCTCGTCATCAGTAGCGTCCTCAGCTGGCGTCCCAACTACTTGGACATTTTCAGCTTCGTGATCTCCTTCTCCAGGTTCAGCAGCAGCAGCAGCTTGAGCTCTCCTCTCAGCTTCGGCTTTCCTTTCAGCCTCTTTCCGTTCCTTGTCCAGTTGGCGCTTAACGGACAGAAGGGGCTCATCACACCTGAGTTTCCCAACTGGAGGGAGTGTAATTTGCCTGACGTCCCAATGAATGCCAAAGGAACGCTCTTGTTTAGGAGCATAGAGTCCCTGCTGCTTCAGAATTTGCTTGACCAAGCCGGGGAAAGGAAGAGAGTGCCTGCCTCCTGTGCACTTGCCCATGTGTTCCAAGATTACTCGGGGCAAGTTTATCGGCTTGCGTTCCAAGAAAGCGTCCAAGAGAATACTATCAGTGATCTGAACAATGGACTTCTTCTCTTGGCGGGGGACGACCATGCGCACAATGAAGTGATGCGCAAGGACGCCCGTCTTGGTGAGGAAATGAGCAACTCTGTCCTTAGCAGCTGGCTGTCTCCCATTGAATATTCTGTTGAGGATTTCATCTTGGGAGAAACGGCCAAAGTTTTTGCACGGCAGATCGTGCAGAGCATCTTGCGGAGAAGGACGCAGGCCTAGCATTTTGCGGACGGTGCCCTCAGCAACTGAGTACTCGTCCCCATCGATTTCAAAAGTCCCCTGAGGCTTCCCGTTTACTTCTGTGATTTCGAACTTTGAGTAGAAACGGAGAACCTCATCAGGGTCAACATCAGCGGCCTCAGCGCCCAAGTGTGTCCAACCCTGGAACTCAAGAAGATCCAAGAACTCTTGGCGCTGGTTCTCTGCCAGAAACTCGGCGGTGAAGAGGAGCGGCGATAGGATTTTCTTGAAGCGTTTCTGCTTGGAGCCATTGCTCACGATCACTTCATCACCACCATCTTCTTCATCTCCATCTCCCTCCTCTTCCTCAGGTTCCTCATCCTGGGGAGGGGCGTCCTCGTCATCGGAGGCTGCGTTCCGTTGTTCTTGGAATTCAACCATTGCAGTGTCCTCAGCTGTGGACGCCTATTCTGTGGGAGGCGCGTCCACCGCTGGAGTCCTTGCCAAGGACTCTGTGGGAACGGATGGAGGAGACGTCCCTTGAACTTGAGCAGCTTCTTCGACGGCCGGAGCAGGCGGAGGAGGAGGAGGAGAAGCTCTAGGGGGAGAGGGAGAGGGAGTGCGGAGCTTAGCTTTTGGGGGGGGAGCAGAGGAGGAGCTGGGCGGAACCACTGAGATCGGTTTCACCTTGAGCGGAGCAGAGGGAGGAGGCGGCAGAGTAGCAGGGGTAGCATCCTTGGCCTGGACCTGGACTTATGGAGCGTCCTTGGCCTGGACTTGAGGAGCGTCCTCTACCCTTGGAGGAGATGGAGGGAGTTGACGAAGGTCCTGCATACTCGCTTGGATCGCCTTCTCAACGGCTGCTTTCTCTGCTTGCTCTTGCTGTTGGCGCGCCTTCTCCTCTTTTGCCAGTTGAATTTCGGAGAGGCGAATGGCGGCCATTTCTTCATCCGTGACGCCCTCAAGCTGAGCAGAGGTCTTGAGGCGTCGTTTTGGGGCAGGAGGAGGGGAGGAAGGGACTGGGGTTACTTGGGAGGAGGAGGGAGGCCCTTTGAGTTGGAGTTGTTGAGAGGGAGGGGGAGAGGACGGCCTTTTCCTCTTCTGGGACGGGACGGAGCCCGCAGGAGCTACCAAAAACTCCATGATATCGGGGAGAAGTTTGGCGAGCTCGTCGACCGTCCCTTTAAACGTGTCGGAAATGATTGCCGGTCCCATGAAGGGGGGGTTTTTGAAGTTGGTCTCTTGGAGGCGGGGCTTGACATAAGTCGTCATGAAGTAATGCATGAGCCTCTGGGTTTTGGGAGGGTAGTCCTGGATGGACGCCCTATGGCAAATATTGGCAAGGGTTTTGGGTTCCTTTTCAAGCCAGTCCTCAACGAGAGGGTCAAGAGGAGGACGGCGTTTGGGTTGGGATGGAAGGCCAAAAGTGGTGCCTTTGCCAGCGATCCCTTCGTCGGACTCCGGCTCAGGTTTGAAGGGCTTCTCCAGAAATGAGAACCGCTTCTGTTGGGATTTGGATTGGGGGCGGGGTTGTTGTCTTTGAGGTGGAGGTTGGGAGCGAAGGGGCTTAGGAGGGGTGTTGGAGTGGCGGCGCTGGGTGCTTTGAGAGGAGGAAAGGTGGCGAGGGGGTTCTTGGCGGCCGGAAGGTCTTCCTCTCGACTCCATTAATGACCGGCCTTTCACCGGAGGAGATCTCGAAGAGCTTGTGTTTTTCGCCGCCGACGAGAGTGAGGGATTCTTTGAAGCTCTTGTGTTGGCCATATTTGAGATGGTTTAAATAGGAGAGGATTAGGGTTTGGAGAGAGATTTCGGGATTCGGTTGAAGATTTGGAAGATCTTTGAGATTTCTAAAAGTGTGCAAACAGCAGATGAGCGAAGAAAGGTTTTCGGAGTGCACAGGTGGGTATATATAGGAAGAAGACGAAGTTGGACGGTCAGGGGTAACAGGGTCTTTACACACAGCTTCCTCCACCCGCCTTCCCACGCGTGGCTTTCTTCTTTGCTAAGGAATACAGCTGTGGAACACTGTTTGCGCATATCCCGAGATTTTCGCTGACGATTCGCTAAAACGGTTTACCTTCCCAATTTCAACCATTCAAACTTCTCACAACTGCAAAGGACTCTGACCTGACGTCCTTTCAACACACAAAACTACACAACACAGAACTGAACCACGGCGTCCCATTCACTGATCTCAACCTCTGTAATTAGAACTCTGTACAGACAACTCTCAGCTCTTAACACACGTCCCTTTGATCACTTAGAACCATTTTTTGAAAATCAAGCAAGTACGTCCCGTAAAGGTAAAACAAAGAATGCTCATAGGACGCGTTTGCAAGATTCTCGGCCTGGGTAAGCTTAGAGTTCCCATCATTTCGGCTTGTAATGAGGGTAGGGTGATCAGGGATACTCTTGAGATGAAAAGCGAAATGAATACCATTCAAAGACACAAGTGAATACACATATCTTAGACTAGCGTCCTTTAAAAATGACTTTAATGCATGACACACCTTTAAACAAGTTCTCAACAAGACATAGCCAATCATGGAGGGAATAATAGAACGGGACTTGATCATTTAAAAGTTATCATCCCCAAGAGCAACCGGAGGTGCTCGTAGGGACGTCTATCAAGTGCTTTTGTGAAAATATCGGCCACTTGATCCTCAGTCCTAACATGATCCACTCTAATTAATCAAGTTCAACATTATCACGAAGAAAGTGATGCCTTATGTGAATATGCTTCGTCCTAGAATGATGAACGGGATTTTTGGCAATACTTATAGCACTGGTGTTGTCACACAAGATAGGGACTGTGTTGAGGAACGTACCATAATCTTCAAGTTGGTACTTGATCCATAGGACTTGTGAGCAGCACGAAGCAGCAGCAACGTACTCAGCTTCCGCGGTTGAGAGTGCCACGGAGTTTTGCTTTTTGGATCCCCAAGATACAAGGCATGAGCCAAGGAATTGTGCCATTCCTGAGGTGCTCTTCCTATCCACCACATGGCCAGCGTAATCTGCGTCAGAGTAAGCTACCAGGTTCAGGGACGTCCTTCTGGGATACCATAGACATAGGTCATCCCGTCCCTTGAGATATCTGAAGATTCTTTTGACCTCTTGCATATGGGACTCCTTTGGATTTGCTTGGAATCGAGCGCACAAGCATACAGCGAACATGATGTCGGGACGACTTGCCGTAAGATATGGCAAGGACCCTATCATTCCTCTGTAGAGCTTTTGATCTACACTCTTGCCTTCTTCATCAGCATAGAGGCGAGTGTTTGGGGAGATGGGAGTATCAATGGGTTTTGAAGAGTTCATCCCATACTTCTCAAGCATTTCACGGATGTACTTTTGTTGATGAATCCGCGTCCCATCTTTGAGCTGAGTGATTTGGAGTCCCAAGAAGAAGTTGAGTTCTCCTATGAGGGACATCTCAAACTCATTACTCATCAAGTTCTTGAATTCCTCTACAAGTTTCATGTTAGTGCTTCCAAAGACTATGTCATCGACATAGACTTGGACAATCAAGACATCTTTAAGGACTTTCTTTAAGAACAGGGTTTTATCAATGTTACCTCGTGTGTACCCGTTGGACAAGAGGAAGGACGCAAACCTATCGTACCATGCACGAGGGGCTTGCTTGAGTCCATAGAGTGCCTTGTCCAAGAAGTACACATGATCTGGGTGATCAGCGTCCTCAAATCCTGGAGGTTGAGCGACGTACACTTCTTCTTTGAGCTTGCCGTTGAGAAAGGCTGTCTTGACGTCCATTTGAAAAAGCTTGAACCCTTTGTGAGCGGCAAAGGCGATGAGGAGGCGAATGGCTTCAATCCTGGCGACAGGAGCGAAGGTTTCATCATAATCGATCCCTTCCTCTTGCCTATAGCCTTGAGCCACAAGCCTTGTTTTGTTTCTTGACACGTGACCACTCTCATCAAGCTTGTTCCTGTAGACCCATCTCGTCCCTATTATGTTTTTGTTTCTCGGACGAGGGACGAGGGTCCAAACCTTATTTCTTTCGAATTGATTAAGTTCCTCTTGCATGTCCTGAATCCAATCAGCGTCCTGGAGTGCTTCCTTTATGTTCTTAGGTTCAACCAAGGACACAAAGACGTTGAAGGCACAGAACGCTATGTTAGCATTAAGGGACTGATTCACGGCTGATCTTGTTTGAACTCCTTTTGACATATCTGAGATGATTTGATCCATTGAATGAAGTCTCGAAAGATGGGATCCCTTATGAGTATCGTCCCTTACAGGAGTACATCTAGGGTCCGTCCAATCAGATTCATCTGAGTCAAACCCGTCGTCTTTATTGAGAGTTTCATAGAGTTCCCCCTCAGGTTGAGCGTCCTCTTCTTGACGCTGTTCTCCTTGTAGGCTTGATTCAGCGACCTCATGTTGAGCTGGAGATTCACTTTGAGATGGAACTTCCTGAACAACACTGGGAACTTCTACTGAGACTTCTTCAGGATTTTGAGTAGCGTCCTTAGGAACATAGTATTTTCCAGAGGACCCGAAATCAACTTCATCATCGGAGTCATCCTGCTGCAGAGGAGATGAGCGTTCTTTCTTACTTTGTTTATCTTTGTGAGAAGAACTTTCTTTGAACACAACATGAATGCTCTCCTCAAGCTTTAGAGTTCGTTTATTGAAAACTCTATACGCTTTACTGGTGAGGGAGTATCCAAGGAATATGGCTTCGTCACTTCTTGCGTCAAACTTTCCAAGTCTTTCTTTATCATTGTTGTGAACAAAGCACTTGCATCCAAAGACTCTGAGATAGTCGATGCGAGGCTTTCTTCCATTCAGCAACTCATAGGACGTCTTCTTCAGCAAAGGACGGATCATGGCTCGATTGATAATGTAGCACGCTGTAGCAATAGCTTCAGCCCAGAAGTACTTGGGGACGCTATTGGCTAAGAGCATAGTCCTTGCCATATCCTCCAGCGTCCTATTCTTTCTTTCCACCACTCCATTTTGTTGAGGAGTCCTTGGAGCTGAGAAGTTGTGAGAGACTCCATGTTGATCACAGTAGCCCACGAACTCTGAGTTTTGAAACTCCGTCCCATGGTCTGATCTTATGGATTTGAGAGGCGTCTCAAGCGCAACTTCCACTTGTTTGATGAAGACTTTGAATGCGTTGAAGCAATCTGTTTTTGAAGCTAAGAAAAGAACCCAGGTGAATCGAGAAAAGTCATCTACAAGGACATAGATATACCTCTTTCCACCATAGCTTAACGTCTTCATTGGTCCACAAAGATCCATATGGAGAAGTTCCAAAGGTTTCTTTGTGCTGACATCGTTCTTTGACTTAAAGGACGTTTTTGTCTGCTTCCCTTTGATACATGCTTCACACTGTTCAATTCTCTCAGGATCAATTTGGGGAAGACCTTTCACAAGATTTCTTTGATGAAGCTTGAGGATTGTGCTTGGTCCAGCATGGCCAAGTCGGCGATGCCAGAGGTCAGCGTCCTCCTTTGACACAGATAAGCACAACTCAGATTTTGGCTTGAACTCCTGATTGAAGATGTAGACATTGTTCTTTCGGACTCCTTTGAGGATGAATTTGTTGGATTTCTTGTTGATGACGAGGCACTCCTTTGAGTCAAATGTAACTAAGTTTTCACCTTGATCACACATTTGAGAGACGCTTAGGATGTTGAAGCCAAGTCCTTCAACAAGGCTAACATTTGTCGCTTTGATAGACGGATTGAGAATAGCAGTTCCCGTCCCTTTGATCTTTCCTTTGCCCTTGTTGCCAAACGAGACAGTTCCTCCCATGGCGCTACTTTGGATAGAGGTGAGATGGATCTGGCTTCCTGTCATATGGTTTGAGGCGCCACTATCAATGATCCATGGGCGTCCCCTCACTTCCACCTGCCAAAACAAGGTTAGTGTATGGCGACCCAGGCAAGGTGTTCCTTACCTGGTTCGTTACAGAAATAGAACTCTGGTTCTGGCATGTAGTCACTTATATTCACATCATTTGAAATAGCATGCTTTCTGAAAGAACTCTTAGATCGTCTAGGACGTCTAGGGTTGGCCTTAGGGACGGACTTATCATTTTCAATGTTATTCCTAGCAGCTTTGCCACTTTCAATGTCGTTCTTCAGTTTCAGGCAATCATATTTGAAGTGATCTCCTTTTCCACAGTACCAACACGTCCTATAGTAAGTACCAAGGTAGTACTTCTTGTTGGGACGTTGGATTTTGTTCTTTTTCATCTTTTGAGGGTTACAAACTTTTGAACCTTCCCCCTTAGCAATCTTCTTATAGATCCTATGACTAGTGGAGTTAGTGTAATAGTCCCTTTTACCTTTCTCTCCACTCTCTAGGACTCGAATTCTTTCAAGAAGGTTCTTGGTCTTTTCCCTTTCTAATTCAAGTTCTGAGGTTTTGCTAGCCTCAAAGTCACTAGGGAGAGAGTTCCTAGTGTCAGACTCGTATCCTAGTCCTCTTTTGGCTGGGACAAACACCATTGGTTGAACTACCTCAGTTACCGGGCTCTTCCCTAACACTTTCACCTCTTCCCTAAGCTTAGCGTTCTCTAGCTTAAGGCACATCACTTCAGTTTTCAGGGATTTAACTTCGACATGCGAGGACTCTAGTTGTAACGAAACTGTAGCACAGTTCTCACATTCAACTAGCCTATTTTCACTTTCAAGTTCAAGATCATCCATTCTATGTTGCATAACAACGCTTTCTTCCATGATTCTTTTAATGAGCTTAATAAGTTTGGTTTTGGAACAGTTCTCTAAGGAGTTCATCATGGATTCACGAGTTACCTCTTGTTCCTTTTCAGAAGCGTCCTCTTCAAGAACTGGGGCGTCCTCCACAGCCATGTACGCCACTTGCTCATTATCTGAGGCGTCCTCTACGGCTATGTACGCCACTGGTCCTTCTGGTTCTTCATCATCAGAACTCACATTATCCCATGCGGCTTCGCACGCTCCCAAGAGAGCTTTCATCTTCATTTCTTTTGAGTTTAGTCCCGTAGTACACCTTTTAGCAAAGTGTCCTTTCTTGTTACATTTGTAGCAAGTAAGTTCCTTCATCTCTGCCTCTGTATACTTGGGACTCTCCTTTTTGTAAGGCATCTTGTGTTTCTTGGAATCTCTGGCCTTTTTACCCCATAAGCGAGCAACTTTGTGTAGAAGGGCAATCTCTTCCTCTTCTTCCAGCTGTTCCTTAGTCTTGCTTTCCTTTTCTTTCAAAGCTTGAGCACGCATCCTTTCACGATTCTCATTTTTATTTGCTTCCACCATTAGGGCAATATCTCTTTGGTGGCGCAGATACTCAGCGTACTCTGGAGTTGACGTCATCAAGGCAAGATCTGTCTGGGGGTTTCTAGCCAACTCAGCCATATCAGCTTCCCTTCTCGCTTCATAGCCTCTCAGCTTCCCATAGATCTCTTCCATATCCAGGGTTTTGTTGGCTGTGTTCTCCTTGAACGTAGTCCTATCAAAATTCCATTTTCCTGTAAGCCCATCAATGACTACTCCGACTCTGTTTCTCATTGAGACTTCAGCTTCTGGGATGCCTAAATTTCGCATCTTGGTCACAAGAGCTTCAAAGCGGTATGAGTAGTCCTTGACAGATTCGTTAGGAAGCATTCTGAAGGCATAGAACTCTCGTTTGATTTCAAGCTTGACGTCTTCCTTCATCTCTGCCGTACCCACATGGTACTTCTCAAGAGCTTCCCATTGTAGTTTGGCTGTTGCCAAATTGCTAACTCGGGTGGCGTCCCTTTCGTAGAGGGACGCTTGAAGGAAGCATATAGCCTTAGCGTTTGTTTCCAAAAGCTTGAATTCGTCAGGACCCCACTCGTCCTCTTTGTCTTTCTTGTCATCAGGGATGGTAAGGTCACCCTTCATGATCACTCTCCAGCATTGATAATTCTGACTTCTGCAAAAGTTCTCGAAGCGGATCTTCCAGCGGTTGAAGTTGCCGTCCGTCAGACGAAGAGGCTTTACAAAAGAGATTCCAATAGGTTCCATGTCCATCTTGTACCTGCAACTCAACAAAAATCTAGAGCGCCTGCTCTGATACCAATTGATGGATCGTAAGTCAGTTAATGAGGGCGTCCTTAACTGGGTTAAGGGCGTCCTTTAGTGCAGCGGAAAATAGACTTAACAGAATACAAGATAAGTGGACACGAGTATTTATAGAGGAACCCCACTAAGACCAACTAGTCTTATGGGTAAACCTCTACCTCCGTTGGAGGATTTTCAATAGCCGTCCCTTATCTTATTAAGAGCGAGTCCTTACAACTTAGGCGAGTCGTTACACTTCTCTGAGCTAAGCGTCCGTCCTTAGCCTCACTAGTAACACTCCTTTCAACCTAACAAGTAACCTAACACTCTTAGCTATAAGGAAGCTATCACTCACGTCTCTCACGGTTCGTTGTGAGAGACAAACTACAACTCTAATTGATTTGTGGTTTGTTTTGGATTTGATGTGGTTGGACTTTCTTTCTCTTGCTTCAAGCTCACTTGATCTTCTTGATCTTCGTTCGTGTTCTTGAATGCTTCGGGAGAGCTTGAGAGAAAGTCTTCAAAGTCCACTTTTGCACACACACATCTCTCTACCGCTATGCATACTCCTTGGAGAGTATTTATAGCGGAAGTGATTCTTGTCCTCTAGCGTCCTCTGAGACTTGGCAGGATCCTCGATCTTTGATCAACGGTGCGATGAGCGTCTTGAGGAGGTCAACTCTGTTGACGCTTGGGAAGCCTCCGCGTGGGTAGGGGACCATTGCTGGGAAAGCGACGTCTTTGGCATTGTCTACACGTGCCCAAACAAAGGAAGCTTCCTTCTGAGGACTAAGGCCGGACGATGATGTAATCATGTTGGGGCGGCCTTGATTTGAATTTGAACTTCGTCCGTATTTTGGCGCGCGTCCCTTCTTGATGAGGACTCCGTCCTATCTTGCGCAGGGACTCCGCCAATTACGTTTAGCTTTGGAAGTTCTGGTAACATGCGTCCCTACAGCATAGGGACTGCTGTTCACTTGTTGTCCTTTTCGCTCATGTGCGTCCACTGGACTTACCTGAGATCAAAACTTGGACAACTTATCAAATACATTTGAGTTTGTCATTATCAAAACAAGGGACGATTATTATTGGTTTAGATATTAACGACTGACGTCCTTAATATCGTCCCAACAACATCTCTATGGATTATATGCAAATCAACTTCTTCACACTAAACACACTCAAGAACACATTGAGAGAGTTTGAGAGCTCAAAGAAGAAGAAGTTCAAGAAGAAGAAGAATAACCACACAAAGAAGAAACTAAAACTAGAGAAGGAGTTCCTTGTAGAGAAGGGAACTCGAGTTGTGAGGATTGACTTAGCCTTACTTTGTTATTGAGTTGGTCTAGAGAGCTAGGGCTGAGGGAGTTCATTAGTGATCCTATAGCGAGGGATTTGTATAGGTCAGAGAAGTTTGAACTTCGCTTTGTAATAGTTGCTAGGGATATGTAAGTTAATATCGGTCAAAAATTATACCGGTTCAAAAACCGGTATGCGTTTAAGGATTTTAATCATACCGCTTTTTGGATAAAACCGGCATAAAAGGGTAGACACGGATACCGGTTTTTATAAAAAAACCGGTATGTCTATGATTTTCATAAAAAAATAAAATAATTACACGAGTTCTCTGCCTAAAACCCGGCCTTCTATCTCCCGCGACCAAGGCCATCCTCGTCACAAACCCTAGCTCACTCGCTCGTCACAAACCCTTCCGGGGCCTGCTCAATCTAGCCGATGGCGGACTTTATAGAAAACCGGTATGCACACATGTATATTTATTTTATACCGGTTTTTAAAAAACCGGCATCCATAAAACTTTTATACCGGTTTTTAAATAACCGGTATAAAAACTTTAATTACGGTCAAGTTAATAGCCCACAAAAAACCGATATCTGCTTTAGAAAAAAACCGGTATAAACTCATGTTTTTGTACTAGTGAAAAGTAAAGGAAGTGATCATTCAAAATCCTCCAAACAAAAGTAGAGTTTTATCCATTGGACTAGTTGGTCTAAGTGGGTTGCCTCTATAAGGAAAGCGTCTTTAAGTTTTATTTCTTACACTTTAGTTTTTATTCCGTTGCTAACGAACACGATCCAACATTCTTCTCTTGGTTCATGATTTTGTAGGCAATAATTCACAAAATTCTATTTTAAAGTTCACGTCTTTTAAGTCATACTATTTGTGATTTTATTTCATGTTCCCTTTGGTTCATGTTTTTACAAGCATAGGTTCATAATATATCAATTTGTGGTTCATGTGTTTTGGCTAATAAGATTGGTATGTTTGTTCAAATCTTTATATGGTTAGGTTCATAAAATTGTGAGTAAGGCTCATGAAATTTATTGCATAGTACTTTTTGTGTCATGAATTATAGTTCATAAATGATATTCTATTAACTCATGTATTTATACACATAGGATCAAAGAAAATTATCAATTAGGTTCATGATATATAATTCATAAGGCTTGTTATTTGAGTCATGTATCCCAATTCATATATTGTATTTTTTGGGCCCATATTTTTGTAAGTTTATTCATGATAGTTTTTCTTACAATTCATGCCTTGTAACCAACATGAAATGGTGAAGACATTGCCTGAAAGGTCAAGTAAGCATTACGGAAAAAAAGGTTGCCTAAGTGATTGGCCTAAAATAATGAACTCCAAAATATTACTAAAATTCAATTGATTCTAACATAGTTTCATCGTATCAACACAATTAAATACTAAAACATATTATTAAATTAGAATACGGTGAACACCATCCTTAAAAATTGACACATAAAAATCATTAATTACTTCTATAATGTATGTGTAACTATCGATTCAAGTGGAATATATACAATTCCACCTCATATGCAACAATCATTCTTAACTTCTTACATTATCAACATCACAAAAGCATTCTTACACATTGAAAGCAACCACAATGTTCGATCTCAAGCGTCAACATAGCTCAACGTTCAATTTCAACATCTTCATCTTCTGTTTTCAATAGGGAGTTAGCATGAGCTGCAAACACTAGACTACATATGCAATGAAACACCAAAAATAGGGTTGGGCAACACTAGCTTGGACCGGATTTTTGGACGGAACCGGGACTGGACCCAGTCCGGTCCTCGCTCCATGAAAATGGAAAAGTCGGTTCCGGTCTAGGCCGAATTTTTATAAAATTTGATAAAAAATTTAATATAAATAAAATTATATTAATTTTAATGTTATACTCCCTCCGTCCCTAAAAGATCGTCCAAAAGGACGGTTTTTGCGGTTTTTAAGAAAATGGGTAAAGTAAGTGAAAAGTTGGTGGAGAAAGGTGAAAAAGTGATAAAGTTGATGGGAATATTGGATATGGGGGTAGTATATGAGATTAGATAGGGGTAGTTTTATATTTTTGTAGAGAAAAAGTGATAAAGTTGAGGGTAAAAAGGGAAGAAATTAGTGATATAAATGGAAAGTTGTTAAAGATGGACAAACAAAGGGGGACGCCCAAAATGGAATACTGGACAATCTTTTAGGGACGGAGGGAGTATAGTTTATTTTTAAGATTTAAGTTTCACATTTATATTATACAATTAATAATATTGTATTTTTCACAAATCATATATGATTTATGTAACTATATTATAATTTTTTATATAAAAGTATTACTTTTTTCTTAAAAAAAAGCTGGTCCAAAACCGGACCAAACCTATACCGGATGGGAAAAATCCGGTCCGATCCCCGATCCATAAGATTGGGCAATCCGGTCCTATACCGGTCCAAAATGGACCGGTGCCCACCCCAAACCAAACAAACAACCTGCTTTACTTATACAAAATAAGCTCCTACGAAGGATCAAACTAAGTAAAACCATCACTTTTGGTGTGGCTTAAGCTGATCCCTCACAATAAGTAGTAGCCTTGTCTTGATCTCCGTGGAGTGACCAAATTACTTTTGCTTATTAAAATATGATTGTTGTTTTGGTTCACAATGATTCATAATATGGCTCATAACTTTAGATGATATGGCTCATAAAATCACAATACGGTTTCGCACTAGATATTTTAAAGCATTTTATCACACACATGATGGCAATCAAACAAGTATAAGCCATCACCTAAAGAAACACAATAAAAGGGCCAAATATTGGTAATTAATTCAAAGAACAAAACCTCATCTATGAAGAACCGTAAATGTGAAATTGAAGCTATTAGAAAGTAATAGATACCTAAATCCATAAGGAGAGCATGGACATTAAGATCAAATTGACACAAAAATGAGCTAAATCAAAGGAACCAAGCACAATGATTATGTCGAAACATCGATTGAAATCTCGATTAAAGAAATTTTAATGTTTGAGTAGAAGAACGTCGTCCAATGGATGAAGAGGAGGAGAGAGGCTCGTCGGTGGAGGAGGAGAGAGGCTCGTCGGCGGAGGAGATCAGAGGCCTCACGGAGAGATCGAGAGGTTTGAATCCCGCACATATATCGACGGGTTTAGGGCAGGAACAAGGCTCGTCGGAGGCGGTGGGGCGAGGGGAGGCTATTTGGGTTGTTTGCGAATTTTGACCACGGGCCTATTTTGCATATATTGACGTTTAGGATTGTTCTACCATTTGAATTGTTTGCATATATGACTTGTTTCAATCAAATCTACTATGGTACGATGATAAGGAACAAAAAAAACATGTTATGGAGAAGGACAAAATATAACTTATATGCATTTCTTTATTTTTTCGCTTGGGTCAACTCAATGCATGCTCTTAATTATTTTTTTGTTTAGGGCCTTTAGAGGATGACAAAACATGAAATGGAAAGGTTTGCAACAAAAGTGTGATTGCATTAGTAAAACTTTTAATTTTCTTGCCATTGTTATACATGTCATTTATTTCACTATTACTTTTTATTGTTAATGATGAGTTTTTGTATATAAATTAAGTAAAATGAAAAAGAATTTTGATGGTTTAAACTAATTCTTGTAGAAATTTCATCCACGAAATACCCTCTATGTTTGAAAAAACATGATAGACTAAGCATAATGCCTTTATAGTCATTGATTTCTTAGATCTAATGGACTATATTTGCTCTCATTTTACATTCTAACACTTGTTCTGACCTGATCACTATTTTTAAAAATAATTAAATAAATCTAGAAGGTAAAAATACCTTTATATGGTTAAAGATATTCCTGTCAAATCATGACTTCTAATCTTTAAAACAAAACCTTTAGGCTTATATTATTTGTAACACACTAAAAGTGATAATAAAACACCAAATTCACATATTTTGCTAATAGGTCCCTTGACCAGAAACTCATCTCTTCCCCTTTCACTCCCGTGAACTACATTTAGGGCAAATTAGAATTCTAATCTAGTTTAATCTAGAATACTGACTCGGCTAAAGTCGTCGTGCCAAGATCAAAGATAAATAACCCAAACAAACAGACTAGTATAGCATGCAAGTAAGGGGTCGAACCCAAGAGAACCGAGGCTTCTAGTATTAATATAATTATCAACTAAAGATAAGGGGGATTTAAGAGAAAGATCTAAACTAAACTAAACTAAGAAAACAAAACAAACAAACAAATAATCAAATATGGGAAACAAGTTCATTCAAAAGATCCACTCTAATATAATTCCTCGAACATAGATTCATCCATTGACTTCATTCACACCTATGGTTAATTCCTATCCTGATCATTAACAATTGCAAGTCCACGGTCCAAGCAATTCTATAACCCTAGGCAAGGAGGCTTAACCTAGAATTAGCATAGAGAACAAGGATATGTAGGATATAATATCAAACAATCAAGCTACGAGTCAATTGCAAGATAAAGCAATCAATTCTTTTCTTAATCCTAGTTGCATAGACAACAGGTCTAGGTTAAGTTGTTTTCATAGATTAGTTTTGTCCACGGTCCAAACCTAATCAAAAAGTAGAACATCAATCAATTCAATAGGTTCATGACTCCTAGAGAAACAATAAACATTCATAAGATGAAGCACAAGAGAATCAATATTAACCAAAGGATAGAAATCAATTATCAAAACCTCACGAGTTCATACATCAGAGCTTCTCCCTTGAACAAACCCAAGGAGACTAGCTCTCCATAACTAAGCTAAGCTAAAGAATTTAATTGAGAAAGAAGGTAGAAGGTATAATGTAGAATGTATCTAAAACCTAAGGCAGACTCCTCCTTAAATAGCCCAAGGAACAAGCTCCACAAGATAGATAAGGAAAGAGGCAAAAGATAGAAAAGGAAACAAGATAGAAAGATTTCGGCCCGCTTAGTCTTAACCGCGCCCGCGCTTTCACAACAGAGAACAACAAGTCGGTCTCGGCAGACGCCGCGGTCGCGGAATCTCGACAGAACGTCTAGCGTCACTTCGGAGGCTGTTTTGACCATCTTCGGCTTGGTATCTGACTTCGATGTAAAAAAATGAATTGAAGCCCTTGAAGGTAGCTTTCCAATGGCACCGGAATCAGCTCAATCCGACCTCCGTAGCTAAAGATATAGTCTTCGCAAGCAAGTGGTGTCGCGCAAACAGCTCTAAACGCCTTAAAAGTCTTGATTCTTGCATTCTTGTGTGTTCGGCCTAGATATTACAATTACGCTCAAACCCAACCTAAACACACTCAATCTAGCCCTGAAATACAAGAGCAAACCTATACAAAATAGCCCGAATCAAATTCCCCCATACTTAGATCTTGCTCGTCCTCGAGTAAGCTCAAAACAAATATAACAAGTCAGCACATCTAAGATCTCAGGAAATACAAGGGAAGATAAAAACACTCAGCTCACAACCTAAACCCAAAAATAGAGAAATCATGAGCATAAAACAATGAAGCTCAAACACACACCTCACAACATGATATATCACTCAAGCTCTAAAAAGTGTAGAGCAACCTAGGATCTACCCAAATAACATACAAGCCCCAAAGTCCCCAAGCAAAAATGATCCTAAAACACTCGAATTTTACCGCTCAATTCTGCTTAGGCGCCCTTTCGGGTTTTCACCTAACCGCTCTTTTCATTTTTCTCACGGTGTGCTCACAAAAACTCACAACTCTCATAAACCTCATATTACCCCAGCCTAATGCTGGTCCGGGTTACCTGCTTATTACTTGAGCCGCCCTTTCGGGTTTTCGGCTCATCCCATGATTTCATATGCCTTTTTTCAATTTTTATGGCTCTTTCTATCTTTTTCTTTTTCTTTCTTTCTTTATTATGCAAAAAGTATGGTGCAAGTGCTCCATGAAAAGAAGAAAATCAAAAATCTGAAGCAAATCTCTAACTAAGCTAACTAGGATAAGCGAATGCGAGTACTCCCTCCCCCATACTTAAATCCTTCATTGTCCTCAATGAAGCAAAGAGAAAGGATAGAAGCAAGGAAGAAGGTATATCAGAAGACTCACAATCGAATGAAGAGAGGTGGAATGGAAGAACTCTTCAAAGGTGGTAGAATGAAAGCAATTCCGTAATCCAAGTCTGATGGCTAGCCGCGGGCGCGGAATCAGTGCAGAGAGCGAACTGCGCGTGGAGTGAAGCACCGCGGGCGCGGCTGATGGAGCGCGGTCGCGGCACTCGTCCAGGGATGAGGTCTTGACTTCGTCTCGAACTACGTGATGTGCAAACAACCTTCGTATCTTGACTCGTCTTTTGAAAGATGAATCAATACTTGAACACGAGCTGTGGATAAAGAAATCCCGGGGGAACAAAGCTCCCCCATACTTAGGCTTTTACACATAGCCAAAAGAATGGAACTACAAAGGTGGATGGAAAGAAAAGAAATAAAAAGGATGGAAAGATAGAAGATAGAAAAGAATGGATATAGATAGATGAAAGATATAGAGATAGAATGGGACCAAAAAGTCCTCTTTTTTTTTTCTTTTTTTCTTTTTTTTCGATTTTTTTTTCTTTTTTTTTTCTTTCTTCTTTTTTCTTTTTGTTCGAACCAAGGTGCCTCCGCGTGCATGGCATAAGGACCGCGACCGCGGGGGTCTAGTACCTGTACACCGGGGGTTCTGGGCTTGGCCGCGAGCGCGGTGTGGTTGCCGCGACCGCGGATTTGCACCAGAAACGTCCTTTCGGACCTAGTACCTACACATTAGTCCGAATAAAGAGAAAATAGCCTAGGCTAAGAATGGAAAAACAATCTATCTAATCATTGGGTTGCCTCCCAAGCAGCGCTTTTGTTTAACGTCGTTAGCTCGACGTCTTCATGATTGGACATCGTCAATGCCCTGAGCATCAAATCAAAGTCCTGCACAACCATCTTACAACAGGACACATAGCATATTGACAAATTATCAAGAAATAAGAAATAATTCAAACTCCTTTTTAACCTATCAAACATGCTTGAGCAATTAGGGTGAGATCTTCTAGAGTGAAACCAATTAGGTGATTTATGTGATTTTTCAAAATATTCACCAAAGCATGCAAATCCCCTATTTGAATTATCACTCTCACCAAATAAAAAGAACGAGAAGTCATCAACTACCCTATCATGCTCAAAGATAGAATCCTTAATGAAATTTTGACATGTAAGCACAAAGCAAGGATCAAGAAAGAGAGAGGAAGTGGAATAAAGGATATAAGGATCATCCAGACTGATTTCCGGAATCGCGGGGTCGACACTTTGGATGTTGGAATTCGAGACACCATCGACAATACCCTCATGGCTGGAAGGCAGCGGATCAACTTCCTCAGGAGCTGCGGGCGCGGTTTGTGGGCCGCGGTCGCGGTTCTCCTCCAGGGGCAGCTCCTCCGTTTCTGCGTCGGAACCGCGGTCGCGGTATGCATCCCGCGGGCGCGGTTCTTGGTCAGAAAGCGTTTTAGCCTTCAGCTCGTCCTGCCTTAGCTGACTCCATGCAGCCATGGTGACGAAAACCTTCAATTGTTCCTTAGGTGTCATACTCAAAAACTTTTCCCCAACCTCACGGTCCAACTAAACCAACGTCTTGATTGTCATTCCTAGGTGATTACTTGACATAGTTGCTCATGAGACGTGAGAACGCCACGAGCAATCAAGTCAAATGACTCGTCTTGACATCTTGTGAAATACTCACAGAATGGTTCGTCCTGAAACTGCTTAAACTTGAAGGAAGCCATTAGAATATACAAGTGTGGACCGTAAAATAGGTCCACACAAAGCCAAAAAAAAAATTAACACTAGAAACAAACCAAAGTTCCCCGGCAACGGCGCCAAAATTTGACTCAGCTAAAGTCGTCGTGCCAAGATCAAAGATAAATAACCCAAACAAACAGACTAGTATAGCTTGCAAGTAAGGGGTCGAACCCAAGAGAACCGAGGCTTCTAGTATTAATATAATTATCAACTAAAGATAAGGGGGATTTAGAGAAAGATCTAAACTAAACTAAACTAAGAAAACAAAACAAACAAACAAATAATCAAATATGGGAAACAAGTTCATTCAAAAGATCCACTCTAATATAATTCCTCGATCATAGATTCATCCATTGACTTCATTCACACCTATGGTTAATTCCTATCCTGATCATTAACAATTGCAAGTTCACGGTCCAAGCAATTCTATAACCCTAGACAAGGACGCTTAACCTAGAATTAGCATAGAGAACAAGGATATGCAGGATATAATATCAAACAATCAAGCTACGAGTCAATTGCAAGATAAAACAATCAATTCTCTTCTTAATCCTAGTTGCATAGATAACAGGTCTAGGTTAAGTTGTTTTCACAGATTAGTTTTGTCCACGGTCCAAACCTAATCAAACTGTAGAACATCAATCAATTCAATAGGTTCATGACTCCTAGAGAAACAATAAACATTCATAAGATGAAGCACAAGAGAATCAATATTAACCAAAGGATAGAAATCAATTACCAAAACCTCACGAGTTCATACATTACAGCTTCTCCCTTGAACAAACCCAAGGAGACTAGCTCTCCATAACTAAGCTAAGCTAAAGACTTTAATTGAGAAAGAAGGTAGAAGGTATAATGTACAATGTATCTAAAACCTAAGGCAGAGTCCTCCTTAAATAGCCCAAGGAACAAGCTCCTCGAGATAGATAAGGAAAGAGGCAAAAGATAGAAAGGGAAACAAGATAGAAAGATTTCGGCCCGCTTTGGAATCGCCATCACCGCGGTCGCGTCGTCTTCACCGCGCCCGCGCTTTCACAACAGAGAACAACAAGTCGGTCTCGGCAGTCGCCGCGGTCGCGGAATCTCGACCGAACCTCTGGCATCACTTCGGAGGCTGTTTTGACCATCTTTGGCTTGGAATCTGACTTCGGTGTAAAAAGATGAATTGAAGCCCTTGAAGTTATCTTTCCAATAGCACCGGAATCAGCTCAATCCAACCTCTGTAGCTCAAGATATAGTCTTCGCAAGCAAGTGGTGTCGCACAGACAGCTCTAAACGCCTTAAAACTCTTGATTCTTGCATTCTTGTGTCTTCGACCTAGATATTACAATTACGCTCAAACCCAACCTAAACACACTCAATCTAGCCCTATAATACAAGAGTAAACCTATACAAAATAGCCCGAGTCAAATACCGATGCTTAATTGACATAATTTCTCCCTCAATCATGGATCAATTATGAGTATCATCCAACGATTTCGAAAACTAGGTCTAAAATTGAGCAAACTAACCAAACCTACATACTTATAAGAGATGGTAATATGTGTTCAATTAATTCGTTTTGTGTTAATTTGAAGATAATTATAATTGAATTCTGTATAAGAGTTTAAGATATAGTATTACAGATCTAAATTTGGGGCAAAAGAGAATGAGGCTGATGGCGGTGCGGACAAGTGGCTCATAGTGTAAAAGGTGATGGTGGTCGGTGGGGAGGACATCGGCGGTAGACTGAGGTGATGTAAAATAGTAGAACATTCGATCGAAGGAGAGACCAGAGAAGAGGAATTGAGGGTACAGGAGACATGAGTGGTGGGTGGATGAGGGAAGGAAAGGTAGTCTGTGGTGGTGGACGATGTCAGGGTGGACAGTGGTGGTCGTTGATGGTATGTGAAAAACCCTTACTTAGGAAGGAGAAGGGCAATTTGAGAAAAAAGACTAATTTGTAAATAATAAGAATTTGATGTTTTATTATTAATTTTAGGGTGTTACATTTAGTAGTTATGATCAGACCTGGCAAAACGGGTTGTTCAGATTGATTTGGATCGGGTCGATCGAATCGTTCATTCGGGTCAAATAGTTATTTCGGGTCTTGTTCGGATTCAGATTCGGATGTTGTTCAGGTTCGGGTATAGCTCGGATTCGGGTCGTTTTGAATTGTAATATTTTATATTAGTTCGGATAAGATTATTTCGGATCGGATGTTGTTCGGGTTTGGCTCTAGTTTGGCTCGGGTCCTTTCCGGATTGCTTCGAATCGGATAATTTCGGATCGGGTCAATTCAACGAATTATAAAAAATAAATCTTTTAGGCATTGCACTCGATTATTAAACGTAAACATGGATTAATAGCAAAAAGTTATTTCGGAGAGTATATTCGTATACTGAATTGTTGTATCCCATGTATTTTATAGTAAAAGTTATAATAATTAAATACGTTATATATCTAAGTACAAAAGTATATTACTTATTAAATTGGCTCAACAAACAATATATATTAAGTTATTAATATATAATATTATGATGACTTACACTTGTACGACACACAAGAGTATTTTTTGAATGGTTGTATTCATACTTAATGTTCATATTTCGGGTCTTTTGGATCGGGTAATTTCGGATCGGGTGATTTCAGGTCAGGTTTAGTTCGGGTCATTTCGGTTCGGATGATTTCGGATTATATTTTATTCGGGACATTTCGGTTTGGATCAGTTTCAGATCGGATCTGAGTCATGTGCGAATTATTCATTTTTCATTGTTCGAATCCAAATTCAGATTTAATTCGGGTCGGTTCGAATTTCGGGTTCGGAGCACTTTTCGCCGGATCTGATTATGATCCGTTAATAACATACGAATGCGAGATAACACCACAATTTCACCCATATCGCATTGGCCTTCTCAACCAGTAGAGAGGCCATTTTCCTCAGAAGAGAAAAAAAAAACAAAAAAAAAAAAAGAGAAAACCCAAATAGAGAGGCTACCACAGCTTGTCTTCTTTTGACAGCTTCTCCTCCCATTTCCGAAGCGGTTTTCGTCGCCTGGTTTGCCCTTGCTGATTTTGAGGTTTCATCAATCACTTCAATGGACAACTCCGCAGATATCAGCGATTGGGAAGTCCTCCACAGCTCAGACGCGTCCGATTCCGGCGCAGAGGAATCGGAGGTGGAGGATCCGCCACTCGAATCCAGCTGTGAAGCCGTGTTCCAGTCGGATTACTTTAGTTTGGATCCTCATCAAAAGTCACCTAGCAGCGATGACGGCTCCGCCCTATCCGATAATCCGAGCTGGATCGATCCGGCCTCCGACGCCCCTTTTCCAGCTAGGAGGAATTGCGCTGATTCTTCGTCCGAATCCGGGAGCGATCTGTCAGAGAAGAAGGCGGAAGCGTCTGAGAAGAAGTACTGGTCTGAGTTTGGGGAGGCCTTTAACCTCGATTACAAGAACGAGTCGTTTCTTGAAGAATTGGGGACTCAAGGGGAGGCCAAGTTAGGGTTTGATGAGAAGGATTCTTGCGGGGATGAAGTTGTTGATGATGAAGCGCTCGGTCTTGTGAGCGGGGAACCGAAGCCTGAGGGCGACAAGGAAGGTGATGGAGAGACTGCAAGTGTTGTTTGGTGGAAGCTTCCGCTTGAGTTGTTGAAATGCTGTGTGTTTAGAGTGAGTCCGGTTTGGTCCTTGTCGGTGGCGGCTGCAATTCTCGGCTTTGTGATTCTGGGGAGAAGGTTGTATAAGATGAAGCGCAAGACCCACGGCCTCAAGCTCAAGGTCATTATTGATGATAAGGTCAGTTCCTTTACTCCTGCTCTCTCTGACGTCATTCATTCGTTTCGGAAAGCGTTGGCTCATACACTAGTAATGGTATTGAACAAAGGATTTCAGTTGCTACATCCACAATTCAAACACTTGCTCGATGCAAGGGTGCTTATTTTGTTGTCTGCTGAAGCATTTGCCAGTCCTCGGAGATGTTTGAAATCCCATAGGCCGATCGCCTCGTGTCTTGCTGTTCAGGATTATTTCAGCATCAATATCATTTAACTTATCAATACCTTAAATCACTATTAGCATGAGTGCCTCCTAAAATCAGTATCAGTATCAGTATCATTTAACTTATCAGTATCTTACTGTTATTTGCCGAAGACAACCTTAGTATGGAATCAAAAAACAGTGTTTTATTTGCCTTGTTTGTTTGTTTGTTCTAAACTATAGGAAGTACCACTCTTGCCATATTTATATACTCCAGACAACAGATTTTTTTACAGCTTTGTTGAGTCTTTTTATGCACATAGTCGCTCAGCAGGCAGTGGACTTGTGTTACTATGAATGAGTACACACACACTGTCTTACCACTTGGCAAGCATCAAATTTTGTTTCATTCGTTTCACACCAAGGCTTTTGTCTTACACTCTTACCTTTGTTTTTCTTGTGCTGGACGGAACATGTGCAGAGGGTGTCTCAGTTCATGAGCGGTGCCGCTCGCCTTAACGAAGCATTCTCTTTGGTGAGAAGAGTCCCGATTGTACGCCCTTCACTCCCAGCTCCAGGGGCAGCTCCGTGGTCCGCCATGAGTATGAGATAGGAAGCATCATCCATACCTACATACATAGTTACATACACTCATACTGCGTGTATGTATGTTTGCTTGAGGTGTGGTGGAAGATATTACATCTTGCTTATAGCTTTTCCTCCACTTGTATAAATATGAAGTCTTTTGTATAATCGAATGCTTTGAAAGTCGGTTTGTGATTTTAGATTTTATAATTGAATGCACCAAGCCAAGTATTTTCTTAAATCCTATGTAACATGTATTCTGTAGGGATGTAGCTATATGTGTATATATAAGTGTGTGTGCGTGCGCGCGCGCGAACAATCATGTCAAGATAAGTATGAATAAAATCGGATCCTTGGGATACTAGTACTGTATATTGTGTATGCATGCTAGGAATAGGTTTGTTAATTGTGGCAATGATTGCCTCCATGCTGGAGGGAAGTGCATTAAGCAGCAATCAGCCATGGTTTCCCTTGAAGCCAGAGAAGTCTGTTCTGACCTTGTCCAGGGAAGATGACCGCTATCATATATACCACCCTCTGCATCGCACTGGGAGATGAAGGTGAGGAATTCTCGAGGACGAAAAAATGAGCATTCTTCAGTGAAGATTGTTGGACAAAATCTTGTATGCAATGTACACCTACGGGTATTGGCAGGGTCACAGAAGAGTCAGAGATGAAGACAATCAGTGTTAACATGACTAGTCTGTAGGGGGCCTGCATTGCCAAAATGTCCATATCACCTAACTGAGTTTGTAAGTCTTATAATTTCAAAATACATCATCATTAATCATCGACCAGCGATTTCCATTTGAACTTGCAGGACGAAGTAATCTTAGTAATGGGCTAATATCATACATCCATTTTGGTCATATGTACTAATGGCTTCTCTTGTGAGAATATCAATATCGTCATATCAGATTCGTGTGCTTTAACTAAAACAATATGGGGCTCAAGTTTTCTCCTTTAGCTCTGCAACTGGAATGTACACCGTCGCCTGCGCCCTACTCAAATCCATTCCATCAACAACTTGAAGCATCAGCATTTTTTTCATCCTCCAAACCTTTGTTTCTATTTGATTAAGTTGTTCCATCAGTTGTTCTGCTTCTTGCTTTCCGTCAACAAAGCTAACCTTCTTTTCTATTCTCCTCTTTTTCTTGACTTCCAAGAGATGCCTCTTCAAGCTTATGTCCTCCTCACTTACAAAGTCTACACCATCCTGAGAGTAACAGTAAGACCCAACCATCAGAAGAGAACAGCACGATAAACGGCAAGGATCATATATAATAGAAATAAAAATATAACGCCAGAATCATGGCCGATGTCAGTAGGAATCTAATCCAACTCACCTTTTTTGTTCTGAGAGACATATATCGCGCATTCTTGAACCATTTGTCCACCTAAAAGTTAGCCATCCTACCTTTATCATTCAATGTAAATGCAATCATCAAATATCGAGTTAGGATTAACAAGTAAGCTTTTACCTTCTCATATTCTAGACCTAGAGTCTGTGAAATCTGCTGCTTGGTAGCTCTCGAGGGAAGTTCATTCACCATAAACACTTGACGAAGCTTCTAAAAGATATTAGCAACATTTAATTGGTGTATTTAGGTCAAATAAACAAATGTTTAATCAATCAAGTGGAAGAATTACTTCAAAATATAACACCAACTACCTCCACTGCATCAACAGGAATCCTCTTGAGATGCTTTCTGGGTTTTGGATCAACAGCAGCAATGCCTTCAACTTCCATCTGCAACGGAGACAGCCTTTCTTCTCTATCAAGGCTAGTGATACAAGTGCTAGCAGCAGCCCCCTGCTTTTCTTTCCGCCTCCTTTTAGGAGGACCCCAGTCTTCATCTTCACTAAGTTGCTCTAATATGGTAGGATCCTTTCCAAACATTTCCTGCAAGCATAGGTGAAAAATTACCATGTCAATAGACTTTCCCCAAAATATAGTGTTTGCAGTATCATCCATCTCTGAAAGATAATCCCGAGATCATTCTTGGGAGCCACCATACCCAAATGGGTGCTGGTGTAATAAGGATCTAGGGGGTCAGAATACACTTACCCTTTCCCCAACATAAAAATCGGGGGTGTGTAAGATAGGCCCAAGGAAATAAAGCAAAAACACGAAAGGTACGTGGAAAGAAAAAGGAAATATTTTGGCTAGAGCTTTATGAGACAAAGGAGGATAGAAAGAACACACTCAAAAACATTGGCATTAAGCAACACATTTTGTATGGAAAGAATTCTCAGCCTAAAAGCAAACTTCTCCTCACAATACACAGACACAAATATCCCTTCTTGTCCTATATATTGCAAAATGTATTGTCAAGCCCTCTACAGCACAAATATTTTGTTGAAGTAACCAATGGAGTTCGACATATTAAGAAGAGCACTATCATAAGCAACACACTACCAAGTTCAAAGTGACAATGAATGATAACCCTTAAATATGCAGAAATCATGGCTCTCTAAAAGGAGGGGGGCTACCCGCATATTCATGGAAATGATGGAACATAGAAACCTCTTTCCATGAATGCATTAACGACAATAAGGTTAAATAAGAAGAAATTTATGATTGACAGTAGCTGCTACATTTTGTTTGTTCATGCCATTTCTTGGTCTATCATGTCATTGAAATTTGTTGTCTTTCATGCCATTTTTCATACAAAAAAGGCACCAAAGCAAACATTCATATGATTCCTTATCTCCCCTCCGATCCTAAGCATTAGATTTGGAAAACAACAGATTAAAGTCTACATTTCAGTTAGATCTTTAATATACTTACGCCATACAACTTCCTGTAATCCACTGCGTAGCGGTGCCTTCTACCACTTATAGTTTCATCAGACGGAATTTCATCAATTTTTAAACCAGCTTTTGCATCCATTTTAATATCATCACTTGATATCCTGTTTTCTTCTTCACTTTCTAATGAAGATATGCTGTCAGAACTACAATGACCACAAGACTTGTCAACCCCAATGCTGGCACAGTTGTAATCACTGTTCTCATCGCTCAAAGGGTCATAGTCATTGTCTTCTGAGTCTTCATCTGGCAACTCTTCTTCCAGATTTAACAGTGTGGTCCCATCGCTTGGTGGTGAAGCTTCTCTAAAAATATCCTACATTCAGAATGGTTTCAAATTTGATCATTACACGATATTGAGATGAGCAAATGTATTCAGGACATTGAACAATTTTGCAGGCTTAACCTTCCATGTATCATTAACAGAGAACTGTGTCCCAAGATGTGCATTAATTGCTTCTAGGATATCCAACTTGCAATCACAATATTTGCAAAACCAACCTTGATCTCCAGAAGGGACTTGTGTATTGTCAAGAAAGAAGAGATATAAACTCAATTCAAGTAACAAATTAGCACTTTGACAAAGCAAAAGACAACCAATTTATCTGTAGGTCTGAACTGTGATTCATAGTGTTCCCCTACAGTGTATCAAGTTTATTGTGTCAGAAAGACAAGCCCAGGTTTATCTGTAGTCAAAGTGTGCTAAGCTTGAGTTTGTTGGTGTATTCTCCCACTACTCTAGATCAAACTCTCGTCACAAGACGGTTGTGTCTCATGGACCCCTTCACCCTTCATGAGTCCCTACCTGTGTACAAGCAAGCCCTCTTCACATTGTCACTATCACCATCACTACATCCTTCAGGTTCTTTGTTTGGTTTGTATTATGGGGGGTTGGGGCTTGATGATTAAGGCACAGATCAGTAAGCTTTAAAGCAGATACCGGTAAGACGTAACCACAATAGACACAAGAATACATGTTACAGGAAGAAAAATACTATTACGGAAAAACATCTTAAACATAATGGTCTGTTAATAACAAAGGTCTAGAACTTAATATTTAGTAAAATACATTGAGAAGTATCACTCACTACCATCATAGAACAATATTGATAGTCACGGTGCATATCTGTTTGACAAAGAGGTGAGTGATTTTCTTCACATGATTATTTTATTGATTGAGATGTGGTGGTATGCTAATCGTAAAGAGGGATTATTTACTTTATACTAATAGGCAGCGAGTAAAATAAGCTCCCAGAGCATTAACTTACTGTCTCCTGTTGCCAAAGGAGGATCCAGACATTTTTGGTGAAAGGCACAATTGCAGGTGCCATCACACAGTATGATATCATTGTCTTCTGAAGCTTCCTTCAATTTGCACTTTGCACAATATATCTACATGCATGAAACAAATCGTGACTTAATAACACAAACAATATTAACTGTACTTAAAGTGCTATTCTTCATAAAATCCACCACTACAAAAGATGAAACAATTTTGATGATTCAAGATGGTCAAATTAATGTAGGGCTTAGTAAAGGGCATGCAGATAGAAACAACACCTACATGATCATGATGAACAGATCCATCTGGAAATATCAATGATTTGTCGATCTGACCTGAAGAGCTTAACAGCTCCAGCTGATGAATGACATCACGTATTCCAAGTTTACATCTTCTTATCTGTATCATGGCTCTTTGTAATTCTTTTTCTGGCCTTAATTTCTCCCGGCTGCAAAAAGAGTGAATAAAGAAAGTGCCACATAGGATGTCATGGAAGGCATGGATGCTCAAGTGAAAAGACGGACAAGAAAGAGAAAAAAGCTAAGCCTTTTTCTTCCACACCACACTGCTTGCTCTCAGCCTTCTAAACGGAAGGCAGAGACAGGAAATCCCTATTCTGTATCATTGACAGAAGCAAGCTCAAGTTACTAAATATCTGCTTCAGATGTTTTGAAGAGACCCTAGAACCAACTCACTTCCATCAAAACAGCTAGCAGCACTGAGATTAAGATACTAATACAAAACTTGCTAGTTTCTACACAAGCATTAAGCAACAGCCACTTCATTTTGGTCTTTAAAGTCATTAAGTTAACGAATTCAGTTAACTACTTTTGCCATTAGCCAACTGAAGACAATGTTGTTAGGGGAGTTGGTGCTTATTAGTAACAAGTGTTATGTGAATTGCCGTATCTGGTTTAAGGAGGTGAATGAAGACTAGTGGGGGTCCCAAGAGTAGGGCTGAATAAGATTGTCAAGGAAACTCTATAAGAATTAATATGACAGAATAGGTGACAGAAGAGATTAGCCTCTGAACTGTTATGTTGAGTAAGCTCTAATGGCCCATCTAGGAATGGGAATGGGAATGGGAATGGGAATGGTTGATTCCAATATTTATGCTTGGTAGAGCTTATTATTAGAATCACAATCATTCCATAAAATAAGTCATTCCAATACACATGAAGAAGTTGATTTCAACCAAAATGTCAGGGTATGAGCCATTCCAAGAAATTATATTTCACAATCTTCATACCTCAATATTAATTTTTCAGACAGCCTTCATCTAGTGCTAACTCTGTTGGTTTGATATTGCAGTTGCTTAGTTTACTTGCATTATCTTCTAGATGTTAGTTACATGTTAAAAACTTGATGTGAATTGGAAAGGATGACAAATGCCATAGTGATTGTACATCACCTAAGAACCTTAACCTAGGAGCTCAGGTTAGAGGGTCCGTCACACGAGATCAATCAGGGTGCATCCAAAACAAAAATTCATCTTTTGTGTAAATGAGCAAAGATAATCATTAGCATACCTCTGACCCTTCCAACCTTCACAGCAGTAAGCATCAATAAGATTCTGTTCTAGCTTCAACTTAACCATCAGGTTTCTTGCTCGCCGTTGTAATTGACAGGGTTCATCCAGATGCATCATAGTTTTATTCTTCTCAACTCCCTTCTTCTTTTGCAATTCTGAAATATGCTCTTTTCCTCACAAATCACTACCCAGAGAAAGGAATGTCCCCTTGAAACGCAGTGCTAGGAATGGTGTCTCTTTAAGGCTTCTTTTTACATCTCTTTGCCTGAGATAAGTTAGACTTGCTATGTCAGCAAACTTGCAGTAAAAGGCATTCAATGATATTTAGCTTTTGCTGGGAATTGCTTGGAACCTTGGCATATCTTATATTGGGTATGACCTGTAAAATTTACATCAGATTCCCAAAACAAGGCACAAAATGATAATGGTGAACATAATGTTTATTCTTAAAGTCATACTTCTGCTGACCTTAATTTTCACTTCAAAATGTCAAAACTGTGGATGAATGTACTAGAGAGTAAGCTTCCCTAATTGAGATACAAGTGGCACATATGATGAGTGTTAACGACTGTGTTTCATACCGGAAATGCAAGCATTTAAATCTCTTACGATCATTTAAAGAACAAGTTTCTAAGAAACATAAGACAATCCTTAGGTCATACATATAAGATGGTAAGTTCAGATAGATGACCCTGTGACCCCTTTCCTCATATGATCATCAAATGGAGATTTTGTGGGACAGCCCAGCAGACCGATTCTAAAGAGCTAAGACTATGAAATTAACCCTCCATGCTCTGTGAGTGGAAAAACCTCATGATAAGCTTGAGAAAACATGTCAAAAACAATCAAGAACTTTAGATAAGAAACCAATCCAAGGAATAAGTCAAAACCTAGGAGGGCCATGGTACAATTGTAACATGCCAAAAGAAGTATTTGTTGAAGTTAGGATTCAAAAAGAAGTATTTGTGGCAAATCAGGCGAGAGATTCTGAAACCAAAGGAAGTATTTGTTGAAGTTAGGATTCAACACCAAATTGGTAACCAGCAATGATTCCAACAAGTGTATTCTCCTTTCCAGGCTATCCACCAAGAATTGAGTGAAAACCTGTATGTTTCTGGCTTTTCTTGTTCCTCACAGCTGCCGATGTTAGGTCAAACTCGGTATTTGATATTTCAAAGGAGACAATCTATACGAAATAGGGTTTTCAGTCATGAGAGTTGGAAATCAATTCTAAATCCAAATTTGTGCTCTTTCTGATGGGATTGTTGGTGAATTTCAACTAGCCATGGTTCTTTCCGTAAGAAATTCGAATGCTTAGATGTGTTTCTTCATCATCGTGCTTCTCTCTCACTTATTCCTTGATGACAGCCCAATTTCTGATTCCCTTCCAACTATAAATATGCTTTCAATGTCGGAAAATGATTAACCAGGACCGTCCTACTTGACACTAAACAGAAACATCCTACTGAGATCACCAAACATTTGGTAAAGAATTGCCCAAAAAAACAAGCAAGAAGTAATCGAAGTTAACCTGTATAGAGGACAGTAAGCAGTGGAAGGAGGCCGCCATAAGATGTCAACGAAACGATTGATTTCTTCATTCCATCTTTTTAGATGACGGATATACGCTGGTTAGAGGTGGAATTCGGGCCATTCGGGTCGGTTTCGGTTCGGGCCGTTTGGGTTTGGGCCATTTCGGTTCGGGCTATATTTCGGTCCAATTCAATTTCAGTTCGGGTCGGTTCGGTTCGGGCCAATTGAGTTTGTGTCTATTTCGGGTTTATTTCGGTTTGGGTTATTGCGGGTCGGGTTGTGTTCGGGTTTGGGTTACCATCGGTTGAGTAATATTTGAGTGCAATTAGAGCGGATCGGATTGTGTTCGGGCTATAGTTAGTATAAATTAAGTTGCATGTGTTCGGGTTTTAATGACTTTCACATGTTAGATATGTCAATTCGTTATGTTGGAGTTTGAATTAGTGTAATTTGTGGATTTAGTTAATATATATATGATGGAGATTTTGATAGTTTATAATTGTTTTATTGTATTCATTAGTTGGTTTTACTTCATTGGTAAGACTATATGTTAAATAAATTATGTAATATAAAATTATCAATTAAATTGTACTTTAGAAATGGCATATTATATTTTAATGTCTTTAATTAGTTGATCGGGCCTTTTCGGGTTCGGGTTATTATGGGTTCGGGTCATTGTGGGTTCGGGCCATTCGGGTTCGGGCCATTTCGGGTTCGGTCCTAGTTCGGTTCGGTCTTAATTGGGTTGGGTCAGTTCGGTTTTTGGGTTGTATTTAACTAAGTTTTCGGTTTTGGTTTGGGTTCGGTTCGGGCGGGCTGGGTGGGTTTTTCGGTTCGGGTCGGTTCATCCCACCTCTTGTCGCTGGTATACAACTGTGTGATAAACACCGGGTTTATGCCCAGGACGAAAATCTTCGCCCCCGCACGTCCCACTCCTTCCTATTGGTCGATGTAATTTATTTTGGTAGAATTAAAGGAAAAATATAGAGCGGACTCATAGTTTCGACCAATAGGAAGGGAGGGACACGGGAGTGAGACGTGCTCAGGGGATAGAAGATTTGAATCTTTATGCTCATACCCCAAAAAAAACGTTTCATTTGCTTGCATTTGTGTCAATTAAACAAATATGAAAATAAATTTAAGAGTTTTAAATTACTTTTTTACCGTATTTCACAGTTCCTTTTGCTATCCAAACAAAAGTGATACCCTATATTTACGAATTTAATTCTTTATAAAAAAATAAAAAAAATTATTCACGAGGATAATTTTTATTAACAAAAGGGAGGAATTAAAATAAAAAACTTAAATTTCCTCCTCCTGCATTCTCTTGCGCTTTGCTTTCTACAACTCCAACAATGGCGTCCCTCACCACCATCTCTCTCCTCATCCTCTTAGGCCCCGTTCGGGTGTAGCGTCTCGCCCTAGATGGAGATGAACGGCCGGCGAGACCCTCCACTCAGTGGGTGTTCGGGTGTAGCGGCACGGAGGAGATGGTAGATGAAAATGGGCGAGACGCAACCCCCTACCCCCTACCCCCCCCCCCACCCCAGATTGTAGCGTTTTCGGGCTAGCATCTCGTCCTTCATTCATCTACTCCTCCCAGATTTTTCAAAATTATTTCCAGCCATTACCCCTCGACACCATTCTCGTTCAGCCCTAGGCGATTTTCAAAGAACCTCTCGCAAGCCTCGCCGACGAGCTCGCTTCGAAGCCTCACCGTCGGTGTTCGCACTGGTAAGTCCCGACTCCTCTCAATGTGTGAAATTCCGTCTTTGATTTTCACCTTCTTATTTCCCCTCTCCTCCATTCTCGTTCCACAGATCTGGATCGAGGGCCGACGATTTTCGAAGAACCTAGGCGAGTGGTAAGAAATCAATTCCCTTTCATTTGTGTTGTCATTTTCCAGTTTTTGATTCACTCTTGGCTCCACTTCGTTCCACAGGTTTGAAATCGAGAAACCCTAGGTTCGTTCCACAAATCTGAAATCGAGGAACCCTAGCTTCATGGTACGTTTTCTAGACAAATTGCATTACTTTCATCTCTGAAACCCTAGTTTTATGTATTTACAACAACAATCAGCATTCAACCAATATATATGACAAATTTGTGATTTCAGTATTTACAACAACATTCATCATCCAAGCAAGTTGGGCGTAGGAGCAGACTTTTACCGTTTCAAGGCAAAAATTGAGCCAAAATGGGAAGACCCAGTTTGTGCTAATGGAGGAAAGTGGACTATCACATTCTCCTAAAATGTTATTGTTGGGACGCTATCAAGGACGCTAGCGTACTTGTTAGTGTGCCTGACAAACTCACTTAGATTCTAATAAATTTGTCCAAGTGTCCAGGAACGCCAGTGACAAAAGGACAACAAGTGCGTGGACGTCCCTGAGGTTAAAGGGACGCTAGCTAATAGGAAGTAAGGACCAGCAAGAAACTACTTGAGCAAGGACGGAGTCCCAAGCAAGTAGGAACGCAAGCAGAGCGTCCTTACTCACTAGCCGACAGGATGACATCACTCGACAACATTTGATCATCCAAGGACACGTGGAGACCGATCCTGTAGCAGAGTCCAACACTACGTGGCGGACGGTCCTGTAGTAGAGTTCATCAACACGTGGCGGCAAATCCTGTAGCGGAGTCCATCACATACAGCTGGATACAAGAAGCTTCCTCATCACTGCCATACTACGTGGAGGAAGATCCTGTAGCCACGTCCACGAAGGGCATGATCGTCCGAAGAGGAAAGACGCCCTTCCCAAGTCCTATAAATAGCCCAAGCATTTATTGTGACATCAACGCTTTCAGAGAATATTCAGAGAGAATCAGAGGAAAGCGACTCACTCAAGAACACGAAGAACTAGCTCAAGAACACTCAAGAACAGTTCTAGGCTTGTGCTAGATCGAGTGAGAATTGTAACCCAAATCACAACTTGTTTGTAACTTAGGAAAACCAAAAAGAGAGAGAGTCCTACAACGTATTGTAGGACGTAGGGATAGAAGTCCTTTAGAAGATTAAACTCACTCAGGTTGTAGGCTTAAAGGAGGACTGTTCACCAAACAAAACTGTTCAATTCAATTTCTACAAGCTAGACTGTTTCCCAACTGCATTGATAGTGTTACATGTATTGATGCATTGATGCATTTTTCCATGCATTGATAGGTAAACAGTCTCATGCATTGATGCATTGTTTCATGCAGTTTTTTATAATTAAATTTCGGTCAACTGAATTTATTGATGCATAGGCTGAGGCCCGACTTGTCTATAAAAGGCTTGGAGTGGGGAGATCATTTGGTGTAACAGCAGCTACTCAACCCCCAAACAGATTGGCAATACCCGAACTATAGGTTTGCATTTTTGACGGAAAATTCTTAGTTCATCACCATTCATCAATATATTTGCATACCCTAATATTATTTACCCATCCTTCTTTTGTGTAGGACAAAGATGGCAGGGCAATTCAACCGGGACGCAGCTCTCGATGAGGACTTCTATGACTGCTATTTCCAGAGGAGGAGGTTCATGGGAGAGACCGAGCACAAAAATTGGAGAGAAATGGCGAATATGTTTTATGAGAGGAGTGGACACGCTCTTCCGCCTAGTTATTTGAAGAACAGGTTTGACTACAACAAGAAGAAGCGGAGGGTCTATGAGAATCTGAGGAAATGTGGGATCCAGTTCATGTGGGACCAAGAGACCGGAAAGTTGGTGGGTGATGACCAGTGGTGGGAAAACCCCATTCAGGTAAGTACTTCTTCAAAAAAGTTACTTTTTGGTTAGGTTCAGTTTAGGTGGTTATTTTTGCAGCTCTAATATGATTATATGTTACGTTGTCGGAGACGCTGCAAGGAGGTTCAGGAGGATGGATGTTGAGCGCTCACAATTTGCAATGTGGGAGGCGGTCTATGGGGCCATGTATATGCAGTTTCCGCCCCCTCCTGCGAACCCAGTGAATGCCAACTGACTTGGAGTAATCTTTTAATCTTGTTTTCCCTAATTATGTGTGATTTTATGCCTTTTTCTAGACTCTTGGTGAACTTGTTTTGGGTATGTGTGAACCCTACGGTTTGGTGTATCTCTGATCGAATTCTATGGTTTGTTTGGTGAACTTGTATGACCTGAATATTGGACCTGCTCCACTTGTGTAATATTGTATGTTGTTTGACTATGCTATGCTTGGTGTGTAATGTTGTGTTTAACTATGCTATGCTTTGTTTGTAATATTTTATCTAAGGCCTTAAACATATATAGACACCTGAACTTGTCACAATTAGTCACTTAGACACCTAACCTTTGAAACGGACCTATTGGGCACCTGTACTTGACAAGCCCTACATATTAAACACATGTTGTCTGATGTGGCACTGCGTGTGTAATAGATGCGCATGAGGTCGAGTGATGATGCTGACGTGGAAATAAAAAAAAAGGAAATATATATTACTCCCTCCGTCCCTAAAAGATCGTCCAAAAGGGCGGTTTTTGCGGTTTTTAATAAAATGTGTAAAGTATGTGAAAAGTTGGTGGGAAAAAGTGATAAAGTGATAAAGTTGATGGGAATATTGGGTATGGGGGTAGTATATGAGATTAGATAGGGGTAGTTTTGTATTTTTGTAGAGAAAAAGTAATAAAGTCGGTGAGAAAGTTGGATAATTAAGTAATATAAGAGATTGAATGAGGGTAAAAAGGGAATAAATTAGTGATATAAATGGAAAATTGTTAAAGATGGACAAACAATTGGGACGCTCGAAATGGAATATTGGACAATCTTTTAGGGACGGATGGAGTATAAAAAATAGTATATTTCTAATAATAAATTTTTTTCTTCTATTTTTTTATTTTTATTTTATTTTACTTTTTCTTAAGCAAACCCCACCCGACCCGACACGGAAATATCTGGGTTTCTACTAGAAAATTCAAACCCGACCCGGTTGACCCGAATCTGAACGGGTTGAATTTTATTATTTTAATAATATATTATTATAATAATTGTAAAAAATTCGATACTCTTGACCCATGAGCCATTACGACCCGAACCCGACTCAACCCGAACCCGAAATAACCCGACCCGAACCTTTTGATATATTTTTTTTCTTTTTCTCTTAAGCAAACCCGACCTGACAACGCCCCAGTTGACCCGAGTCTGAACATGTTGAAACCCGAAACCCGGTGGATTCACTCGATTTTTAAGAAATTATAGTATTTATTATTATTAAATAATAAATTTTATAATAAAATAATGATTTTGGTACAACGACTTTAGCCGAGTCAAATTTTGGCGCCGTTGCCGGGGAATTTTGGTTTCTTTCTAGTATTGATATTTTTATTGATTGTAAAAAAAAATCGGGCTAACATGCAAGTACTAGGTTCGAAAGAACGTTCTGTGCTTGAACCGCGCCCGCGGGTGCGCAACCGTGGTCGCGTTTCGAATACACACTCCCGACGTACAAATACTAGACACCGCGGTCACAGTCCACAAGCCGCACCCGCGGTGGTGATGCAGTGGTCTCGAAAAAAAAGAAGAAAAAAAAACAAAAAAAAGAGAAAAAAACAAGAAAGAAAGAGAAAAAAAAGAGGACTTTTTAGGTCCATTCTATATCTATATCTTTCATCTATCTATCCCATTCTTTTCCATCTCCTATCTTTCCATCCACCTTTATTCAATTCTTTTGGCTATGTGTAAAAGCCTAAGTATGAGTGAGCATTGTTTCCCCGAGAATTCTCTTCTCCACGGCTCGAGTTCGAATATTTGTCCATCTTCCAAGAGACGAGCCAAGATACGAAGGTTGTTTGCCCATCACATTGTTCAAGACGAAGTCGCGACTATGCTCCTGCACTTGTCCCGCGCCCGCGCTTCATCGGCCGCGCTCGTGGTGACCACCCGATAACGACTTCGCTCTCTGCCGAGATTCCGCGCCCGCGCCCCTAGTGCCGCGTCCGCGGTGAGCCAGCCGAATGGAAATACGAAGCTTTTCTTCTACCACCTATGAAGAGTTCTTCCATTTCATCTCTCTTCATCGTTTGTGAGTCTTCTGATTTCCTTCTTCCTTGCTTATATCCTTTCTCTTTGCTTCATTGAGGACAATGAAGGATTTAAGTATGGGGGAAGGAGTACTCGAATTCGCTTATCCTAGTTAGCTTAGTTAGAGATTTGCTTCAGGTTTTCGATTTTCTTCTTTTCGTGGAGCACTTGCACCATACCTTTTTGCATAATAAAGAAAGAAAGAAAAAGAAAAAGATAGAAGGAGCCATAAAATTGAAAAAAGTCATATAAATCCTGGGATGAGTCGAAAACCCGAAAGGGCGGCTCAGGTAATAAACAGGTAACCCGGACCAGCATTAGGCTGGGGTAATAAGAGGTTTATGAGTGATTGTGAGTTTTTGTGAGCACACCTATTGAAAAATGAAAAGAGCGGTTAGGTGAAAACCCGAAAGGGCACCTAAGCAGAATTGAGCGGAAAAATTCGAGTGTTTAGGATCATTCTTGCTTGGGGACTTTGGGGCTTACATGTTAGATTTGGGTAGTTCCTAGGTTGCTCTTTCATGTTTTTAGAGCTTGAGTGATATATCTTGTTGTGAGGTGTGTGTTTGAGCTTCATTGTTTTATGCTCATGATTTCTATATATTTGGGTTCGGGTTGTGAGCTGAGTGTTTTTATCTTCCCTTTTATTTCCTGAGATCTTAGATGTGCTACCTTGTTATATTTGTTTTGAGCTTACTCGAGGACGAGCAAGATCTAAGTATGTGGGAATTTGATCCAGGCTATTTTGTATAGTTTAACTCTTGTATTTTAGGGCTATATTGAGTGTGTTTAGGTTAGAGTTTGTGCGTAATTGTAATATCTAGGCCGAAGACACAAGAATGCAAGAATCAAGAGTTCTAAGGTGTTTTAAGCTGTCTGCGCGACACCTCTTGCTTGCGAAGGCCATATCTGGATCTACAGAGCTCAGATTGAGCTGATTCCGGTTCCATTGGAAAGATAATTTCAAGGGCTTCAATTCATCATCTTACACCGAAGTCAGATTCCAAGCTGAAGATGGTCAAAACAGCCTCCGAAGTGACACTATAGGTTCTGTCGAGATTCCGCGACCGCGGATTGTCTGCTGCGACCGCGGTGGCTGCCGAGATGACCTTTTCCATTCTGTCGTGAAAGCACGGGCGCGGTGGAGACGACGCGACCGCGGTGATGCCGAATCCGAAGCGGGCCGAAATCTTTCTATCTTGTTTCCTTTTCTATCTTTTGCCTCTTTCCTTATCTATCTCGTGGAGCTTGTTCCTTGGGCTATATAAGGAGGAGCCTCCTTAGGTTTTTGGTACCTCTTATCTTCTTTCTCATAATTCAATTCTTTAGCTTTAGTTTAGTTTTGGAGAACTAGTCTCCTTGGGTTTGTTCAAGGGAGAAGCTCTGATGTATGAACTCATGAGATTTTGGTAATTAATTTATGTCCTTTGGTTAATATTGATACTCTTGTGCTTCATCCCATGATCTCTGCTTGATTTTATGAGCCTGATCAACTTGTTTGATTGACTTAGATCTATTGTTTGAATTAGGATTGGTTGTTGTCTATGCATCTTTCCTATTTCTCGAAACAACTCTATTCTAGGACCGTGGACTAGTTTAGGGAAGAGTATTCAATGGTTTAGTTGTGCATGAGACTCGTAGCTTGATTGCATGATTTGATTTCCTAATATCCTTGTTCTCTATGCTAATTCTAGGTTTAAGCGTCCTTGCCTAGGGTTATAGAATTGCTTGGACCGTGGACTTGCGATTGTTAATGATCAGGATAGGAATTAACCATAGGTGTGAATGAAATCAATGGATGAATCTATGATCGAGTGATTATTTCATGAGTGGACCTTTTGAATAAATCTGCTTCTTATCTATTTGTTTATTTGTTTGTTATTTGTTTCCTAGGTTAGTTTAGTTTAATATCTCTTTGATTTCCCCCTATATCTTTAGTTGATAATTATATTCATACTAGAAGCCTCAGTTCTCTTGGGTTCGATCCCTTACTTGCTTACTATACTTAGTTTGTAGTTTGGGTTATTTATCTTTGATTTTGGCACAACGACTTTAGCCGAGTCACACAGCCACACCTTCCTAGTAAGGCCAAAATACACCATTACCGTTCTAATGCAACCGATGCCTTTCAACCTAATATGGGTTATTTTTGCAGCTCGGTATGGAGAACGGGGACGAGATCTTTGCCTCGGAGTACAACGATGGCGAGACAAGTGGTGGATCCGAAGAAACCCTCTCAGACTTCTAGCAAGGTTTTTTTATGTTGGTGATGTTGCATTATGTTGTAGTTGGGCTTGTAATTTCTGATTTGAGTCGGTTGAGCAATTGAATTTGACACTTTCTCTTTGACTTGAGTGCCTGTATAACTAGTTGAGCAAGCAGTTGAGTTTGATGTTCTTTCTCTGACTTCAGAAACTGAGTTGTGGGTTTTGTTTGGATGAGAAACTGAGTTCGGCATTTCCTCTATAACTTGATTACACAGATATGAAAAAATTTACACACACAGAATCTTAATATGTGATACGCATATACCTCCATTTGTAAACAAACAAAAAGTATGGCAATATAGTGAAAAAAATTAACATAGGTTGGATGAGTATTTGGCAACTCAATCCAACTTATATCCATGCCTAGAAATGAATGAATGCATTTAGGAAGATAAATAGAAAGCAATATATAAAGTCAGAATCATAAACAATACATTCAGACTTCATATGTGATTATACACTCAAAGTTACTCACAACATGCGATGTGATTAAGAAATGGAAAAAAGAAAAGGCAAGAGATAATAATATAAACAAATCATTAGATGAGGTTGTACTAATCAATGTGATTATACATTGAGGTGCGACAAATTCACATACAACACCACAAAGATAATCTAGTAAAAAAGCCACATAATATTGTTAGCTTACATATTCATCACTAGCAACATAGTTAGTAACAAATTTGATTACATGAACAAATGCGATAACAAATAACACTTTCAGTAACAAATTTGCTCTGCGTCTTGCCTTGTCCCTCTCATCTTCTTTCTCCTTTAGAAGCCTTAAAATCGCACGCTTAACTTCGTCCGGTAGAGGTGGATCAACCCATCGAAAAAATCCACTACTTCTGTGCTTCTGAACAAAAAAACACAAAAAAACAACACAAACCCTCAAAAAGCCAAACTATTCAGAGTTGATCACATATTAATCACAGGGAGATATCATACCATATAATTCACAGAGCTATAGAAGCATCGTCCAGGGCTGGCCACCGTCTCTGAGTATTTCATGGTAGCCGTCGCACCACACAAACACACATGGTAACCCGATTCTGCTCCACTGATCGTTCCAACCAGTTGATTCAATCGACATATCCTAAATAAAAGTGAAAGGTATGAAAAGTACTGAACTGATGTTACAAACAAAATTTACAAATTGCTACTTCAATTGCAATACATGGAGTTTTCATCCTTATCAATATTAAACGATATGAAGCAAACACTACAACCTACAAACCCAATAAAATACATAAAAATGAACAGTTCTATAATCACTAGCTACAATGAACTGCATTCATGGGCCTAATAAGCTTCCAAATTGTCAAATGTTCAAAGAAAAGTGTAGAGCAGAAGTATATACGATGAACCCATACGACTTATAGGTCACTGATATTACTTGTCTTAATTTTCTATAGCAACTCCAGATAATATGACATCAAAGTCAGCTAATTTTGCAACCACTCTAGAAACCAGTAAACAGAGTCAAGATCTATATGCTTTCTCTACCTCCTCGAAGAACAAGTGAAATTTTTAGGTAACAGCTTTAACCCTATATACCCATTCAATGCAGGGAGATTCTTTCCAAGAAATAAATTTGTTGATGTTGAAAATAAAAGATATGCATAAGATAAAAACTATCCTAATATAGGCCACTAGTGAAAATAAAAGAGAAGAAATAACATTGACAAGTCAGGATATCAATAAGGCTCAAAATATTCAACACTTGAAATCCATAATAAGCGGAGTTGTATTAAACACTTTGAATTTAGTGTGTAGCATAAGATTCAATTTAACATCATTTACCAAACCCCAATTGCATGTACAACAGAGAATGACCAGAACTTAGCAACAGATAAACCCTAAATCGGAAGCTAGGGCTCCGGGCGAACCCCATTGATAACGGTATTTTAGTCGCCTTAATACCTATCAAAATAATCCAAACAACCCAACTAATGTAGTAGAGAAGTAAGGGTCGATCCCACAGAGACTCAGGTTTCAGTGTTTATTGTTACGCTACTCAGAGTAAAAAGGGGGGTTTTGAATATGAATCTAATAACTAAACTAACTAAGGAATGCAAAACAAAGATGAGATGTAAAATATGGGAGAAGTATGCTCAACCAGTTAATATCCATTGCGAATTCGATTATTGATCATTGATTATCAAAATTCTCTTTTTACCTTGACTAATCTACTGCGGAATGCTAATAACCCAACTTCATGTAATTATTATCCTACTTCAGTTCTAGTTATTAGCCCGACCGGCACTAACAACCCTAATTATCAAATAACCTAAGAGACCTCCTAGATTCAATGTGACAACAGAATTAAGATTCAAGTATCAATAGAAACATGTATTCAGAGCAACCAGACATCCAAATAACATGCGATTGAATTCTCTTCTCTAATCAATTAGTCCTACCAGTCCTAGATTGATTAAAGGTTCTACTTTTGATCTAATTAACACCGACCGGTAATTAGAAAGATCTAGTTGTAATTCATCCTAGAAATCAAATTAGGTGATCAAGCTAATAAAACCCTAGGCTGAAATTAATCAATTAAGCATAGAGATAACAATCTAGTCAAAGAAAATTAAGAACAATCAAACCTCACAATAATACTTCGTTCACAACTTCAATTAACTAGTTAAGCAAAAGGAATTTAGCTACTCAAAGACATGGAAAAGCTTACAAAGTTTCCCATAGGGTTCTTGTTCTCCAAGTCTTCAATAATCAATCAAAGATTCAAAGATATGAAGATAATCCAAACCTAGAAAACAAAAGCTATTTATATATCTCTAAGGTTCCCAAAAATATATCTAAAAAGATAACCCAAAAGGCCCAAAAAGATCTCATAAAAATCTCGTACACAACTCGGACACGGGTGAAAACTCGGGCAAGCACCCAGAAACGCGGTCGCGTTTTCGATGCCTTGCCCGCGCTTTCACGGCAGAGACTCAGGTCTCGAAACGCGGGATGAACCTCTAAAGCGCGGGCGTGCTTTCGTGCCAGGCCGCGCTTTCAACACTAGTCGTCACGTATCATTTCAGAGGCTGTTTTGACCCACTTCGAGTTGGAATTTGGACTCGGAGTAAAAAGATGAATTGTAGCTCTTCGAGTTAGCTTTCCAATGAAACCAAACTCAACTCAATCCGACCACCGTAGCTCCCAATCCAGCCCTTGCAAGCAAGAGATGTCGAAACAACAACTCCAATAGATAGTCCGGATCCAAGTGTGCTTTTCCCATCACCTCTTGGGCTAATCTCATAGCTTGGCTCTCTTCTTGCTTTCTCCAATGCTTTGGCTTCACCTCCTCTACACTTGCTGTCTTCACATCTACAATCAAAAGGCACAACAAAGTGTAGATATCCGAATATTTCTACAAACTAACAAAACTAGCAAAACTAACTAAAACTAAACCAAAAACCATAAAAACACTAACTAAACATGCCCTAAAACACTACCTAACATGTGCCTATCAAATTCCCCCATGCTTGAACCTTGCTTGTCCTCAAGCAAGAAATAAAATCAAAGTCACATCACAACTAACAAGTCAAGCATTCATCTCAATATCAATCCACACTTCATCACTTAAGCTAAACCTTGACAAGACATCATTACATACATGGAATAGAAGCTTTCAAAATTAAATCATTCATCCATTCTAGACCTCACCAAGGTAATGTGTTTTACACTCTTCACTCAAGTGTTTAAGGTATATGTGTTTCACTCAAAATCAACTTTGAAAGCTAGACTACCATAGGCTTGCATCAGTGTTCTAAATCTCCACTACGAATGATTAAACACACAACAAAAATCATGAGGACTTTTTAAGGGTTGTAATAGGGTCAAGGTATACACAAGTAGGTAGGGAAATATTTGGTCATGTGGTGCTAAAAATCCGGGAAATAGTGCTAGCAAAAACCCAAATTACAAAAAACCACTATCAACTTCATAATTCCACCACTTACTTCACCTCTTTCTCATCACTTTTCTTTCAACACTTCATCCATTCTCTCATATTTTTCTTTCTCTTTTTTTTCTTTTTATAAGAGACATCTTTTCTTTCTTTTTCAACTTCTTATCTTTTTTCTTTCTTTTCACACCCAACATTCTTCCTTTTCTTTCTTTTCAAACCATCCCCATAGTACCACAAAGAACAACTCTAGCTAAATCCTAATTCCCGGATGGGTCAAGCTTATCAAGGCTAGGAGTTATTTTTGTGGAGCTACAAAATAAGGCTAATAGGCTCAAAAATAGGGGCTATCAAACAAAGGAATAATGTAAGGTAGATAAGGATAATATGAGCTAATGAACATGCCTCAATCATTTTAATGTTATGCATTTAAATCATGTAATGTAGCCTTGAAAAAGATATCTAAAAGCAAGTTCTAGAGCTAGCAATCAAAGCGATAACACTCAAGAAAAAGATGCAAATATGCAATAAAGGCTCAAATAAGTCTCACAAGGGATATATGTCTAGAACTTCATAAACAATTCAAAATTTCAACTTCCTATGCATGCTCAATCCTATAATCAAGATCAATAACTTAAGAATCATGCTTCAATCCAAGGAAACTTCAACCAACAAGCTAATCATGGGTTAGATAATACTCTTAACTTAGAGAGACAAGAGGACAAGTAGGGAAATTTGAATCCTACGATGCAATATTTTTGTGATTTTTTTCAATTTTTCAATTTTTTTGTGATTTTAGATTGATTTTTCATTCATTTTTTTTTTCAATTTTAATCGATGCAAAACTATAATTTAAACATGCAAATGCAACTATATGAATGCAATCTAAGACTAAGCAAGAAATCCCTTTCCCCATGCTTAAATTTTACATTGTCCCCAATGTAAAGTAAAAGTAAAGAGAAAAGAAAAACTAACCAAGTTGTCGAGTAATCCGGATCTTGAGGTGGTGGTGGGAAGCACTCGGCGGCCGAGCTATGATATGTGCAACCCGAGTTATGAGACCTGTACGCCGGGCTAACTAGAAACAAAACAAAACAAAAAACAAAAAAAAAACTATACTAAACTAATACTAAGAATAAAAAACAACTATCCTAATCACTTGGGTTGCCTCCCAAGAAGCGCTTCATTAACGTCGTTAGCTTGACGAGAGCACAATTTCACAGGCTCAGACATTGTCAATGCCCTTAACAACCTATCAAATACCTGCGAGCTCATCTTAATGAAACATAAATAACACAAGAATAAGTTGAGTTTAAATAACATGTCAGCCAAACACCGTTTCAACTTATCAAACCTATGAGCCCAATTTTCATAAGATGGCATATGCTCGAACCAATGCGAATCAAGTGGTGGCTTTTCAATATATGTATGAAATGAATCAAAGTTCTTACTAGAAATACCACTTTCAATCAAGATGAACTCAGAGAAATCCCTAGAATTTTCATCATGCTGCAAACTTGGTTCTTCGAATGAATAAGCGATAGGAAGGAATGCAATCGGCTCATTGAGTTCGGTGGCCTCTTCTTTAGCAATATAAACTCCACAAGGCTCATCTATGGTCTCCTCGAGATGAGTAGCATCACATGGAACATCAAAGTCACCATCTTGACCTAACTCATGTGTAGGGAATTGCTCCTCCACATGCATTTGAGTATTCAATTCAGGGGCTCTTGAAACGTCACAAGCCTCATCAGGTTGGAGTATTGATGAAGATGATCCGACCAACAAACACTGACGGCCCATATAACAAAGAAAATCCCAACACTCCATAGGTTCCATACATAGAATTCGTCCATTGCTCATGTATTCAGCCAACTCAAGAGTTTCATGATTCATACCCTCAATAATGCCCATGCAAAAACTTCCAATACTAATATGAAGTCCCTGAGCACCAAGTCCATCCATATAATCTTGGAATCTAACGAAGTACCAATGAAATTGCTCATCCTGAAACTGTTTACATTCGAACAAAGCCATAGATTAGTAGCACAGGTGTGGACCCTAAGCTAGGTCCACACAAGAGTAACAAAACAATAAACACAAGAAAACAACCGAGTCCCCGGCAACGGCGCCAATTTGATAGAGGTATTTTAGTCGCCTTAATACCTATCAAAATAATCCAAACAACCCAACTAATGTAGTAGGGAAGTAAGGGTCGATCCCACAGAGACTCAGGTTTCAGTGTTTATTGTTATGCTACTCAGAGTAAAAAGGGGGGATTTTAGGAATCAATCTAAGAACTAAACTAATTAAAAATGCAAACTAAGAATGATTTGTAAAATATGAGGAAAGTATGCTTAACCAGTTCATATCCATTGCGAATTCGATTATTGATCATTGATTATCAAAATTCTCTTTTTACCTTGACTAATCTATTGTGGAATGCTAATAACCCAACTTCATGGAATTATTAATCCTACTTCAATTCTAGTTATTAGCCCGACCGGTACTAACAACCCTAATTATCAAATAACCTAAGAGACCTCCTAGATTCAATTTGACAACAGCATTAAGTTCCAAGTATCAATAGAAACATGCATTCAGAGCAACTAGACATCCAAATAACATGCGAATTCGATTATTGATCATTGATTATCAAAATTCTCTTTTTACCTTGACTAATCTATTGTGGAATGCTAATAAGCCAACTTCATGGAATTATTATCCTACTTCAATTCTAGCTATTAGCCCGACCGGCACTAACAACCCTAATTATCAAATAACCTAAGAGACCTTCTAGATTCAATGTGACAACAACATTAAGATTCAAGTATCAATAGAAACATGTATTCAGAGCAACCAGACATCCAAATAACATGCGATTGAATTCTCTTCTCTAACCAATTAGGCCTACCAGTCCTAGATTGATTAAAGGTTCTACTTTTGATCTAATTAACACCGACCGGTAATTAGAAAGATCTAGTTGTAATTCATCCTAGAAATCCTATTAGGTGATCAAGCTAATAAAACCCTAGGCTGAAATTAAGCAATTAAGCACAGAGAAAACAATCTAGTCAAGGGAAATTAAGAACAATCAAACCTCACAATAATACTTTGTTCACAACTTCAATTAACTAGTCAAGCAAAAGGAATTTAGCTACTCAAAGACATGGAAAAGCTTACAAAGTTTCCCATAGGGTTCTTGTTCTCCAAGTCTTCAATAATCAATCAAAGATATGAAGATAATCCAAACCTAGAAAACAAAAGCTATTTATATATCTCTAAGGTTTCCAAAAATATATCTAAAAAGATAACCCAAAAGGCTCAAAAAGATCCCATAAAAATCTCGTACACAACTCGGACACGGGTGAAAACTCGGGCAAGCACCCAGAAACGCGGTCGCGTTTTCGATGCCTTGCCCGCGCTTTCACGGCAGAGACTCAGGTCTCGAAACGCGGGATGAACCTCTAAAGCGCGGGCGCGCTTTCGTGCCAGGCCGCGCTTTCAACACTGGTCGTCACGTATCATTTCAGAGGCTGTTTTGACCCATTTCGAGTTGGAATTTGGACTCGGAGTAAAAAGATGAATTGTAGCTCTTCGAGTTATCTTTCCAATGAAACCAAAATCAACTCAATCCGACCACCGTAGCTCCCAATCCAGCCCTTGCAAGCAAGAGATGTCGAAACAACAACTCCAATAGATAGTCCGGATCCAAGTGTGCTTTTCCCATCACCTCTTGGGCTAATCTCATAGCTTGGCTCTCTTCTTGCTTTCTCCAATGCTTTGGCTTCACCTCCTCTACACTTGCTGTCTTCACATCTACAATCAAAAGGCACAACAAAGTGTAGATATCCGAATATTTCTACAAACTAACAAAACTAGCAAAACTAACTAAAACTAAACCAAAAACCATAAAAACACTAACTAAACATGCCCTAAAACACTACCTAACATGTGCCTATCACCCATTCACCGAATAGCTAGAATAAACCCTAAATTAGAAGCACCAAAATCAGAGAACAGGCATAGAAGGGGAGAGGACTTATAGAAGGGGAGAGAAATTGAGCTGAAATTAAAGACCACAAGCACCGAATTCGTCGCCGGTGAGAGGGAGACAGGAGCTCGTAGATGATGTATGGTTCACGGTAAAATGGGAGAGTCTCAATTCCACTTTTAGAACACTTCTTCTTTGAACAAAAGAGAAGTGTTTTTGTGAGTTAAAAAGAAGTGTTATCACTTATCACTAGTAAAAAGTATTATTTTTTTAGTAAAAAAAATGTTATTTTTAATCAAAAAATGTGTTATCTTGTTAGTCAAAAAAAGTGTTAATTTGTTAGTCAAAAACATGTGTTATTTTGTTGGTATAAAAAATTTGTAATTTTGTGAGTAAAAAAAATGTGTCATTTTGTGAGTCAAAAACAAGTGTTACAAAAAAACAATTTCAGAACAAAATTGTGGCTGAATTTTTTGCCACCTATCAAATGGCCATTTCAAATAATGTGTAAATTTGGTAGTAAAATAAATGTGTTGTTATTTGGTTAAGAAAAAATGGTCATTTTGTTTCAAAATAATGTGTTTTTGGCAGTAAACTATTTTAGCCGATTAGTAATGTTTTGTTTTGATAGAAGCCATAATTTGATTAACTAGATGCCAGATCGTTTGTAATTACATCATAAAGTTCATTAGGAAAGTGAACTTTTAGTAAACTGAACAAAAGTAGAAATAGGTTGCCAATTAACAATGTTACACAACACTAGTGAACAACAAAAGTTATGAATGCATTACAACCCAAGTTATGAATGCATTACATCATAAAATCCATCATGAATTCTCGCACCTACTTGACCCAGCATTTGGTAATCCTCACCAATAACGTCGTGCCCTCCAAATCTCTGAGGCGATCTCATCTTTGACGCGCCTCATGCCACCTAGTGCGTTATTCACACCTCGTTCCGGCCTAATAGCTAGAAGGGGGTAAGTCTGGGTCATCGTACTCCTCCTCGAGGTATGTGTCTTGGACCCGGTAACGAATAATGAAGTTGTGGATGCAAAAGCAGAAGAGGATTAGGTCAATTTGTGTGTCCATGGAATAGCTAGACATGCAAACCAACATACGAAACATTTTCTTCAAGAACCCGAAGCAACTCTCAATGCATCCCCTTAAGGACGAGTGAACCTTGTTAAAGGCTTGCTCTGCATTCCTCGGGAGCGCGTTCTGAAATTGCGACAAGTGGTACTTCACCATGTTGTAGGGCACCATGTATCCAATCCGGTCCGGGTATCCCTTGTCGACAAGATAGTATTTCCCTACACCAAAACCGACATGCATTTCACCTATATAGGATGCTCTGTGAAATTCATAATTTCAGCCCGATGAGGAAACCAACTTACCAGGAGGAGGGTGTGGGAAGTTCATTTCGGGTGTGTTAAGAGCATGATCAAATACACGCGCGTCGTGTGCACTCCCCTCCCACCCGCACGAAATGAAGGTGAATAGCATGGCGAAGTCACACACCGCCATCACATTGAACGAGCATACGTCCTTTCTGTTTCGATAAGGCAATTGTTCGGCTCGGGGCACACAACATGAAATGTGGGTTCCAGCAATACAACCAATAACACCCTGCACTTGCATGCCGAAACGGAAAATAAGATTGACAAAATTCAAGAACTATTATCTTCGCAAGGGGACGTCACGTATACCTTGAACAGATTGTACCGAGGATCGTACTGACTTAGTCGGGGATAGTTGAGAACCTCGGATCCCGGGGGTTCAACATCCGGCCAGCTAACCCGGATGACCCACACGAACTCCCTGTGATCGAGTCAAGAACCTCATGGATGGTGGGGCTTATGGTGTCCCCAGATCGTTGAAACCGCTCGCATGCCGCCCGGTTTGAGGCCCCCACTAAAACGGTGTACAAGAGTATTCCCACCATCTTTAGTACCGTCATGTTTCTCGAGGGCCGTAAACCATGGTGGGCTTGCAGCTCATTGACTCGGCTAAAGTCGTTGTGCCAAAATCAAAGATAAAACCCAAACATGCAAACAATCAAGCATAGTAAGCAAGTACGGGGTCGAACCCAAGAGAATCAGTTTCTAATCAGATTTTAGTGGTTTTCATGCAAGTAATCAAAGGGGGTTTTTGAAAGTTGTTTTCAATTAAAGTTATCAAGTAGAGTTCATTCAATCAATACACACAAGGATATTAGAAAATCAAATCATGCAATCAAGCTACGAGTCTCATGCACAATTAAACCATTGAATACTCTTCCCTAAACTAGGCCACGGTCCTAAAATAGAGTTGTTTCGAGAATTAGGAAAGATGCATAGACAACAACCAATCCTAAATCAAACAAGTTGATCAGGCTCATAAAATCAAACATAGATCATGGGATGAAGCACAAGAGTATCAATAAAGACCTAGGGATAAAGAAGTTACCAAAATTTCACAACTTCATAATAAAACTTCCTTGATTGAATAAACTCAAAGGGAGATTAGTTCTCCATTACAGTGAAAGCTCAAATCTTTATTGAAAATACAATTGATTACTAAGTGATTGAATGTCTTCTAAAAACCTAGAAAGGTTCCCCTTAAATTGCCCAAAGAACACCCTCTTCGAGATAGATAAGAAAGGAAACCAAAAGATAAGAAAGGAAACAAGATAGAAAAGACAGGATTTCGTCCATCCAGAAGTCGGCACGCACCGTGACCGCGCCCGCGGCGGTCTCTGTTTGGCAATTTCCTGAGTTGGCTTCTACCGCGACCGCGCCATCGACAGCGCGACCGCCGCCTTCATGGTTTTCGTGATCCGTCACCTTACGCCACCGCGCCCGCGTCATAGACAACACGACCGCGGTATCCATGCAGTGGCAAACTTCGTCTTTAAGCTCTTCAACTCTTGATTCTTCATAACTTGTGTCTTCGGTTTCGTATCACAATAACGCTTAAAACTAACCTAAACACTCTCAATAACATCTCAAAATCTAAGAGTTAACCTATATGACTCGGGCAAAGTCGTTGTTCCCTTATCAAAAGTAAATCCCAAACATGCAAACAACAGTATAGTAGGCAAGCAAGGGGTCGAACCCAAAGGAATCAGTTTCTATTCAGATTTTATGGTTTTCATGCAAGTAATCAAAGGGGGGTTTGAAAGTCGGTTTCAATCAAATGTTATCAAGTAGAGTTTATCCAATCAATTCCACTTTATTAATCCGTTGATCATGAATTCATCCACCTCTTTATATGCCTAGGTCAATTCCAATCCCAATCATTAGCAATCGCAAGTCCACGGTCCAAGCAATTCTATAACCCTAGGCAAGGACGCTTAACCTAAAATTAGCATAGAACACAGGGATAATAGGAAATCAAATCATGCAATCAAGCTACGAGTCTCATGCACAATTTAACCATTGAATACTCTTCCCTAAACTAGTCCACGGTCCTAGACTAGAGTTGTTTCGAGAAATAGGAAAGATGCATAGACAACAGCCAATCCTAAATCAAACAATAGATCTAAGTCAATCAAACAAGTTGATCAGGCTCATAAAATCAAACATAGATCATGGGATTAAGCACAAGAGTATCAATAAAGACCTAGGGATAAAGAGATTACCAGAATTTCACAACTTCATAATAAAGCTTCCTTGATCAAATAAACTCAAGAGGAGAGTTAGTTCTCCATTACAAAGAAAACTCTAATCTTTATTGGAAGAACAATTAATTGACAAGTATGTTGTATATCCTAAAAACCTAGAAAGGTTCCCCTTAAATAGCCCCAAAGATCAACCTTTTCGGACTAGATAAGAAAGGAAACTGAAAGATAAGAAAGGAAACAAGATATAAAAGATAGAATTTCGCCCGCGTGAAAGTAGGCCGCACCGCGACCGCGGAACCACCACCGCGCCCGCGGAGGTCTTCTTCGGTCAAGTGCTGAGTCGGCTTCTACCGCGACCGCGCCACAGACAGCGCGACCGGGGCCTTCATGGTCTTGGTTGGTTCGTCTCTTCACGCCACCGCGCCCGCGATATCCATGCAGTGGCGAATCTTCGTCTTTAAGCTCTTTAACTCTTGATTCTTCATAACTTGTGTCTTCGGTCTTCATATTACAATAACGCTCAAAACTAACCTAAACACTCTCTAAATCATCTCAAAATACAAGAGTTAACCTATACAAAATAGCCTGAATCACTATACAAAATAGACTGTATCAAATTCCCCCATACTTAGATCTTGCTCGTCCTTGAGTAAGCTCAAACAAAATCTAACAAGGTAGCACATCTAAGATCTTAGGAAATACAAGAGAAGATAAAACACTCAGCTCACAACCCAAAACCAATAATATAGAGAAATCATGAGTATAAAACAATGAAGCTCAAACACACACCTCACAACATGATAAACACTCAAGCTCTAAAAAGTGTAGAGCAACCTAGGATCTACCCAAATCTAACATGTAAGCCCCAAAGTCCCCAAGCAAGAATGATCCTAAAACACTCAAATTTTTCCGCTCAATTCTGCTTAGGCGCCCTTTCGGGTTTTCACCTAACCGCTCTTTTCATTTTTCTTAAGGGTGTGCTCACAAATACTCACAACTCTCATAAACGTCATATTACCCTAGCCTAATGTTGGTCCGGGTTACCTGCTTATTACCTAAGCCGCCCTTTTTGGTTTTCGACTCATCCCAGGATTTCATATGCCTTTTTTCAGTTTTATGGCTTTTTCTATCTTTTTCTTTTTCTTTCTTTCTTTATTATGCAAAAAATATGCTGCAAGTGCTCCATGAAAAGAAGAAAATCAAAAATCTGAAGCAAATCTCTATCTACACTAACTAGGATAAGCGAATGCGAGTACTCCCTCCCCCATACTTAAATCCTTTATTGTCCTCAATGAAGCAAAGAGAAAGGATAGAAGTAAGGAAGAAGGGTATATCAGAAGACTCACAATCGATGAAGAGAGGTGGAATGGAATAACTCTTCAAAGGTGGTAGAAGGAAACACTCCGTAATCCAAATCTGTGGCCAAACCGCGGTGATGGATCGTAAGTCAGTTAATGAGGGCGTCCTTAACTGGGTTAAGGGCGTCCTTTAGTGCAGCGGAAAATAGACTTAACAGAATACAAGATAAGTGGACACGAGTATTTATAGAGGAACCCCACTAAGACCAACTAGTCTTATGGGTAAACCTCTACCTCCGTTGGAGGATTTTCAATAGCCGTCCCTTATCTTATTAAGAGCGAGTCCTTACAACTTAGGCGAGTCGTTACACTTCTCTGAGCTAAGCGTCCGTCCTTAGCCTCACTAGTAACACTCCTTTCAACCTAACAAGTAACCTAACACTCTTAGCTATAAGGAAGCTATCACTCACGTCTCTCACGGTTCGTTGTGAGAGACAAACTACAACTCTAATTGATTTGTGGTTTGTTTTGGATTTGATGTGGTTGGACTTTCTTTCTCTTGCTTCAAGCTCACTTGATCTTCTTGATCTTCGTTCGTGTTCTTGAATGCTTCGGGAGAGCTTGAGAGAAAGTCTTCAAAGTCCACTTTTGCACACACACATCTCTCTACCGCTATGCATACTCCTTGGAGAGTATTTATAGCGGAAGTGATTCTTGTCCTCTAGCGTCCTCTGAGACTTGGCAGGATCCTCGATCTTTGATCAACGGTGCGATGAGCGTCTTGAGGAGGTCAACTCTGTTGACGCTTGGGAAGCCTCCGCGTGGGTAGGGGACCATTGCTGGGAAAGCGACGTCTTTGGCATTGTCTACACGTGCCCAAACAAAGGAAGCTTCCTTCTGAGGACTAAGGCCGGACGATGATGTAATCATGTTGGGGCGGCCTTGATTTGAATTTGAACTTCGTCCGTATTTTGGCGCGCGTCCCTTCTTGATGAGGACTCCGTCCTATCTTGCGCAGGGACTCCGCCAATTACGTTTAGCTTTGGAAGTTCTGGTAACATGCGTCCCTACAGCATAGGGACTGCTGTTCACTTGTTGTCCTTTTCGCTCATGTGCGTCCACTGGACTTACCTGAGATCAAAACTTGGACAACTTATCAAATACATTTGAGTTTGTCATTATCAAAACAAGGGACGATTATTATTGGTTTAGATATTAACGACTGACGTCCTTAATATCGTCCCAACAATTTCCCCCTTTTTGATGATGACAAACTCTTTCAAATAATGCACACAGAAGTAAAGCTTTTAGCATGAGGAACTACAATTTGATTTTCTTTTCAGCTAAGATTGGCATGCAACACATTCTTTTAAGTGCGTTCTATTTTATTCCTAACTAACGACCTTTTGACATGGCCGAAATTCCCCCTGAACACATGCTTTCTATGATAACTTAAGGACAATCGCATCTCTGCAAAACTATACTTCCCCCTTTTGGCATCATCGAAAAGGAGAACAAGTCGAAAAGCATGCAAGCACAAAGTCATAACTAAAGAAAGGTACGCTTAGACAAAATGAAGCACAAATGTAGTGAATGGCATTCAGAATGAGAAACGAGAACATTCATTACAGACATTCACAACAAGTGTTCAAAACGGGGACAGCGTCCCATTGTCTTAACAAAAAACTCAAGAAATGATAAATTGTTTCAGGGTTAGAGAAGGGGGAGGTGATCATTTTCTGGGACGCTTGCCAAGGGCTTTGAGGTGTTGCTCCTGAAGATGGTTGTTTTGGGCAAGGAGCTCGTTGTTGCGCTCAAGAAGGTCTGTGTGGACGTGAAGTGTGTCGTGAACCTGCTGAATTAGATCAATCATGATGCACTGGTTCTCGATCATCATGCCCATCAGATACTTCATAGAGTGCCTCTCAGCCTCATCAGGGACGCTCATACCATCGAGCTCGTCCTCGTCATCAGCAGCGTCCTCAGCTGGCGTCCCAACTACTTGGACATTTTCAGCTTCGTGATCTCCTTCTCCAGGTTCAGCAGCAACAGCAGCTTGAGCTCTCCTCTCAGCTTCGGCTTTCCTTTCAGCCTCTTTCCGTTCCTTGTCCAGTTGGCGCTTAACGGACGGAAGGGGCTCATCACACCTGAGTTTCCCAACTGGAGGGAGTGTAATTTGCCTGACGTCCCAATGAATGCCAAAGGAACGCTCTTGTTTAGGAGCATAGAGTCCCTGCTGCTTCAGAATTTGCTTGACCAAGCCGGGGAAAGGAAGAGAGTGCCTGCCTCCTGTGCACTTGCCCATGTGTTCCAAGATTACTCGGGGCAAGTTTATCGGCTTGCGTTCCAAGAAAGCGTCCAAGAGAATACTATCAGTGATCTGAACAATGGACTTCTTCTCTTGGCGGGGGACGACCATGCGCACAATGAAGTGATGCGCAAGGACGCCCGTCTTGGTGAGGCAATGAGCAACTCTGTCCTTAGCAGCTGGCTGTCTCCCATTGAATATTCTGTTGAGGATTTCATCTTGGGAGAAACGGCCAAAGTTTTTGCACGGCAGATCGTGCAGAGCATCTTGCGGAGAAGGACGCAGGCCTAGCATTTTGCGGACGGTGCCCTCAGCAACTGAGTACTCGTCCCCGTCGATTTCAAAAGTCCCCTGAGGCTTCCCGTTTACTTCTGTGATTTCGAACTTTGAGTAGAAACGGAGAACCTCATCAGGGTCAACATCAGCGGCCTCAGCGCCCAAGTGCGTCCAACCCTGGAACTCAAGAAGATCCAAGAACTCTTGGCGCTGGTTCTCTGCCAGAAACTCGGCGGTGAAGAGGAGCGGCGATAGGATTTTCTTGAAGAGTTTCTGCTTGGAGCCATTGCTCACGATCACTTCATCACCACCATCTTCTTCATCTCCATCTCCCTCCTCTTCCTCAGGTTCCTCATCCTGGGGAGGGGCGTCCTCGTCATCGGAGGCTGCGTTCCATTGTTCTTGGAACTCAACCATTGCAGTGTCCTCAGCTGTGGACGCCTGTTCTGTGGGAGGTGCGTCCACCGCTGGAGTCCTTGCCAAGGACTCTGTGGGAACGGATGGAGGAGACGTCCCTTGAACTTGAGCAGCTTCTTCGACGGCCGGAGCAGGCGGAGGAGGAGGAGGAGGAGGAGAAGCTCTAGGGGGAGAGGGAGAGGGAGTGCGGAGCTTAGCTTTTGGGGGGGGGGGGAGCAGAGGAGGAGCTGGGCGGAACCACTGAGATCGGTTTCACCTTGAGCGGAGCAGAGGGAGGAGGCGGCAGAGTAGCAGGGGTAGCTTCCTTGGCCTGGACCTGGACTTGTGGAGCGTCCTTGGCCTGGACTTGAGGAGCGTCCTCTACCCTTGGAGGAGGTGGAGGGAGTTGACGAAGGTCCTGCATACTCGCTGGGATCGCCTTCTCAACGGCTGCTTTCTCTGCTTGCTCTTGCTCTTGGCGCGCCTTCTCCTCTTTTGCCAGTTGAATTTTGGAGAGGCGAATGGCGGCCATTTCTTCATCCGTGACGCCCTCAAGCTGAGCAGAGGTCTTGAGGCGTCGTTTTGGGGCAGGAGGAGGGGAGGAAGGGACTGGGGTTACTTGGGAGGAGGAGGGAGGCCCTTTGAGTTGGAGTTGTTGAGAGGGAGGGGGAGAGGACGGTCTTTTCCTCTTCTGGGACGGGACGGAGCCCGCAGGAGCTACCAAAAACTCCATGATATCGGGGAGAAGTTTGGCGAGATCGTCGACCGTCCCTTTAAACGTGTCGGAAATGATTGCCGGTCCCATGAAGGGGGGGTTTTTGAAGTTGGTCTCTTGGAGGCGGGGCTTGACATAAGTCGTCATGAAGTAATGCATGAGCCTCTGGGTTTTGGGAGGGTAGTCCTGGATGGACGCCCTATGGAAAATATTGGCAAGGGTTTTGGGTTCCTTTTCAAGCCAGTCCTCAACGAGAGGGTCAAGAGGAGGACGGCGTTTGGGTTGGGATGGAAGGCCAAAAGTGGTGCCTTTGCCAGCGATCCCTTCGTCGGACTCCGGCTCAGGTTTGAAGGGCTTCTCCAGAAATGAGAACCGCTTCTGTTGGGATTTGGATTGGGGGCGGGGTTGTTGTCTTTGAGGTGGAGGTTGGGAGCGAAGGGGCTTAGGAGGGCTGTTGGAGTGGCGGCGCTGGGTGCTTTGAGAGGAGGAAAGGTGGCGAGGGGGTTCTTGGCGGCCGGAAGGTCTTCCTCTCGACTCCATTAATGACCGGCCTTTCACCGGAGGAGATCTCGAAGAGCTTGTGTTTTTCGCCGCCGACGAGAGTGAGGGATTCTTTGAAGCTCTTGTGTTGGCCATATTTGAGATGGTTTAAATAGGAGAGGATTAGGGTTTGGAGAGAGATTTCGGGATTCGGTTGAAGATTTGGAAGATCTTTGAGATTTCTAAAAGTGTGCAAACAGCAGATGAGCGAAGAAAGGTTTTCGGAGTGCACAGGTGGGTATATATAGGAAGAAGACGAAGTTGGACGGTCAGGGGTAACAGGGTCTTTACACACAGCTTCCTCCACCCGCTTTCCCACGCGTGGCTTTCTTCTTTGCTAAGGAATACAGCTGTTGAACACTGTTTGCGCATATCCCGAGATTTTCGCTGACGATTCGCTAAAACGGTTTACCTTCCCAATTTCAACCATTCAAACTTCTCACAACTGCAAAGGACTCTGACCTGACGTCCTTTCAACACACAACACTACACAACACAGAACTGAACCACGGCGTCCCATTCACTGATCTCAACCTCTGTAATTAGAACTCTGTACAGACAACTCTCAGCTCTTAACACGCGTCCCTTTGATCACTTAGAACCATTTTTTGAAAATCAAGCAAGTACGTCCCGTAAAGGTAAAACAAAGAATGCTCATAGGACGCGTTTGCAAGATTCTCGGCCTGGGTAAGCTTAGAGTTCCCATCATTTCGGCTTGTAATGAGGGTAGGGTGATCAGGGATACTCTTGAGATGAAAAGCGAAATGAATACCATTCAAAGACACAAGTGAATACACATATCTTAGACTAGCGTCCTTTAAAAATGACTTTAATGCATGACACACCTTTAAACAAGTTCTCAACAAGACATAGCCAATCATGGAGGGAATAATAGAACGGGACTTGATCATTTAAAAGTTATCATCCCCAAGAGCAACCGGAGGTGCTCGTAGGGACGTCTATCAAGTGCTTTTGTGAAAATATCGGCCACTTGATCCTCAGTCCTAACATGATCCACTCTAATTAATCCAAGTTCAACATTATCACGAAGAAAGTGATGCCTTATGTGAATATGCTTCGTCCTAGAATGATGAACGGGATTTTTGGCAATACTTATAGCACTGGTGTTGTCACACAAGATAGGGACTGTGTTGAGGAACGTACCATAATCTTCAAGTTGGTACTTGATCCATAGGACTTGTGAGCAGCACGAAGCAGCAGCAACGTACTCAGCTTCCGCGGTTGAGAGTGCCACGGAGTTTTGCTTTTCGGATCCCCAAGATACAAGGCATGAGCCAAGGAATTGTGCCATTCCTGAGGTGCTCTTCCTATCCACCACATGGCCAGCGTAATCTGCGTCAGAGTAAGCTACCAGGTTCAGGGACGTCCTTCTGGGATACCATAGACATAGGTCATCCCGTCCCTTGAGATATCTGAAGATTCTTTTGACCTCTTGCATATGGGACTCCTTTGGATTTGCTTGGAATCGAGCGCACAAGCATACAGCGAACATGATGTCGGGACGACTTGCCGTAAGATATAGCAAGGACCCTATCATTCCTCTGTAGAGCTTTTGATCTACACTCTTGCCTTCTTCATCAGCATAGAGGCGAGTGTTTGGGGAGATGGGAGTATCAATGGGTTTTGAAGAGTTCATCCCATACTTCTCAAGCATTTCACGGATGTACTTTTGTTGATGAATCCGCGTCCCATCTTTGAGCTGAGTGATTTGGAGTCCCAAGAAGAAGTTGAGTTCTCCTATGAGGGACATCTCAAACTCATTACTCATCAAGTTCTTGAATTCCTCTACAAGTTTCATGTTAGTGCTTCCAAAGACTATGTCATCGACATAGACTTGGACAATCAAGACATCTTTAAGGACTTTCTTTAAGAACAGGGTTTTATCAATGTTACCTCGTGTGTACCCGTTGGACAAGAGGAAGGACGCAAACCTATCGTACCATGCACGAGGGGCTTGCTTGAGTCCATAGAGTGCCTTGTCCAAGAAGTACACATGATTTGGGTGATCAGCGTCCTCAAATCCTGGAGGTTGAGCTACGTACACTTCTTCTTTGAGCTTGCCGTTGAGAAAGGCTGTCTTGACGTCCATTTGAAAAAGCTTGAACCCTTTGTGAGCGGCAAAGGCGATGAGGAGGCGAATGGCTTCAATCCTGGCGACAGGAGCGAAGGTTTCATCATAATCGATCCCTTCCTCTTGCCTATAGCCTTGAGCCACAAGCCTTGCTTTGTTTCTTGACACGCGACCACTCTCATCAAGCTTGTTCATGTAGACCCATCTCGTCCCTATTATGTTTTTGTTTCTCGGACGAGGGACGAGGGTCCAAACCTTATTTCTTTCGAATTGATTAAGTTCCTCTTGCATGGCCTGAATCCAATCAGCGTCCTGGAGTGCTTCCTTTATGTTCTTAGGTTCAACCAAGGACACAAAGGCGTTGAAGGCACAGAACGCTATGTTAGCATTAAGGGACTGATTCACGGCTGATCTTGTTTGAACTCCTTTTGACATATCTGAGATGATTTGATTCATTGAATGATGTCTCGAAAGATGGGATCCCTTATGAGTATCGTCCCTTACAGGAGTACATCTAGGGTCCGTCCAATCAGATTCATCTGAGTCAAACCCGTCGTCTTCATTGAGAGTTTTATAGAGTTCCCCCTCAGGTTGAGCGTCCTCTTCTTGACGCTGTTCTCCTTGTAGGCTTGATTCAGCGACCTCATGTTGAGCTGGAGATTCACTTTGAGATGGAACTTCCTGAACAACACTGGGAACTTCTACTGAGACTTCTTCAGGATTTTGAGTAGCGTCCTTAGGAACATAGTATTTTCCAGAGGACCCGAAATCAACTTCATCATCGGAGTCATCCTGCTGCAGAGGAGATGAGCGTTCTTTCTTACTTGGTTTATCTTTGTGAGAAGAACTTTCTTTGAACACAACATGAATGCTCTCCTCAAGCTTTAGAGTTCGTTTATTGAAAACTCTATACGCTTTACTGGTGAGGGAGTATCCAAGGAATATGGCTTCGTCACTTCTTGCGTCAAACTTTCCAAGTCTTTCTTTATCATTGTTGTGAACAAAGCACTTGCATCCAAAGACTCTGAGATAGTCGATGCGAGGCTTTCTTCCATTCAGCAACTCATAGGACGTCTTCTTCAGCAAAGGACGGATCATGGCTCGATTGATAATGTAGCACGCTGTAGCAATAGCTTCAGCCCAGAAGTACTTGGGGACGCTATTGGCTAAGAGCATAGTCCTTGCCATATCCTCCAGCGTCCTATTCTTTCTTTCCACCACTCCATTTTGTTGAGGAGTCCTTGGAGCTGAGAAGTTGTGAGAGACTCCATGTTGATCACAGTAGCCCACGAACTCTGAGTTTTGAAACTCCGTCCCATGGTCTGATCTTATGGATTTGAGAGGCGTCTCAAGCGCAACTTCCACTTGTTTGATGAAGACTTTGAATGCGTTGAAGCAATCTGTTTTTGAAGCTAAGAAAAGAACCCAGGTGAATCGAGAAAAGTCATCTACAAGGACATAGATATACCTCTTTCCACCATAGCTTAACGTCTTCATTGGTCCACAAAGATCCATATGGAGAAGTTCCAAAGGTTTCTTTGTGCTGACATCGTTCTTTGACTTAAAGGACGTTCTTGTCTGCTTCCCTTTGATACATGCTTCACACTGTTCAATTTTCTCAGGATCAATTTGGGGAAGACCTTTCACAAGATTTCTTTGATGAAGCTTGAGGATTGTGCTTGGTCCAGCATGGCCAAGTCGGCGATGCCAGAGGTCAGCGTCCTCCTTTGACACAGATAAGCACAACTCAGATTTTGGCTTGAACTCCTGATTGAAGATGTAGACATTGTTCTTTCGGACTCCTTTGAGGACGACTTTGTTGGATTTCTTGTTGATGACGAGGCACTCCTTTGAGTCAAATGTAACTAAGTTTTCACCTTGATCACACATTTGAGAGACGCTTAGGAGGTTGAAGCCAAGTCCTTCAACAAGGCTAACATTTGTCGCTTTGATAGACGGATTGAGAATAGCAGTTCCCGTCCCTTTGATCTTTCCTTTGCCCTTGTTGCCAAACGAGACAGTTCCTCCCGTGGCGCTACTTTGGATAGAGGTGAGATGGATCTGGCTTCCTGTCATATGGTTTGAGGCGCCACTATCAATGATCCATGGGCGTCCCCTCACTTCCACCTGCCAAAACAAGGTTAGTGTATGGCGACCCAGGCAAGGTGTTCCTTACCTGGTTCGTTACAGAAATAGAACTCTGGTTCTGGCATGTAGTCACTTATATTCACATCATTTGAAATAGCATGCTTTCTGAAAGAACTCTTAGATCGTCTAGGACGTCTAGGGTTGGCCTTAGGGACGGACTTATCATTTTCAATGTTATTCCTAGCAGCTTTGCCACTTTCAATGTCGTTCTTCAGTTTCAGGCAATCATATTTGAAGTGATCTCCTTTTCCACAGTACCAACACGTCCTATAGTAAGTACCAAGGTAGTACTTCTTGTTGGGACGTTGGATTTTGTTCTTTTTCATCTTTTGAGGGTTACAAACTTTTGAACCTTCCCCCTTAGCAATCTTCTTATAGATCCTATGACTAGTGGAGTTAGTGTAATAGTCCCTTTTACCTTTCTCTCCACTCTCTAGGACTCGAATTCTTTCAAGAAGGTTCTTGGTCTTTTCCCTTTCTAATTCAAGTTCTGAGGTTTTGCTAGCCTCAAAGTCACTAGGGAGAGAGTTCCTAGTGTCAGACTCGTATCCTAGTCCTCTTTTGGCTGGGACAAACACCATTGGTTGAACTACCTCAGTTACCGGGCTCTTCCCTAACACTTTCACCTCTTCCCTAAGCTTAGCGTTCTCTAGCTTGAGGCACATCACTTCAGTTTTCAGGGATTTAACTTCGACATACGAGGACTCTAGTTGTAACGAAACTGTAGCACAGTTCTCACATTCAACTAGCCTATTTTCACTTTCAAGTTCAAGTTCATCCATTCTATGTTGCATAACAACGCTTTCTTCCATGATTCTTTTAATGAGCTTAATAAGTTTGGTTTTGGAACAATTCTCTAAGGAGTTCATCATGGATTCACGAGTTACCTCTTGTTCCTTTTCAGAAGCGTCCTCTTCAAGAACTGGGGCGTCCTCCACAGCCATGTACGCCACTTGCTCATTATCTGAGGCGTCCTCTACGGCTATGTACGCCACTGGTCCTTCTGGTTCTTCATCATCAGAACTCACATTATCCCATGCGGCTTCGCACGCTCCCAAGAGAGCTTTCATCTTCATTTCTTTTGAGTTTAGTCCCGTAGTACACCTTTTAGCAAAGTGTCCTTTCTTGTTACATTTGTAGCAAGTAAGTTCCTTCATCTCTGCCTCTGTATACATGGGACTCTCCTTTTTGTAAGGCATCTTGTGTTTCTTGGAATCTCTGGCCTTTTTACCCCATAAGCGAGCAACTTTGTGTAGAAGGGCAATCTCTTCCTCTTCTTCCAGCTGTTCCTTAGTCTTGCTTTCCTTTTCTTTCAAAGCTTGAGCACGCATCCTTTCACGATTCTCATTTTTATTTGCTTCCACCATTAGGGCAATATCTCTTTGGTGGCGCAGATACTCAGCGTACTCTGGAGTTGACGTCATCAAGGCAAGATCTGTCTGGGGGTTTCTAGCCAACTCAGCCATATCAGCTTCCCTTCTCGCTTCATAGCCTCTCAGCTTCCCATAGATCTCTTCCATATCCAGGGTTTTGTTGGCTGTGTTCTCCTTGAACGTAGTCCTATCAAAATTCCATTTTCCTGTAAGCCCATCAATGACTACTCCGACTCTGTTTCTCATTGAGACTTCAGCTTCTGGGATGCCTAAATTTCGCATCTTGGTCACAAGAGCTTCAAAGCGGTATGAGTAGTCCTTGACAGATTCGTTAGGAAGCATTCTGAAGGCATAGAACTCTCGTTTGATTTCAAGCTTGACGTCTTCCTTCATCTCTGCCGTACCCACATGGTACTTCTCAAGAGCTTCCCATTGTAGTTTGGCTGTTGCCAAATTGCTAACTCGGGTGGCGTCCCTTTCGCAGAGGGACGCTTGAAGGAAGCATATAGCCTTAGCGTTTGTTTCCAAAAGCTTGAATTCGTCAGGACCCCACTCGTCCTCTTTGTCTTTCTTGTCATCAGGGATGGTAAGGTCACCCTTCATGATCACTCTCCAGCATTGATAATTCTGACTTCTGCAAAAGTTCTCGAAGCGGATCTTCCAGCGGTTGAAGTTGCCGTCCGTCAGACGAGGAGGCTTTACAAAAGAGATTCCAATAGGTTCCATGTCCATCTTGTACCTGCAACTCAACAAAAATCTAGAGCGCCTGCTCTGATACCAATTGATGGATCGTAAGTCAGTTAGTGAGGGCGTCCTTAACTGGGTTAAGGGCGTCCTTTAGTGCAGCGGAAAATAGACTTAACAGAATACAAGATAAGTGGACACGAGTATTTATAGAGGAACCCCACTAAGACCAACTAGTCTTATGGGTAAACCTCTACCTCCGTTGGAGGATTTTCAATAGCCGTCCCTTATCTTATTAAGAGCGAGTCCTTACAACTTAGGCGAGTCGTTACACTTCTCTGAGCTAAGCGTCCGTACTTAGCCTCACTAGTAACACTCCTTTCAACCTAACAAGTAACCTAACACTCTTAGCTATAAGGAAGCTATCACTCACGTCTCTCACGGTTCGTTGTGAGAGACAAACTACAACTCTAATTGATTTGTGGTTTGTTTTGGATTTGATGTGGTTGGACTTTCTTTCTCTTGCTTCAAGCTCACTTGATCTTCTTGATCTTCGTTCGTGTTCTTGAATGCTTCGGGAGAGCTTGAGAGAAAGTCTTCAAAGTCCACTTTTGCACACACACATCTCTCTACCGCTATGCATACTCCTTGGAGAGTATTTATAGCGGAAGTGATTCTTGTCCTCTAGCGTCCTCTGAGACTTGGCAGGATCCTCGATCTTTGATCAACGGTGCGATGAGCGTCTTGAGGAGGTCAACTCTGTTGACGCTTGGGAAGCCTCCGCGTGGGTAGGGGACCATTGCTGGGAAAGCGACGTCTTTGGCATTGTCTACACGTGCCCAAACAAAGGAAGCTTCCTTCTGAGGACTAAGGCCGGACGATGATGTAATCATGTTGGGGCGGCCTTGATTTGAATTTGAACTTCGTCCGTATTTTGGCGCGCGTCCCTTCTTGATGAGGACTCCGTCCTATCTTGCGCAGGGACTCCGCCAATTACGTTTAGCTTTGGAAGTTCTGGTAACATGCGTCCCTACAGCATAGGGACTGCTGTTCACTTGTTGTCCTTTTCGCTCATGTGCGTCCACTGGACTTACCTGAGATCAAAACTTGGACAACTTATCAAATACATTTGAGTTTGTCATTATCAAAACAAGGGACGATTATTATTGGTTTAGATATTAACGACTGACGTCCTTAATATCGTCCCAACACGCGGGCGTAGCACTAGAGGCACAGGCATAGAAACATGACAGAGAGCGAAGTCATCGTCGGATGAACCACCGCGGTCGCGTCTAATGGAGCGCGGGCGCGGTACTCGTGTAGGGACGAGGTCTTCACTTAGTCTCGAACAATGTAATGTGCAAAAGTCCTTCGTAGCTTGACTCATCTCTTGAAAGATGTATGAACACTTGGACTCGAGCCGTGGAGATGAAATCCCGGGGAAACAAAGCTCCCCCATACTTAGGCTTTGCATAAATGTAGAGGGTTCTAGTTAGTTGCCGGATAGGGGCTGGGCTAAAGCGGCATTCTGCTTCTTCAAAAGCGGGGCTGGATGGATCCTGATTTCGAGCGGCAATGCACCGCTTTCCTATTCAAGACATACTACCAATTCCTTTGCCCGTTTAGTGTTCAGTGAAAAAAGCCACATAGCCAAAGAATGGAAATACAAAGGTGAATGGGAAAACTAGAAATAGAAGGGGTGGAAAGATAGAAGATGAAGTAGAATGAATTATAGATTGATGGAGGAGATAATGGTAGAATGGGACCAAAAAGTACTCTTTTTTTTCATAATAAAAACGAGCTAAAACCGAGACGCAGTATGGTTTCCGCGAACACGGGCTAGTACCTGTTCATCAGGGTTGCACTGGTGATCCACCGCGGGCGCGGCCGGAGCGGCACGGGCACAGTATCACACCAGGCGTGTCCTTTCAGACCTAGTACCTGCATGTTAGCTTTGAAAACAAAACAAATCCTTGATGTCTCTCATTTTGGTGGTGTTTTAGTGGTTAAATTCCCTTGTAAGTATGTGTCTTTTGTTCTTTTTCTTGTGAGTTTTGTTCCTTTTTAGCCTAGATTCCGATTTCCTATGAGATTCGGAGACTATGCGAATTTGTTGCATTTTGTAGGTAATTTGGCGTGTTTTGAGGAGGTTTTGAAAGGAGACTCAAAGGAGGAGCAAGGCACGAGCACAAAGGAGCGGAAGAGCTGAGCGATCAATGAAGAGGAGCTCAAGAAAAGCCAAGAAGAAGAGTGGACCGAGGCCAGGACCGAGTTGCCCAGCAACTCGGGACCGAGATCGACTCCAGGACATTGGACTGAGGTGCCAGCACATCGGGCCCGAGGTACACATAAGTCGGTCCGAGTCGGCGGCATTGTGGATTGGGCATCAAGGCATACAAATGTGATCTACCACCTTTGCCCCTCTTCCATTTTTGGGTATTCTTGGCCCCTAATTAAAAGGAGAGAAGACAATTAGAGGATTATCCATCATTACACACATCTAATCACTCTCAAAGGCTCAAAGAAGACTTGGAGAGCAAGGAGAAGGAGAGGAAAATCGGTGGAGAAGGAGTTAGATCTAGGGAAGAATTATGAGTTTGTCCTTGTTTTGATTTGCATTTTGTGGATTTGGATTAGGATTTTGTGATTTCCCTTTGCTTTGAATGAAATTTGGCTTTGTTTTGATTTGGATGATTGAGACTTGTTTGCTTTGTGAATTGATTGCTTTTTACTCTAGCCTTATGGAGTAGATTCAATTGGTCTTGGGCTATGGGGGAAACCTCTAGCTAGGTTTGGGTTTGAACCCCAAATTCCATAGCCTTAAGTGCTTGATCTAGGAACCCACTCTACATAGAGCTACAATCTCTTATGGAAGCAAGGGATCAAGGGCTTGTGATTGGCAAGAGTGAACGGAAGCGATCGATTGCCATCACTTGACCTTGCATCGAAAGGGAGGTAAAATTCCCTAGAGTCGATGTGTAGAAGTGGCAAGACCGAGGCGAACAACCTCGATCTCACGAGGATCAACAATTAGTGGCTGAATTGGGGTGGAATTACCCACATCTACTAGAGAAGGAACCTAAAAACCCAAGACCTATCTCTCCTATTTTTGCCAAGTTCGACTTCCCCAGACCTCGGGCCCGACTTACAACTGTGTCGGTCCCGTGCAATTCTTCGTCGATCCATCTCGGGCCCGAGGTGACCATGTCGGTGCCGAGTGGTTTCCTTTGATTTTCCTTGTTTTTAGCCTTTCTTTCCCCTTTTTAAGTCTTTTTGGTGCACTCAACGAACGAACTCCCGAGTGTTCGACACCCTACCTTGTGCTACAACTAGGTTCGGTTATAAATTGTAATTTTGAGACCCTCCGATCCGGACCGATCAATCCTAAGCGAAAAATGGGAAAAACAATCTAATTAATCCTTGGGTTGCCTCCCAAGTAGCGCTTTTGTTTAACGTCGTTGGCTCGACGTAGATACGATCAATATGGGTCCTCATCAACATGAATTCGGACCTCGTTGCCACCATGATATATAGAAAGAGATCCATTGGCAACATCAATAACCGTCCTTGCGGTTTTCATGAACGGGCGACCAAGTAAGAGAACCGGGTCGTAACGCCCTTCACCTATCTCCATAACATAGAAATCTGCAGGAAAGATTAGACCATTCACCTGCACTAAAACATCCTCAACTAACCCTTTCGGGCGCACGTTAGAGTGGTCAGCCAATTCAATAATAATATTTGCGTCTTTTAAAGGACCAAGGCCTAACTTATCATACATGCAAGCTGGAAGAACATTTATGGAGGCACCTAGATCTAGCATAGCTCGCTCAATTTTAGTTTCTCCAATAGTGACAGGGACAGTGAATCTTCGTGGGTCTGAGCATTTTTTAGGCAATTATTTCTGGAGTAAGTAATTACATGCCTCGGTTTTGCTATCCTGAGTTTTCTCAACTAGAGCTACTTTCTCAATTTTAGGACTAGTCCTATTTTTCCTCTTAATTGTACAAAGCTCTTTCATAAACTTAGCAAACGGGGGAAACCTTGAATTAGATTGATAAGAGGAACATTTACTTGGCAATTGGCGAAGGTCTCGAAGAGTTCCTTGTCATGTGCCGGCTTCCTCGTGTCCTTGAGTGCTTTTGGGAATGGCGGAGAGGGCTTGAGAGTGGTCAAGGGTGGAAGTGGTTGCGCAACGTACCCGTCATCTTCCTCTGCTGCTGGGGCGCGGTCGCGTCTAGGGGAACGCGGGCGCGGTCGCGTCTAGGGGAACGCTGGCGCGGTAGGGAATAGTTATTGAAAGCATAATCAAGCAAAGCCCCGAAATTCTTCTCTGCCTCCTTACCGCGGGCGCGGCTCCTCATCCATCGCGTGATCTGAGCTCTTTATTGGATTTCCGCAAGTGCGGTGAGGTGAGCGCGGTCGCGGTAATCCAACAGAAGCTTGGTCCTCGTCTTCTGCTGCCCCGGGGCGGTCGCGGCCAAGGGAACGCGGTCGCGGAAATCCACCAGTGGGTGGTTCCCGACTCGCCAAAGCTCTTCCGCTCCTCAAATTCATAGCACTAACATTTTCTTTATGATTGAGCGGTTGAGAGGGAAGTTTCCCGGAATCCTTGGACTCGAGCCTATTGATCATGATAGCAAGTTGGCTCAGTTGAGTCTCAAGATTCTTCACAGCAGCTCTCGTCTCTTGGTTCTCCTTGACAAGAGAAGTAATAGCATCCTTTTGAGACGGAGCAGACGCTCTCGGGGCATAATTGTTAGAACGAAATTGGTGTTGCTGGCCTTGAGGAACGAACTGCTACTACTGCTGTGGTGGCTCTTGTTGCTGCTGGTTGCTCCAACGGAGATTAGGATGGTTCGCCCACCCCGGATTGTAGGTGTTAGAGAAAGGATCATTGCTGGCTGAGTCGTTGCCTTCCCGCCGCCGGCCTCATGATGTCCCTGGTGCCCCTTGTCGGTCTCACCCGTTGTCAGCCTCACTTTGGTTACTATCGAGGGAAGTTCTTTTGTGTTTCTTTTTTTTTTATAATGGAAAGAAATTCGGCTAGCCTCCACAAACCGGGGACTACCCTAGAGCATCTTGAAGGATGAGGTCCTAAGGAACGGATTAGAATCGAAAATACAAGGTGAAACGCGAAAAAATGATCTAGCTATGTGCTTCGCTACTCTGTTGGCTTCCCAGAAGACATGTCGGATGCCCCAACTCTGCAACTTGCCAATCAACCAAGATCAAAATCGAAAGTACAAGGTGAAACGTAAACAACAAAATGAGCCAGCTATGTGGTCCGCTACTCTATTAGCTTCCTGGGAGACATGACAGATGCCCTAACTCTGCAACTTGCCAAGCAACAGCTGAACGTTTGACCGAATGAGGTCCACCTCCCACAAACCACTCTAATCCCCCAACACTGCATTCACCACCTAGTCCGGCTATCGCAACGAGACTCCGATGTCCGAACTCCCGATTTGCACTTCTCATCTGAGCACGAGAGGGCCTGACCCGTGATCGATTTAGATGCATCATAAAAGTTCGGATGAAACCCCGATACATCAAAATCAACGAGAAATTATAAGCTCATAAGACTCGATGAATTCGGATTGAATTAGACTAAACTAATTACCTCTAGTGATTTGATAGTGGTGGGACAGCCCGAACAACCGGCACAATTCACCCAAAAGATATCGCTTCCGGTGTCGACTTGGACGTGGAATTCTTGAGGGGGAGTCCCTATTGTGACCGTTGTATAATAAATTCTGCTCGATCAAATGCATGCATATGTTATGAACTCATAATGAAGTAAGGAACAATAAAATAACATAACTTACGTAGAAAAAAATAATTTATTTGATATGGAATCACAAGGTAGATTTTTTATCCAAAGTTAAACGAATCGGAGCTACCATTGAGAACAAAGTTAATGGCGCTTGCTTGTTGGATCCGACCATACCGGGCTCGGTCATACTGTTTGAGCTCGTTGATCGACTTAGAGATTGGAAGAGTCCTCTTCATCACTAGCGTGGACGATAGCTCACTCAAAGTCGTTGACATTGCCGCCGACAGGAGCACGGTGGAGGCGGCAACGAGTAATACCCATAAAGTAGAATAATTTACCATCATTCTTGACACTAGATATGAATATGAGAGTGAATGAGAAATGAGAATGGTATGAGAAGAAGATTGATCTGAGAGTGATAGAGAGGTAAAAATGCTCTAAGGATTTATAGCCATTTTATTTGCAACGTACATATGCTCACTAATTACACTTTAGTACAACCTTTGTTCCATTTGATTTCCACTTCCTACAATGAGAGTTTAGAAAGAATGGATTGATACACTCAACAGTATTTACAAAGTCTTTTATGTTATTATTTAGCTTTACATTTTCTTTTGCTAAAGTACCCATTAACTAAATACCAAACAAGTACCTTTTAAGTTTAAACATGACAATAATGTACAAATCAAACATGTACATATATAGTCAAAGTAGTAGTTATAAAAAAAGGAGGATTAATGAATGTAGGTAATCAAACAAAAATGATTACTCATTGTACATTATAACTGTCGATTCACAAATAGAGGAACATGTATATATACCTATTCAATGGTGATGTTGTGAAAAATGTTTATTAGGGGTATGCTAGCATTGATACTAGATTTTTAAATATTTAAATGTGAATTGGAAGACAGAGTGAGAGAATCGGTGCTAGAAAATCAAAAGGGAGCATTAGTGCTTCTTGTTGGGACCATCATTTTTTTTCTTTTTTAGAATTTTCTACGAAGCGTTCGACGCCTTAAGAAGAAAAAATGGACAAGATACGTGTTTCCCAATTACAGGGCGACACGTGGTTAGTTTAATATTTTAAAATAAATCCATTTCCTATTTTTAAACATATTTTTAAAACATTATGATTAGTCGAGATTTTTTTTCCTATATTTTGACACCCACTTAGACTGTATTAATTATCTCTTGTAATTTGCTAGTTATGGGACACCCCAAACAACCGACACTATCAACGCACAAGACATCGCTCAATGTCGACTTGGATGTGGAATTCTTGAGGAGGAGTCTCTATTCTTACCGTTGCATAATAAAGTCTGCTTGATCAAATGCATGTATATGGTATGAACTCATAATGAATTAAAGAACTATAAAATAAAATAACTTATGCAGAATTTTTTTTTATTGATATAGAATCACAAGGTAGGGTTTTTACCTAAAGTTAAACGGGTCGAAGCTATCATTGAGAACAAAGTCAATGGCGTTTGCCATATTGGATTCGATCATACCAGGATCGATCATACGCTTTGAGCTCGTTTATCGACTTACTCGTCGGAAAAGTCCTCTTCTACACTAGCCATGTGATGTAATGGGCCATTGTTAAATTACTTATTCAATATGAAGTGTAAAGTAATTACTTGAAAAATTGACCCGTTTAGAAAACAAGACCAGACATTTATAGCAAACATTTAACGCTAAAAGTCAATTCAACATGAAAATGGCGCAATGCGCTTTGGCCTTTCATAAAAAAGGCCATACCCAGCTCGCTTTAGCCTTTCATACACACTTGGTGTTGGATCGTTAGTATAACTGAGGGACGTCCTGTACTGAGGTAAAGGCGTCCTTTGGTCAGGCGTCCTTACGAGGTGTAAGGGTGTCCTTTAGATGTGCAGCGGAATAAAAGACTAAACAGGTAAATAATGCATGTAGTGATTTATAGAGAAACCACTCAAGACCAAGTAGTCCTTGAGTGTAAACCTCTACCTCCTTGGAGGATTTTTGAATAGCTTCTTCCTTTATATTAAACGTCCTTACAGTTGTACTGGCGAGTCTTTACAATTCTCTGGTACTTAGCGTTCTTCCTAAGTCCACTAGTAAAGAACTCATCTAAGCCTACAACTTAAGCGAGTTTAATCTACTAAAGGACTACTATCCATACGTCCTACAGTGCTTTGTAGGACTCTCTCTCTTTCTTTTTGGGTTTTTCTGAGTTACAAACAAGTTGTGGTTTTGGGTTACAAGTCTCACTCGATCTAACACAAGTCTAGACTTGTTCTTGGGTGTTCTTGAGCTTGTTCTTCGTGTTCTTGAGTGAGTCGCTTTCCTCTGATTCTCTTTGAGTATTCTTTGAAAGCGTTAGCATCACAATAAATGTCTCAGGCTATTTATAGGACTTGGGAAGGGCGTCTTTCTTCTTCTGACGATTATGCCCTTCATGGATCTTCCTCCACGTAGTATGGCGGTGATGAGGAAGCTTCCTGTATCCAGCTGTGTGTGATGAACTCCGCTACAGGATCGGCCGCCACGTGTTGATGAACTCTGCTACAGGATCGTCCGCCACGTAGTGTTGGACTCTGCTACAGGATCGGTCTCCACGTGTCCTTGGATGATCAAATGTTGTCGAGTGATGTCATCATGTCGGCTAGTGAGTAAGGACGCTCTGCTTGCGTTCCTACTTGCTTCGGGACTCCGTCCTTGCTCAAGTAGTCTCTTGCTAGTCCTTACTTCCTGGCAGCTGGCGTTCCTAAGCCTAGGAAACGCTTTACACACTTGTTGTCCTTTTGTCACTGGCGTTCCTGAACACTTGGACAAATTTATTAGAATCAAAGGTGAGTTTGTCATATCAAAAATAAGGGACGGTTTGTGTGGGCACACTACCAAGTACACAAGCGTCCTTGATAGCGTCCCAACAATTTCCCCCTATTTAATGATGACAAACTCTTCAGCAAAATAGTTTTGACATTTGAACTCAGCATGCATGAAAACTTAGAAGCGTCCTCTAACACTTAGAGAAATTTCATTAAATACAGGTTTTTATTCTTTAATTCTCTGGCTTTTGGATTTTAAGGAGAGAGTAGCGTCCTAGAGCTTTCTAGGCGTCCTCTTGTTTTTCTAGCATGGCGTTCCTTAGACCTTTCACTTAATAGTTCCCTCTTAACACTTGCTTATTCTAGATAACTATTTTATAGCGCATCTCTGCAAAACTACACTTCCCCCTTTTGGCATCATCGAAAAGGATAACAAGTGATAAGGACGTTAGCATAAAAACACAACTAGAAGCTGTGGAACGCATAAACAAACACATGCAAGCAAACATTGGAATTGCCATTTAAAAAAAGAGTAGAAGAATTATCATTACAGACCAAGTGTTTGCATAATAAAAGAAGCACAGGCAAAAACAATGAGGGATAAAAGTGGAGGACGGCGATCACTGGGGGCGGCGGCTTTGGTCTTGATAGAACTGGAGAAGCTTCTCATGAAGTTCCGCCGACTTAGTGAATGTCGTGGATAAGTCCTTAAGAGATGATAAGATGAGACACTGATTGTTCAGAATGGCAGCCATTAGTTCTGAGGGAGGATTCTGGTCAGGATGAGCCGGGGCTGGAATGGGCGCAGGACCGGAGCTTGAAGAGGGAGCGTCCACATGAGGCAATGAGGAAAGAGGAGAAGAAGCCATGAGCATTTGATCAAGAGCAGCAAAATTAACAACAGGCTCTTCTTCAGAAATTGGCTCTTGATGCAAGGAAGCAAGACGTTCCTGTTCAGCTTCCAGAGCTAGGCGTTCTTGCTCAGCCTTTTTCCTAGCTTCATCTGCTTCAGCCTCTAACTGCTTCTTGATTGAAGGCAGTTCCTCATTATGTCGAATCATGAGTAGTCCTCTCTTTTGATCCCAGTTTAGTCCCAGCAATTCAATCTGAGCAGAATCATCATAAGCATTTTGGGACTTGAGGATCAGTTTGACGAGACCTGGGTACGGCAAAGCGTGTCGCTTCCTCCCACACTTAGCCATATGTTGCATAGCAATTCTGGCAAGGTTGATGGGGCGGCGGTCGAGAATAGCGTCCAGTAGAATACAGTCATGGGTTTGAACTATGGAACGCTTCTCTTGCCTAGGAAGGACGGCGCGACAGATGAAGTAATGTGCAATAGCGCCAACTTTGCTCAATACGTGAGCAACTCTGTCCGTCCCATAAGGTCTCTTTCCTTGGAAAATCCTCTCTAGAAGCGCCACTTCTTCATCATCAGTCATCTCGAAGTCGTTCTTAGGATGGGAGCTTAAAGCTTTGGAAGGAGGCTTTTGAGTACTAAGTCCCATGAAGGCTCGGACTTGGCATTCAGTGACTGATGCTTTCTCATCGTCAATTTTGAAGTGCAAAGAGCCGTCCTTGGACTTGTAGCGAAGGCTTTTGTAGAACGTTCTAACTTGCTCTTTATCAACTTCTGTAGGCGCAGGCCCAACGTTCAACCAGCCTTGAAACCTTAGGAGCTCAAGGAACTCCTTTACTGCCTCATCATTGAAGGACGAGAACCAATCTTCCGAATAGACCAAGGGTCTAAGAACGTTCACAGGCTCTCCATCGTCCTTTCGCTTTTTCTTGCCCTTTGGGGACTCAGAGTCCTCAGCATCAGAACTTTCATCATCATTTTCAGCATCCTCAAACTCATTATCAACAACGTCCTTGGCAGGAGCATCCTCAGTGCCTTGCGCTGTTTCATCATTGCCACCAGCTGCGGCCTGTTCTGTTTTGGAGGGAGCTCTGGCTTGGGACATTTCCTCTGCGTCCTGAGCTTCTGTTTGATTTTCATTAGAAGGCTCAGCGTCCGCAGGGACTTGGTGGGATTCTATTTGGATTGTGGGGGAGGGGTTTTCTTGAGGGGTGGGTTGGGGATTAAGGATGGGAAGGGATTGGTTGTAGGGAGGGATCTCACCAGCATCACGCTCGAGCTCATCAGAGAGAGTGGGCTCGGCGTCCTTTTGAGCGACCTGGTGCTCACCAGCGTCCTCAATGACTTGTACTTCAACATCCTCTTTAGAAGCAAGAACATTCTCGACACCCTCTGCCTCATCATTGGAGTCCCCTGTGGTATCAACAAAAGGGGAGGACTCACCGGCAGGCGTTCCATGAGTACTCTTCTCAGAAGAGCTAGAAGTGGAGGAACTGGAGGTGGAGATGTGTTCCGGCTCTGCTTGAACTCGTTCAGGGACCATGATGGATCGTAAGTCAGTTAATGAGGGCGTCCTTAACTGGGTTAAGGGCGTCCTTTAGTGCAGCGGAAAATAGACTTAACAGAATACAAGATAAGTGGACACGAGTATTTATAGAGGAACCCCACTAAGACCAACTAGTCTTATGGGTAAACCTCTACCTCCGTTGAAGGATTTTCAATAGCCGTCCCTTATCTTATTAAGAGCGAGTCCTTACAACTTAGGCGAGTCGTTACACTTTTCTGAGCTAAGCGTCCGTCCTTAGCCTCACTAGTAACACTCCTTTCAACCTAATAAGTAACCTAACACTCTTAGCTATAAGGAAGCTATCACTCACGTCTCTCACGGTTCGTTGTGAGAGACAAACTACAACTCTAATTGATTTGTGGTTTGTTTTGGATTTGATGTGGTTGGACTTTCTTTCTCTTGCTTCAAGCTCACTTGATCTTCTTGATCTTCGTTCGTGTTCTTGAATGCTTCGGGAGAGCTTGAGAGAAAGTCTTCAAAGTCCACTCTTGCACACACATGCCGCTATGCATACTCCTTGGAGAGTATTTATAGCGGAAGTGATTCTTGTCCTCTAGCGTCCTCTGAGACTTGGCAGGATCCTCGATCTTTGATCAACGGTGCGATGAGCGTCTTGAGGAGGTCAACTCTGTTGACGCTTGGGAAGCCTCCGCGTGGGTAGGGGACCATTGTTGGGAAAGCGACGTCTTTGGCATTGTCTACACTTGCCCAGACAAAGGAAGCTTCCTTCTGAGGACTAAGGCCGGACGATGATGTAATCATGTTGGGGCGGCCTTGATTTGAATTTGAACTTCGTCCGTATTTTGGCGCGCGTCCCTTCTTGATGAGGACTCCGTCCTATCTTGCGCAGGGACTCCGCCAATTACATTTAGCTTTGGAAGTTCTGGTAACATGCGTCCCTACAGCATAGGGATTGCTGTTCACTTGTTGTCCTTTTCGCTCATGTGCGTCCACTGGACTTACCTGAGATCAAAACTTGGACAACTTATCAAATACATTTGAGTTTGTCATTATCAAAACAAGGGACAATTATTATTGGTTTAGATATTAACGACTGACGTCCTTAATATCGTCCCAACAATTTCCCCCTTTTTGATGATGACAAACTCTTTCAAATAATGCACACAGAAGTAAAGCTTTTAGCATGAGGAACTACACTTTGATTTTCTTTTCAGCTTAGATTGGCATGCAACACATTCTTTTAAGTGCGTTCTATTTTATTCCTAACTAACGACCTTTTGACTTGGCCGAAATTCCCCCTGAACACATGCTTTCTATGATAACTTAAGGACAATCGCATCTCTGCAAAACTATACTTCCCCCTTTTGGCATCATCGAAAAGGAGAACAAGTCGAAAAGCATGCAAGCACAAAGTCATAACTAAAGAAAGGTACGCTTAGACAAAATGAAGCACAAATGTAGTGAATGGCATTCAGAATGAGAAACGAGAACGTTCATTACAGACATTCACAACAAGTGTTCAAAACGGGGACAGCGTCCCATTGTCTTAACAAAAACACAAGAAATGATAAATTGTTTCAGGGTTAGAGAAGGGAGAGGTGATCATTTTCTGGGACGCTTGCCAAGGGCTTTGAGGCGTTGCTCTTGAAGATGGTTGTTCTGGGCAAGGAGCTCGTTGTTGCGCTCAAGAAGGTCTGTGTGGATGTGAAGTGTGTCGTGAACCTGCTGAATTAGATCAATCATTATGCACTGGTTCTCGATCATCATGCCCATCAGATACTTCGTAGAGTGCCTCTCAGCCTCATCAGGGACGCTCATACCATCGAGCTCGTCCTCGTCATCAGCAGCGTCCTCAGCTGGCGTCCCAACTACTTGGACATTTTCAGCTTCGTGATCTCCTTCTCCAGGTTCAGCAGCAGCAGCAGCTTGAGCTCTCCTCTCAGCTTCGGCTTTCCTTTCAGCCTCTTTCCGTTCCTTGTCCAGTTGGCGCTTAACGGACGGAAGGGGCTCATCACACCTGAGTTTCCCAACTGGAGGGAGTGTAATTTGCCTGACGTCCCAATGAATGCCAAAGGAACGCTCTTGTTTAGGAGCATAGAGTCCCTACTGCTTCAGAATTTGCTTGACCAAGCCGGGGAAAGGAAGAGAGTGCCTGCCTCCTGTGCACTTGCCCATGTGTTCCAAGATTACTCGGGGCAAGTTTATCGGCTTGCGTTCCAAGAAAGCGTCCAAGAGAATACTATCAGTGATCTGAACAATGGACTTCTTCTCTTGGCGGGGGACGACCATGCGCACAATGAAGTGATGCGCAAGGACGCCCGTCTTGGTGAGGCAATGAGCAACTCTATCCATAGCAGCTGGCTGTCTCCCATTGAATATTCTGTTGAGGATTTCATCTTGGGAGAAACGGCCAAAGTTCTTGCACGGCAGATCGTGCAGAGCATCTTGCGGAGAAGGACGCAGGCCTAGCATTTTGCGGACGGTGCCCTCAGCAACTGAGTACTCGTCCCCATCGATTTCAAAAGTCCCTTGAGGCTTCCCGTTTACTTCTGTGATTTCGAACTTTGAGTAGAAACGGAGAACCTCATCAGGGTCAACATCAGCGGCCTCAGCGCCCAAGTGCGTCCAACCCTGGAACTCAAGAAGATCCAAGAACTCTTGGCGCTGGTTCTCTGCTAGAAACTCGGCGGTGAAGAGGAGCGGCGATAGGATTTTCTTGAAGCGTTTCTGCTTGGAGCTATTGCTCACGATCACTTCATCACCAGCATCTTCTTCATCTCCATCTCCCTCCTCTTCCTCAGGTTCCTCATCTTGGGGAGGGGCGTCCTCGTCATCGGAGGCTTCGTTCCGTTGTTCTTGGAACTCAACCATTGCAGTGTCCTCAGCTGTGGACGCCTGTTCTGTGGGAGGCGCGTCCACCGCTGGAGTCCTTGCCAAGGACTCTGTGGGAACGGATGGAGGAGACGTCCCTTGAACTTGAGCAGCTTCTTCGACGGCCGGAGCAGGCGGAGGAGGAGGAGGAGGAGAAGCTCTAGGGGGAGAGGGAGAGGGAGTGCGGAGCTTAGCTTTTGGGGGAGGAGCAGAGGAGGAGCTGGGCGGAACCACTGAGATCGGTTTCACCTTGAGCGGAGCAGAGGGAGGAGGCGGCAGATTAGCAGGGGTAGCATTCTTGGCCTGGACCTGGACTTGTGGAGCGTCCTTGGCCTGGACTTGAGGAGCGTCCTCTACCCTTGGAGGAGGTGGAGGGAGTTGACGAAGGTCCTGCATACTCGCTTGGATCGCCTTCTCAACGGCTGCTTTCTCTGCTTGCTCTTGCTCTTGGCGCGCCTTCTCCTCTTTTGCCAGATGAATTTCGGAGAGGCGAATGGCGGCCATTTCTTCATCCGTGACGCCCTCAAGCTGAGCAGAGGTCTTGAGGCGTCGTTTTGGGGCAGGAGGAGGGGAGGAAGGGATTGGCTTTGGTGGGGAGGAGGAAGGGCCTTTAATTTGGAGCGATTTGGACGGAGGGGGAGAGGAAGGCCTTTTCCTTTTTTGAGAAGGGACGGAGCCCGTAGAAGCCACAACAAACTCCATTATATCAGGAAGTAGTTTGGCGAGCTCGTCCACGGTTCCACCAAATGAGTCAGAAATGATTCCTGGCCCCATGAACGGTGGGTTGGTGTGATTGGTTTCTTGAAGGCGGGGCTTGACATATGTGATCATGAAGTAGTGGAGGAGGCGTTGGATTTTAGGAGGATGTTCGTGAGTGGACGCCCTAAGACAAATGTTGGCGAGCGTCCTAGCTTCCTTTTCAAGCCAGTCCTCAATGAGAGGGTCAAGGGGAGGACGGCGTTTGGGTTGAGAGGGGAGCCGGCCAATTGAGCCACTGTAAACAGAGGCTTTGGTGATATTTTCTGGCTCAGGCTCGGGTTTGAAGGGCTTCTCCAGAAATGAGAAGCTCTTCGGCTGGGTTTTGGATTGAGAGCGGGATGGTTGTTTTTGTTGAGGAGGTTGGGAGCGAAGGGGTTGAGGAGGGGTGTTGAAGTGGCGGCGCTGGGTGCTTTGAGAGGAGGAATGGTGGCGAGGGGGTTCTTGTCGGCCGGAAGGTCTGCCTCTCGACTCCATTAATGACCGGCCTTTCACCGGAGGAGATCTCGAAGAGCTAGTGTTTTTCGCTGCCGACGAGGGTGAGGGATTCTTTGAGGCTCTTGTGTTGGCCATTTTTGAGATGGTTTAAATAGGGGAGGATTAGGGTTTGGAGAGAGATTTCGGGATTCGGTTGAAGATTTGGAAGATCTTTGAGATTTCTAAAAGTGTGCAAACAGCAGATGAGCGAAGAAAGGTTTTCGGAGTGCACAGGTGGGTATATATAGGAAGAAGACGAAGTTGGACGGTCAGGGGTAACAGGGTCTTTACACACAGCTTCCTCCACCCGCCTTCCCACACGTGGCTTTCTTCTTTGCTAAGGAATACAGCTGTTGAGCACTGTTTGCGCATATCCCGAGATTTTCGCTGACGATTCGCTAAAACGGTTTACCTTCCCAATTTCAACCATTCAAACTTCTCACAACTGCAAAGGACTCTGACCTGACGTCCTTTCAACACACAACACTACACAACACAGAACTGAACCACGGCGTCCCATTCACTGATCTCAACCTCTGTAATTAGAACTCTGTACAGACAACTCTCAGCTCTTAGCACGCGTCCCTTTGATCACTTAGAACCATTTTTGAAAATCAAGCAAGTACGTCCCGTAAAGGTGAAACAAGGAATGCTCATAGGACGCGTTTGTAAGATTCTCGGCTTGGGTAAGCTTAGAGTTCCCATCATTTCGGCTTATGATGAGGGTAGGGTGATCAGGGATACTCTTGAGATGAAAAGCGAAATGAATACCATTCAAGGACACAAGCGAATACACATATCTTAGACTAGCGTCCTTTAAAGATGACTTTAATGCATGACACACCTTAAAACAAGTTCTCAACAAGACATAGCCAATCATGGAGGGAATAATAGAACGGGACTTGATCATTTAAAAGTTATCATCCCCAAGAGCAACCGGAGGTGCTCGTAGGGACGTCTATCAATTGCTTTTGTGAAAATATCGGCCACTTGGTCCTCAGTCCTAACATGATCCACTCTAATTAATCCAAGTTCAACATTATCACGAAGAAAGTGATGCCTTATGTGAATATGCTTCGTCCTAGAATGATGAACGGGATTTTTGGCAATACTTATAGCACTGGTGTTGTCACACAAGATAGGGACTGTGTTGAGGGACGTACCATAATCTTCAAGTTGGTACTTGATCCATAGGACTTGTGAGCAGCACGAAGCAGCAGCAACGTACTCAGCTTCCGCGGTTGATAGTGCCACGGAGTTTTGCTTTTTGGATCCCCAAGATACAAGGCATGAGCCAAGGAATTGTGCCATTCCTGAGGTGCTCTTCCTATCCACCACATGGCTAGCGTAATCTGCGTCAGAGTAAGCTACCAGGTTCAGGGACGTCCTTCTGGGATACCATAGACATAGGTCATCCCGTCCCTTGAGATATCTGAAGATTCTTTTGACCTCTTGCATATGGGACTCCTTTGGATTTGCTTGGAATCGAGCGCACAAGCATACAGCGAACATGATGTCGGGACGACTTGCCGTAAGATATAGCAAGGACCCTATCATTCCTCTGTAGAGCTTTTGATCTACACTCTTGCCTTCTTCATCAGCATAGAGGCGAGTGTTTGGGGAGATGGGAGTATCAATGGGTTTTGAAGAGTTCATCCCATACTTCTCAAGCATTTCACGGATGTACTTTTGTTGATGAATCCGCGTCCCATCTTTGAGCTGAGTGATTTGGAGTCCCAAGAAGAAGTTGAGTTCTCCTATGAGGGACATCTCAAACTCACTACTCATCAAGTTCTTGAATTCCTCTACAAATTTCATGTTAGTGCTTCCAAAGACTATGTCATCGACATAGACTTGGACAATAAAGACATCTTTAAGAACTTTCTTTAAGAACAGGGTTTTATCAATGTTACCTCGTGTGTACCCGTTGGACAAGAGGAAGGACGCAAACCTATCGTACCATGCACGAGGGGCTTGCTTGAGTCCATAGAGTGCCTTGTCCAAGAAGTACACATGATCTGGGTGATCAGCGTCCTCAAATCCAGGAGGTTGAGCGACGTACACTTCTTCTTTGAGCTTGCCGTTGAGAAAGGCTGTCTTGACGTCCATTTGAAAAAGCTTGAACCCTTTGTGAGCGGCAAAGGCGATGAGGAGGCGAATGGCTTCAATCCTGGCGACAGGAGCGAAGGTTTCATCATAATCAATCCCTTCCTCTTGCCTATAGCCTTGAGCCACAAGCCTTGCTTTGTTTCTTGACACGCGACCATTCTCATCAAGCTTGTTCCTGTAGACCCATCTCGTCCCTATTATGTTTTTGTTTCTCGGACGAGGGACGAGGGTCCAAACCTTATTTCTTTCGAATTGATTAAGTTCCTCTTGCATGGCCTGAATCCAATCAGCGTCCTGGAGTGTTTCCTTTATGTTCTTAGGTTCAACCAAGGACACAAAGGCGTTGAAGGCACAGAACGCTATGTTAGCATTAAGGGACTGATTCACGGCTAATCTTGTTTGAACTCCTTTTGACGTATCTGAGATGATTTGATCCGTTGAATGAAGTCTCGAAAGATGGGATCCCTTATGAGTATCGTCCCTTACAGGAGTACATCTAGGGTCCGTCCAATCAGATTCATCTGAGTCAAACCCGTCGTCTTCATTGAGAGTTTCATAGAGTTCCCCCTCAGGTTGAGCGTCCTCTTCTTGACGCTGTTCTCCTTGTAGGCTTGATTCAGCGACCTCATGTTGAGCTGGAGATTCACTTTGAGATGGAACTTCCTGAACAACACTAGGAACTTCTACTGGGACTTCTTCAGGATTTTGAGTAGCGTCCTTAGGAACATAGTATTTTCCAGAGGACCCGAAATCAACTTCATCATCGGAGTCATCCTGCTGCAGAGGAGATGAGCGTTCTTTCTTACTTGGTTTATCTTTGTGAGAAGAACTTTCTTTGAACACAACATGAATGCTCTCCTCAAGCTTTAGAGTTCGTTTATTGAAAACTCTATACGCTTTACTGGTGAGGGAGTATCCAAGGAATATGGCTTCGTCACTTCTTGCGTCAAACTTTCCAAGTCTTTCTTTATCATTGTTGTGAACAAAGCACTTGCATCCAAAGACTCTGAGATAGTCGATGCGAGGCTTTCTTCCATTCAGCAACTCATAGGACGTCTTCTTCAGCAAAGGACGGATCATGGCTCGATTGATAATGTAGCACGCTGTAGCAATAGCTTCAGCCCAGAAGTACTTGGGGACGCTATTGGCTAAGAGCATAGTCCTTGCCATATCCTCCAGCGTCCTATTCTTTCTTTCCACCACTCCATTTTGTTGAGGAGTCCTTGGAGCTGAGAAGTTGTGAGAGACTCCATGTTGATCACAGTAGCCCACGAACTCTAAGTTTTGAAACTCCGTCCCATGGTCTGATCTTATGGATTTGAGAGGCGTCTCAAGCGCAACTTCCACTTGTTTGATGAAGACTTTGAATGCGTTGAAGCAATCTGTTTTTTAAGCTAAGAAAAGAACCCAGGTGAATCGAGAAAAGTCATCTACAAGGACATAGATATACCTCTTTCCACCATAGCTTAACGTCTTCATTGGTCCACAAAGATCCATATGGAGAAGTTCCAAAGGTTTCTTTGTGCTGACATCGTTCTTTGACTTAAAGGACGTTTTTGTCTACTTCCCTTTGATACATGCTTCACACTGTTCAATTTTCTCAGGATCAATTTGGGGAAGACCTTTCACAAGATTTCTTTGATGAAGCTTGAGGATTGTGCTTGGTCCAGCATGGCCAAGTAGTGTCCTCCTTTGACACAGATAAGCACAACTCAGATTTTGGCTTGAACTCCTGATTGAAGATGTAGACATTGTTCTTTCGGACTCCTTTGAGGACGAATTTGTTGGATTTCTTGTTGATGACGAGGCACTCCTTTGAGTCAAATGTAACTAAGTTTTCACCTTGATCACACATTTGAGAGACGCTTAGGAGGTTGAAGCCAAGTCCTTCAACAAGGCTAACATTTGTCGCTTTGATAGACGGATTGAGAATAGTAGTTCCCGTCCCTTTGATCTTTCCTTTGCCCTTGTTGCCAAACGAGACAGTTCCTCCCGTGGCGCTACTTTGGATAGAGGTGAGATGGATCTGGCTTCCTGTCATATGGTTTGAGGCGCCACTATCAATGATCCATGGGCGTCCCCTCACTTCCACCTGCCAAAACAAGGTTAGTGTATGGCGACCCAGGCAAGATGTTCCTTACCTGGTTCGTTACAGAAATAGAACTCTGGTTCTGGCATGTAGTCACTTATATTCACATCATTTGAAATAGCATGCTTTCTGAAAGAACTCTTAGATCGTCTAGGACGTCTAGGGTTGGCCTTAGGGACGGACTTATCATTTTCAATGTTATTCCTAGCAGTTTTGCCACTTTCAATGTCGTTCTTCAGTTTCAGGCAATCATATTTGAAGTGATCTCCTTTTCCACAGTACCAACACGTCCTATAGTAAGTACCAAGGTAGTACTTCTTGTTGGGACGTTGGATTTTGTTCTTTTTCATCTTTTGAGGGTTACAAACTTTTGAACCTTCCCCCTTAGCAATCTTCTTATAGATCCTATGACTAGTGGAGTTAGTGTAATAGTCCCTTTTACCTTTCTCTCCACTCTCTAGGACTCGAATTCTTTCAAGAAGGTTCTTGGTCTTTTCCCTTTCTAATTCAAGTTCTGAGGTTTTGCTAGCCTCAAAGTCACTAGGGAGAGAGTTCCTAGTGTCAGACTCGTATCCTAGTCCTCTTTTGGCTGGGACAAACACCATTGGTTGAACTACCTCAGTTACCGGGCTCTTCCCTAACACTTTCACCTCTTCCCTAAGCTTAGCGTTCTCTAGCTTAAGGCACATCACTTCAGTTTTCAGGGATTTAACTTCGACATGCGAGGACTCTAGTTGTAACAAAACTGTAGCACAGTTCTCACATTCAACTAGCCTATTTTCACTTTCAAGTTCAAGATCATCCATTCTATGTTGCATAACAACGCTTTCTTCCATGATTCTTTTAATGAGCTTAATAAGTTTGGTTTTGGAACAATTCTCTAAGGAGTTCATCATGGATTCACGAGTTACCTCTTGTTCCTTTTCAGAAGCGTCCTCTTCAAGAACTGGGGCGTCCTCCACAGCCATGTACGCCACTTGCTCATTATCTGAGGCGTCCTCTACGGCTATGTACGCCACTGGTCCTTCTGGTTCTTCATCATCAGAACTCACATTATCCCATGCGGCTTCGCACGCTCCCAAGAGAGCTTTCATCTTCATTTCTTTTGAGTTTAGTCCCGTAGTACACCTTTTAGCAAAGTGTCCTTTCTTGTTACATTTGTAGCAAGTAAGTTCCCTCATCTCTGCCTCTGTATACTTGGGACTCTCCTTTTTGTAAGGCATCTTGTGTTTCTTGGAATCTCTGGCCTTTTTACCCCATAAGCGAGCAACTTTGTGTAGAAGGGCAATCTCTTCCTCTTCTTCCAGCTGTTCCTTAGTCTTGCTTTCCTTTTCTTTCAAAGCTTGAGCACGCATCCTTTCACGATTCTCATTTTTATTTGCTTCCACCATTAGGGCAATATCTCTTTGGTGGCGCAGATACTCAGCGTACTCTGGAGTTGACGTCATCAAGGCAAGATCTGTCTGGGGGTTTCTAGCCAACTCAGCCATATCAGCTTCCCTTCTCGCTTCATAGCCTCTCAGCTTCCCATAGATCTCTTCCATATCCAGGGTTTTGTTGGCTGTGTTCTCCTTGAACGTAGTCCTATCAAAATTCCATTTTCCTGTAAGCCCATCAATGACTACTCCGATTCTGTTTCTCATTGAGACTTCAGCTTCTGGGATGCCTAAATTTCGCATCTTGGTCACAATAGCTTCAAAGCGGTATGAGTAGTCCTTGACAGATTCGTTAGGAAGCATTCTGAAGGCATAGAACTCTCGTTTGATTTCAAGCTTGACGTCTTCCTTCATCTCTGCCGTACCCACATGGTACTTCTCAAGAGCTTCCCATTGTAGTTTGGCTGTTGCCAAATTGCTAACTCGGGTGGCGTCCCTTTCGCAGAGGGACGCTTGAAGGAAGCATATAGCCTTAGCGTTTGTTTCCAAAAGCTTGAATTCGTCAGGACCCCACTCGTCCTCTTTGTCTTTCTTGTCATCAGGGATGGTAAGGTCACCCTTCATGATCACTCTCCAGCATTGATAATTCTGACTTCTGCAAAAGTTCTTGAAGCGGATCTTCCAGCGGTTGAAGTTGCCGTCCGTCAGACGAGGAGGCTTTACAAAAGAGATTCCAATAGGTTCCATGTCCATCTTGTACCTGCAACTCAACAAAAATCTAGAGCGCCTGCTCTGATACCAATTGATGGATCGTAAGTCAGTTAATGAGGGCGTCCTTAACTGGGTTAAGGGCGTCCTTTAGTGCAGCGGAAAATAGACTTAACAGAATACAAGATAAGTGGACACGAGTATTTATAGAGGAACCCCACTAAGACCAACTAGTCTTATGGGTAAACCTCTACCTCCGTTGGAGGATTTTCAATAGCCGTCCCTTATCTTATTAAGAGCGAGTCCTTACAACTTAGGCGAGTCGTTACACTTCTCTGAGCTAAGCGTCCGTCCTTAGCCTCACTAGTAACACTCCTTTCAACCTAACAAGTAACCTAACACTCTTAGCTATAAGGAAGCTATCACTCACGTCTCTCACGGTTCGTTGTGAGAGACAAACTACAACTCTAATTGATTTGTGGTTTGTTTTGGATTTGATGTGGTTGGACTTTCTTTCTCTTGCTTCAAGCTCACTTGATCTTCTTGATCTTCGTTCGTGTTCTTGAATGCTTCGGGAGAGCTTGAGAGAAAGTCTTCAAAGTCCACTCTTGCACACACATGCCGCTATGCATACTCCTTGGAGAGTATTTATAGCGGAAGTGATTCTTGTCCTCTAGCGTCCTCTGAGACTTGGCAGGATCCTCGATCTTTGATCAACGGTGCGATGAGCGTCTTGAGGAGGTCAACTCTGTTGACGCTTGGGAAGCCTCCGCGTGGGTAGGGGACCATTGCTGGGAAAGCGACGTCTTTGGCATTGTCTACACGTGCCCAGACAAAGGAAGCTTCCTTCTGAGGACTAAGGCCGGACGATGATGTAATCATGTTGGGGCGGCCTTGATTTGAATTTGAACTTCGTCCGTATTTTGGCGCGCGTCCCTTCTTGATGAGGACTCCGTCCTATCTTGCGCAGGGACTCCGCCAAATACGTTTAGCTTTGGAAGTTCTAGTAACATGCGTCCCTACAGCATAGGGACTGCTGTTCACTTGTTGTCCTTTTCGCTCATGTGCGTCCACTGGACTTACCTGAGATCAAAGCTTGGACAACTTATCAAATACATTTGAGTTTGTCATTATCAAAACAAGGGACGATTATTATTGGTTTAGATATTAACGACTAACGTCCTTAATATCGTCCCAACAGACCAGCACCTTTGGCGTTTCACCGGTTTTGCAGCGGCGAAAGGTATGCTCAAAGGTAGGACGTTGCTCGATGTCCTCTAGGCCACTTTCAGAGGAAGGACGACGGGGACCTGGGTGTCTCGGGGTCCTTTGGGGGTGAGATATGAGCAGGGGTGGCAGGGAAATTTTGCAAAATTTGGTGGTGAGGGGCAGAAGGGAATAATAGCATTTGCTTTGGAAGGTTTAGGGGACGAGGGAGGAGTTGGGAGTTGGACTATTTTGAGAGCTTGTTAGGGTGGAGGAGTGGATTGCTTGGAGAGTTTGGAAGGGCCTTTTGTGGAGCTTGGCCTTTTAGTGGTGGAGGAGACGCTAGTTGACTTAGCCTTTTTGAGAGGCCTTGGGTCATGTTTCTTCTTGGAGCGTCCCTCCGACAAGTGTTTAGGGAACTTGTACACTATAGAAGTTGGTTTGGAGGAGGTTGGTTTGGTAAATTTGGAGGGATGGGACGAGGGAGCTGAACGCTTTGAAGGTAAAAGCTTCTTTGTGGTGATAGTGGGAACTTGAGGAGGAGGGGGAGAAGGACTTGGCATGCGATTCTTCAGCATTTGGAAGGTTGGGGAGTCTTTTGGATACATAGGAAAATCCGGAAGGACGGCATTGTGCATGTCAGGGATGAGATCAAGTAAGGGAGCAAGATTCTCACCACCGTACTACGAGAAAAAGAGCACGTCCTCCATTCTCCCAGGCAAGTCCTTGTAGTTGTTTTTGTGGAGGCCATGGATGATGAAGCGTTCTATGAATCTCTCATAGTTCCTTGTCTTGACCTCGTCCTGCTTGACGTCTGGTCTCTCCATGCGTTCCCTTATCAACATGTAAAGCGTCTTGGGCTTCCTGTAGATGAAGTCCACTAGAGATTCATTTAGAACTAATTGTTTTGGTTTCTCTATGGTGTGGGACTTCACCAGCTTCCTTCTCTTACCGCCGGCAGAAGATCCGGCCACGTTCCCTAGTAGTTGAGACATTTTCTAACTGATTTTAGTGAGAGAAAGTCGTCGGAAAACTTAGAGAGAAGTCAGAGCTGTTTGATAGCAGGGAAGTTGGTGAGAGCAATAAATGAATGAGACCGACTGTTGCATCCTTATATAGAGGAAGCGGTGGCACAAGCTGTAATTAACACTGTTTTTCTGTGCGACACGTGGCATAACTTCCCCCTTACGAGTTGAGAAAGTACAACGGTCACTGTTCAAACTTTCAAATTTTCAAAATTCTGACTCTTCAACTTCTTCTCAAAACTGAACTGGCGTCCTCCCTTACAAACGACTGGCGTCCTCTCAAACTTAGTAGAAATTACCTCTTTTAGCAAACCAAGAACCTTGCAACCGTCCCTGTGATCACCTTGCGAACCATTTGAGAACAAAGCAAGTACATCTCGTAAAAGAAAATATGAAGCTCATAGGACGCTTTTGCAGAGTTCTCGGCTAGGTTAAGTGATAGAGGTATTTTAGTCGCCTTTAATACCTATCAAAATAAACCTAACAACCCAACTAACGTAGGAGGGAAGTAAGGGTCGATCCCACAGAGACTTGTGTTTTTGTGTATTGAATTTTAATACTCGAATGAATGTAAAACGGGGGGTTTTTGAATGTTATTCTACGAGCTAATAAATTGAACATGCAAAACTAAGATTGATTTATCAAATATGTGAGAAATATGCTTAACCAGTTAATATCCATTGCGAATTCGAATATTGATCATTGATTATCAAAATTCCCTTTTTACCTTGACTAATCTATTGCGGAATGCTAATAACCCAACTTCATGGAATCATTAATCCTACTTCAGTTCTAGTTATTAGCCCGACCGGTACTAACAACCCTAATTATCAAACAACCTAAGAGACCTCCTAGATTCAATTCGACAACAGTATTAAGATTCAAGCATCAATAGAAACATGCATTCAGAGCAACCAGACATCCAAATAACATGCGATTGAATTCTCTTCTCTAATCAACTAGTCCTACCAGTCCTAGATTGATTAAAGGTTCTACTTATGATCTAATTAATTCCAACCGGTAATTAGAAAGATCTAGTTGTAATTCAACCTAGAGTTCAATTAGATGGCCAGTCTAACAAAACCCTAAATCAAACTTATTCAATCAAGCATAGAGAAAACAATCTACTCAAGGCAAATTAAGAACAATCAAATCTCAAAATAATTCTTAATTCACAACTTCAATTAACTAGTTAAGCAAAAGAGGTTTAGTTGTTCAAAGACATTGAAAAGCTTACAATTCTTCCAAAGGATTCTTGTTCTTCTCCAGCTTCAACAAAAAATCTCAAAGTCAAAAGTTATGAGAATATAAACCTAGAAACTAATATCCAAAAATATATCTAAGAGGTTTCTAAAAATATTATCCAAAACAAGTTTCAGCCCAAAAGCCCTTCAAGCCCATACAAAAATAGCACTCTTGCTGATGCGAGGAGAAACGCGGCCAGACCCTGAAGTGCGGGGGCGCTTTGGCTGCCTGCCCGAGTTTTCACGCCAGATGCTCAGATGTCAAAGCGCGGCCTGGACCTCTGAAGCGCGGTCGCGCTTTCACTGTCTTCTGCTCGCGTTTCTGGACTTCTCCAACGAGATACTTCATTAACCTTGACCACTTGATTCCTCCTTTAGCCTCCATCCTTGCACACTCCTTTGGCACCTTCAAGCTCACCTCCAAGTCCACCATCACCATGATCCGGCACTCGATCCCTCATATCTGCAAATACCAACCAAACGAGTGTAGATTCCGAAACTTCCAACACTAAAGCTACACTACGAAATAAAGGAAAATCTACCTAAAAATGTATGAAAAACTAATCAAAACATGTCCTAAACACTACAACCTATATGCTCTATCAAACTCCCCCAAGCTTGAACCTTGCTTGTCATCAAGCAAGAAATAAAATCATAATCACACCACAACTAGCAAGTTCAAGCATCCATCTCAATGTCAATCCACATTTCATCAAAAAGCTAAACCTTGACCAAAACATCATTGCACACATGTATGAGAAGCTTTCAAAATCAAATCATTCATCCATTCTAGACCTCACCAAGGCAATGTGTTTTGCACTCACACTCAAGTGTTTAAAGGATGTGTTTCACTCAAAATCAACTTTGAAAACTAGACTACCATAGGCTTGCATCAGTGTTCTAAATCTCCACTACGAATGATCAAACACACAACAAAAATCATGAGGACTTTTAAGGGTTGTAATGGGGCCAAGGTATATACAAGTAGGTAGGGAATTATTTGGTCTTGTGGTGCTAAATCCGGGAACTAGAACTAGCTAACTATCCAAAATTTTAACCACTTCACTTCATATGTTCACCAACTCGTTTCACCTTTTCTCCATCACTTTTCTTTATACACTTTTGCTCATTTCTCTTTTTTCAACTCACTTGAGGTTTTTCAATCTGATTTCTCACTTTAATTTACCTCAATCAAACACTTCTTTTTTTCTTTTCATCATTTTTTTTCAACTCCTTATCTTTTTTTTTCTTTCAACTCAACACAAATCTTTTCTTTTCAACCAACTCACCCAAGAATCATCTCCAACTACACAAAAACACCCTAGCTAAATCCTAATTCCCGGAAAGGGTCAAGCTTATATAGGCTAGGAAAATTTTTTGTGGAGCTACAAAATAAGGCTAATAGGCTCAACAAGTGGGCTATCAAACAAAGGATCATGTATAAGGTGGATAAGGATATAATGAGCTAATAAAAATGCCTCAATCATTTTAATGTCATGCATTCAAATCATGTAATGTAGCCTTGAAAAAGATATCCCCGACAACGGCGCCAATTTGATAGAGGTATTTTAGTCACACTTTGAGCAAGAGCCCGAATCATGTCCTCTGTTGACATCGAGTTTGAAGCAGGTGCTTGAGGCTTCGGATTGAAAGGAGGCCTGTAAGCAGGTTGACCACCTTGTTGATCGTACTGCTGCTGCTGATTGGAATTTCCATATCGAAGGCTAGGATGATCCCTCCATCCAGGATTGTAAGTATTAGAGAAGGGATCATATCTCTGCTTTTGTGGAGCATATCCACCCATTGCATTAACTTCAGCTTGCGGCTCCTGGAGTGTAGGACAAGCATCTGTTGGGTGCATAACATCTAAGCAGATTCCACATGCCTTAACTTGCTGTTTCCCACCAGACATTGTGAGTTGCTTCACCATATTCTTCAGCTCTGAAACTTCCTCATGCAAAGATGACTGAGTAACTGCAGAATTAACTGATCTGGTAGACTTGTTGAATTACCGTGAACCTTCAGATAGCTCATCAAACAGTTGGAACGCTCCTGCGGGAGTCTTATTAAGGATGTAACCCCCACAAGCAGCATTAACCATTCTTCTCTCATCATCCAGAAGACCTCCAAAGAGATACAAGATGAGATCCTCGTCAGAATAACCATGATAAGGACAGCTAACAATCAACCTCTTGAACCGCTCATAATACTCGTATAAGGTCTCAGTAGGTGCCTGCTCAATATTACTGATGCTCTTCTTGATATTGTTAGACCTCGTAGCTGGGAAGTATTTCTCCAAGAATGCTTTCTTCATCTTGTGCCAGGTGTCAATACTCCCAGGTGCCAGATAGTAGAACCAGTCATTGGCTGAATCCTTGAGCGAGAAAGGAAAAGCCCTCAGCTTGATCTGATCCTCAGTAACCTCTCTAGGCTTCATGCTTGAGCAGACTGCATGAAACTCACTTAGGTGCTTATTAGGGTCTTCTCCACTCAACCCATGAAACTTGGGAAGAAGGTGGATCAACCCCGACTTCAGCTCAAAATTGACTCCATCGGCCAGCTCAGGGAATTGCACCGCCAACGGTTGTTGGGTCAGATCCGGTGCAGTCAGCTGCCTCAAAGTCTGTGCCAGAGCATTCAGATTTCCGTCACCCATCCCGTCAGACTCAGAGTCAGAAGCAAAAGGCAGCTCGTGAAAGGAATTGCGAATCTCCTTCCTCAACTTGAATAAAGTCCTGTCAATATCTGCGTCAAACAACAAGGGTGAAGAGTTAGTAGCACGGGTATGAACCATATGACAGGTTCATACCAGACAAAGTAAACAAATTAAATACACAAAGACGACGAAGTCCCCAACAACGACGCCAATTTGATAGCGGTATTTTAGTTGCCTTTAATACCTATCAAAATAAACCTAACAACCCATCTAACGTAGTAAGGAAGTAAGGGTCGATCCCACAGAGACTTGTGTTTTTGTGTATTGAATTTTAATACTCGAATGAATGTAAAACGGGGGGTTTTTGAATGTTATTCTACGAGCTAATAAATTGAACATGCAAAACTAAGATTGATTTATCAAATATGTGAGAAATATGCTTAACCAGTTAATATCCATTGCGAATTCGATTATTGATCATTGATTATCAAAATTCTCTTTAAACCTTGACTAATCTATTGCGGAATGCTAATAACCCAACTTCATGGAATCATTAATCCTACTTCAGTTCTAGTTATTAGCCCGACCGGTACTATCAACCCTAATTATCAAACAACCTAAGAGACCTCCTAGATTAAATTCGACAACAACATTAAGATTCAAGCATCAATAGAAACATGCATTCAGAGCAACCAGACATCCAAATAACATGCGATCGAATTCTCTTCTCTAATCAACTAGTCCTACCAGTCCTAGATTGATTAAAGGTTCTACTTATGATCTAATTAATTCCAACCGGTATTTAGAAAGATCTAGTTGTAATTCAACCTAGAGATCAATTAGATGGCCAGTCTAACAAAACCCTAAATCAAACTTATTCAATCAAGCATAGAGAAAACAATCTAGTCAAGGCAAATTAAGAACAATCAAATCTCACAATAATTCTCAATTCACAACTTCAATTAACTAGTTAAGCAAAAGAGGTTTAGTTGTTCAAAGACATTGAAAAGCTTACAACTCTTCCAAAGGATTCTTGTTCTTCTCCAGCTTCAACAAAAAATCTCAAAGTCAAAAGTTATGAGAATATAAACCTAGAAACTAATATCCAAAAATATATCTAAGAGGTTTCTAAAAATATTATCCAAAACAAGTTTCAGCCCAAAAGCCCAAGCCCATACAAAAATAGCACTCTTGCTGACGCGAGGAGAAACGCGGCCAGACCCTGAAGTGCGGGCGCGCTTTGGCTGCCTGCCCGAGTTTTCACGCCAGATGCTCAGATGTCAAAGCGCGGCCTGGACCTCTGAAGCGCGGTCGCGCTTTCACTGTCTTCTGCCCGCGTTTCTGGACTTTTCCAACGAGATACTTCATTAACCTTGACCACTTGATTCCTCCTTTAGCCTCCATCCTTGCACACTTCTTTGGCACCTTCAAGCTCACCTCCAAGTCCACCATCACCATGATCCGGCACTCGATCCCTCATATCTGCAAATACCAATCAAACGAGTGTAGATTCCGAAACTTCCAACACTAAAGCTACACTACGAAATAAAGGAAAATCTACCTAAAAATGCATGAAAAACTAATCAAAACATGTCCTAAATACTACAACCTATATGCTCTATCATTAAGCTTAGAGTTCCCATCATTTCGGCTTATGATGCGTGTTGGGTGATCAGGGATACTCTTTTCAAGACAAATAGAGAAAATTGAGTGGCGTTCCAAAGTAGCAAACATATGAAGTTTTAGACTAGCGTCCTTGCACATATGAATTCAATGCATGACAGTCCTTAAACACTTCGAATCTACTAAACATAGCCAATCATTGAGGGAATAGTAGAACGGGACTTGCTACTTAAAAGTTATCATCCCCAAGAGCAACCTTAGATGCTCAAAGGGACGCCTATCAAGCGCCTTAGTGAAAATATCAGCTATTTGGTCTTCAGTCCTTGCATGCCCTATGCTTATAAGTCCTTGTTCAACATTATCACGCAAGAAATGATGTCTTATATGAATATGCTTTGTGCGTGAATGAAAAACAGGATTCTTTGCAATTTCAATAGCACTTGTATTATCACAGAGAAAGGGAATAGTTTCAAGATTGATACCGTAGTCCTCAAGTTGATATTTGATCCAGAAGACTTGTGAACAGCACGAGGCAGCAGCAACGTACTCAGCTTCCGGAGTTGAAAGCTCCACAGAGTTCTGCTTCTTAGATCCCCAAGAGGCTAAGCATGAACCAAGGAACTGTGCCATCCCTGAAGTGCTTTTTCTATCAATTACATGACCAGCATAATCAGCGTCCGAGTAGCCGACAAGCTTGAAGGACGTCTTCCTTGGATACCAAAGACAAATGTCATCGCGTCCCTTGAGATAGCGAAAGATTCGCTTGACTTCCTTCATGTGAGACTCCTTTGGATTTGCTTGGAAGCGTGCACACAAGCAAACAGCAAACATAACATCGGGACGGCTTGCGGTCAAATAGAGCAAAGAGCCAATCATCCCTCTATATAGCCTTTGATCAATGTCCTTTCCTTGTTCATCTGCGTAAAGACGCGAATTGGAAGAACAAGGAGTGGCAACTAGCTTGGACGTGTTCATCTTGTACTTTTCAAGCATTTCGCGAACATACTTTTGTTGATGAATGCGCATCCCTTCCTTGAGTTGATTAATTTAATGTCCCAAGAAGTTATTGAGTTCTCCAATGAGGGACATGATCGGTCCGGGATCGGAGGGTCTCACAATTTAAATTTATAAAAACCGAACCTCACTTGTAGTAAAGAGGTAGGGTGTCGAACACACGGGAGTTCGTGCGTCGAGAGTACCCGAAAAGACTAAAAAGAGGAGAAAATAAAGACAAACGAAGGAAAACAAGAGAGATCTCCTCGGACCGACACAGGGTCACTTCGGTCCGAGGTAGGATCGAGGTTGAGTTGCACGGGACCGACGTGATGAAAGTCGGGCCCGACGTTCTAGGTAACTCGGTCTAAGCAAAATAGTAGATCGGTCTTGGGTTTTTGGGTTCCTCCCTCAACTAGACTTGGATATTCTACCTCAATTCAACCAATAAGTGTTTGATTCTAGTGAGATCGAGGTTGCTCGCCTCAAATCCCTCCAATCTACACCTCGACCCAAGGGAGCTTTCACTCACCTTCGATGCTAGACTTGTGATGGGATAGAGACCACTTTCGCTTACTCTTACCAAACACAAGCTCTAGATCCCTTGCTTTCACAAGAGAATTGAAGCTCAATGTAGAGAGGATTCACAAATCAAGCACTCAAGGCTATGGAATTGGGGTTTTCTACCCAAATCTAGCTAGGGGGATTCCCCCATAGCCCAAGACTATGGAATCTACTCCATATGGTAAGAGAAAAGCATAATCAAAATGGAAATCAAGCAAAACTCAATCATCAACATCCAATCAAACTCCAATTGCATTCAAACTCAAAGTGTCTACAAAATCCAAGTTCAATTCTACTAGATCAAAGCAAAACAAAGTACAAAACTCACAAATCCTCCTCTCTTCTCCACCGACCTCTCCTTCTCTTCCTTCTTCCTTCTTCTCCTTGCTCTCCAAGCCTTCCTTGAGCCTTTGAGAGTGAAATTGGGTTTGGTGTGTGTGTGCCACTCGTCCCCCTCACACTCCACCCTTTGATTTGATCACCAATCACCTCTCTTATCCTTCTCTTTGGATTGGGGACCAAGGAATCCCAATTTAGAAAGGGGCAAATGTGGAAAGTTGCTAAAAATATGCCTTGGGGAACAATCTTCTCACACGCCGACTTGGACCGACACGGGGTGACCTCGGGCCCGACGTTGGGAACGTCGGTCCCTTTCACTGGACGCTCGATCTCGGGCCCGACTTGGTGTATCTCGGTCCTGGGCCTCGATCCTTGCCTTCTTCCTTGGTTTCCTTTGGTTCCACTTCGTTCTTAGCTTGGCTCTTGCACTCCTTGACTTGGCTCCTTCCTTAGCTCCTCGAAATCATCCTCATTCTTGCCATTTTACCTACAAAAACAAACAAACTCGCATAGTTTCCGACTCTTGAAGAAAACCGGGAACTAAGCTAAAAGGGAAACAAATCTAACAAAGAAAGGAATGAAAAACACATATTTACAAGGGAAATCAACTACTAAAACACCTCCAAAATGAGAGACATCAGAATACCCCATACTTAAACTTGCTTGTCCTCAAGCAATAACAAAGTAAGCAAGACCGAAGCACAATCTTCAAGTAAAGCCTCTTATGAAAACACAAGTAAGCACAAGTGATAGATATGCTAGCAAGATTACGTCATCACACATGATCAAGTGTTCAAGGAATAAAGTCTAATGCAACAAAGCCTCACTTTAAGGATATGGAAATGTGTATCACTCATCATCTGCTTAGGCTTAGCAATGAACACTCAAACTCGATAAACACGCAAGTAAAGACTTTACCATTGAAGCTAATATCACCAATTCCTCCACCTAGAGATGCCTATTACAATGCACACAAGGAATATGAACTTGGCTCAATGGAGGTCCTCAAAGAGGTTCCATTCGGCCGGGTTGTAACGGGGCTTTTGGTGTTTCTCAAGGTGGGAATCATTTTGGTCTTGTGGTGCTTATAATGGGGATTGAACTTTCTAGTCTCTCACCAAACTCACCAAATCATTCCACTTTCAACTTTCACTCTCATCCAAAAGATTTGAATTTTTCTTCTTTTCTTTCTCTTTCAACCCACTTTTCACCAAAACATTCCACTTCATCTTTGCACTAAACTTTTTGTTGGATTTTTCACACTTTTTCCACTAGGATCGACTTGCACTAACAACTCGGGCCCGATGTGCACTTTAACTCGGTCGGTGCCCTTTTCTTTCACTTAAGCACTTTGCTTTCAATCCACTATTTTTCCAACTTTTCTTTCTTTTCTTCTCACTTCAAAGATGCACTACCCACTTGGTTTATAACTCCATTTTTTTCCTTTCCACAAAGAGAATCTCAATTCTCCAAATATTCTTCCAAAACCACTCACTAAAGTCCAATCCCATAAGGGTCAAGTCATATAGGCTAGGAATCATATTTTTGAGGAGTTTCAAACAAAGGTCTAAGGCTAAAACGGGGCTACAAACAACGGTTTCACTTCAAGGTAGGATATGGAAGATTTTTGTGACTAAATGAAATAAAGTTCAAATCAATGCGACAATGCATAGAACAAATCTCATATTGGCCTTGGAAAATAGATAAACACCGCAATAGCAAGTTTTACTAAGCATGCATGAGCTAATCACACAAGAAAAATGAGGGATATGCAATATGAACAAGCATCCCTAAAATGGTCAAAAATCATCTCACAAGGTTCACTTTAGCTTAGTTGCATCATAACTCATCCAAGAACTCATGTGCTCAATAAAAACATGCAAGATATCATATCACATCAAAAACAACATCCATTAGAGGCTAAACTATCCAAAAATATGCAAAGGATTTTACATGCTCACATCATCATTAGCCTTCATATGAACATCTAAGATGGGAATTCCTAGTCCAAAAACAAAATCTTTTTGTTGCTTTTAACCGAAAGTTTTCAAATTTTTAAGATTTTTGCAAAAATGTCTCAAACCAAAAACAAACTCATCCATTCATGCCATAAAATCGATCATCATTCTCATACATGTCATGCCACAATCCAAAATGAAACATCCCTTAAACAAGAAACAAACAAACAACCTACACATGGAACTAATGAGCAACTAACCCACCCCATACTTAAAATTTTGATGTCCCCATCAAAAGAAATCAACACTCAAAAGTAAAGAGAAGAGTAGAGAAAGCTCACAATTCCTTATTCTTGAATGGCATTTTTGAGGCTTAGTTTGGAGGGTGGCCACGGCGTTGTCTCCTTTGAATCCGGGCGTGCCGCTCTCGCTCATACACTTGATCGTTGAAGGGATCTTGGCTTGGCGGTTGTAGTGGTGGCGCGGGAGGTGTCCATTGGTCTTCACGGGATACGAAATTCCCGGACATCCACTCGTTGAAACTTGCTTGCATGGTCCACCTTTGATCCTCGGACGCCCTCAAGTCCTCCACCTCACGTCTCGTGTAGGCGATGTTGCGGTTCACCTCATCAAATCGTACTTGGAAGTTCTCTTGGTGTTGGAAAAATTGTTGTTGTTGGAAGTTGAGTTGGTGCGCTTCTTGGAGCATTGATTGTTGTTGAAGTTGGAGATGCGACAATTGGTTTGCCAAGAAATTCATGTCCACCGATTGGTTAGGCTCGGGGAACACCATTCCGGGGCCGTACCATTGGGCATACCCCTCATATCCTCCATAGCTAGGTGGTACTTGATGTGCTCCACTTCCCTCACCCCGCTCGAAGTGACTAGGGACCGGTTCGGGCAAGAACACGTCGGACCGACGTTGATGGACATCGGGCCCGACGTAGGATGCTCCTCGGTCCAAGAGAGTTGGGGCGTGGTCGGTGAGCAAATGTTGGTAACCTCCTTCTTCTTCTTCTTCTTCTTCTTCACCTCCCGGCGCGTCCACCTCCATGTCGTCTCTCCTCACAAACTCATAACGGTTGGGCTCTTCCTCTTCGGTGTCCGGGGATGCTTGAGGTGTAGTGAAACGGATGTGTTGTGCCCGTCTCCTAACCTCAAGTGTCCCCTCCGGCTCTCCATAAGGATTGACGTTCCCCGCCCATACTTGATACCAATTGTAGTAAGAAGTGAGGTCGAAGAGTCGAGACTCCAAAGGAACATGCACGTTGTTGAAGTTGGAGTGTGGGGCTAGGTAAGTAGAGGCGCCGGTCACTAGTTTCTCCTTGATAATGTTGGCCTTCTTGAAGTACTTCAAGTCCATGAACTCCACGCATTTTGGGGCCGGTGTGTAGGTAGACAAGTCCACCTCAAGACGGTGAGCTAACCGGGCAATCATACCTCCGAAATAGATCCATGAAGAACTTTGAAAGTCCCTCACCATCTTCACCCATTCCCATGTGAGGTTCATCGGCTTCTCATTCTCAAACAACATCTCATAGAGAATCATGGCCTCCTCCTTCATTGGTTTACTCAATTCATGCCTTGCAAAGATAGAACATCCCAAGGCTCGGATCATGACTCGGAAGAGCGGGCTTGCAATCTCATTCGTTGATGCTCCTTTCCTCATCTCGCTCTTCCCGGCCAAAAACTTCCAAAGGTAATCAACCTTCTCATTGTCAACATAAGCCTCCTCTCTCGTAAATGGGAACCCGAAGTAGGTGGCCAAGTTCTGGAGAGAGAGCTCTTGCAATTCGTTGCCCATTTGGAAGGAAATCATGCCTTCACTCTCGGGTCCCTCATACGTACACTTGAATGTCGCCATGAACTCGGACGTCAAGGCGGGGTAATGAGTGTTGTTCCACCTTAGCAAGACATTGAGCCCAATGTGATTATAGCACCGAGCAAGAGCTTCATCCATGTTCATCTTTTGAATTGACTCCCAATCTAACCACCGAGTGTGGTGAGATAAACCCATGAGACGCTCATACTCTCTAGCATCATCCTCATCCTCAATACGCACATCATCCATTCTTTGGACTCTCTTGGACGACTTCTTGGACTTCTTAGTGGCTTTCTCCATCCTAGAAGAAGATGCTCAGGTAGACATGATACCTACACACAATCAAAACCAAAGAACTACAAGATAAAATCCATACAATCCACAAAAACACAAGCTTCCATCACAAACAACTTATCATGCAAAGAGATAACCCCATACTTGAACTTAACACACTCAATCCACAAAATTCAATCATGCATGAAGTAAGATTCTCATATCAATGGTCAAGCCTCAAATCATATCATGAATAGCATGCTATAACCAACATTCAAGAGCAAGAAATCTTAAAATCACACAAAAGAAGCTCGAAAAACATCGGACCGATATGCGAACAACAACGGGCCCGAGGTTGGGGACCTCGGTCCGAGTCACTGGACCGACTTCGAACATCGGTCCCGAGGTACTGGGTACCTCGGACCGAATCTATTCCGACTTCTCTTCCTAGATCTATCCACAAAACTCATAATCATGCCCCTAAAATCCAAATTCTACCATCAATCAACATCAATCGAAGTTCTAAGTGGGATTTAGCAAGAATTAAGCACAAATTTCACAATGCATGCAAATCACCATGGATGCTCAAAGTTCAAGCTCACTCAATCATGGCATATCTCAAATCTAGCAATGAAAGCATGAAATTCACAAAGAATCAAGTAGAGATTGAGATTTACATACCAAATATGAAGAAACTAAGAACTTCTAGCAAGCAACTTTTAGAACTCAAATTTCCTCTTCTAGATCTAGAAGAAGGATGTAGATCTATGGGATTTGGGTGGGATTTTTGGCTTTTGGTTCAATGTTTGGGTATGCTAGGGGATGGATCGAGATCTTGTGGTGAGGTTGCTTGAGGATCGACAATGGTGGGGGGGAAGGATCGATTTTGGGATTTTGAGAGAGAATTGGGTATTTTGGTAAAGTAGTTATGGGGATGGTGATGTTAGGTAAGGGAAAAGGCTCTTAAATGGGGAAGAAGACAAAGGTGGGTTAAGAGGGTATAGTAGGAATTTCCACAAGGTCAAGGTCCAACATGGGTCGGCATACTTGGACCGACGTCGGGCACCTCGGGCCCGAGGTACTGGGTACCTCGGTCCGACCCGATTTTGGTTCCTAAAATTTCCGCACCTTGGTTACTTCTATCCACAAGTTCTTGCATTATTTCCACAAATACCACACATGCTAATGAAGCTCACACAACACATATTTCCACAAAATACAAGCTAGAGAAGAGATTAGGACTAATCTAAACTAAGACAAAAAGGAACAAGCTAGAAACTACGAAAATGAATCTACCAAACCCGGGTTGCCTCCCGAGGAGCGCTTCTTTAACGTCATTAGCTTGACGTCTAACCTCTACCCTTCAAGGAGTGTGAAAAACGGTGAATTGATCCTCCTTGCCATGGACATCTCCACAATCCTCGTAGCCAAAATGCCACCATTTGTGTTTGATGAAAGTGTGGCATCCAAAATCTCCATCATCCTCCAAAGTGTAGGTTGGCATCTCTTGCATCTTCTCATCTTGCATCTTATCACCTACACCACAAAAGTCTAAAGAATTTCTAGGAGACTCAATGACATCATAACTCAAATCATCTTGCAAATCATCTAAGCAAAGATAATCATCTCCTAAATCCTCTTTCAAATCATCTAAGCACATGAAAGAATCTCCCACATCAAAAGGATATACATTAGGATACTCTTCATGATTTGGTGGGTTATCTCCATCTCTTGTCTCATCATGGATTTGAATATCGACCATGTCATGGTCTCTCAATGGTGCTTCCTCTCTTGTGGACTCCAACTTCTCCTTCTTGCACTTGGCATTTTCCTCTAGTTTCAAAATCGCTAGTGCGTCCGGTTCATTAAGGGCTTTGTTGAAATGGAACTCCACTTTCTCCTCTCCAATCTCGAAAGTGACCTTCCCATTCCTCACGTCAAACTTGGAACCCGCCGTGGCTAGAAACGGCCTCCCGAGAATAATGGGCACCATCGGATCCTCTTTCATGTCTAAGATCACAAAATCATCGGGCACAAAATATCTTCCCACTCTAACCGGGACGTCATCAAGAATTCCGGTGGCCTTTGTTGAAGAACCATCGGCCATGGTGAGACTCATATCAACCGGTTCCATATCTCCAAGGTTAGCCCTTCTCCATATGCTCATGGGCATAACCGAAATACTTGCTCCTAGATCACAAAGAGCTTTGAATTTTTGAGAACCAATCCCTACGGTGATGGCAAATCTTCCGGGGTCACCAAGCTTTTGAGGTAACTCCAATATCTTCACTTCGTCTTGCATCTCAACAATTGACCTCTTCTTGCTCAAGATTTCTTTCAAAAACTTAGCATAAGATGGCATCTCACTTAGAGCATCGGTGAAAGGAATGGTGATGTTCAAGCCTTGCAAAAGCTGTAAGAACCGCTTGAACTTGCCCTCAACAATCTCCTTGGGCTTCTTCATAGGATATGGAAGAGTAGTGCCACCTTGCTTCTTGCTTGGATCCTCCTTGGATCGATCTTTCTCAACATTTCCACCTTGGACCGACGTTGGAAGTACCTCGGGACCGACTTCAGGGACATCGGTCCCAGGGCAAAGATCATCTGGGCACGTCGGGCCGACTTCTGGGCAAGTCGGGCCCGAGTTAGGTTCAACCTCGGTCCACTCCAGGGGACTTCCTCCGTCTATAGGATCGATATCTGGGCACGTCGGGCCCGAGGTGCTGGGAACCTCGGTCCGACTCTCTTCTCTTGTTCTTGGAACTTGTGGCTCGGGCAAACTCCGTCCACTCCTTAATCCTATGGCACGAACTTCGTTTTGTTGTTGTGGGGCACGGGGATTCTCCTCGGGTCGGCCCGGGAGTCTCCCTTCCTCTCTTGGAAGTTGATTCGCCATGTGAACAAATTGGTTGTCCACTTGCCTTCTCCAAACACCTAACTCCTTGAATTGATCATCAAATTTCCTCTCCATGTTGGTGACTTGATTTTTCAAATCTTGAGCCCATGGTGGTGCTTGCTCATAGAAACCGGGAGGTCGGTATGGTGGTTGTTGGGCTCTTGGCTCGTTGTTGTTGAAGTTGTTGTTGTAGCCACTAGCTTGCCCTTGATTCCACCTTCCTCCATTGTTGAAATTGGATCTTCCTCCAAAATTTCTTTAGACATAATGAGCCTCCTCAATTTGTTCCGCCAATCGGACTTGGCGCTCATTTGGGCATTCTTGTGCTCCATGCTTCAAAGAACCACACTCTTCACATGCTTTTGTGGTTTGTTGGGCATAACTCATCTTCCTCCTCATTTTGTTCAATTCATCCTCCAAAAATTGGATCTTCACATCTTTGTCCACCTCTTCACTTTTGGGATCGTAGAGCTTCTTTGGACCTTCTCCATGGACTCTAGCTTCCTTGCTCACATTGCTAGTACCATACATCGCCTCATAATCCGAGAGTTTGTCCAACAACTCCCATGCTTGCTCCGGCGGCAAGTCAATGAACCCACAATCGGTATGGAGGTTCAATTTGTCCTTTGTGGCGGTGTTGATCCCTTGGAAGAATATGTCTTGAAGGACATAAGGTTGTTGACCATGTGTCGGACATGCTCTCAACATCTCCTTGAACCGGTCCCACGCCTCAAAAAGTGGCTCATGAGCTCCTTGTTGGAAACTAGCAATCTTCCTTCTAAGCTCCGTCGTCTTGGTGGGCGGGAAGAATTTCATCAAGAACGCTTCATTAAGGGCCCTCCATGATGTGATGGATCGAGGTGCTTGACTCTCCAACCAATGCAAAGCCTTGCCTCCCAAAGACCACTTGAAGGCTTTGAGTAGCACGTACTCAAGTGTCTCATCATCCGTGGAAATGGTCTCACAAAGGTCCTTGAATTGCTTCACATTCTCGATCGGACACTCATTCGGCCTCCCTTGGAATTGCTCTCTCTTGATGAGTGAGATAAATTGAGTTTTTATCTCAAAATTCCATGACACCTCCGGCAAGACGATGGCCGGCTCCGGGACCTTCAACTCCGGATGCATGTATTGTCTAGCATTCCGGGGTTGAGTGTTGATTTGGGCCTCCAACCTTATCCTTTGCTCCCTCTCTCTACGGGCCTCGGCATCTCGATTTTCCATCTCAATTTGCATTCGAGCCATGTCGGCTCTCATCCTCTCAAACTCCTCATCTCGGGCTTGGTCCGCCATCCTCTTCTTCTTTCGGGCTTGCCTTAGAATACTCTCCGGGTCACACACAAAGTCGAGCTCAAGGGTTCCTCGGACGGAACTAGCTCGCATGCACCTACAACCAAAGACACAAACAAAAACCAAATCAAAACAAACAAGGGGTTTGGGCTAGTCCCTCACCCAAATCACTACCAAAAAGCAAAGGCTCAACAAAGATGGTACCTCGAACAAGTAGAACTCCCCGGCAACGGCGCCAAAATTCTGATCGGTCCGGGATCGGAGGGTCTCACAATTTAAATTTATAAAAACCGAACCTCACTTGTAGTAAAGAGGTAGGGTGTCGAACACACGGGAGTTCGTGCGTCGAGAGTACCCGAAAAGACTAAAAAGAGGAGAAAATAAAGACAAACGAAGGAAAACAAGAGAGATCTCCTCGGACCGACACAGGGTCACTTCGGTCCGAGGTAGGATCGAGGTTGAGTTGCACGGGACCGACGTGATGCAAGTCGGGCCCGACGTTCTGGGTAACTCGGTCTAAGCAAAATAGTAGATCGGTCTTGGGTTTTTGGGTTCCTCCCTCAACTAGACTTGGATATTCTACCTCAATTTAACCAATAAGTGTTTGATTCTAGTGAGATCGAGGTTGCTCGCCTCAAATCCCTCCAATCTACACCTCGACCCAAGGGAGCTTTCACTCACCTTCGATGCTAGAGACTTGTGATGGGATAGAGACCACTTTCGCTTACTCTTACCAAACACAAGCTCTAGATCCCTTGCTTTCACAAGAGAATTGAAGCTCAATGTAGAGAGGATTCACAAATCAAGCACTCAAGGCTATGGAATTGGGGTTTTCTACCCAAATCTAGCTAGGGGGATTCCCCCATAGCCCAAGACTATGGAATCTACTCCATATGGTAAGAGAAAAGCATAATCAAAATGGAAATCAAGCAAAACTCAATCATCAACATCCAATCAAACTCCAATTGCATTCAAACTCAAAGTGTCTACAAAATCCAAGTTCAATTCTACTAGATCAAAGCAAAACAAAGTACAAAACTCACAAATCCTCCTCTCTTCTCCACCGACCTCTCCTTCTCTTCCTTCTTCCTTCTTCTCCTTGCTCTCCAAGCCTTCCTTGAGCCTTTGAGAGTGAAATTGGGTTTGGTGTGTGTGTGCCACTCGTCCCCCTCACACTCCACCCTTTGATTTGATCACCAATCACCTCTCTTATCCTTCTCTTTGGATTGGGGACCAAGGAATCCCAATTTAGAAAGGGGCAAATGTGGAAAGTTGCTAAAAATATGCCTTGGGGAACAATCTTCTCACACGCCGACTTGGACCGACACGGGGTGACCTCGGGCCCGACGTTGGGAACGTCGGTCCCTTTCACTGGACGCTCGATCTCGGGCCCGACTTGGTGTATCTCGGTCCTGGGCCTCGATCCTTGCCTTCTTCCTTGGTTTCCTTTGGTTCCACTTCGTTCTTAGCTTGGCTCTTGCACTCCTTGACTTGGCTCCTTCCTTAGCTCCTCGAAATCATCCTCATTCTTGCCATTTTACCTACAAAAACAAACAAACTCGCATAGTTTTCGACTCTTGAAGAAAACCGGGAACTAAGCTAAAAGGGAAACAAATCTAACAAAGAAAGGAATGAAAAACACATATTTACAAGGGAAATCAACTACTAAAACACCTCCAAAATGAGAGACATCAGGACATCTCAAACTCACTACAAGTTTCTGGTTAGTACTACCAAAGACTATATCATCAACATAGACTTGGGCAATTAAAATGTCCTTGTGACCATTAGACAAAAGAAAGGGCGCAAACCTGTCGTACCATGCACGAGGGGCTTGCTTGAGGTCATAGAGAGCTTTGTCTAAGTAGTACACATGATCTGGGTGAGAGGCGTCCTCGAAGCCAGGGGGCTGAGCAACATACACTTCCTCCTTGAGTTTGCCATTGAGGAAGGCAGTCTTGACGTCCATCTGGAATAACTTGAATCCCTTGTGAGCGGCGAAGGCAATAAGAAGACGGACGGCCTCAATTCTAGCAACAAGAGCAAAGGTTTCATCATAGTCAATTCCTTCCTCTTGCTTGAATCCTTGAGCCACCAGTCTTGCCTTGTTCCTTGACACACGTCCACTCTCATCAAGCTTATTTCTGAACACCCAGCGTGTCCCTATGATATTTTTGCCTTTGGGACGAGGGACGAGGGTCCAAACTTTGTTCCTTTCAAACTGGTTCAGTTCTTCTTGCATTGCTTGAATCCAGTCAGCGTCCAGAAGTGCTTCCTTGATATTCTTTGGTTCCACCATAGACACAAAAGCATTGAACGCGTAAAAAGCCAAATTTGCACTTTGGGACTTGCTTGCAGCTGACCTTGTTTGAACTCCTTGAGAGATATCTGATACAATTTGAGAAGTTGGGTGGTCCCTAGTGAAGCGGGACTCCCTTTGAAATAATTGAACAAATCTTGGATCAATATCTCCATCAGAATCATCACTATCATCTTGAGCGTCGTCCTCAGTGTGTTCCCCCTCAAAGAGAGCGTCCACACCTTGGCGTTGCTCACCTTGTTGATTTGACTCAGCCACATCTTGTTGAACAGGAGATTCACTACGAGATGGAACTCCTTGAACAACACTAGGAGCGTCCCCTGAAACTTCTTCTGGATTTGGAGTGGCGTCCTTAGGTACATAGTACTTCCCAGAGGACCAATCTTCAACTTCGTCTTCAGAGTCGTCCTGCTGGTGTGAAGAAGAGCATTCTTTCTTACTTTGTTTTTCTTTGTGAGAAGAACTCTCTTTGAACACAACATGAATACTCTCCTCAAGCTTAAGAGTCCTTTTGTTGAAAACTCTATAGGATTTGCTTGTGAGGGAGTATCCAAGAAATATGGCTTCATCACTTCTTGCATCAAACTTTCCAAGTCTTTCTTTGTCATTGTTGTGAACGAAGCATTTGCACCCAAAAACTCTAAGATAGTCGATGCGAGGCTTCTTTCCAAACAACAACTCAGAGGACGTCTTCTTCAGCAGGGGACGGATCATGGCACGATTGATGATGTAGCATGCTGTAGCAACAACTTCCGCCCAGAAGTACTTGGGAACGCCATTTGCTAGAAGCATAGTCCTTGCCATATCCTCCAGCGTCCTATTCTTTCTTTCCACGACTCCATTTTGTTGAGGAGTCCTTGGAGCAGAGAAGTTGTGAATGACACCATGTTGATCACAGAAGGCCAGGAACTCTGAGTTTTGGAATTCCGTCCCATGGTCTGATCTTATAGCTTTTAGAGGCGTCTCCGGGGCAACTTCCACTTGTTTGATGAAGACTTTGAATGCGTTGAAACAATCTGCTTTTGACACCAAAAAGAAAACCAAGTGAATCGAGAAAAATCATCTACGAGAACGTAAATGTACCTCTTTCCACCGTAGCTCAACGTCTTCATTGGTCCGTAAAGATCCATATGGAGAAGTTCCAAAGGCTTCTTCGTACTGACTTCGTTTTTGGACTTGAAGGACGTCCTTGTTTGCTTCCCTTTGATACAAGCTTCACACTGTTCAACTTTCTCAGGATCAATTCGGGGAAGTCCTTCCACAACATTCCTTTGGTGTAGCTTAAGGATTGTGCTTGGTCCAGCATTGCCAAGGCGGCGATGCCAGAGGTCAGCGTCCTCCTTTGAAATAGATAGACACAATTCAGATTCTGGCTTGAACTCCTGGTTGAAAATTTAGACATTATTCTGGCGTACTCCTTTAAGAACCACTTTGTTTGATTTCTTGTTGATGACGAGGCACTCCTTTGAGTCAAATGTGACTAGGTTTTCACCTTGATCACACATTTGAGAGACACTAAGGAGATTGAAGCCAAGTCCCTCAACAATACTAACATTTGTTGCTTTGATGGACGCATTGAGAATAGCAGTTCCCGTCCCTTTGATCTTTCCCTTGCCTTTGTTGCCAAACGAGACCGTTCCTCCCGTGGCACTATATTGGATAGAAGTGAGATGGATCTGGCTTCTTGTCATATGATTTGAGGCGCCGCTATCAATGATCCATGGGCGTCCCCTCACTTCCACCTGCCAAAACAAAGTTAGTGTTTGGCGACCCAGGTAAGGTGTTCCTTACCTGGTTCGTTACAGTAGTAGAACTCTGGTTCTGGCAAATAGTCATTCAAATTAACATCATTTGAGATAGCATGCTTTCGGAAAGAACTTCTAGAACGTCTAGGACGCCTAGTGTTAGCCTTAGGGACGTACTTATCATTTTCAATGTTAATCCTAGCAGCTTTTCCACTTTCAATGTCTTCCTTTAGTTTCACACAATCATATTTGAAGTGATCTCCCTGTCCACAGTACCAACACGTCCTATAGTAAGTACCGAGGTAGTACTTCTTGTTGGGACGTTGGATTTTGTTCTCTTTCATCCTTTGGGGGTTTCAAACTTTAGAACCTTCCCCCTTAGCAATTTTCTTATAGATCCTACGACTAGTGGAGTTGGTGTAGTAGTCCTCTTGACCTTTCTCTCCACTCAAGGACTCTAATTTGCTCCAGAAGATTCCTAGTTTTCTCCCTTTCTAGTTCAAGTTCAGAAGTTTTGCTGGCCTCAAAGTCAGGCCTCAAAGTCACTTGGGAGAGAGTTCCTAGAGTCAGATTCATAGCTTAGTCCTCTTTTGGCTGGGACAAAAACTATTGGTTTGACTTCCTCAATGACAGGACTCTTTCCTAAGACTTTGACTTCTTCCCTAAGTTTGGCGTTCTCAAGTTTGAGACACATCACTTCAGTTTTTAGGGATTTGCTTTCATCATAGGAGGACTCTAGTTGTGAAGACACTGTAGCACAGTTCTCACATTCAACTATTATGTTTTCATCTTCAAGTTCATCCATCCTATGTTTCATTGCAAGACTTTCTTCCATGATTTTACCAATGAGTTTAATAAGTTTTGATTTTGAACAATTTTCTAAGGAACGCATCATGGAATCGTGTGTTACCTCTGGTTCAATTTCGGAGGCGTTCTCTTCAACAGGTGGGGCGTCCTCCATTGCCATGAACGCGACTTGATTTTCTTGTTCCTCATCATCTAAGCTAACATCGTCCCATGCAGATGCGAAAGCTCCAATGAGAGCCTTTGTCTTCATTTCCTTGAAGGACATTCCCGTGGTACACTTTTTAGCAAAATGTCCTTTCCTGTTACACTTGTAACAGATAAGTTCTTTCATCTCTGCCTCAGTGTACTTGGGACTTTCTTTCTTGGAAGGCATCTTGTGTTTGTTGAAATATTTGTTCCTTTTGCCATAAGAACGGAGAGCTTTGTGAATAAGAGCAAGTTCTTCCTCTTCATAAAGCTGTTCTTTTGACTTGCTTTCTTGCTCCTTTTGCGCTTGGACGGGCATCTTCTCACGATTCTCATTTTTGTTGGCTTCTATCATCAATGCTAGTTCTCTTTGATGACGAAGGTACTCAGCGTACTCTGGTGTTGATGTTGTCAAAGCAGGATCTGTCTGTGGGTTCCTTCCTAGCTCAACCATGTCAGAGTTCCTTCTTTCTTCATACTGCCTCAGCTTCCCATAGATCTCTTCCATATCAAGCGTCTTGTTGGCTTGATTCTCCTTGAAAGTAGTTCTATCGAAGTTCCAGATTCCTGTAAGTCCATCAATGACAACTTGAACTCTGTTCCTCAGGGAAACTTCAGCTTTTGGAATACCCAAGTTCTTCGTTTTGGTGACAAGGGCTTCAAAACGGTATGAGTAGTCCTGCACCGTTTCATTTGGCAGCATTCGGAAAGCATAGAATTCCTTCTTGATTTCTAGCTGAACGTCCTCTTTCATTTCAGCCGTTCCCACGTTGAACTTCTCGAGGGCTTCCCACTTTTGATTGGCTGTGGCCAAATTGCTAACTCTAGTGGCGTCCCTTTCGCAGAGGGACGCTTGAAGAAAGCATATTGCCTTAGCATTTGTTTCCATCAGTTTGAATTCGTCGGGACCCCACTCGTCCTCCTTATCAGCTTTGTCCGCGGGGACTTTGAGGTCACCCTTCATGATCACTTTCCACCATTGATAATTCTGACTCCTGCAGACATTTTCGAACCTAGTCTTCCAGCGATAGAAGTTGCCATCCGTCAGGCGCGGAGGCTTCACAAAAGAGATTCCAATTGGTTCCATGTCCATTTTTCACCTGCAACTCAACAAAATCTAGAGCGCCTGCTCTGATACCAATTGTTGGATCGTTAGTATAACTGAGGGACGTCCTTTACTGAGGTAAAGGCGTCCTTTGGTCAAGCGTCCTTACGAGGTGTAAAGGTGTCCTTTAGATGTGCAGCGGAATAAAAGACTAAACAGGTAAATAATGAACGCAGTGATTTATAGAGGAACCACTCAAGACCAAGTAGTCCTTGAGTGTAAACCTCTACCTCCTTGGAGGATTTTTGAATAGCTTCTTCCTTTATATTAAACGTCCTTACAGTTGTACTGGCGAGTCTTTACAGTTCTCTGGTACTTAGCGTTCTTCCTAAGTCCACTAGTAAAGAACTCCTCTAAGCCTACAACTTAAGCGAGTTTAATCTACTAAAGGACTACTATCCCTACGTCCTACAGTGCTTTGTAGGACTCTCTCTCTTTCTTTTTGGGTTTTTCTAAGTTACAAACAAGTTGTGGTTTTGGGTTACAAGTCTCACTCGATCTAACACAAGTCTAGAACTGTTCTTGGGTGTTCTTGAGCTTGTTCTTCGTGTTCTTGAGTGAGTCGCTTTCCTCTGATTCTCTCTGAGTATTCTCTGAAAGCGTTAGCGTCACAATAAATGCCTTGGGCTATTTATAGGACTTGGGAAGGGCGTCTTGCTTCTTTTGACGATTATACCCTTCATGGACGTGGCTATAGGATCTTCCTCCACGTAGTATGGCGGTGATGAGGAAGCTTCTTGTATCCAGCTGTGTGTGATGAACTCCGCTACAGGATCGGCCGCCACGTGTTGATGAACTCTGCTACAGGATCGTCCGCCACGTAGTGTTGGACTCTGCTACAGGATCGGTCTCCACGTGTCCTTGGATGATCAAATGTTGTCGAGTGATGTCATCCTGTCGGCTAGTGAGTAAGGACGCTCTGCTTGCGTTCCTACTTGCTTCGGGACTCCGTCCTTGCTTAAGTAGTCTCTTGCTAGTCCTTACTTCCTGGTAGCTGGCGTTCCTAAGCCTAGGAAACGCTTTACACACTTGTTGTCCTTTTGTCACTGGCATTCCTGAACACTTGGACAAAATTATTAGAATCAAAGGTGAGTTTGTCATATCAAAACTAAGGGACGGTTTGTGTGGGCACACTACCAAGTACACAAGCATCCTTGATAGCGTCCCAACACTTAGTTTTTTTTGGTCGATTTTATAAACACTTGCTAACATAGTAACATGTACACTTTGATAATGAATAATGAGTATATAACTTTGAGTTTTACCAAGTATATAGTACTTCAACCTTCAATAAACCTATCGGGCTTAACTTTTGTCAACTATTGGGCCCTGGACTTCATAGTTCAACACCAATTTAAAAAAATTCATCTCGAATATCAAATTTTTAAAACATAGAATCTAACCATCGGTCCAATTATTAGATTTTCAATTAATTCTAAAGAATGCATATGGTATAGAAATATTACACAATTGATTGGTTGAAAGTACGCACCCGAATACAACGTCTTGTTTGATCACTTCCTTGAAGTAGTGACCCAATGTGCGAGTACCTTCCTCGTAATGAAATTAGTAACCACGTTGTTTAGTCCGGCTATCGCAACGAGAATCCGATGTCTGAGCTCCCGATTCGCACTTCTCATCCGAGCAAGAGAGGGTGATTCGGGCTATTTTGTATAGGTTTACTCTTGTATTTTAGGGCTTTATTGAGTGTGTTTAGGTTAGAGTTGTGCGTAATTGTAATATCTAGGCCGAAGACACAAGAATTCAAGAATCAAGAGTTTCAAGGCGTTTTGAGCTGTCTGCGCGACCACTTGCTTGCAAAAGCCATATCTGGAGCTACAGTGATCGGATTGAGCTGATTCTGGTGCCATTGGAAAGCTAACTTCAAGGGATTCAATTCATCTTTTTACACTGAAGTCAGATTCCAAGCGGAAGATGGTCACAACAGCCTCCAAAGTGACAGCAGCGATTCTGTCGAGATTCCGCGACCGCGGATTATCCACTGCGACCGCGGTGGCTGCCGAGAGACGAAGTTATTCTCTGTCGTAAAAGCGCGGGCGCGGTGGAGATGACGCGACCGCGGTGATGCCGAATCCGAAGCGGGCCGAAATCTTTCTATCTTGTTTCCTTTTCTATCTTTTGCCTCTTTCCTTATCTATCTCGTGGAGCTTGTTCCTTGGGCTATATAAGGAGGAGCCAGCCTTAGGTTTTTAGTATCTTCTTTCTCTTAATTCAATTCTTCTCTTTTAGTATAGTTATGGAGAGCTAGTCTCCTTGGGTTTGTTCAAGGGAGAAGCTCTGATGTATGAACTCGTGAGGTTTTGGTAATTGATTTCTATCCTTTGGTTAATATTGATTCTCTTGTGCTTCATCTTATGAATGTTTATTGTTTCTTTTGGAGTAGCTAACCTATTGAATTGATTTATGTTCTACTGTTTGATTAGGTTTGGACCGTGGACAAAACTAATCTGTGAAAACAACTTAACCTAGACCTGTTGTCTATGCAACTAGGATTAAGAAGAGAATTGATTGTTTTATCTTACAATTGACTCGTAGCTTGATTGTTTGATATTATATCCTGCATATCCTTGTTCTCTATGCTAATTCTAGGTTAAGCGTCTTTGCCTAGGGTTATAGAATTGCTTGGACGTGGACTTGCGATTGTTAATGATCAGGATAGGAATTAACCATAGGTGTAAATGAAATCAATGAATGAATCTATGATCGAGTGATTATTTCATGAGTGGATCTTTTGAATGAACCTGCTTTCCCATATTTGTTTGATTGATTTGTTATTTGCTTTCTAGTTTAGATTAGTTTAGTTAGATATCTTTCCTAAATCCCCCCATATCTTTAGTTGATAATTATATTAATACTAGAAGCCTTTGTTCTCTTGGGTTCGACCCCTTACTTACTTACTATACTTAGTTTGTAGTTTGGGTTATTTATCTTTGATCTTGGCACGACGACTTTAGCCGAGTCAGAGGGCATGTCAAGCGCTCGATTTTGATGCATCATAAAAGTTCGGATCAAACCGCGATACATCAAAATCAACGAGAAATTATAAGCTCATAAGACTCGATGAATTTAGATTGAATTAGACTAAACTAATTACCTCTAGTGATTTGCTAGTGGTGGGACAGCCCGAACAAACGACACAATTAACCCACAAGACATCGCTTCCGGTGTCGACTTGGACGAGAAATTCTTGAGGGGGAGTCCCTCTTGTGACCGTTGTATAACAAAGTCTGCTCGATCAAATGCATGCATATGCTATTAACTCATAATGTAGTAAGGAGCAATAAAATAGTATAACTTACGTAGAGAAAAATAAATTATTTGATATGAAATCACAAGGTAGATTTTTTACCCAAAGTTAAACGGAGCGGGGCTACCATTGAGAACAAATTTAATGGCGCTTGCTTGTTAGATTCGACGATACTGGGCTCGGTCATACTCTTTGAGCTCGTTGATCGACTTACACATTGGAAGAGTCGTCTTCAGAAGAAGCGTGGACTACAGCTCACTCAAAGTCGTTGACATTGCCGCCTACGGGAGCACGGTGGAGGCGGCAACGAGTAATACCCATAAACTAGAATAATTTACCATTATTCTTGACACTAGTCATGAATATGAGAGTGAATGAGAAATGAGAATGATATTAGAAGAAGATTGCTCACTAATTACACTTTAGTAGAACCTTTATTCCATTTGATTTCCACTTCCTTAACTCAATAAACAAGGATAGTTTAGAAAGAATGGAGTGATACACTCAACAGTATTCTACAAAGTCTTTTATGGTATTATTTAGCTTTACATTTTCCTTTGCTAAAGTACTCATTAACTAAATAACAAACAAGTACCTTTTAAGTTTAAACATGACAATAATGTACAAATCAAACATACATATATAGTCAAAGTAGTAGTTATAAAAAATAAAAGGAGCATTAGTGAATGTAGGTAATCAAACAAAAATGATGACTCATTATACATTATAAGTGTTGATTCACAAATAGAGCAACATGTATATGTACTTATTCAGTGGTGATGTTGTTAAACAAGTTTATTAGGGATATTCTAGCATTAATACTAAATTTTTAAAAATATTTAAATGTGAATTGGAAGACAGAGTGAGAGAATCGGTGCTAGAAAACCAAAAGGGAGCATCAATGCTTCTTGTTGGGACCATCATTTTTTTATTTTTTATTTTGTAGAATTTGCTGCGAAGCGTTCCACGTCTTGAGAAGAAAGAATGGACAAGATATGCATTGCCCAATTACAGGCCGACATGTGGTTAGTTTAAAATTTTAAAATAAATCCATTTCCTATTTTTAAACGTATTTTAAAAACATTATGATTAGTCGAGATTTTTTTCCCTATATTTTGACATCCACTTTGACTATAGTAATTATCTCTTGTAAATTGCTAGTTGTGGGACAACCCAAACAACCGGCACAGTCAACCCACAAGACATCGCTCGGTGTCGACTTGGATGTGGAATTCTTGAGGAGGAGTCTCTATTCTGACCGTTGCATAATAAAGTCTGCTTGATCAAATGCATGCATATGGTTTGAACTCATAATGAATTAGAGAACTAAAAAATAACATAACTTATGCAGAAAAAATATTTTATTGATATAGAATCACAAGGTAGGGGTTTCACCCAAAGTTAAACGGGTCGGAGCTATCATTGAGAACAAAGTCAATGGCGCTTGCCATATTGGATTCGAGCATACCAGACTCGGTCATACGCTTTGAGCTCGTTTATCGACTTACTCGTCGGAAAGGTCCTCTTCAGCACTACCCATGTGATGTAATGGGCCGTTGTTAAGTTACTTATTCAATATGAAGTGTAAAGTAATCACTTGAAAAGTTGGCCCGTTTAGAAAACAAGACCAGACATTCATAGAAAACATTAAGCACTAAAAGTCCAATTCAACATGAAAATGGCCTAGTGCGCTTCAGCCATTCACAAAAATGGTCATACCTAGCGCGCTTTAGCCTTTCATAAACACTTGCTTTTTTTTAGGTCGATTACGTAAACACTTGCTAAAATACTAACGTGTACACTTTAATAATGAATAATGAGTATATAGCTTTGAGTTTTAGCAAGTATATAGTAGTTCAACCTTCAATAAACCTACAGGGCCTAACTTTCATCAACTATTGGGCCTTGGACTTCATAGTTCAACGCCAATTTAAAGATATTCATCTCGAACATCAATTTCTTAAAACATAGAATCTAACCATCGGTCGAATTATTAGATTTTCAATTAATTCTATAGAATGCATATTGTATATGAAATATTACATAATTGATTGGTTGAAAGTATGCACTCGAATACAATGGAGGCCGTGTAGCTGGTGTTTTCGGTACTCGAAACCACGTCATGTTTCATCACATCCTTGAAGTAGTGACGTAATGTGCTAGTACCTTCCTCGTAATGAAATTGGTAACCACGCTGTTTAGACCGGCTATCGCAACGAGACTCTGATGTCCGAACTCCCGATTTGCACTTCTCATCCGAGCCGGAGAGGGCATGGCCCGTGCTCGATTTTGAAGCATCATAAAACTTCGGATCAAACCCCGAAACATCAAAATCAACGATAAATTATAAGCACATAAGACTCGATGAATTCAGATTTTGAACCTCTAGTGATTTGCTAATGTTGGGACAGCCTAAACAACCGGAATAGTTAAGCCACAAGACATCACTTTCGGTGTCGACTTGGACGTGGAATTCTTGAAGGGGAGTCCCTTTTGTGACCGTTGTATAATAAAGTCTGCTCGATCAAACGCATGCATATGTTATGAACTCATAATGATGTAAGGAACAATAAAATAACATAACTTACGTAGACAAAATAATTTAGTTGATATGGAATCACAAGGTAGATTTTTTACCCAAAGTTAAATGGATTGGATCTACCATTGAGAACAAAGTTAATGGCGATTGCTTGTTGGATTCCACCTTACTGGGCTCGATCATACTCTTTGAGCTCGTTGATCAACTTACTTATTGGAAGAGTCCTCTTCATTACTAGCGTGGACGATAGCTCACTCAAAGTCATTGACATTGCCGCCGAGGGGAGCACGGTGGAGGCGGCAACGAGGAATACCAATAAAGTAGAATAATTTACCATCATTCTTGACACTAGATATGAATGCGAGAGTGAATGAGAAATGAGAATGATATGAGAAGAAGATTGATATGAGAGTGACAGCGAGGTAAAAATGATCAAAGAATTTATAGCCATTTTATTTACAAGGTACATATGCTCACTAATTACCCTTTAGTACAATCTTTGTCCCATTTGATTTCCACTTCCTTAACTTAATAAACAAGGATAGTTTAGAAAGAATGGATTGATACACTTAACAGTATTCTACAAAGCCTTTTATGTTATTATTTAGCTTTACATTTTCTTTTCCTAAAGTACCCATTAACTAAATACCAAACAAGTACCTCTTAAGTTTAAACATGACAATAATTTACAAATAAAAAATGTACATATATAGTCAAAGTAGCAGTTATAAAATAAAAGGAGCAATAGTGAATGTAGGTAATGAAACAAAAATGATGACTCATTGTACATTATAAGTATTAATTCAGAAATAGAGCAACATATATATATTCATTGGTGAAGTTGTTAAACAAGTATATTAGGGGTATTCTATCCTTTTTTTATTTTTTATTTAGTAGAATTTGCCGCGAAGCATTCCACATCTTAAGAAGAAAGAATGGGCAAGATACGCGTTGCCCAATTACAGGGCGACGCGTGGTTAGTTTAAATTTTTTTAACAAATCCATTTTCTATTTATAAACATATTTTCAAAAAATTATGATTAGTCAAGATTTTTTGTTCTCTAAATTTTGACATCCACTTGGACTATATTAATTATCTCATGGAATTTGCTAGTAGTGGGACAACCCAAACAACCGGCACACTTAACCCACAAGACATCGCTTCCGATATCGACTTGGATGTGGAATTGTTGAGGAGGAGTCTTTATTCTGACCGTTTTATAACAAAGTCTGCTTGATCAAATGCATGCATATGGTTTGAACTCATAATGAATTAAAGAACTATAAAATAACATAACTTATGCAGAAAAAATATTTTATTGATATAGAATCACAAGGTAGGGTTTTTACCCAAAGTTAAATGGGTCAGAGCTATCATTGAGAACAAGGTCAATAAAATAACATAACTCACGTAGAAAAAATAGTTTATTTGATATGGAATCACAGGGTAGATTTTTTATCCAAAGTTAAACGGATCAGATCTGCCATTGAGATCAAAGTTAATAGCGATTGCTTGTTGGATTCGACCATACCGGGCTCGGTCATACTCTTTCAGCTCGTTGATCGATTACACATTGGAAGATTCCTCTTCAGCACTAGTGATAGACACATGTTAGGTAGTGTTTTAGAGCATGTTTAGTTAGGATTTTTTATTGCTTTTGGTTTAGTTTTAGTGAGTTTTGCTAGGTTCGTTAGTTTTTAGAAAGATTCGGATATCTACACTTTGTCGTTGTTTTTGATTGTAGATGTGAAGACAATAAGTGTAGAGGAGGTGAAGCCAAAGCATTGGAGAAGGCAAGAAAAGAGTCAAGCTATAAGATTAGCCCAAAAGGCGATGGGAAAAGCAACTTGGGTCCGGACTATGGATTGAAGTTGTTGTTTCCACATCTCTTTCTGGCAAGGGCTGGATCGGGAGCAACGGTGGTCGGATTGAGTTGATTTTGGTGTCATTGGAAAGCTAACTCGAAGAGCTACAATTTTTGTTTTTATTCCGAGTCCAAATTCTAACTCTAAATGTGTCAAAACGGACTCTGAAGTGTCACCTAACGACCAGTGCGTGAGACGCGGGCAGATGCCATGAGACGCGGCCGCGTCCCGTGAGTTCAAACCGCGTTCCGGGCTTTTACTCTCTGTGGTGAAAACGCGGGATGAGGCTTTGAAACTCGACCGAGTTTTCGGTGGTTTAGCCCGAGTTTTCGCCCGTGTCCGAGTTAAGACGAGATTTTGTACGAGATCTTTTTAGGCCTTTTGGGTTATGTTTTTAGATATATTTTTGGAAGACATATTATATGAAGTTTTCCCTATTTCTAGGAATATTATTATCTTTGAATCTTTGTTTGGTTATTGAAGACATGGAGATCAAGAACCCTATAGGAAACTTTGTAAGCTTTTCAATGTCTTTCAATAGCTAAACCCCTTTTTGCTTGACTAGTCAATTGAAGTTGTGAACAAAGTATTATTGTGAGGTTTCATTGTTCTTAATTTTCCTTGACTAGATTGTTTTATCTGTGCTTAATTTAATAAGTTTGATCTAGGGTTTTATTAACTTGATCACCTAATATGATTTCTAGGTTGAATTACAACTAGATCTTTCTAATTACCGGTCGGTATTAATTAGATCATAAGTAGAAACTTTAATGAATCTAGGACTGGTAGGACTAATTGATTAGAGAAGAGAATTCAATTGCATGTTATTTGGATGTCTGGTTGCTCTGAATGCATGTTTTTATTGATACTTGAATCTTAATGTTGTTGTCAAGTTGAATCTAGGAGGTCTCTTAGGTTATTTGATAATTAGGGTTGTTAGTACTGGTCGGGCTAATAACTAGAATTAAAGTAGGATTAATAATTCCATGAAGTTGGGTTATTAGCATTCCGCAGTAGATTAGTCAAGGTAAAAAGAGAATTTTGATAATCAATGATCAATAATTGAATTCACAATGGATATTAACTGGTTAAGCATACTTCTCCCATATTTTACAAATCATCCTTTGCATGTCTAGTTAGTTTAGTTCTTAGATTCATATTCAAAACCCCCCCTTTTCTAACTCTGGGTAATACAAAAATAAACACTGAAAACCTGAGTCTCTGTGGGATCGACCCTTACTTCTCTACTACATTAGTTGGGTTGTTCGGATTACTTTGATAGCTATTAAGGCAACTAAAATACCGCTTATCAACTAGCGTGGACGATAGCTCACTCAAAGTCGTTCACATTGCCGCCGAGTGGAGCACGGTGGAGGCGGCAACGAGTAATACCCATAAACTATAATCATTTACCATCATTCTTGACACTAGATATGAATATGAGAGTGAATAAGAAATGAGAATGATATGAGAAGAAGATTTATATGAGAGTGATAGAGAGGTAAAAATGATCTAAGGATTTGTAGCCATTTTATTTACAACGTACATATACTCACTAATTACCCTTTAGTACAATTTTTGTCCCATTTGATTTCCACTTCCTTAACTTAATAAACAAGGAGTGTTTAGAAAGAATGGATTGATACACTCAACAATATTCTACAAAGTCTTTTATGTTATTATTTAGCTTTACATTTTATTTTGCTAAAGTACCCATTAACTAAATACCAAACAAGTACCTCTTAAGTTTAAACATGAAAATAATTTAAAAATCAAACATGTACATATATATTCAAAGTAGCAGTTATAAAATAAAAGGAGCATTAGTGAATGTAGGTAATGAAACAAAAATGATGACTCATTGTACATTATAAGTGTTAATTCAGAAATAGAGCAACATATATATATATATATATATATATACTTATTCATTGGTGATGTTGTTAAACAAGTTTATTAGGGGTATTCTATCATTTTTGTATTTTTTATTTTATAGAATTTGCCGCGAAGTGTTCCACATCTTAAGAAGAAAGAATGGGCACGATACGCGTTGCCCAATTACAGGGCGACGCGTGGTTAGTTTAAATTTATTTAACAAATCCATTTTCTATTTATAAACATGTTTTCAAACAATTATGATTAGTCAAGATTTTTTGTTCTCTAAATTTTGACATCCACTTGGACTATATTAATTATCTCTTGTAATTTGTTAGTAGTGGGACAACCCAAACAACCGGCACACTTAACCCACAAGACATCGCCTCTGATGTCGACTTGGATGTGGAATTCTTGAGGAGAAGTCTTTATTCTGACCGTTGTATAACAAAGTCTGCTTGATCAAATGCATGCATATGGTTTGAACTCATAATGAATTAAAGAAGTACAAAATAATATAACTTATGCAGAAAAAATATTTTATTGATATAGAATCACAAGGTAGGGTTTTTACCCAAAGTTAAATGGGTCGGAGCTATCATTGAAAACAAGGTCAATAAAATAACATAACTTACGTTGAAAAAATAGTTTATTTGATATGGAATCATAGGGTAGATTTTTTATCCAAAGTTAAACGGATCGGATCTGCCATTGAGATCAAAGTTAATGGCGATTGCTTGTTGGATTCGACCATACCGGGCTCAGTCATACTCTTTCAGCTCGTTGATCGATTACACATTGGAAGAGTCCTCTTCAGCGCTATCGTGGACAATAGCTCACTCAAAGTCGTTGACATTGCCGCCGAGTAGAGCACGGTGAAGGCGGCAACGAGTAATACCCATAAACTAGAATCATTTACCATCATTCTTGACACTAGATATGAATATGAGAGTGTATGATAAATGAGAATGATATGAGAAGAAGATTTATATGAGAGTGATAGAGAGGTAAAAATGATCTAAGGATTTATAGCCATTTTATTTACAACGTACATATGCTCACTAATTACCCTTTAGTACAATTTTTGTCCCATTTGATTTCCACTTCCTTAACTTAATAAACAAGGAGTGTTTAGAAAGAATTGATTGATACACTCAACAATTTTCTACAAAGTCTTTTATGTTATCATTTAGCTTTACATTTTATTTTGCTAAAGTACCCATTAACTAAATACCAAACAAGTACCTCTTAAGTTTAAACATGAAAATAATTAACAAATCAAACATGTGCATATATAGTCAAAGTAGCAAATTATAAAAAAAAGGAGCAATAGTGAATGTAGGTAATCAAACAAAAATGATGACTCATTGTACATTATAAGGTTTGATTCACAAATAGAGCAACATATATGTATATATACTTATTTATTGGTGATGTTGTTAAACAAGTTTATTAGGGGTATTCTATCATGTTTTATTTTTTATTTTACAGAATTTGTTACGAAGCGTTCCACATCTTAAGAAGAAAGAATGGGCGCGGTACGTGTTGCCCAATTACAAGGCGACGCATGGTTAGTTTAAATTTTTTTAACACATCCATTTTCTAATTATAAACATATTTTTAAAAAATTATGATTAGTCAAGATTTTTTGCTCTCAAAATTTTGACATTTACTTTGACTATAGTAATTATCTTTTGTAATTTGCTAGTAGTGGGACAACCCAAACAAACGGCACACTTAACACACAAGACATCACTTCCGATTTCTGACTTGGATGTGGAATTCTTGAGGAGGAGTCTCTATTTTGACCGTTGTATAACAAAGTCTGTTTGATCACATGCATATGGTTTGAACTCATAATGAATTAGAGAACTATAAAATAGCATAACTTATGCAGAAAAAATATTTTATTGATATAGAATCAAAAGGTAGGGTTTTTACCCAAAGTTAAACAGGTCGGAGCTATCATTGAGAACAAGGTCAATGGCGCTTGCCATATTGGATTTGATCATACCATGCTCGGTCATACACTTTGAGCTCGTTTATCGACTTACTCGTCGGAGAAGTCCTCTTCAGCACTAGCCATCTGCTATAATGGGCCGTTGTTAAATTACTTATTCAATATGAAGTGTAAAGCAACCACTTGGAAAATTGACCCGTTTAGAAAACGAGACCAGACATTCATATCAAACATTAAGCGCTAAAAGTCCAATTCAACATGAAAATTGCCCAGTGCACTTCGGGCTATCATAAAAATGGCCATACCCAGTGCGCTTTAGCCTTTCATAAACACTTGCTTTTTTTTGGTAGATTTCATAAACACTTGCTAGCATATTAACGTGTACACTTTGATAATGAATAATGAGTATATAAATTTGGGTTTTACCAAGTATAAAGTACTTCAATCATTAATAAACCTATCGGGCCTAACTTTTATCAATTGTTGGGCCCTGAACTTCATAGTTCAACACCAATTTAAATAAATTCATCTCGAACATCAATTGCTTAAAACATAGAATCTTATCATCGGTCCAATTATTAGATATTCAATCTATTCTAAAGAATGCATATGGTATATGAAATATTACACAATTGATTGGTTGAAAATACGCTCCCGAATATAATAGAGGCCGTGTAGCTGGTGTTTTCGGTAACCACGTCATATTTCATCACATCCTTGAAGTAGTGACCCAATGTGCGAGTAACATCCTCGTAATGAAACTGGTAACCACGTTGTTTAGTCTGTTTATCGCAACGAGACTCCCATGTCAGAACTACTGATTTGCACTTCTCATCCGAGCAGGAGAGGGCTTGGCCCGTGCTCGATTTTGATGCATCATAAAACTTCGGATCAAACCCTAATACATCAAAATCAATGATAAATTATAAGCTCAAAAGACTCGATGAATTCGGATTGAATAAGACTAAACTAACTACCTCTTGTGGTTTGATAATGCTGGGATAGCCTAAACAACCGGCACAGTTAACCCACAAGACATCGCTTTCGGTGTCGACTTGGACATGGAATTCTTGAGGAGGAGCCTCTATTCTGACCGTTATATAATAAAGTCCGCTTGATCAAATGCATGCATATGTTATGAACTCATAATGAAGTAAGGAACAATAAAATAACATAACTTACGTAGAAAAAAATAATTTATTTGATATGGAATCACAAGGTAGATTTTTTATCCAAAGTTAAACGGATCGGATCTACCATTGAGAACAAAGTTAATGGCGATTGCTTGTTGGATTCAACCATACCGGGCTCGGTCATACTCTTTGAGCTCTTTGATCGAATTACTCATTGGAAGAGTCCTCTTCATCACTAGAGTGGATGATAGCTCACACAAAGTCGTTTACATTGCCGCCGAGGGGAGCACGGTGGAGGTGGCAACGAGTAATACCCATAAATTAGAATAATTTACCATCATTCTTGACAATAGATATGAATACGAGAGTGAATGAGAAATGAGAATGGTATGAGAAGAAGATTGATATGAGAGTGATAGAGAGGTAAAAATGATCTAAGGATTTATAGCCATTTTATTTAAAACATACACATGCTCACTAATTACCCTTTAGTACAATCTTTGTCCCATTTGATTTCCACGTCCTTAACTTAATAAAAAAGGAGTGTTTAGAAAGAATGGATTGATACACTCAACTGTATTCTACAAAGTCTTTTATGTTATTATTTAGCTTTACATTTTCTTTTGCTAAAGTACCCATTAACTAAATACCAAACAAGTACCTCTTAAGTTTAAACATGAAAATCATTTACAAATCAAACATGTACATATATAGTCAAAGTAGCAGTTACAAAATAAAAGGAGCATTAGTGAATGTAGGTAATGAAACAAAAATGATGACTCATTGTACATTATAAGTGTTAATTTAGAAATAGAGCAACATATATGTATATATACTTATTCATTGGTGATGTTGTTAAACAAGTTTATTAGGCGTATTCTATCATTTTTTTATTTTTTATTTTGTAGAATTTGCTGCGAAGCGTTCCACATCTTAAGAAGAAAGAATAGGCACGATACGCGTTGCCCAATTACAGGGCGACGCGTGGTTAGTTGAAAGTTTTTTAACAAATCCATTTTCTATTTATAAACATATTTTCAAAAAATTATGAATAGTCAAGATTTTTCGTTTTCTAAATTTTGACATCCACTTGGACTATATTAAGTATCTCTTGTAATTTGCTCGTAGTGGGACAACCCAAACAACCGGCACACTTAACCCACAAGACATCGCTTCCGATGTCGACTTGGATGTGGAATTCTTGAGGAGGAGTCTCTATTCTGACCGTTGTATAACAAAGTCTGCTTGATCAAATGCATGCATATGGTTTGAACTCATAATGAATTAAAGAACTATAAAATAACATAACTTATGCAGAAAAAATAATTTATTGATATAGAATCACCAGGTAGGGTTTTTACACAAAGTTAAATGGGTCGGAGCTATCATCGAGAACAAGGTCAATAAAATAACATAACTTACGTTGAAAAAATAGTTTATTTGATATGGAATCATTGGGAAGATTTTTTACTTAAAGTTAAACGGATCGGCTCTACCATTGAGAACAAAGTTAATGGCGATTGCTTGTTGGATTCGACCATACCGGGCTCGGTCATACTCTTTCAGCTTGTTGATCGATTACACATTGGAAGAGTCCTCTTCAGCACTAGCGTGGACGATAGCTCACTCAAAGTCGTTGACATTGCCGCCGAGTGGAGCTCGGTGGAGGCGGCAACGAGTAATACCCATAAACTAGAATCATTTACCATCATTCTTGACATTAGATATGAATATGAGAGTGTATGAGAAATGAGAATGATATGAGAAGAAGATTTATATGAGAGTGATAGAGAGGTAAAAATGATCTTAAGATTTACAGCCATTTTATTTACAACGTACGTATGCTCACTAATTACCCTTTAGTACAATCGTTGTCCCATTTGATTTCCACTTCCTTAACTTAATAAAAGAGGAGTGTATAGAAAGAATGGATTGATACACTCAATAATATTCTACAAAGTCTTTTATGTTATTATTTAGCTTTACATTTTATTTTGCTAAAGTACCCATTAACTAAATACCAAACAAGTACCTCTTAAGTTTAAACATGAAAATAATTAACAAATCAAACATGTACATATATAGTCAAAGTAGCAGTTATATAAAAAAAAGGAGCAATAGTGAATGTAGGTAATCAAACAAAAATGATGACTCATTGTACATTATAAGGTTTGATTCACAAATAGAGCAACATATATGTATATATACTTATTCATTGGTGATGTTGTTAAACAAGTTTATTAGGGGTGTTCTACCATTTTTTTTTATTTTGTAGAATTTTCTGCGAAGCATTCCACATCTTAAGAAGAAAGAATGGGAGCGATACGCGTTGCCCAATTACATGGCGATGCATGGTTAGTTTAAACTTTTAAAATAAATCCATTTCTATTTATAAACGTATTTAAATAAAAAATTTGATTAGTCGAGATTTTTTTACTCTAAATTTTGACATCCACTTTGACTATATTAATTTTCTTTTGTCATTTGATAGTAGTGGGACAACCCAAACAACCGACACACTTAACCGACAAGACATCGCTTCCGATGTCGACTTGGATGTGGAGTTCTTGAGGAGGAGTCTCTATTCTAACCGTTGTATAACAAAGTCTGCTTGATTAAATGCATGCATATGGTATGAACTCGTAATGAATTTAAGAACTATAAAATAATATAACTTATGCTAAAAAAATATTTTATTGATATAGGATCACAAGTTAGGGTTTTTACCCAAAGTTAAACGGGTTGGAGCTATCATTGAGGACAAAGTCAATGGCGCTTGCCATGATGAATTCGATAATTGTAATCTAATAATAGGTTATATTAACAATTGAACTATTTATAATGTTATCTATTTTTTGGCGGGAAGTATAATTATATTCCTCTTTTACTGCTACATTAACAAAGAGCACTGCACAATAAAATTTCTAGTCTTCCATTGGTGGGAACTAAATCATGAAAAAATGGTAATTATTCAACAAAAATGGCCCTCACGCGCGCGTCCAATGGGTTTAGGCCCATAATATAGTGGCTCTAGAAGCCCATGATCTTCGCACATATATCTACTCTTTTTTGAACTATTATTGGTAAAGTTGTTACACATGTTTAATAGGGGTATTCTAGCATCGATACTACATTTTTAATTAATATTTAAATGTGGACTGGAAGATAGAGTGAAAGAATGAGTGCTAGAAAACCAAAAGGGAGCATTAGAGTTTCTTTTTGGGACCATCACTTTTTTATTATGTATTTAACTTAAATTGTTGCGAATCGTTCCACGTCTTAAGAAGGAAGAAGTGGCGTGACACGCGTCGCCCAATCACTGGGCCACGCGTGGTTAGTTTGAATTTTTAAAATAAATCCATTTTTAATTATAAACGTATTTTGAAAAAATTACTATTAGTCTAGATTTTTTCTCTACATTTTGACATCTACTTTGACTGTATTAATTATCTCTAGTAATTTGCTAGTAGTGGGACAGCTCGAACAAACCGGCGTGGTTAACCCACAAGACATCGGTTACGGTGTGGATTTACACCTCTCATCCAAGCACGAGAGGGCCTGACCCGTGCTCGATTTTGATGTATCATAAAAATTCGGATCAAACCCCTATACATCAAAATCAACGATAAAACCTTTTAAACTCACAAGACTCGATGAATTCGGATGGAAGAAGACTACACTATTTACCTCTAGTGATTTGCTAGTGGGGGGACAATCCGAACAACCGGCGCAGTTAATCCACAAGACATCGTTTCCGGTGTCGACTTGGACGTAGAATTCTTGAGGGGGAGTATCCATTCTGACCGTTGTATAATAAAGTCTGCTTGATCAAATGTATGCATATGTTAAGAACTCATAATGAAGTAAAGAACTATAAAATAACATAATTGATGTAGAAAAAAAATTTCATTAATATAGAATCGCAAGGTAGGTTTCTTGCTCAAAATTAAACAGGTTGGAGCTACCATTGAGACCAAAGTCAATGTCGCTTTCTTGTTGGATTCGATCATACCGGGATTGGTCATTCTCTTTGAGCTTGTTGATCAACTTACTCATGAAAAGTCCTCTTCAGCACCAGCACGGACGATAGATCAACGGGAGCACGGTGGAGGCGACAACGACTAATACCCAAAGATAAGAATAATCTACCATCATTCTTGAGACGAGATATGAATATGAGACTAAATGAGAATATGTTAGGCTTTCACAGCGAGAGAAAGATATAGAGGAAAGAAGAAAATTGATTAATATGAGAAGAAGATTGATATGAGAATGATAGAGAGGAAAGATTCATCTAAGTATTTATAGCCTTTCTATTTACAACATATGATCACTAATTACATTTATTACAACTTTTGTCCCATTTGATTTCTAATTGTTTGTGTGAGCAATAATTGAAGTTATACTTAGACCATAATTTCATTGATGTTAGAATGAACCCTTGAGATTGTGTTGAAAGTTATACTTAGACTGTTTGACTTCCACTTGTTTAACTTATTTAACGAGGAGAGTTTATGAAGAAAGAATTGATAAACTGAAAAGTATCCTACAAAGTCTTTTATGTTATTATTTAGCTTTACATTTTCTTTTGCTAAAGTACCCATTAACTAAATACCAAGTAAGAGCATTTTATATTTAAACATGGCAATATTGTACCGATGAAACATTTACATATATAGTCAAAGTAGTAGTGAAAAAAAAAAGCATTAGTGAATGTAGGTAATCGAACAAAAATGATGACTCATTTTACATTATAAGTGTTGATATACAACGTATGCCAAACATGCATTTGTGTTGTCATAATAAACTTTGAAGATAAACTTTCATTCACCCCTAACATGCATGGCATTGGAGATACACTGTTTAAAGAAAATGTTCGAACGTCAAGTCAGTTGTAATGGGCGCCCTTAACAATTTAAGGGCGTACTTGTGTAGCGGAAGTAAACTTAAAAGACTTGAACAGGCAATAAACAATAAGTAAAGGACTCAGGTATTTATAGAGGAACCTCACAAGACCAAAGCAGTCCTTATGAGTAAATCTCTAACTCCGTGGAGGATTTCCGAGTAGCCGTTCCTTATCTTATATATAAGGAGTTCTTACAACCTTAATGGCGAGTTTACACACTTCTCTGAACAATGGAGTTTGTACCTATGTTCACTAGTGAAACCCTTTTTAGTCGACGATTGAAACCTAACCTCACAACGTAAGGACGCTAATTAAACACACGTCCCTTACAGTTCGTCGTAAGCGACAATTCTCTCTTTTTGTTCTTTTTCTTACAAACTTGTTTTGTGGTTTGGTTTTCCCTCTCACTCGATCTAACACCTAGTTCTTCACTGTTCTTGGTGAGTTCTTGGTGTCCTTCATGATCGTGATGATATGCTCTGAATATTCTCTGAGAGGTATAAGTCACAATAAATACCCGAGGGGTATTTATAGTGGCTTGGAAAGGGCGTCATTCTTTGGACGATCATGCCCTTCAGTACGTTGCAACAGGGATCAGCTTCCACGTGTCCTTGGCGGTGATGAAGGAAGATTCCTGGAAACTTCTGTAAAACTCGTCTACAGCATCTGCTTCCACGTGGTGATGGACTCATGTACAAGATCTTCCTCCACGTGGACTCTATGATCAAGGCTTGTCGGGTGATGTCATCTTGTCGGGTAGCCTTGTAAGAGAAGTAGCGTCACAACACCTTAGGGACGACTACACAACTTGTTGTCCTTTTTATGACCTGCGTTCCTGAAACATACTTGGAGAACTTATTAGATCAAAGTGAGTTTGTCATATCAAAACTAAGGGACGATTGTTATGGGCAAAATGTTAAGTATAAAGGAGTCCTTAGCATCGTCCCAACAAAAAATCACCGTATTAGTAGGTAAGGGTCGTAAGGCAACTCATAATGACCTTAGCCAATAACTTACTTGATCTAGGAACTACAAAAGAGACATGAGATATGAATCAAACTCAATTATGTGAAGGCACTTTAATCTGAGACTTAGCTTGGAAGTTTACTTGATGATGACTCATTGTACATTATAAGTGTTGATATAAAAGTATGCTAAGTATGCTTTAGTGTGGTCATAATCAACTTTGAAGATAAACTTTCATTCATCCCTAACATGCATGACATTGGAGATACAATGTCTAAAGAAAACCATCGTATTAGTAGGCAAGGCAACTCATAATGGGCTTAGCCAAAAACTTATTTGATCTAGGATCTACGAAAGAGACATGAGATATGAATCAAACTCAATTATGTGAAGTCATTTTGATCTAAGACTTAGCTTGAAATTTTACTTGAAACTTAGCATTTATATATTGCTCATGTGAAGTCATTAATCCAACTAGATGTACTTGGAAGCTATCTAACTTGTTATGTGAAGACATTTTAATCTAATACTAATTAAAATTGACAATATAGTTATGCTCCTCTGTTATTGCTGCATTAACAAATAACATTGCAAAATAAAGGTTCTAGACCTTCATTGGTGCGAAGCAAAGCACGGAAAAATGTTAATTATTCAACAAAAAGAGCTTTAATGTCGAATGGGTTTAGGCCCATAGTCAAATGGGCTTAGAAGGCCCATGATCTTGGCACATATATCTACTCTTTTTGAACTATTATTGCTGATGTTGTTAAACAAGTTTATTAGGGGTATTCCAGCATCGATACTACATTTTTAATTAATACTTATATGTGAACTGGAAGACAGAGTGAGAGAATCGTCACTAGAAAACCAAAAGGGAGCATTAGAGCTTCTTTTTGGGACCATCACTATTTTATTATGTATTTAGCTGCAATTGCTGCGAATCGTTTAACGTCTTAAGAAGGAAGACGTGGCGTGGCATGCGTCGCCCAATCACTGGGCCGCACGTGGTTAGTTTGAATTTTTAAAATAAATCAATTTCCTAATTATAAACGTATATTAAAAAAATTATTATTAGTCTAGATTTTTTTCTCTACATTTTGACATCTACTTTGACTATATTAATTACTATTAGTAATTTGCTAGTAGTAGGACAGCCCGAACAACCGGCGTAGTTAACCAACAAGACATCGGTTACGGTGTCGATTTACACTTCTCATCCAAGCACAAGAGGGCCTGACCCGTGCTCGATTTTGATGCATCATAAAAGTTCGGATCAAACCCCTATACATCAAAACCAACTATAAAACATTATAAGCTCATAAGACTCAATGAATTCGGATTGAAGAAGACTTAAGTAATTACTTCTAGTTATTTGCTAGTGGTGGGGTGGTGGGACGGCCCCAACAACCGGCGTAGTTAATCCACAAGACATCGTTTCGGATGTCGACTTGAACGTGAAATTCTTGAGGAGGAGTCTTATTCTGACCATTGTATAATAAAATCGACTCGATCAAGTGCATGCATATGTGATGAACTCATCATGACGTAAAGAACTATAAAATAACATGAATTATGCAGAAACAATATTTTATTTGTATGGAATCGCGAGGTAGGTTTTTTTACGCAAAGTTAAACGGGTTGGAGCTACCATTGAGAACAAAGTAAATGTTGCTTGCTTGTTGGATTCGATCATACTGGGATTGGTCATATGCTTTGAGCTCGTTGATCAACTTACTCATCGAAAAATTCCTCTTCAGCACTAGCGTGGACGATAGATCACTCAAAGTCGTTGCTTTTGTCGCCGATTGGAGCATGGTGGAGGCTGCAGCGACTAAAACCCATACAGTATATAAGAATAATCTACCGTCATTCTTGAGACGAGATATGTATATGAGAGGGAATGAGAAATGAGAATATGTTAGGCTTTCACATCGAGAGAAAGATAGAGAGGGAAGAAGAAGATTGATTATTATGAGAAGAAGATTGGTATGAGAATGATAGTGAGGAAAGATTGATCAGAGTATTTATAGCCTTTCTATTTACAACATATGATCACTAATTACACTTTATTACAACTTTTGTCCCATTTGATTTCCACTTATTTGGGGGACCAATAACTGAAGTTATACTTAGACCATAATATAATTGATGTTAGAATGAACCGTAGAGATTGTGTAGAAAGTTATACTTAAGACCGTTTGATTACCACTTGTTTAACTTATTAAACAAGGAGAGTTTAGGAAGATTGAAGTGATAAATTGAAAACTATCCTGATGTAGTCAAATTAGTATTGATAGAGCATTAGTGAATGTAGGTAATCAAACAAAAATGATGATTCATTGTACATTATAAGTGTTGATATGCAACGTATGCCAAACATGCATTAGTGTGGTCATAATCAAATTTGAAGATAAACTTTCATTCACCCCAAACATGCATGGCATTAGAAATACAATGTGTAAAGAAAACCATTGTATTAGTAGGCAAGGCAACTTATAATGGCCTTTGCCAAAAAGTTACTTGATCTACGAACTACGAAAGAGACATGAAATGTGAATCAAACTCAATTATGTGAAGGCATTTTGATCTAAGAATTAGCTTTGAAGTACTTAAACCTTGATAGCATTTATACATTTGCTTATGTAGGAGGATTAGTGAATGTAGGTAATAAAAAAAAAATGATGACTCAGTGTACATTATAAGTGTATACAGTATACAAGTATGCCAAACATGCATTAGTGTGGTCATAATCAACTTTGAAGATAAACTTTCATTCACCCCTAATATGCATGGCATTGGAGATACAATGTGTAAAGAAAACCATCGTCTTAGTAGACAAGGCAACTCATAATGGGCTTTGCCAAAAACATACTTGATCTAGGATATACGAAAGTGACATGAGATATGAATCAAACTCAAATATGTGAAGACATTTTGATCTAAGACTTAGCTTGAAAGTTTACTTGAAACTTGATAGCATATATATATGGCGGCTTAATAGCATATATATATGGCGGGTACATGAACGCGCATCGTACAAACTTACCAAGCGGGCCGCTTTTGCAATTTCCAGTTTCGCCTATAATTTGTGATATTTACATTTAGTTCCCCACTATTATTATATAATTACAAAGTATTTCTATAAGTTTTAATATGTACTTTGGTTATCCTTAGACTATTTAGTAGTTGGTTTTTAACTAGCTTGTTTTGTAATCGAGTCTTGTAAATTGGTATCAAAGCTCTAGGATAGGAGCCTTTCAAGAAGTAGAAGTTCAAGGTTCAATCCTAGTTTGAATCCTACCTAAAAAAACCAATTAGCTCCTCCAAACAGGACAATTAAAGAAGAAAGTCCTTTTAAGATAAATAAGGATATTTCTAGTCTACTAGCAGGCTTGAACAAGAAACTTGAAATGGACACCATTGGTAGAACTATTAATGAGCCAGCTAGACATAACATAGATCTAGGATTAATGTCTAGTTCTAACCCCAACCCAGATGTTCGTCCAATGCTACAAGGAGAGTCCTCAAACTTTAGATTGAGGACTAAAGCTAATAGGGTTTAAAACTAAAACGAGTAGTGAACCTGTTTTTGAAGAAAATGAAGAGTTATAAACGCAGGTTGAAGCTTCTATAAGAGTCACTAATCCAAACTGTATTTACATTCCTATAACGATATGCATTGATGGATTTAATAATTATGAGCTATGTGCATTGATAGATAGTGGATGTTCTAATTGTTTTGGAAAGAAAACATTATTCCCTAAATTTATGTGGAAACCTGCTGCTACACCTATTCAGGTTAGAATAGCTGATAATAGTATTATGGTTCATTCAGAAGTTATTTTGGATTTACCAATTATGCTTGGGGGTTACCCTTGTATAATTCTTATTATTTGGGCTACTGAACAAACATCTCATGACATGATAGAAGAAAATAACTTCCAAAGGCTATATTCTCCATGTACTGAAAGCTTAGAAAGTATGATCTTTACTATTAATGGAGATTTAGCTTGTGTTAGAAAAATGAAAGAAGCCTATACTCATCAAAAAATTGAATTCATGCGCACTAAGCGTGGTGAGGAGTTGATAGTTCCAACGCAAAGAGAATTTGCACTCCTTATAGATGAAGTTGGAATGAAAGAATAGACAATAACCCAACAAAAGGATTTATGTAGAGCTTATAGATTCATTTGCTAAGATAGAGCTTATAGATTCTAAGATTGTCATTAGAGTTAAGCAAATAGTTTATACCTATAAAGATCAACAAGAGTTTAAGGAACAGATTGAGGAACTATTGAAAAAAGGATTAATCAAAGAAAGTAAGAGTCCTCATTCTAGTCCCGCATTTATGGTTAGGAATCATGCTGAAGAGAAAAGAGGAAAGGCTAGAATGGTTGTCAATTATAAAGAACTAAATGATAACACTGTCTTTGATGGATATTATATCCATAATAAAATGGTCTTGTTCAATAGAATACAAGGAGTCACTTGGTTCTCTAAAATGGACTGTAAAAGTGGATATTGGCAAATTAAAACGGATGAAGACAGTATATCCTTAACATCATTTAGTGCACCTCAAGGTCATTATGAATGGGTAGTCATGCCATTTGGGTTAAAGAACACTCCACAGATATTCCAGAGAAGAATGGATAAGATCTTTAAAAATCTTAAACATTGTTGTCTTATTTACATTAATGATATCCTAATATTTTCTAAGGCATTAATAAGTAGGAACACATGACAAAATTCAACGTTCAAATTCAAACAGGCTATCCGACAAAGATTACATCACCAAACAAGCTGCAGTGCTCAAAAGCTTTGCGCATCAGAGACTAAATAGCAAGAAACCAGGATGTCCCTTTCCATAAAATCCCAAGGTACACTTGCAAGCTTCCCAAGTGATTCAAGAGCCGACTTTCAGAAGAAGACAACAGTGTATAACCCTGAAGAAAACGAAGTTTCTAACCTTCTTGGTGAGGACGCCTGAAGGGCAAAAGGGTCCTAGGAAAGGAGTCCTTCCCAACTCATTATAAATACATTCATTTGCATTTATGATGAGGTGACTTTTCCTAGACACTCTCGAGAGCATCTCAAGAACACGAAGAAAAGACAAGAGTGAACTAAGTGTGTCGATCGAAGAAGTCCAAAACAAATCACAAAATTGTTTGTAACCGAGCGTGTGTTTCCGAAGAATTGTGAAACACGTGAGGTTTATACTCACGTGTCATTTAGACGAGTTTAAACTTATTACGCTTTGCATAAGATGTGTGGATATTATAGGATCTCGTTTTTTACTCAATAATCGTGAAACTACATTCCGTTATCCTAATATGTGTTGGGAACAAACCTGCTTGCTAATAATTGAACCAGGGTTTATTATGCATAGTTGTTATTATTTTTATTATTAAACTCATTAGTACTTATACTTAGGTCTCCGATGATGTGTAACCTTTTCTTGTTTCAAGTCTCCTAGTACAGGTGATCCAATTTCTCCTTATAATTGTATTAGGAGGTATATTTACCATCAACTTCTAATATTGGGTCAAGACCCATCCTTCTCTCTCCGAATAATGAGACTATACACTCTTTCTATGTGTTGGAACTTTGTTTCCTTATCTATCGTCTTAGTCCCCGATTAGGGCTTACCATAACTTATATATTGTTTGAGCCAAAATTCTCCCAAGGAGGAACTCTGTCCTAGATCGGGCCTGATCAAGTAAACCTAGAAGAGTTTGAGAGAAAACGTGTGTATTGTATTGATGTGAAATCTGTGAATGTACCTATGGAACGAAGATATGATCTTATCTTAAAACTCACAAAAATCTATCAAATCATGGCTTCTAACGATATAGTCCATAATAATCGATGTAGTTTTCAGATATGGCCCCGGTTCTTCCCACTTCAACCGACTCTCATCTTACCAAAGATTTGTCGCTGTCCAAAGATGTGCTGGAGATTCTCTGGCTAGGTATATGTACTTCTTTGCCTAAATCTGGGTCCAACAATACCCCTAAATACAACGTCATAATTTGATTTTAAAATTTTGAATGGTGCATTTACTTGATGGGACATTAGCAAAATGCTTGGGTTTTCGGGATTCTTTCTCTGCAACTCTTTATAATTACATGCATACTTCTCTTTCCTCTCATCACTTCATCTTCGTCCTCTTTCTTCTCATCACTTTCGCTCTCGACTTTTCCCAGGTAACCCTTCTACCTTTCTCTATTTTCTTCTTCTCTTGTTCTTTCATGGAAAACCGATCGCCTTTCACTTCTTCACAAGCGCTGAGCACACATGATCTCCACCCCTGTGAGATATCTCGGGAGGAAATCGCTGAGTGGGTCTCATTTGGGGGTTTTCCGGAGGGAACCCAATTTCATGGCCGACAATCGAGATGATCGATTGGGTCCGAAAGGGTTGGGTTTGTTTTCTCGATTACCCTTTCACTCTTGGCCTAAAATTTCCCTTTTCTTCCTTTATCCGAGACTTCGTTGGCACTTTGAAAGTTTCTCCTTGTTAAATCCTTACAACAACCTAGCGTACCCTCTTCCGAATTGACGAGCTCGCTGTGAAGCGGGCGCTCGAAATGACCATGGGTGAGCTTCTTCTAGCTTACAAGATCGTTCCTCAAAGGGCCGGTCACATAACCCTTCATGCCAAATACGTCAAAAACCCTTTAATCCCCAAGCTAATATTGCCCTCTCGGCGTTGGCAAGCCCGATTCTTTTTTATTGAAATAGCGTCTTCGGGAGATCTTGTTGATGACTTAAAGGAGGTCTTTCGAGATGGATGGAACACATCTCGTAAGGCGCCTTGATTTCTTGTTAACTTTTTTGCTTTTCTTCTTAAGTTTGCCTTGCCCGAATTGTGTTTGTTCTTCGTTTGTGTAGTGCCCGGTTGGTATTAACTCAAGGTGCACGGATACAGGCGTTTGTTGCCGGCTACTGAAAATCCAAGCCGAGAGGAGAAAGCGCATGAAGATTCATCTCGAACCAAAGGGCACTGGAGATGACGAAGAATCTCCAGAGTCAGACGAGGAGGAAAACGAGACCGACATCACCCCTTGTTGGATAATGTTCGTTAGTAAGCAGGTAGGGACGTCCTCAAGAGGAGTCCCTTCGTAGCGGAAATTAAAGCAAAGTTAAAATTGGTAAATAGATAAGATAACGGACTCTGGGATTTATAGAGGAACCCCACTAAGACTAACTAGTCTTATGGGTAAACCTCTACCTCCAAGGAAGATTTTCGAATAGCCGTCCTTATCTTATTAGAGTGAGTCCTTACAAAGTACAGGCGAGCTGTTACAATTCTCTGAGTCTAAGTATGCGTCCTTAGCCTCACTAGCAACTCTCCTTTTAGCCTAACACCGTAACCTAACTCTCTTTTCTATAAGGTACCTAAACACTCACGTCTCTCACAATAACTTCGTGAAAGACAAACTTCCTTTCTAACTTTTGTAATTTGTTTTGGGATTTGTTGTGGTTGGACTTCTTCTTCTCTCAATTCAAGCTCACTTGATCTTCTTGATCTTCGTTCTTGAGCTCGAATGCTTCGGGAGTGAGCTCGGCAGAAATCTTCTAAGCACATCGCTATGCATAACCCTTGAGGAGTATTTATAGTGGTAGTGGCTTTTGTCCTTTAGCGTCCTCAAAGATCACTACAAGATCTGTCGTCTTCCTTCAACGGTGTGATTTGCATCTTGAGTAAGTCAACTCTGTCACCGCTTGGGAAGCCTCCGCGTGGTCAGGGGACCATCTTCTGGAAAGCGAGTTCTTTGGAAGTATTCGCACATGCCCAAACATAGGAAGCTTCCTTTTGAGGACTACGACCGATTATGATGTAATCGTGTTGGGGGGCCTTGGTTTGAATTTAGACTTCTGCACGAATTAGGCGCGCGTCCCTTCTCGATGAGGACGCCGTCCTAATCTCGTAGGGACTCCATTCTTGTTCAACTTTGGATATTCTGATGGAGTGCGTCCCTATTGCTTAGGGACTCTCGTTCACTTGTTGTCTTTTTTCACTCATGGGCATCCTTGGGACTTTCCTGAGTCAAGCAGTTGGACAAACATTAAATACCATTGAGTTTCTCATTATGAAAACTAGGGACTTTCATTATCGGTGAGATATTAGAGATTGACGTCCTTAATATCGTCCCAACAATTTCCCCCATTTTGATGATGACAAACTCTTTAAACAATGCTCACAGAAATAAGTCTTTTAGCATGAAGAACTACACTCTAGTGTCTTTTGACGAAGATTAGAATGAAAACATGTTTCAAGTGCGTCCTAACTTATTCTTGCACTAGCGTCCTTTGGACTAAGCCAAAATTCTCCCTATACACATGCTTTCTATGATAATTTTAAAAAGAACGCATCTCTACAAAACTATACTTCCCCCCTGTTGGAACGATATTATGGACGCCAGTCATTAATATCTAAACCAATAATGATCGTCCCTAGTTTTGATAATGACAAACTCAAAGGTATTTGATAAGTTGACCAAGTGTTGATCTCAGGTAAGACCAGAGGACGCACATGAGCGAAAAAGGACAACAAGTGAAAGGGAGTCCCTAAGCTGTAGGGACGCACTCCATCAAAACTTCCAGAGCTGAACGAAAAAGATGGAGTCCTTGCGTAGATAGGACGGCGTCCTCATCAAGAAGGGACGCGCGCCAAAATACGGACGAAGTTCAAATTCAAACAAAGGCCGCCCCAACATGATTACATCTGTTGGGACGATATTAAGGACGTCAGTCGTTAATATCTAAACCAATAATAATCGTCCCTTGTTTTGATAATGACAAACTCAAATGTATTTGATAAGTTGTCCAAGTTTTGATCTCAGGTAAGTCCAGTGGACGCACATGAGCGAAAAGGACAACAAGTGAACAGCAGTCCCTATGCTGTAGGGACGCATGTTACCAGAACTTCCAAAGCTAAACGTAATTGGCGGAGTCCTTGAGCAAGATAGGATGGAGTCCTCATCAAGAAGGGACGCGCGCCAAAATACGGACGAAGTTCAAATTCAAATCAAGGCCGCCCCAACATGATTACATCATCGTCCGGCCTTAGTCCTCAGAAGGAAGCTTCCTTTGTCTGGGCACGTGTAGACAATGCCAAAGACGTCGCTTTCCCAGCAATGGTCCCCTACCCACGCGGAGGCTTCCCAAGCGTCAACAGAGTTGACCTCCTCAAGACGCTCATCGCACCGTTGATCAAAGATCGAGGATCCTGCCAAGTCTCAGAGGACGCTAGAGGACAAGAATCACTTCCGCTATAAATACTCTCCAAGGAGTATGCATAGCGGCATGTGTGTGCAAGAGTGGACATTGAAGACTTTCTCTCAAGCTCTCCCGAAGCATTCAAGAACACGAACGAAGATCAAGAAGATCAAGTGAGCTTGAAGCAAGAGAAAGAAAGTCTAACCACATCAAATCCAAAACAAACCACAAATCAATTAGAGTTGTAGTTTGTCTCTCACAACGAACCGTGAGAGACGTGAGTGATAGCTTCCTTATAGCTAAGAGTGTTAGGTTACTTGTTAGGTTGAAAGGAGTGTTACTAGTGAGGCTAAGGACGGACGCTTAGCTCAGAGAAGTGTAACGACTCGCCTAAGTTGTAAGGACTCGCTCTTAATAAGATAAGGGACGGCTATTGAAAATCCTCCAACGGAGGTAGAGGTTTACCCATAAGACTAGTTGGTCTTAGTGGGGTTCCTCTATAAATACTTGTGTCCACTTATCTTGTATTCTGTTAAGTCTATTTTCCGCTGCACTAAAGGACGCCCTTAACCCAGTTAAGGACGCCCTCATTAACTGACTTACGATCCATCAATTGGTATCAGAGCAGGCGCTCTAGATTTTTGTTGAGTTGCAGGTACAAGATGGACATGGAACCTATTGGAATCTCTTTTGTAAAGCCTCCTCGTCTGACGGACGGCAACTTCAACCGCTGGAAGATCCGCTTCGAGAACTTTTGCAGAAGTCAGAATTATCAATGCTGGAGAGTGATCATGAAGGGTGACCTTACCATCCCTGATGACAAGAAAGACAAAGAGGACGAGTGGGGTCCTGACGAATTCAAGCTTTTGGAAACAAACGCTAAGGCTATATGCTTCCTTCAAGCGTCCCTCTGCGAAAGGGACGCCACCCGAGTTAGCAATTTGGCAACAGCCAAACTACAATGGGAAGCTCTTGAGAAGTACCATGTGGGTACGGCAGAGATGAAGGAAGACGTCAAGCTTGAAATCAAACGAGAGTTCTATGCCTTCAGAATGCTTCCTAACGAATCTGTCAAGGACTACTCATACCGCTTTGAAGCTCTTGTGACCAAGATGCGAAATTTAGGCATCCCAGAAGCTGAAGTCTCAATGAGAAACAGAGTCGGAGTAGTCATTGATGGGCTTACAGGAAAATGGAATTTTGATAGGACTACGTTCAAGGAGAACACAGCCAACAAAACCCTGGATATGGAAGAGATCTATGGGAAGCTGAGAGGCTATGAAGCGAGAAGGGAAGCTGATATGGTTGAGTTGGCTAGAAACCCCCAGACAGATCTTGCCTTGATGACGTCAACTCCAGAGTACGCTGAGTATCTGCGCCACCAAAGAGATATTGCCCTAATGGTGGAAGCAAATAAAAATGAGAATCGTGAAAGGATGCGTGCTCAAGCTTTGAAAGAAAAGGAAAGCAAGACTAAGGAACAGCTGGAAGAAGAGGAAGAGATTTCCCTTCTACACAAAGTTGCTCGCTTATGGGGTAAAAAGGCCAGAGATTCCAAGAAACACAAGATGCCTTACAAAAAGGAGAGTCCCAAGTATACAGAGGCAGAGATGAAGGAACTTACTTGCTACAAATGTAACAAGAAAGGACACTTTGCTAAAAGGTGTACTACGGGACTAAACTCAAAAGAAATGAAGATGAAAGCTCTCTTGGGAGCGTGCGAAGCCGCATGGGATAATGTGAGTTCTGATGATGAAGAACCAGAAGGACCAGTGGCGTACATAGACGTAGAGGACGCCTCAGATAATGAGCAAGTGGCGTACATGGCTGTGGAGGACGCCCCAGTTCTTGAAGAGGACGCTTCTGAAAAGGAACAAGAGGTAACTCGTGAATCCATGATGAACTCCTTAGAGAATTGTTCCAAAACCAAACTTATTAAGCTCATTAAAAGAATCATGGAAGAAAGCGTTGTTATGCAACATAGAATGGATGAACTTGAACTTGAAAGTGAAAATAGGCTAGTTGAATGTGAGAACTGTGCTACAGTTTCGTTACAACCAGAGTCCTCGTATGTCGAAGTTAAATCCCTGAAAACTGAAGTGATGTGCCTCAAGCTAGAGAACGCTAAGCTTAGGGAAGAGGTGAAAGTGTTAGGGAAGAGCCCGATAACTGAGGTAGTTCAACCAATGGTGTTTGTCCCAGCCAAAAGAGGACTAGGATACGAGTCTGACACTAGGAACTCTCTCCCTAGCGACTTTGAGGCTAGCAAAACCTCAGAACTGGAATTAGAAAGGGAAAAGACCAAGAACCTTCTTGAAAGAATTCGAGTCCTAGAGAGTGGAGAGAAAGGTAAAAGGGACTATTACACTAACTCCACTAGTCATAGGATCTATAAGAAGATTGCTAAGGGGGAAGGTTCAAAAGTTTGTAACCCTCAAAAGATGAAAAAGAACAAAATCCAACGTCCCAACAAGAAGTACTACCTTGGTACTTACTATAGGACGTGTTGGTACTGTGGAAAAGGAGATCACTTCAAATATGATTGCCTGAAACTGAAGAACGACATTGAAAGTGGCAAAGCTGCTAGGAATAACATTGAAAATGATAAGTCCGTCCCTAAGGCCAACCCTAGACGTCCTAGACGATCTAAGAGTTCTTTCAGAAAGCATGCTATTTCAAATGATGTGAATATAAGTGACTACATGCCAGAACCAAAGTTCTATTTCTGTAACGAACCAGGTAAGGAACACCTTACCTGGGTCGCCATACACTAACCTTGTTTTGGCAGGTGGAAGTGAGGGGACGCCCATGGATCATTGATAGTGGCGCCTCAAACCATATGACAGGAAGCCAGATCCATCTCACCTCTATCCAAAGTAGCGCCACGGGAGGAACTGTCTCGTTTGGCAACAAGGGCAAAGGAAAGATCAAAGGGACGGGAACTGCTATTCTCAATCCGTCTATCAAAGCGACAAATGTTAGCCTTGTTGAAGGACTTGGCTTCAACCTCCTAAGCGTCTCTCAAATGTGTGATCAAGGTGAAAACTTAGTTACATTTGACTCAAAGGAGTGCCTCGTCATCAACAAGAAATCCAACAAAGTCGTCCTTAAAGGAGTCCGAAAGAACAATGTCTACATCTTCAATCAGGAGTTCAAGCCAAAATCTGAGTTGTGCTTATCTGTGTCAAAGGAGGACGCTGACCTCTGGCATCGCCGACTTGGCCATGCTGGACCAAGCACAATCCTCAAGCTTCATCAAAGAAATCTTGTGAAAGGTCTTCCCCAAATTGATCCTGAGAAAATTGAACAGTGTGAAGCATGTATCAAAGGGAAGCAGACAAGAACGTCCTTTAAGTCAAAGAACGATGTCAGCACAAAGAAACCTTTGGAACTTCTCCATATGGATCTTTGTGGACCAATGAAGACGTTAAGCTATGGTGGAAAGAGGTATATCTATGTCCTTGTAGATGACTTTTCTCGATTCACCTGGGTTCTTTTCTTAGTTTCAAAAACAGATTGCTTCAACGCATTCAAAGTCTTCATCAAACAAGTGGAAGTTGCGCTTGAGACGCCTCTCAAATCCATAAGATCAGACCATGGGACGGAGTTTCAAAACTCAGAGTTCGTGGGCTACTGTGATCAACATGGAGTCTCTCACAACTTCTCAGCTCCAAGGACTCCTCAACAAAATGGAGTGGTGGAAAGAAAGAATAGGACGCTGGAGGATATGGCAAGGACTATGCTCTTAGCCAATAGCGTCCCCAAGTACTTCTGGGCTGAAGCTATTGCTACAGCGTGCTACATTATCAATCGAGCCATGATCCGTCCTTTGTTGAAGAAGACGTCCTATGAGTTGCTGAATGGAAGAAAGCCTCGCATCGACTATCTCAGAGTCTTTGGATGCAAGTGCTTTGTTCACAACAATGATAAAGAAAGACTTGGAAAGTTTGACGCAAGAAGTGACAAAGCCATATTCCTTGGATACTCCCTCACCAGTAAAGCGTATAGAGTTTTCAATAAACGAACTCTAAAGCTTGAGGAGAGCATTCATGTTGTGTTCAAAGAAAGTTCTTCTCACAAAGATAAACCAAGTAAGAAAGAACGCTCATCTCCTCTGCAGCAGGATGACTCCGATGATGAAGTTGATTTCGGGTCCTCTGGAAAATACTATGTTCCTAAGGACGCTACTCAAAATCCTGAAGAAGTCTCAGTAGAAGTTCCCAGTGTTGTTCAGGAAGTTCCATCTCAAAGTGAATCTCCAGCTCAACATGAGGTCGCTGAATCAAGCCTACAAGGAGAACAGCGTCAAGAAGAGGACGCTCAACCTGAGGGGGAACTCTATGAAACTCTCAATGAAGACGACGGGTTTGACTCAGATGAATCTGATTGGACGGACCCTAGATGTACTCCTGTAAGGGACGATACTCATAAGGGATCCCATCTTTCGAGACTTCATTCAACGGATCAAATCATCTCAGATATGTCAAAAGGAGTTCAAACAAGATCAGCCGTGAATCAGTCCCTTAATGCTAACATAGCGTTCTGTGCCTTCAACGCCTTTGTGTCCTTGGTTGAACCTAAGAACATAAAGGAAGCACTCCAGGACGCTGATTGGATTCAGGCCATGCAAGAGGAACTTAATCAATTCGAAAGAAATAAGGTTTGGACCCTCGTCCCTCGTCCGAGAAACAAAAACATAATAGGGACGAGATGGGTCTACAGGAACAAGCTTGATGAGAATGGTCGCGTGTCAAGAAACAAAGCAAGGCTTGTGGCTCAAGGCTATAGGCAAGAGGAAGGGATTGATTATGATGAAACCTTCGCTCCTGTCGCCAGGATTGAAGCCATTCGCCTCCTCATCGCCTTTGCCGCTCACAAAGGGTTCAAGCTTTTTCAAATGGACGTCAAGACAGCCTTTCTCAACGGCAAGCTCAAAGAAGAAGTGTACGTCGCTCAACCTCCAGGATTTGAGGACGCTGATCACCCAGATCATGTGTACTTCTTGGACAAGGCACTCTATGGACTCAAGCAAGCCCCTCGTGCATGGTACGATAGGTTTGCGTCCTTCCTCTTGTCCAACGGGTACACACGAGGTAACATTGATAAAACCCTGTTCTTAAAGAAAGTTCTTAAAGATGTCTTAATTGTCCAATTCTATTTCGATGACATAGTCTTTGGAAGCACTAACATGAAATTTGTAGAGGAATTCAAGAACTTGATGAGTAGTGAGTTTGAGATGTCCCTCATAGGAGAACTCAACTTCTTCTTGGGACTCCAAATCACTCAACTCAAAGATGGGACGCGGATTCATCAACAAAAGTACATCCGTGAAATGCTTGAGAAGTATGGGATGAACTCTTCAAAACCCATTGATACTCCCATCTCCCCAAACACTCGCCTCTATGCTGATGAAGAAGGCAAGAGTGTAGATCAAAAGCTCTACAGAGGAATGATAGGGTCCTTGCTATATCTTACGGCAAGTCGTCCCGACATCATGTTCGCTGTATGCTTGTGCGCTCGATTCCAAGCAAATCCAAAGGAGTCCCATATGCAAGAGATTACGCTGGCCATGTGGTGGATAGGAAGAGCACCTCAGGAATGGCACAATTCCTTGGCTCATGCCTTGTATCTTGGGGATCCAAAAAGCAAAACTCCGTGGCACTATCAACCGCTGAAGCTGAGTACGTTGCTGCTGCTTCGTGCTGCTCACAAGTCCTATGGATCAAGTACCAACTTGAAGATTATGGTACGTCCCTCAACACAGTCCCTATCTTGTGTGACAACACCAGTGCTATAAGTATTGCCAAAAATCCCGTTCATCATTCTAGGACGAAGCATATTCACATAAGCCATCACTTTCTTCGTGATAATGTTGAACTTGGATTAATTAGAGTGGATCATGTTAGGACTGAGGACCAAGTGGCCGATATTTTCACAAAAGCACTTGATAGACGTCCCTACGAGCACCTCCGGTTGCTCTTGGGGATGATAACTTTTAAATGATCAAGTCCCGTTCTATTATTCCCTCCATGATTGACTATGTCTTGTTGAGAACTTGTTTTAAGGTGTGTCATGCATTAAAGTCATCTTTAAAGGACGCTAGTCTAAGATATGTGTATTCGCTTGTGTCCTTGAATGGTATTCATTTCGCTTTTCATCTCAAGAGTATCCCTGATCACCCTACCCTCATCATAAGCCGAAATGATGGGAACTCTAAGCTTACCCAAGCCGAGAATCTTGCAAACGCGTCCTATGAGCATTCCTTGTTTCACCTTTACGGGACGTACTTGCTTGATTTTCAAAAATGGTTCTAAGTGATCAAAGGGACGCGTGCTAAGAGCTGAGAGTTGTCTGTACAGAGTTCTAATTACAGAGGTTGAGATCAGTGAATGAGACGCCGTGGTTCAATTCTGTGTTGTGTAGTGTTGTGTGTTGAAAGGACGTCAGGTTTAGAGTCCTTTGCAGTTGTGAGAAGTTTGAATGGTTGAAATTGGGAAGGTAAACCGTTTTAGCGAATCGTCAGCGAAAATCTCGGGATATGCGCAAACAGTGCTCAACAGCTGTATTCCTTAGCAAAGAAGAAAGCCACGTGTGGGAAGGCGGGTGGAGGAAGCTGTGTGTAAAGACCCTGTTACCCCTTCCGTCCGTTAAGCGCCAACTGGAAAAGGAACGGAAAGAGGCTGAAAGGAAAGCCAAAGCTGAGAGGAGAGCTCAAGCTGCTGCTGCTGCTGAACCTGGAGAAGGAGATCACGAAGCTGAAAATGTCCAAGTAGTTGGGACGCCAGCTGAGGACGCTGCTGACGACGAGGACGAGCTCAATGGTATGAGCGTCCCTGATGAGGCTGAGAGGCACTCTACGAAGTATCTGATGGGCATGATGATCGAGAACCAGTGCATAATGATTGATCTAATTCAGCAGGTTCACGACACACTTCACGTCCACACAGACCTTCTTGAGCGCAACAACGAGCTCCTTGCCCAGAACAACCATCTTCAGGAGCAATGCCTCAAAGCCCTTGGCAAGCGTCCCAGAAAATGATCACCTCTCCCTTCTCTAACCCTGAAACAATTTATCATTTCTTGAGTTTTTGTTAAGACAATGGGACGCTGTCCCCGTTTTGAACACTTGTTGTGAATGTCTGTAATGAACGTTCTCGTTTCTCATTCTGAATGCCATTCACTACATTTGTGCTTCATTTTGTCTAAGCGTACCTTTCTTTAGTTATGACTTTGTGCTTGCATGCTTTTCGACTTGTTCTCCTTTTCGATGATGCCAAAAGGGGGAAGTATAGTTTTGCAGAGATGCGATTGTCCTTAAGTTATCATAGAAAGCATGTGTTCAGGGGGAATTTCGGCCAAGTCAAAAGGTCGTTAGTTAGGAATAAAATAGAACGCACTTAAAAGAATGTGTTGCATGCCAATCTAAGCTGAAAAGAAAATCAAAGTGTAGTTCCTCATGCTAAAAGCTTTACTTCTGTGTGCATTATTTGAAAGAGTTTGTCATCATCAAAAAGGGGGAAATTGTTGGGACGATATTAAGGACGTCAGTCGTTAATATCTAAACCAATAATAATCGTCCCTTGTTTTGATAATGACAAACTCAAATGTATTTGATAAGTTGTCCAAGTTTTGATCTCAGGTAAGTCCAGTGGACGCACATGAGCGAAAAGGACAACAAGTGAACAGCAGTCCCTATGCTGTAGGGACGCATGTTACCAGAACTTCCAAAGCTAAACGTAATTGGCGGAGTCCCTGCGCAAGATAGGACGGAGTCCTCATCAAGAAGGGACGCGCGCCAAAATACGGACGAAGTTCAAATTCAAATCAAGGCCGCCCCAACATGATTACATCATCGTCCGGCCTTAGTCCTCAGAAGGAAGCTTCCTTTGTCTGGGCACGTGTAGACAATGCCAAAGACGTCGCTTTCCCAGCAATGGTCCCCTACCCACGCGGAGGCTTCCCAAGCGTCAACAGAGTTGACCTCCTCAAGACGCTCATCGCACCGTTGATCAAAGATCGAGGATCCTGCCAAGTCTCAGAGGACGCTAGAGGACAAGAATCACTTCCGCTATAAATACTCTCCAAGGAGTATGCATAGCGGTAGAGAGATGTGTGTGTGCAAAAGTGGACTTTGAAGACTTTCTCTCAAGCTCTCCCGAAGCATTCAAGAACACGAACGAAGATCAAGAAGATCAAGTGAGCTTGAAGCAAGAGAAAGAAAGTCCAACCACATCAAATCCAAAACAAACCACAAATCAATTAGAGTTGTAGTTTGTCTCTCACAACGAACCGTGAGAGACGTGAGTGATAGCTTCCTTATAGCTAAGAGTGTTAGGTTACTTGTTAGGTTGAAAGGAGTGTTACTAGTGAGGCTAAGGACGGACGCTTAGCTCAGAGAAGTGTAACGACTCGCCTAAGTTGTAAGGACTCGCTCTTAATAAGATAAGGGACGGCTATTGAAAATCCTCCAACGGAGGTAGAGGTTTACCCATAAGACTAGTTGGTCTTAGTGGGGTTCCTTTATAAATACTTGTGTCCACTTATCTTGTATTCTGTTAAGTCTATTTTCCGCTGCACTAAAGGACGCCCTTAACCCAGTTAAGGACGCCCTCATTAACTGACTTACGATCCATCAACATCACTTTCGGTCGTAGTCCTCAAAAGGAAGCTTCCTATGTCTGGGCACGTATGAACAATTCCAAAGATGTCTTTTCCCAGAGATGGTCCCCTGACCACACGGAGGCTTCCCCAGCGTCAACAGAGTTGACTTCCTCTAGATGCAAATCGCACCGTTGAAGGAAGACGACAGATCCTGCCCAAGCTTCAGAGGACACTAGAGGACAAGAACTACGACCGCTATAAATACCCTCCAAGGGGTATGCATAGCGGTGTGGACTTTGAAGACTTTCTCTGAAGCTCTTCCGAAGCATTCAAGTTCAAGAACGAAGATCAAGAAGATCAAGTGAGCTTGAAGCAAGAGAAAGAAAGTCCAACCAAACCTAATCCAAAACCAAACCACAAAATAGTTAGAAAAGTAGTTTGTCTCTCACAACGTACCGTGAGAGACGTGAGTTATAGCTTCCTTATAAGCTAAGAGAGTTAGGTTACTTGTTAGGCGGAAAGGAGTGTTACTAGTGAGACTAAGGACGCACGCTTAGCTCAGTGAAGTGTAATGACTCGCCTAAGTTGTAAGGACTGTCTCTGAATAAGATAAGGACGGCTATTGAAAATCTTCCAACGGAGGTAGAGGCTTACCCATAAGACTAGTTGGTCTTAGTGGGGTTCCTCTATAAATACTCGTGTTCATTATCTTATTTTGTATCCTGTTAAGTCTATTTTCCGTTGCATCTAAGGACGCCATTAACCCAGTTAAGGACGCCTATTCTAACAGACTTACGATCCAACAATTGGTATTAGAGCAGGCGCTCTAGATTAAGTTTGAGTTGCAGGAAACATGGAGATGGAACCTATAGGTATCTCAAGTGCGAAGCCTCCCCGTCTCACAGATGGGAACTTCAACCGATGGAAGACCAGGTTTGAGTGCTTAGTGCGAAGCCAAAACTACCAATGCTGGCTGGTGATAAAGAACGGTGACCTCAAAGTCCCTGCTGCTAAAGTGGACAAAGAATCAGAATGGGGTCCCGATGAGTTCAAACTCATGGAAGCGAACGCCAAAGCTATCTGTTTCCTACAGACGTCCCTTTGTGAAAGGGACGCCACCCGTGTGAGAAACCTTGCAACTGTTAAGCTCCAATGGGAAGCTCTTGAGAAGTACCATGTTGGGACGCCCGAAATGAAAGAGGATGTCCAGCTTGAAGCAAAAAGGGACTTCTACAAATTCAAGATGTTCCCAAATGAAACCATCACCGACTACTCTTTTCGCTTTGAGGATTTACTAACAAAGTTGAAGAACTTGGGTGTCAAAGAAACGGAAATCACTCAAAGGATGAAGGTTCAAGTGTTGATTGATGGACTCACCGGAGCATGGAACTTCGATAGAATGACGTTCAAAGAAAACCAAGCCAACAAAGGACTGTCCATGGAAGAGATCGATGGAAAGCTTAAAGGATACGAAGCTAGAAGGAATCAGGATTTGCTAGAAATGGGAAAGAGTTCACAAAATGAACTCCTATTTCTTGCGGCAAGAACGCCAAAGTATGAGCAATATCACCAAAGGCAAAGGGAATTGTCCTCGATGCTTGAAGCCAAGACTCAAGAGCATCAAGAGAATCTTCGTCTTTAGGCCTTAGTAGAACGACAAGGGAAGACTGAAGAACAAATTTCTGAAGAAGATGAGCTAGCCCTTTTACACAAAACTCTTCGTGCATGGGTTAAAAGAGGCAAAGTTCCAAGGATGAAGATGCCTTACAAGAAGGAGAGTCCTAAGCTAACAGATGCTGAACTGAGGGAAGTGACATGTTTTAAATGTAACAAGAAAGGACACATCGCCAAGAAGTGCACCACAGGGTTATCGTCAAAAGAAATCAAGAAGAAAGCCTTATTTGGTGCATATGAGGCTGCATGGGACGACATCGATTCAGATGATGAAGAACGTGCAAACCAAGTGGCTTACATGGCTATGGAGGACGCTCCAAGTTCACCAGAGGACGCCTCTGAGAATGAACAAGAGGTAACTCATGAATCCATGATAAGCTCTCTTGACAAGTGTTCTAAACCCAAGCTCATCAAACTCATCACCCAAATCATGCAAGAAAGCTATGCTATGAAAGAAAGATTTGATGAACTTGAAACTGAAAACATTGTTGTGGAATGTGAAAATTGCAATACCATGTCTTTTCAATTAGAGTCCTCTTAGGAAGAAATAAAGTCCCTTAAGAGTCAGATTGTGTGCTTAAAACTTGAAAATGCAAATCTTAGGAACGAAGTGAAGGTCCTCGGAAAGAGGCCCATGACCGAAACTGTGAATCCTATTGTCTTTGTTCCTTCTAGGAAAAGACTGGGGTATGAATCAAGCTCAAATAACTCTCTTCCTAGTGACTTCGAAGCTAGCAAAACAACTGAGCTAGAACTCGAGAGAGAAAAGACGAAGAACCTAGAAGAGCGTATAAGAGTCCTAGAAAGTGGAGAAACTAGAAGGAAGGACTATTATACAAACTCAGTTAGTCTTTAGAAGCTTCAGATATTAGAAGACAAATTAGCTTGTAGCCAGGACGTTGCTTTCCACATCATCCTAAAATAACACGTGCAAGCTCCCTAGTGAATGAAGAAGCTGACTTTCGGATGTAGGCAACATTTTATAACATGAAGAAAGCGACATCTATGATCTTGTCTCTGAGGATGTCAGAAGGGCTTTTGGGTCCTAGGAAAGGAACCCAATCACACTCACTATAAATACAAACCTTTATACTTATTGTAAGGTGACTTCTTCCACACATTCCCAAGAGCCTTCAAGAACATGAAGAACAACTCAAGAGCAAGAGTGAGAGAGAGTGTCAAATCGAAGAAGAAGTCCAAATCAAACCACAAAAATGTTTGTAACGGGTGATAACGAGTGAAGTGTTTCCGTAGGGACTACGAAACATGTAAGGTTTCATTTTCTTGTATCTTGCATTTGAGTGTAAGGTTACTTGCTAGGGCTGAGAGGAATTTCACTAGTAATCTATAGGGACGGAAGCTTATAGGTTAGTGAAGTGTGAAATTCGCCTTGTAATAGTTGTAAGGACCCATTCAATACAAGTAAAAGGAAGTCATTCAAAATCTTCTTCGAAGGTAGTGGTTACCCATTGACTCGGGCAAAGTCGTTGTTCCCTTATCAAAAATAAATCCCAAACATGCAAACAAACAGTATAGTGAGCAAGCAAGGGGTCGAACTCAAAGGAATCAGTTTCAAGTCAGATTTGAGGGTTTTCATGCAAGTATTCAAAAGGGGGGTTTTGAAAGTTGTTTTCAATCAAAGTTATTGATCGGCCCGGGTGTGGTGGTCAAAATTTAAATTTATAAACCGAACCTCACTTGTAGTAAAGAGGTAGGGTGTCCAACACACGGGAGTTCGTGCGTTGAGAGTACCCGAAAGACTAAAAAAGAGATAAAAGAAAGGCAAACTAAAGGAAAACGGAAGAAATCACCTCGGACCGAAACTAGTCACTTCGGTCCGAGGGTGGATCGAGGTTGTTTGGCCGGGACAGACTTGGTTCAACGTCGGGCCCGATGTACTGGTAACTCGATTTAGGCAAAAATTCGTAGATCGGTCTTGGGTTTTTGGGTTCCCTCCCTAACTAGACTTGAGTAATTCCACCCCAACTCAACCAATAAGTGATGATCCTTGTGAGATCGAGGTTGCCCACCTTCGATCTCTCCACTCTACACTTCGACCCAAGGGCGTTTCCACTCTCCTTTGATATTAGGTCTAGTAATTGGGTAAGAGATCACTCCCGCTTACTCTTACCAATCACAAGCCCTATGTCCCTTGTTTCCACAAGAGAATTGAAGTTTAGTGTAGAGAGGATTCCTAGATCAAGCACTCAAAGGCTATGGAATTGGGGTTTCTTACCCAAACCTAGCTAGGGGATTCCCCCATAGCCCAAGACTATGGAATCTACTCCATAAGATAAGAGTAAAGAGCAATCAAATGGAAAAGCAAGCAAATCTCAATCATCAATCTCAAATCAAACTCAAATTGCATTCAAATTCAAAGGGTTCACAAGATCCAAGTCTTAAACCTACCCAAACCAAAGCAAATCAAGTACAAACTCACTAGAACTCCTTCTCTTCTCCACTGATTTCCTCCTCTCTTCCTTCTCCTTTCTTCTCCTTGCTCTCCAAGCCTTCCTTGAGCCTTTTTGAGTGATTTTGTGTGGGGATTGTTATGTGTCCCCTCTAATCACCTCTAATTATCCTACTCTCTTGATTGGGGACCAAGGAATTCCAATTTAGAAGAAGGGCAAAATTGGAAGTTCACCATAATTGTGCCTTGGAGCCTAATCTTCACAATTGCCGACTCGGACCGACTTCCTGGGGACCTCGGGCCCGTCGATCCCTTGCACTGGTTGCTCGATCTCGGGCCCGACTTGGTGGTGCTCGGTCCTGGGCCTCGATCCTTGTCTCTTCTTGGTTTTCCTTTGGTTCCTCTTCATTCTTGGCATGGCTCTTCCGCTCCTTAGCTTGGCTCCTCCATAAGCTCCTTCAAAATGTCCTCAGTCTTGCCATTTCACCTACAAAATAAAGCAAACTCGCATAGTTTCCGACTCTTATAGAAAACCGGGAACTAAGCTAAGAAGGAATGAAACTAACAAAGAAAGGAATGAAAAACACATATTTACAAGGGAAATTAACTACTAAAACACCTCCAGAATGAGAGACATCAGAATACCCCATACTTAAACTTGCTTGTCCTCAAGCAATAACAAAGTAAGCAAGACCGAAGCATAATCTTCAAGTAAAGCCTCATATGAAAAATCAATCAAGAACAAGCGATAGACATTCAAGTAAGATTACGTCATCACAAATGATCAAGTGTTCATGGAATAAAGCGTAATGCAACAAAGCCTCACTTTAGGTATATGGAAATGTGTATCACTCATCATGTGTTTAGGCTTAGCAATGAACACTCATACTCAAAATCATGCAAGTAAAGACTTTACTATTGAAGCTAATATCACCAATTCCTCCACCTAGAGATGCCTATTACAATGCACACAAAGAATATGAACTTGGCTCAATGGAGGTCCTCAAAGAGGTTCCATTCGGCCGGGTTGTAATGGGGCTTTTGGTATTTCTCAAGGTAGGAATCATTTTGGTCTTGTGGTGCTTACAATAGGGATTGAACTTTCTAGTCTCTCACCAACTTCACCAAATTATTCCACTTTCAACTTCACTCTCCAAAAGACTTTGATTTTTCTCTTTTTTCTTTCTTTTCTCAACCCAAACTTTCACTTAACATTCCACTTCAACTTTGAACTACACTTTTTGTAGGATTTTTAACACTTTTTTCATTAGGATCGACTTGCACTAAACTCGGGCCCGATGTCCTTTTGAACTCGGTCGGTGCCCATTTTTTTTTTCACTTAAGCATTTTGCTTTCAATCCACTATTTTTTTCCAACTTTTCTTCTTTCTTTTCTCTTCAAAGATGCACTACCCACTTGATTTATAACTCCATTCCTTGCCCTTCACCCAAGAGAATCTCAACTCTCCAAATATTCTTCCAAAACCTCTCACTAAAGTCCAATCCCATAAGGGTCAAGTCATATAGGCTAGGAATCATATTTTTGAGGAGTTTCAAACAAAGGTCTAAGGCTAAAACGGGGCTACAAACAACGGTTTATCTTCAAGGTAGGATATGAAATATTTTGTGACTAAATGAAGCAAAGTTCAAATCAATGTGACAAAGCATAGAACAATTCTCATATTGGTCTTGGAAAATAGAAAAACACCTCAATAGCAAGTTTTACTAAGCATGCATGATCTAATTCACACAAGAAAATGGGGGATATGCAATATGAACAAACATCCCTAAAATGGCCAAAAATCATCTCACAAGGTTCACTCTAGCTTAGTTGCATCAAAACCTCATCCAAGAACTCATGTGCTCAATAAAAACATGCAAGATATCATATCACATCAAAAACAACATCCATTTAGAGGCTAAACTATCCAAAAATATGCAAAGGACTTTACATGCTCACATCATCATTAGCTCATATGGACATCTAAGATGGGAATTCTCAGTCCAAAACAAAATCTTTTTGACTTTTTTTCACACAATTTTTCGAATTTTTATGGATTTTTGCAAAAATTTTCTCAAACACAAAACAAACTCATCCATTCATGCCATAAAAATCAATCATCATTCATCATGCCACTATCCAAAAATGAAACATCCCATAAACAAGACAAACACAAACACATGAAAATACACATGGAACTATGAGCTACTAACCCACCCCATACTTAAAATTTTGATGTCCTCATCAAAAGAAATCAAAACTTAAAAGTAAAAGAGACAAGAGTCAAGAAAGTTCACAATTTTCCTTATTCTTGAATGGCTTGTTGAGGCTTAGTTCGCTAGGATAAGAGCCCATGTGGCCCTTGCTTCTTCACTCGGGTCAATCTTATCATAGAACTTTTTCACTCGATGACCATTTACCCGAAAAATCCTTCCATCATCACCCATCAAATCTACCGCTCCTTGAGAAAGTATTTTGTGTACCACAAACGGTCCACTCCACTTTGTTCGAAGCTTGCCGGGAAAGAACCGAAGTCGTGCATTAAAGAGAAGAACCTTGTCCCCGACTTGGTAGGTTTTTGGTACCAACTTCCTATCATGCCATTTCTTTGTCTTCTCCTTGTACAACTTTGCGTTTTCGTAGGCCTTCAAACACAACTCTCCCAACTCATGAAGGTCTTGAAGTCTCTTTTCTCCGGCTAGATTCACATCCCAATTCATCTCTTTGAGAGCCCATTTAGACTTGTGCTCCAATTCCACCGGGAGATGGCAAGCCTTGCCATAGACTAAGTTAAATGGTGTAGTCCCAAGAGGCGTCTTGTAAGCGGTCCTATAAGCCCATAGTGCATCATCAAGCTTAGATGACCAATCTTTCCTTGACTTAGACACCGTCTTCTCCAAGATAGCCTTGATTTGACGATTTGAAACCTCCACTAGCCCACTTGTTTGAGGGTGATACGGAGTAGCAACTCGATGAGACACGCCATACTTAATCAACACATTCTCAAAGCATCTTTCAATGAAGTGTGGGCCACCATCGCTAATGAGAACTCTCGGGACGCCAAATCTAGAAAAGATGTTACCCTTCAAGAACTTCATCACCACTCTTGCATCATTGGTCCTTGTTGGAATGGCCTCCACCCATTTAGAGACATAATCAACGGCCACCAAAATGTACTTGTACGGGCCCGATGTTGGGAATGGTCCCATGAAGTCGATCCCCCATACATCAAAGAGCTCTACCTCTAGAATTCCGGTTTGCGGAGTCTCATTTCTCCTTAACAAGTTCCCCTCTCTTTGGCACTCCTCACATCTCTTCACATACTCATGCACATCCTTAAACATGGTTGGCCAATAGAAACCGCAATGAAGAATTTTAGCCGTGGTTTTTGAACTCTTGGCGTGCCCTCCGGTTGGTGAAGAATGGCAATGGCAAATGACACTTTCAACCTCCTCTCTTGGGATGCACCGCCTATAGATTCCATCACTCCCTTCCTTGTATAGGTATGGATCATCCCAATAATATTGCCTAGCATCATGTAAGAATTTCTTCCTAGCCGAATAAGACAAATTTGGTGGGATCACTCCCCCTACAACAAAGTTAGCAAAATCCGCAAACCAAGGGGTGACCCCTCGTTTCACGGTCTCAATAGATAGAAGACAAGTGAGAGATGATGCTTTGATCAATTTAGAAGGAGAAGGAATGGAGATCGAGTGAAGAACCTTACTTGAGTTCATGGATCGACATTGCAAGGAATTGAGTCCGACATGTGAGTACATCGATCGGGTCGAACAAATGCACAATCCTCCTTGGACCGAAGTCGTCAACCTCGGTCCCGAGTTTCTGGGTACCTCGGGCCGACGTTCAACACTTGGAGCCCGATGTTCCGTACTCCTCGCTCGATGCTCCTCCTTGGTCGATCCATCCTTTCTCTCCTTCTTGCTACTCATTAGACCTTCATCCGCCCTCATGTTATCTATTTCCACACTATCCTCCATCTCATTCATGTACTCCACGGGCAACCGAGATAGATGATCGGCCACCAAATTCTCCGAACCTACCTTATCCTTGATCTCATGGTCAAACTCTTGAAGGAGAAGCATCCATCTCAAGAGCCTTGGCTTTGCATCCTTCTTTTTCATGAGGTACTTGATTGCCTCATGATCCGTATAAACTACCACCTTAGATCCCACAACATATGACCGGAATTTTTCAAACGCAAATACCACGGCTAAGAATTCCTTTTCCGTAGTCGTGTACTTGCATTGAGTTTCATCCAAGCTTTTAAATGCATAATAGATGGCATGCAACTTTCCCTCCTTTCTTTGCCCAAGAACGGCTCCCACGGCAAAATCACTTGCATCACACATCACTTCGAAGGGAAGATTCCAATCGGGTGACGCCATGATAGGTGCCGAAACCAAAGCATCTCTCAACCTCAAGTCTTTTGGAAGCTCCTTTAGCACATGTGAAGGCTCCGGTGGTGCTTGGGTTTCCTCCGTTTCGGCCTTGAATACCTCCAAGTAGGACATCCCACTCTCCACCTTCTCATCTTCCTCTTGGTTAGCGATCACCCCTTCGTTCTTCACTTCAACTCCATAGGGTGGTGGAGTGGCTTTCAATTCTATCTTCCTTGTACTTGGCTTATTAGATATATCTTCCCATTGCACTCCTTGTGGAAGAAATTGAACCATCTTGGCTTCTCTATGCAAAGCTTCCCTTGAAGTTGGTTTGAAGGAGAAATCGAGCTCTACTCCTCCAAATTCAAGGAACAAGTGACCTTTCTTCACATCTATCACGGCTCCAACCGCAGCAAGGAATGGCCTTCCCAAAATGATAGGCTCACCCGGCAGTTCTAACATGTCAACCACAACAAAGTCCGTTGGGACATAGTGCCCTTCTATACACAATGGGTAATCTTCCACCACTCCAATCGGGTCAATTGATGTTCCGTCGGCTATGGTCAACCTCATGTTAACCGGGGCAATGAGTCCCATGGCGGTAGACTTCCATATGGTGTATGGTATAACACTAGTACTTGCTCCAAGGTCACACAATGCTTGAAACTTCCGTGATCCGACACCCACGGTGATGGCAAATCTTCCGGGATCACCTAGCTTTTGAGGTAGCTCTAAGATCTTCACCTCATCTTGCATCCCAACAATTGATCTCTTCTTGCTCAAGATTTCCTTCAAGAACTTTGCATAGGATGGCATCTCATTTAGAGCATAGGTGAATGGGATAGTGATGTTCAAGCCTTGCAAAAGCTTCAAGAACCACTTGAACTTGCCCTCAACAATCTCCTTGGGCTTCTTCAAAGGATATGGAAGAGTGGTAGCACCTTGCTTCTTGCTTGGATCCACCTCCTTGGACCGATCTTGGCTTCTCTCCACATGTTCATCTTGGACCGACTTAGGGTCGACGTCGGGACCGACGTCAAGTATCTCGGACCTGGGGCAGGGGCTTTCTGGGCACGTCGGGCCGACTTCAGGGCATGTCGGGCCCGATGTATGCTCAGCCTCGGTCCACTTCAGGGGACCTCCTTTATCTACCGGATCGACGTCTGGGCACGTCGGGCCCGAGGTACTGGGAACCTCGGTCCGACTCTCTTCTCTTGTCCTTGGAACTTGTGGCTCGGGCAAACTCCGTCCACTCCTCAATCCTATGGCACGAACTTCATTTTGTTGTTTTTGTGCACGGGGATTCTCCTCGGGTCGGCCCGGGAGTCTCCCTTCCTCTCGTGGAAGTTGATTTGCCATATGAACAATTTGGTTGTCCACTTGCCTCCTCCAAACACCAAACTCCTTGAATTGGGTCTCTATGTTGGTGACTTGATTCTTCAAATCTTGAGCCCATTGTGGTGTTTGCTCATAAAATCCCGGAGGTCGGTATGGTGGTGGTTGGGCCCTTGGCTCGGCTTGGTTGAAGTTGTTGTTGTAGCCACTAGCTTGGCCTTGGTTCCACCTTTCTCTATTGTTGAAATTGTTTCTCCCTCCGAAGTTCCTTTGAATATAGTTGGCCTCCTCAATTTGCTCGGCCAATCGGACTTGGCGCTCATTTGGGCACTCTTGAGCTCCATGCTTCAAAGAACCACACTCTTCACATGCTCTTGTGTTTTGCTTTTGGTGATAGAGCCTCTTCATCTTGTTCAATTCATCCTCCAAGAATTGGATCTTCACATCTTTGTCCACCTCTTCACTTTTGGGATCGTAGAGCCTCTTCGGACCATCTCCATCGACTCTCACTTCCTTGTTCACTTGATTGACTCCATACATGGCCTCATAATCCGAGAGCTTGTCTAGCAACTCCCACGCTTGCTCCGGAGGCAAGTCAATGAACCCACAATCGGTATGGAGGTTCAATTTATCCTTGGTGGCGGGGTTGATTCCTTGGAAGAAAATGTCTTGAAGGATATAGGGTTGTTGCCCATGCGTTGGACATGCCCTTAACATCTCCTTGAACCGATCCCAAGCCTCGAAGAGTGGCTCGTGAGCTCCTTGTTGAAAGCTAGCAATCTTTCTTCTCAGCTCCGTCGTCTTGGTGGGCGGGAAGAACTTCATCAAGAATGAGTCGTTGAGAGCCCTCCATGAGGTGATAGAACGAGGTGCTTGGCTCTCCAACCAATGCAAAGCTTTGCCTCCCAAAGACCACTTGAAGGCCTTGAGTAGCACATACTCAAGTGTCTCGTCGTCCGTCGAGATGGTCTCACAAAGATCTTTGAATTGCTTCACATGCTCGATCGGGCACTCATTCGGTCTCCCTTGGAATTGCTCTCTCTTGATGAGGGAGATAAATTGAGTTTTGATCTCAAAATTCTTTGACACCTCCGGCAAGACGATGGCCGGTTCGGGCACCTTCAACTCCGGATGCATGTATTGTCTAGCATTCTGGGGTTGGGTGTTGATTTGAGCCTCCAACCTCATCCTTTGCTCCCTCTCTCTACAGGCCTCGGCATCTCGGTTCACCATTTCAAGTTGCATTCGAGCCATGTCGGCTCTCATCCTTTCGAACTCCTCATCACGGGCTTGGTCCGCCATCCTCTTCTTCTTTCGGGCTTGCTTTAGAATACTCTCCGGGTCACACACAAAGTTGAGCTCAAGTGTTCCTCGGGCGGAACTAGCTCGCATGCACCTACAACCAAAGACACAAACAAAACCCGAATCAAAACAAACAAGGGGTTTGGGCTAGTCCCTCACTCAAATCACTACCAAATCAAAGACTCAACTAAAGGGTACCTCAAACAAGTAGAACTCCCCGGCAACGGCGCCAAAAATTCTGATCGGTCCGGGTGTGGTGGTCAAAATTTAAATTTATAAACCGAACCTCACTTGTAGTAAAGAGGTAGGGTGTCGAACACACGGGAGTTCGTGCGTTGAGAGTACCCGAAAGACTAAAAAAGAGATAAAAGAAAGGCAAACTAAAGGAAAACGGAAGAAATCACCTCGGACCGACACTAGTCACTTCGGTCCGAGGGTGGATCGAGGTTGTTTGGCCGGGACCGACTTCGTTCAACGTCGGGCCCGATGTACTGGTAACTCAATTTAGGCAAAAATTGGTAGATCGGTCTTGGGTTTTTGGGTTCCCTCCCTAACTAGACTTGAGTAATTCCACCCTAACTCAACCAATAAGTGATGATCCTTGTGAGATCGAGGTTGCCCACCTTCGATCTCTCCACTCTACACTTCGACCCAAGGGAGTTTCCACTCTCCTTCGATGTAAGGTCTAGTAATTGGGTAAGAGATCACTCCCGCTTACTCTTACCAATCACAAGCCCTATGTCCCTTGTTTCCACAAGAGAATTGAAGCTTAGTGTAGAGAGGATTCCTAGATCAAGCACTCAAAGGCTATGGAATTGGGGTTTCTTACCCAAACCTAGCTAGGGGATTCCCCCATAGCCCAAGACTATGGAATCTACTCCATAAGATAAAAGTAAAGAGCAATCAAATGGAAAAGCAAGCAAATCTCAATCATCAATCTCAAATCAAACTCAAATTGCATTCAAATTCAAAGGGTTCACAAGATCCAAGTCTTACACCTACCAAAACCAAAGCAAATCAAGTATAAACTCACTAGAACTCCTCTTCTCCACCGATTTCCTCCTCTCTTCCTTCTCCTTTCTTCTCCTTGCTCTCCAAGCCTTCCTTGAGCCTTTTTGAGTAATTTTGTGTGGGGATTGTTATGTGTCCCCTCTAATCACCTCTAATTATCCTACTCTCTTGATTGGGGACCAAGGAATTCCAATTTAGAAGAAGGGCAAAATTGGAAGTTCACCATAATTGTGCCTTGGAGCCTAATCTTCACAATTGCCGACTCGGACCGACTTCCTGGGGACCTCGGGCCCGACGTTGGGAACGTCGATCCCTTGCACTGGTTGCTCGATCTCGGGCCCGACTTGGTAGTGCTCGGTCCTGGGCCTCGATCCTTGTCTCTTCTTGGTTTTCCTTTGGTTCCTCTTCATTCTTGGCATGGCTCTTCCACTCCTTAGCTTGGCTCCTCCATAAGCTCCTTCAAAATGTCCTCATTCCTGCCATTTCACCTACAAAACAAAGCAAAGTCGCATAGTTTCCGACTCTTAAAGAAAGCCGGGAACTAAGCTAAGAAGGAACGAAACTAACAAAGAAAGGAATGAAAAACACATATTCACAAGGGAAATTAACTACTAAAACACCTCAAAAATGAGAGACATCAGTTATCAAGTAGAGTTTATCCAATCAATTCCACTTTATTAATTAGTTGATCATGAATTCATCCACCTCTTTATATACCTAGGTCAAATCCAATCCCGATCATAAGAAATCGCAAGTCCACGGTCCAAGCAATTCTATAACCTTAGGCAAGGACGCTTAACCTAGAATTAGCATAGAGAACAGGGATATTAGGAAATCAAATCATGCAATCAAGCTACGAGTCTCATGCATAATTAAACCATTGAATACTCTTCCCTAAACTAGTCCACGGGCCTAGAATAGAGTTGTTTCGAGAAATAGGAAAGATGCATAGACAACAACCAATCCTAATTCAAACAATAGATCTAAGTCAATCAAACAAGTTGATCAGGCTCATAAAATCAAACATAGATCATGGGATGAAGCACAAGAGTATCAATAAAGACCTAGGGATAAAGAAGTTACCAGAATTTCCCAACTTCATACTAAAGCTTCCTTGATCGAATAAACTCAAGAGAAGAGTTAGTTCTCCATTACAATAAAAGCTCCAATCTTTATTGAAATAACATTTGATTGACAAGTGAATGAATTATTCTAAAAACCTAGAAAGGTTCCCCTTAAAAAGCCCAGAGACCAACCTCTTCGGATTAGATAAGAAAGGAAACCGAAAGATAAGAAAGGAAACAAGATAGAAACGATAGAATTTTGCCCGTCTCGAAGTCGGCCGGTACCGCGACCGCGGCGTCACCACCGCGCCCGCGGCGGTCTTCGAAGGTCAAATCATTGAGTCGGCTGCTACCGCGACCGCGCCACAGACAGCGCGACCGCGGCCTTCATGGTCTTCAAGGGTTCGTCTCTTCACGCCACCGCGCCCGCGTCATAGACAACACGACCGCGGTATCCATGCAATGGCGATTCTTCGTCTTTGAGCTCGTTAACTCTTGATTCTTCATAACTTGTGCCTTCGGTCTTCGTATTACAATAACGCTCAAAACTAACCTAAACACTCTCAAAATCATCTCAAAATACAAGAGTTAACCTATACAAAATAGCCTGTATCACCCAACTAGACTAGTTGGTCTATGTGGGGTTCCTCTATAAATCTTGTGCTCGTCCTTACTTGTCCGTATCCTGCATTTTATATCTACTTAAGTTTCGCCGCATAAGGACGCCTTTCCTAAGAGCGTCCTTAGACTCTTTACTACAAACGATCAAAGAAATTGTTAAGCATCTTGAGCCAAATTTGACCGACATCTTGTAAACAAAATGTTGGTACTTTTATTAACTAATACATATGTATTGTTGAAAAATCGAATTATGGTATAATGCAAATCAAACTTACTATTTCCATGGTTCAAATTTATTTCTAATTTTTTTACTAGATTTGTAAGTATGTTCTTACTCGAGAATTTCTAATTTTATTACATAAAAAATGTGGGTACTTTTATTAATTATAAATTAAATTAAATTTTTTTTAAACCTATAAAAAATTAAAATAAAAAATGATTGTAGTTTGTCTTTTAATTAAGAGGGAATGGGGTGGGAGGGGCGATTTTAGGGTGATAATGAAATATATGGGCTAGTGATGAAATTAATGCAGTAAATGAGATATTTTTCTTACATAAAAGCATCAAACCCCCCCCCCAATTTCTCTCTCCTCCTTCCAATACTCTCTCTCTCTCTCTTTCTCTCTCTCTCTCTCTCTCTCTCATGCTCCAAGCTCTCTTTTCTTCTGATCTCTCCCTCTCCCTCTTTCCTCTTCCCCTCCATATGCTGATCTCTCCCTCTCCCTCTTTCCTCTTCATCCATAGATAACGGCGACGAGGCCGCGGTGACCGGCTTTCCGAGGGCAAGCGACGAGGTAGCCGACAAGGATACCCGAGCTTGGCGGCCGAAGAGGACACCCGATCTTGGCGGCCGACGAGACAACGAGGTGGCCGATGAGGTGTTTCAAGGTATGTATACCTGTGAAATTTCTAGTTATAGAAATCTAGATCTAGATCTAGTTTTTTTATAGATTTTTTAGATCTAGGGTTTTTTGACAGATTTTTTAGATTAGTTTTTGTATTTTTAGATTTATAGATTTTTTAGATCTAGATCTAGGGTCTTTTAGATCTAGGGTTTTTTTTTTTTGATTATGTAGACTTTTTAGATTTGGAGCTCTAAATGTGTACGTGGTGACTGATCGGTCCGGATCGGAGGGTCTCAAAATTTAAATTTATTCGTTGAAGTACTGGGTAGGGTGTCGAACACTCGGGAGTTCATTCGTTGAGTGCACCAAAAAGACTTAAAAAGGGGAAAAAAAGGTTAAAAACAAGGAAAATCAAAGGAAACCTCTCGGGACCGACATGGTCACTTCGGCCCGAGATGGATCGACGAAGGTTTGTACGGGACCGACACTGATGAACGTCGGGCCTGAGGTCTGGGTAAGTCGAACTAGGCAAAAATGGAGAGATCGGTCTTGGGTTTTTGGGTTCCTTCCCTAACTAGATGTGGGTAATTCCACCCCAATTCAGCCAATAAATGTTGATCCTCGTAAAATCGAGGTTGTCCGCCTTCGATCCCGCCACTCTACACATCGACCCTAGGGAGATCGATTTCCCTTTTGATGCAAGGTCAAGTGATAGGCAAAATATCGCTTCCGTTCACTCTTGCTAATCACAAGCCCTTGATCCCTTGCTTTCATAAGAGATTGTAGCTCTATGTAGAGTGGATTCCTAGATCAAGCACTCAAGGCTATGTAATTGGGGGTTCAAACCCAACCTAGCTAGGTGTTTCCCCCATAGCCCAAGACTAATGGAATCTACTCCATAAGGCTAGAGTAACAAGCAATCAAATCACAAGGCAAACAAACCTCAATCATGGAACTCAAATGAAAACCAAATCTCATTCAATTCAAAGGGAAATCACAAGATCCAAACTCAAATCCACAAATTGCAAATCAAAACAAGAACAAACCCACAATTCTTCCCTAGATCTACTCCTTTCTCCACCGAATTTCCTCTTCTTCTCCTCTCCTTTCTTCCTCCTTGCTCTCCAAGTCTTCCTTGAGCCTTTGAGAGTGATTAGATGTGTGTAAACTTGGATAATCCTCTAATTGTCTTCTCTCCTTTTAATTAGGGGCCAAGAATATCCATAAATGGAAGAGGGGCAAAAGTGGTAGATCACATTTGTATGCCTTGGTGCCCAATCCACAATTCCACCGACTTGGACCGACATGCGTGTACCTCGGGCCCGACTTGCCATACCTCGGTCCGGGTTTCCATGAGTCGATCTCGGGCCCGAGTTGCTGGGCAACACGATCCTAGCATCGGTCCTCTTCTCTTCTTGGCTTTTCTTGAGCTCCTCTTCGTTGATCGCTCGGCTCTTCCGCTCCTTTGTGCTCGTGCCTTGCTTCTTGATTTAGGCTATTTTGTATAGGTTAACTCTTGTATTTTGAGATGATTTAGTGAGTGTTTAGGTTAGTTTTGAGAGATATTGTAATATGAAGACCAAAGACACAAGTTATGAAGAATCAAGAGTTAAAGAGCTTAAAGACGAAGATTCGCCACTGCATGGATATCGCGGTCGCGTTGTCTATGACGCGGGCACGGTGGAGTGAAGAGACGAACCAACCAAGACCATGAAGGCCGCGGTCGCTGTCTGTGGCGCGGTCGCGGTAGAAGCCGACTCAGCAATTTGACGATCGAAGACCGCCGCGGGCGCGGTGGTGATGCCGCGGTCGCGGTGACGGCCGACTTTCACGCGGACGAAATTCTATCGTTTCTATCTTGTTTCCTTTCTTATCTTTCGGTTTCCATTCTTATCTAGTCCGAAAAGGATGATCCTTGGGGCTATTTAAGGGGAACCTTTCTAGGTTTTTAGGATATTCTATTCATTAGACAATCAATTGTTCTGTTGGGACGCTATCAAGGACGCTTGCGTACTTGTTAGTGTACCACACAACCATCCCTTAGTTTTGATATGACAAACTCACTTTGATTCTAATAAAATTGTCCAAGTGTTCAAGAACGCCAGTGACAAAAAGACAACAAGTGTGTATGGGCGTCCCCTAGGTTAGGAACGCTAGCTAATAGGAAGTAAGGACCAACTAGAGACTACTTGAGCAAGGACGGAGTCCCAAGCAAGTAGGAATGCAAGAAAGGAGTCCTTACTCACTAGCCGACAGGATGACATCACTCGACAACATTTGATCATCCAAGGACACGTGGAGACCGATCCTGTAGCGGAGTCCAACACTACGTGGCGGACGATCCTGTTGCAGAGTTCATAAACACGTTGCGGCCGATCCTGTAGCAGAATTCATCACACACAGCTGGATACAGGAAGCTTCCTCATCACCGCCATCATACGTGGAGGAAGATCCTGTAGCCACGTCCACGAAGGGCATGATGGTCCCAGAGAAATGACGCCCTTCCCCAAGTCCTATAAATACCCCAAGGCATTTATTGTGACGTTAACGCTTTCAGAGAATATTCAAAGAGAATCAGAGGAAAGCGGCTCACTCAAGAACACGAAGAACTAGCGTAAGAACTCAAGAACAGTGCTAAGACTTGTGCTAGATCGAGTGAGAATTGTAACGAAAACGCAAAACTGTTTGTACTCAGAAAAACACAAAAAGAGAAAGAGAGTCCTACGAAGTACTGTAGGACGTAGGGATAGAGTCCTTTAATAGATTGAACTCGCTTAAGTTGTAGGCTTAGAGGAGTCCTTTACTAGTGGACTTAGGGAAAAGCTAAGTACCAGAGAACTGTAAATATGTGTCTTTCTTCCCTTTTCTTGTGTGTTTAGTCCCTTTTTAGCTTAGTTCCCGCATTCCTACGAGATTCGGAGACTATGCGTGTTTTGTGCATTTTGTAGGCAATTTGGAGCAAGAATCATGGAGATTGGAGCATGGAACCATGGAGGAATTCAAGGATGAAAAAGGAGCCAAAATGGAGCTAACAACGCATGGAAACAAGCCTCAAGTGAAGACGAAGAGAATGGCGAAAGAATCGAGTCAATCGGAGCTAAAATGAGAGAGAACGGAGCAAAACAAGCTGAAAAATGCCTTAGGACCGAGGTACCCAGCATGTCGGGCCCGAGGTACCATGTTGGCCCGAGGTGGTGGCCCGAGGTTTGGCAAGTCGGGCCCGAGGTCTCTGGAACGTATGCCCTTGGACCGAGGTTGAAGCAACTCGGGCCCGAGGTTCTCCGTGTCAATCCATGTCGGTCGTTGACTAGGGCAAAGTCGTTGTTCCCTTATCAAAAATAAATCCCAAACATGCAAACAAAGTATAGTAGGCAAGCAACGGGTCGAACCCAAAGGAATCAGTTTCTATTCAGATTTTAGTGGTTTTCATGCAAGTAATCAAAAGGGGGTTTTGAAAGTTGGTTTCAATCAAAGTTATCAAGCAGAGTTTATTCAATCAATTCCTCTTTATTAATCCGTTGATCATGAATTCATCCACCTCTTTATATGCCTAGATCAATTCCAATCCCAATCATTAGAAATCGCAAGTCCACGGTCCAAGCAATTCTATAACCCTAGGCAAGGATGCTTAACCTAGAATTAGAATAGAGCACAGGGATAATAGGAAATCAAATCATGCAATCAAGCTACGAGTCTCATGCACAATTTAACCATTGAATACTCTTCCCTAAACTAGTCCACGGTCCTAGAATAGAGTTGTTTCGAGAATAGGAAAGATGCATAGACAACAACCAATCCTAATTCAAACAATAGATCTAAGTCAATCAAACAAGTTGATCAGGCTCATAAAATCAAACATAGATCATGGGATGAAGCACAAGAGTATCAATAAAGACCTAGGGATAAAGAGGTTACCAGAATTTCACAACTTCATAATAAAGCTTCCTTGATTAAATAAACTCCAGAGGAGAGTTAGTTCTCCATTACAAAGAAAACTCTAATCTTTATTGAAAGACAATTGATTGACAAGTATTCGATCTCTAAAAACCTAGAAAGGTCCCCCTTATATAGCCTCAAGGATCAACCTTTTCGGACTAAATAAGGTAAGAAACCGAAAGATAAGAAAGGAAACAAGATAGAAACGGTGAAATCTCGTCCGCTTGGAAGTCGGTCACACCCGCGACCGCGGCACCACCACCGCGCCCGCGGCGGCCTTCAAATGGTCAAATCCGAGTCGGCTTCTACCGCGACCGCGCCATAGGCAACGCGACCGCGGCCTTCATGGTCTTGGTTGGCTCGCTCCTTCACGCCACCACGCCCGCGTTATAGACAACGCAACCGCGGTAACCATGCAGTGGCGAATCTTCGTCTTTAAGCTCTTTAACTCTTGATTCTTCATACTCTATGTCTTCGGTCTTGATATTACAATAACGCTCAAAACTAACCTAAACACTCTCAATATAGCTTTAAAATACAAGAGTTATCCTATATAAAATAGGCCGAATCAAATTCCCCCATACTTAGATCTTGCTCGTCCTCGAGTAAGCTCAAAACAAATATATCAAGTAAGCACATCTAAGATCTCAGGAAATACAAGGGAAGATAAAAACACTCAACTCACAACCCGAACTTAAAAATATAGAGAAATCATGAGCATAAAACAATGAAGCTCAAACACACACCTCACAACATAGATATAACACTCAAGCTCTAAAAATATGAAAGAGAGCAACCTAGGATCTACCCAAATCTAACAATGAAGCCCCAAAGTCCCCAAGCAAGAATGATCCTAAAACACTCGAATTTTACCACTTAATTCTGCTTAGGCGCCCTTTCGGGTTTTCACCTAACCACTCTTTTCATTTTTTTCAAAAGGGTGTGCTCACAAATCTCACAATCACTCATGAACCTCATATTACCCCAACCTAATGCTGGTCCGGGTTACCTGCTTATTACCTGAGCCGCCCTTTCGGGTTTTCGACTCATCCTAGGATTTATATGCCTTTTTTCAATGTTTATGGCTTTTTCTATCTTTTTCTTTTCTTTCTTTCTTTATTATGCAAAAAGTATGGTGCAAGTGCTCCATGAAAAGAAGAAAGTCAAAAATCTGAAGCAAATCTCTAACTAAACTAACTAGGATAAGCGAATGCGAGTACTCCTTCTCCCATACTTAAATCCTTCATTGTCCTCAATGAAGCAAAGAGAAAGGATAGAAGCAAGGAGAAAGGTATATCAGAAGACTCACAAACGAATGAAGAGAGGTGGAATGGAAGAACTCTTCAAAAGTGGTAGAATAAAGAAGCTTCGTATTTCCAATCGGTGGGCATACCGCGGGCGCGGATCAAGGGGCGCGGGCGCGGAATTGATGCAGAGAGGGAAGTCATCCACAGGTGGTCACCGCGGGCGCGGCTGATGAAGCGCGGGCGCGGATCTCGTGTAGGGACAATGGCTTGACTTTGTCTCGAAAAGTGTGAAGTGTAAGCAACCTTCGTATCTTGGCTCGTTTCTTGGAAGATGGGTCAATACATGAACTCGAGCCGTGGAGAAGAGAACTCTCGGGGAAACAAAGCTCCCCCATACTTAGGCTTTTACACATAGCCAAAGAATGGAAAGTACAAAGATGGATGGAAAGAAGAAATAGAATGTGGAAAGATAGAAGACGGATAGACTGGATATAGATGGATGGATAATATAGAAGTAGAATGGGACCAAAAAGTCCTCTTTTTGTCTTTTTTTTTCAATCATTCTTTTTTCTCTTTTTTTTTCAAAATAAAACGAGCTAAAACCGAGACGCAGTATGGTTGCCGCGAACACGGGCTAGTACCTGTTCGTCGGGGCGCACTGGTGATCCACCGCGGACGCGGCCAAGGAGGCCTGGGCGCGGTATCACGCCAGGCGTGTCCTTTCGGACCTAGTACCTGCATGTTAGCTAAAAACAAGCAAATCCTAAGCTAAGAATGAAAAAACAATCTAACTAATCCTTGGGTTGCCTCCCAAGCAGCGCTTTTGTTTAACGTCGTTGGCTCGACGTGGATACGATCAATACGGGTCCTCATCAACATCAATGCAGACCGTGTTGCCACCATGAGATATGGAAAGAGATCCATTGGCAACGTCGATGACCGTGTTGGCGGTTTTCATGAAAGGACGACCTAGTAAGAGAACCGGGTCGTACCTCCCTTCGCCTATCTCCATCACATAAAAATCTGCAGGAAAGATCAAACCCCGCACCTGCACTAGAACATCCTCAACTAACCCTTTCGGGCGCACGTTAGAATGATCAGCCAATTCGATAACAATATCAGACTCCTTCAAAGGACCAAGGCCTAACCTATCATACATGCAAGCTGGAAGGACATTAATGGAGGCACCTAAATCTAGCATAGCACGCTCAATTTTAGTTTCTCCAATAGTGACAGTGATAGTGAATCTTCCTAGGTCTGAGCATTTTTTAGGTAATTGCTTTTGGAGTAGGGAATTACAAGTCTCAATTTTGCTATACTGCGTTTTTTCAACTAGAGCTACCTTTTCAATCTTAGGACTAGTCCTATTCTTTCTTTTTATGGTGCATAGCTCTTTCATAAACTTAGCAAAACGAGGGACACTTTGAATGAGATTAAGGAGAGGAACATTTACCCGACAATTGGCGAAGGTCTCGAAGAGTTCCTTGTCATGTGCCGGCTTCCTTGTGTGCTTGAGAGCATCGGGGAATGGAGGAGAGGGCTTGAAGGAATCCAATGGTGGAAGAGGTTGAGCCACATAGCCATCGTCCTCTTCTGCTGCTGGAGCTCGGTTCCGTCTAGGAGAGCTCGGGCGAGGAGGCGAATAATTCTTGAAAGCATAGTCGAGTAAAGCCTCGAAATTTCTCTCGGCCTCCTTACCGCGGGCGCGGTCTGAACTCCGCGGTCGCGGGTCGCTACGCCTCTCGTGGTCCATGCGCTCTGTTGGAATTTCGCGGGCGCCGAGGGGAGAGCGCGGGCGCGGAATTTCAACAGAGGCTTCGTCTTCATGTGCTGTCGCCCCGGCGCGGTCGCGGCCAGGGGATCGCGGTCGCGGATCATCACCAGGGGGTGATTCCCGACCCGCCAGTGCTCTTCCGCTCCTTAGGTTCATGGCACTCACATTCTCCTTGTGATTGAGCGGTTGAGAAGGAAGTTTCCCGGAATCCTTAAACTCGAGCCTATTGATCATGGTGGCAAGTTGGCTCAATTGAGTCTCAAGATTCTTTATAGTAGCTCTCGTCTCTTGGTTCTCCTTCAAGAGAGCGGTAATAGCATCATTCTGAGACGGAGCAGGCGCTCTCGGGGCGTAGTTGTTGGAACGAAACTGTTGTTGCTGGCCCTGAGGAGCGTACTGCTACTGCTGTTATGGTGGATCTTGTTGCTGCTGGTTGTTCCACCTTAGGTTAGGATGGTTCGCCCACCCCGGATTGTAGGTATTAGAGTATGGATCATTCCGGGGTCGGGGCGCACCATAGTTGCCAATAGCATTGACCGACTCCTCCGTCTCTTGAATAGTAGGGCACTGATCTGTGTGGTGGCTTGCGTCATAGCAAAGACCACAAGCATTGACTTGCTGGGCCGTCCTCTTCGTGAGCAGCTGCTTCATAAGATCCTTGAGCTCCCTTACTTCAACATTCGGGGACTCATTCACCACGCTAACGGACCTCACGTTGGTCCTTGACCTTTGATTGCGGGCTTGTTCCGCCAAGATCTCAACTTTCTGAAATGCTGCAGCGGGGGTCAAGTTCTCGTAACTACCCCCACAAGATGCATTCACGAGCCTCTTGTCGTTGTCGCAGAGTCCCTCAATGATATAGCAAATAAGATCCTTGGTTTGGTAGCCATGGTAGGGGCAACTCGCGATGAGCCTCTTGTAGCGCTCATAATAATCAAAGAGGTTCTCGTCTTCCCCTTGCTCCAAACTGCTGAGTTGCTTCTTAATAGATGTTTGTTTGGAAGCGGGGAAGTACTTTTCAAGAAAAGCCTTCTTCTTGGCCGCCCATGTAGTGATAGAACCCGGCACCAAATAAAGGAGCCAGTCCTTGGTGGTGTCTTCAAGAGAGAAGGGGAAAGCCCGGAGCTTGATTTGATCCTCCGTCACATCAATAGGCTTCATACTCACGCACACCGCGTGGAATTCAGTGAGATGGTTGTTCGGGTCCTCACCACTCAACCCATGAAATTTGGGTAAGTGGTGGATGAGGCCAGACTTCAGTTCGAACTTCACACCCTCCCCGAGTTCGGGGAATTGAACAGCGAGCTGCTGTTGCTGGAGATCGGGCGCTATGAGTTGGCGAATAGTTTGTTCCGCCATGGCGTCTTCTGGTTTAGAATCAGAGAGAGAGAGAGATTCAAGAAGGTTGTAAGATGTAGACGCTCTGGGGGCACTCCTTATCTTCCTAAGAGTCCTGTCAATTTCTGGATCAAAACGAACAAGGGAAGTATTAGTAGACCGGGTACGGACCATGTGTTAGGCCCGCACCCAAAGGATGGTTCTGCGTACGAACCGCGGGCGCGCCGAGGGGGCCGCGGGCGGGGTTTGAGCGCAGAACACGAAAACGCGCACAATCAGAACAAGAAAAAGGATTCCCCGGCAACGGCGCCAAAATTTCACTCGGGCAAAGTCGTTGTTCCCTTATCAAAAATAAATCCCAAACATGCAAACAAAGTATAGTAGGCAAGCAACGGGTCGAACCCAAAGGAATCAGTTTCTATTCAGATTTTAGTGGTTTTCATGCAAGTAATCAAAAGGGGGTTTTGAAAGTTGGTTTCAATCAAAGTTATCAAGCAGAGTTTATTCAATCAATTCCTCTTTATTAATCCGTTGATCATGAATTCATCCACCTCTTTATATGCCTAGATCAATTCCAATCCCAATCATTAGAAATCGCAAGTCCACGGTCCAAGCAATTCTATAACCCTAGGCAAGGATGCTTAACCTAAAATTAGCATAGAGCACAGGGATAATAGGAAATCAAATCATGCAATCAAGCTACGAGTCTCATGCACAATTTAACCATTGAATACTCTTCCCTAAACTAGTCCACGGTCCTAGAATAGAGTTGTTTCGAGAATAGGAAAGATGCATAGACAACAACCAATCCTAATTCAAACAATAGATCTAAGTCAATCAAACAAGTTGATCAGGCTCATAAAATCAAACATAGATCATGGGATGAAGCACAAGAGTATCAATAAAGACCTAGGGATAAAGAGGTTACCAGAATTTCACAACTTCATAATAAAGCTTCCTTGATTAAATAAACTCCAGAGGAGAGTTAGTTCTCCATTACAAAGAAAACTCTAATCTTTATTGAAAGACAATTGATTGACAAGTATTCGATCTCTAAAAACCTAGAAAGGTCCCCCTTATATAGCCTCAAGGATCAACCTTTTCGGACTAAATAAGGTAAGAAACCGAAAGATAAGAAAGGAAACAAGATAGAAACGGTGAAATCTCGTCCGCTTGGAAGTCGGTCACACCCGCGACCGCGGCACCACCACCGCGCCCGCGGCGGCCTTCAAATGGTCAAATCCGAGTCGGCTTCTACCGCGACCGCGCCATAGGCAACGCGACCGCGGCCTTCATGGTCTTGGTTGGCTCGCTCCTTCACGCCACCACGCCCGCGTTATAGACAACGCAACCGCGGTAACCATGCAGTGGCGAATCTTCGTCTTTAAGCTCTTTAACTCTTGATTCTTCATACTCTATGTCTTCGGTCTTGATATTACAATAACGCTCAAAACTAACCTAAACACTCTCAATATAGCTTTAAAATACAAGAGTTATCCTATATAAAATAGGCCGAATCAAATTCCCCCATACTTAGATCTTGCTCGTCCTCGAGTAAGCTCAAAACAAATATATCAAGTAAGCACATCTAAGATCTCAGGAAATACAAGGGAAGATAAAAACACTCAACTCACAACCCGAACTTAAAAATATAGAGAAATCATGAGCATAAAACAATGAAGCTCAAACACACACCTCACAACATAGATATAACACTCAAGCTCTAAAAATATGAAAGAGAGCAACCTAGGATCTACCCAAATCTAACAATGAAGCCCCAAAGTCCCCAAGCAAGAATGATCCTAAAACACTCGAATTTTACCACTTAATTCTGCTTAGGCGCCCTTTCGGGTTTTCACCTAACCACTCTTTTCATTTTTTTCAAAAGGGTGTGCTCACAAATCTCACAATCACTCATGAACCTCATATTACCCCAACCTAATGCTGGTCCGGGTTACCTGCTTATTACCTGAGCCGCCCTTTCGGGTTTTCGACTCATCCTAGGATTTATATGCCTTTTTTCAATGTTTATGGCTTTTTCTATCTTTTTCTTTTCTTTCTTTCTTTATTATGCAAAAAGTATGGTGCAAGTGCTCCATGAAAAGAAGAAAGTCAAAAATCTGAAGCAAATCTCTAACTAAACTAACTAGGATAAGCGAATGCGAGTACTCCTTCTCCCATACTTAAATCCTTCATTGTCCTCAATGAAGCAAAGAGAAAGGATAGAAGCAAGGAGAAAGGTATATCAGAAGACTCACAAACGAATGAAGAGAGGTGGAATGGAAGAACTCTTCAAAAGTGGTAGAATAAAGAAGCTTCGTATTTCCAATCGGTGGGCATACCGCGGGCGCGGATCAAGGGGCGCGGGCGCGGAATTGATGCAGAGAGGGAAGTCATCCACAGGTGGTCACCGCGGGCGCGGCTGATGAAGCGCGGGCGCGGATCTCGTGTAGGGACAATGGCTTGACTTTGTCTCGAAAAGTGTGAAGTGTAAGCAACCTTCGTATCTTGGCTCGTTTCTTGGAAGATGGGTCAATACATGAACTCGAGCCGTGGAGAAGAGAACTCTCGGGGAAACAAAGCTCCCCCATACTTAGGCTTTTACACATAGCCAAAGAATGGAAAGTACAAAGATGGATGGAAAGAAGAAATAGAATGTGGAAAGATAGAAGACGGATAGACTGGATATAGATGGATGGATAATATAGAAGTAGAATGGGACCAAAAAGTCCTCTTTTTGTCTTTTTTTTTCAATCATTCTTTTTTCTCTTTTTTTTTCAAAATAAAACGAGCTAAAACCGAGACGCAGTATGGTTGCCGCGAACACGGGCTAGTACCTGTTCGTCGGGGCGCACTGGTGATCCACCGCGGACGCGGCCAAGGAGGCCTGGGCGCGGTATCACGCCAGGCGTGTCCTTTCGGACCTAGTACCTGCATGTTAGCTAAAAACAAGCAAATCCTAAGCTAAGAATGAAAAAACAATCTAACTAATCCTTGGGTTGCCTCCCAAGCAGCGCTTTTGTTTAACGTCGTTGGCTCGACGTGGATACGATCAATACGGGTCCTCATCAACATCAATGCAGACCGTGTTGCCACCATGAGATATGGAAAGAGATCCATTGGCAACGTCGATGACCGTGTTGGCGGTTTTCATGAAAGGACGACCTAGTAAGAGAACCGGGTCGTACCTCCCTTCGCCTATCTCCATCACATAAAAATCTGCAGGAAAGATCAAACCCCGCACCTGCACTAGAACATCCTCAACTAACCCTTTCGGGCGCACGTTAGAATGATCAGCCAATTCGATAACAATATCAGACTCCTTCAAAGGACCAAGGCCTAACCTATCATACATGCAAGCTGGAAGGACATTAATGGAGGCACCTAAATCTAGCATAGCACGCTCAATTTTAGTTTCTCCAATAGTGACAGTGATAGTGAATCTTCCTAGGTCTGAGCATTTTTTAGGTAATTGCTTTTGGAGTAGGGAATTACAAGTCTCAATTTTGCTATACTGCGTTTTTTCAACTAGAGCTACCTTTTCAATCTTAGGACTAGTCCTATTCTTTCTTTTTATGGTGCATAGCTCTTTCATAAACTTAGCAAAACGAGGGACACTTTGAATGAGATTAAGGAGAGGAACATTTACCCGACAATTGGCGAAGGTCTCGAAGAGTTCCTTGTCATGTGCCGGCTTCCTTGTGTGCTTGAGAGCATCGGGGAATGGAGGAGAGGGCTTGAAGGAATCCAATGGTGGAAGAGGTTGAGCCACATAGCCATCGTCCTCTTCTGCTGCTGGAGCTCGGTTCCGTCTAGGAGAGCTCGGGCGAGGAGGCGAATAATTCTTGAAAGCATAGTCGAGTAAAGCCTCGAAATTTCTCTCGGCCTCCTTACCGCGGGCGCGGTCTGAACTCCGCGGTCGCGGGTCGCTACGCCTCTCGTGGTCCATGCGCTCTGTTGGAATTTCGCGGGCGCCGAGGGGAGAGCGCGGGCGCGGAATTTCAACAGAGGCTTCGTCTTCATGTGCTGTCGCCCCGGCGCGGTCGCGGCCAGGGGATCGCGGTCGCGGATCATCACCAGGGGGTGATTCCCGACCCGCCAGTGCTCTTCCGCTCCTTAGGTTCATGGCACTCACATTCTCCTTGTGATTGAGCGGTTGAGAAGGAAGTTTCCCGGAATCCTTAAACTCGAGCCTATTGATCATGGTGGCAAGTTGGCTCAATTGAGTCTCAAGATTCTTTATAGTAGCTCTCGTCTCTTGGTTCTCCTTCAAGAGAGCGGTAATAGCATCATTCTGAGACGGAGCAGGCGCTCTCGGGGCGTAGTTGTTGGAACGAAACTGTTGTTGCTGGCCCTGAGGAGCGTACTGCTACTGCTGTTATGGTGGATCTTGTTGCTGCTGGTTGTTCCACCTTAGGTTAGGATGGTTCGCCCACCCCGGATTGTAGGTATTAGAGTATGGATCATTCCGGGGTCGGGGCGCACCATAGTTGCCAATAGCATTGACCGACTCCTCCGTCTCTTGAATAGTAGGGCACTGATCTGTGTGGTGGCTTGCGTCATAGCAAAGACCACAAGCATTGACTTGCTGGGCCGTCCTCTTCGTGAGCAGCTGCTTCATAAGATCCTTGAGCTCCCTTACTTCAACATTCGGGGACTCATTCACCACGCTAACGGACCTCACGTTGGTCCTTGACCTTTGATTGCGGGCTTGTTCCGCCAAGATCTCAACTTTCTGAAATGCTGCAGCGGGGGTCAAGTTCTCGTAACTACCCCCACAAGATGCATTCACGAGCCTCTTGTCGTTGTCGCAGAGTCCCTCAATGATATAGCAAATAAGATCCTTGGTTTGGTAGCCATGGTAGGGGCAACTCGCGATGAGCCTCTTGTAGCGCTCATAATAATCAAAGAGGTTCTCGTCTTCCCCTTGCTCCAAACTGCTGAGTTGCTTCTTAATAGATGTTTGTTTGGAAGCGGGGAAGTACTTTTCAAGAAAAGCCTTCTTCTTGGCCGCCCATGTAGTGATAGAACCCGGCACCAAATAAAGGAGCCAGTCCTTGGTGGTGTCTTCAAGAGAGAAGGGGAAAGCCCGGAGCTTGATTTGATCCTCCGTCACATCAATAGGCTTCATACTCACGCACACCGCGTGGAATTCAGTGAGATGGTTGTTCGGGTCCTCACCACTCAACCCATGAAATTTGGGTAAGTGGTGGATGAGGCCAGACTTCAGTTCGAACTTCACACCCTCCCCGAGTTCGGGGAATTGAACAGCGAGCTGCTGTTGCTGGAGATCGGGCGCTATGAGTTGGCGAATAGTTTGTTCCGCCATGGCGTCTTCTGGTTTAGAATCAGAGAGAGAGAGAGATTCAAGAAGGTTGTAAGATGTAGACGCTCTGGGGGCACTCCTTATCTTCCTAAGAGTCCTGTCAATTTCTGGATCAAAACGAACAAGGGAAGTATTAGTAGACCGGGTACGGACCATGTGTTAGGCCCGCACCCAAAGGATGGTTCTGCGTACGAACCGCGGGCGCGCCGAGGGGGCCGCGGGCGGGGTTTGAGCGCAGAACACGAAAACGCGCACAATCAGAACAAGAAAAAGGATTCCCCGGCAACGGCGCCAAAATTTCACTCGGGCAAAGTCGTTGTTCCCTTATCAAAAATAAATCCCAAACATGCAAACAAAGTATAGTAGGCAAGCAACGGGTCGAACCCAAAGGAATCAGTTTCTATTCAGATTTTAGTGGTTTTCATGCAAGTAATCAAAAGGGGGTTTTGAAAGTTGGTTTCAATCAAAGTTATCAAGCAGAGTTTATTCAATCAATTCCTCTTTATTAATCCGTTGATCATGAATTCATCCACCTCTTTATATGCCTAGATCAATTCCAATCCCAATCATTAGAAATCGCAAGTCCACGGTCCAAGCAATTCTATAACCCTAGGCAAGGATGCTTAACCTAAAATTAGCATAGAGCACAGGGATAATAGGAAATCAAATCATGCAATCAAGCTACGAGTCTCATGCACAATTTAACCATTGAATACTCTTCCCTAAACTAGTCCACGGTCCTAGAATAGAGTTGTTTCGAGAATAGGAAAGATGCATAGACAACAACCAATCCTAATTCAAACAATAGATCTAAGTCAATCAAACAAGTTGATCAGGCTCATAAAATCAAACATAGATCATGGGATGAAGCACAAGAGTATCAATAAAGACCTAGGGATAAAGAGGTTACCAGAATTTCACAACTTCATAATAAAGCTTCCTTGATTAAATAAACTCCAGAGGAGAGTTAGTTCTCCATTACAAAGAAAACTCTAATCTTTATTGAAAGACAATTGATTGACAAATATTCGATCTCTAAAAACCTAGAAAGGTCCCCCTTATATAGCCTCAAGGATCAACCTTGTCGGACTAAATAAGGTAAGAAACCGAAAGATAAGAAAGGAAACAAGATAGAAACGGTGAAATCTCGTCCGCTTGGAAGTCGGTCACACCCGCGACCGCGGCACCACCACCGCGCCCGCGGCGGCCTTCAAATGGTCAAATCCGAGTCGGCTTCTACCGCGACCGCGCCATAGGCAACGCGACCGCGGCCTTCATGGTCTTGGTTGGCTCGCTCCTTCACGCCACCGCGCCCGCGTCATAGACAACGCGACCGCGGTAACCATGCAGTGGCGAATCTTCGTCTTTAAGCTCTTTAACTCTTCATTCTTCATACTCTGTGTCTTCGGTCTTGATATTACAATAACGCTCAAAACTAACCTAAACACTCTCAATATAGCTTTAAAATACAAGAGTTATCCTATACAAAATAGGCCGAATTAGTCGTGGCTCCGGATTCCTTTCTTTTTGGGATTTTCCTATTAATTCCCATAATTGTATTTGCTTCCTTGGAGGTCAAGGAGTCTAGAAGCCTTGGGGATCAAGGAGTTCTAGAAGCCTTGGAGGTCAAGGACAAGCCTTAGAGCCCAAGGAGTTTAGAAGGGAGATGTCTATTTAAACTCTTGTGATCTATCATCATCTAGACAACTTTAGGGGGTGGACTCTTCTCCAAGGGAGGGAAGGAACCCAAGATCTAGAGGAGGATTTGGGTGAATTCCTTTCCTTGGAGAGGAGAGAAACCCTTGGCAAGACACAATCACACACACACCAAAAATCACTCTCAAAGACTCAAGGAAGACTTGGAGAGCAAGGAGAAGAAAGGAGGAGGAGAAGAGGAGGAAATCGGTGGAGCTAAGTGAGGAGATTAGTGAGTTTGTACTTGTTTTCCTTTGGTTTTAGTAGAATTAAGACTTGGATCTTGTGAACCCCTTTGGATTTGAATGCAATTTGGCTTTGATTTGAGATTGATGATTGAGATTTGCTTGCTTTTCCATTTGATTGCCTTTTACTCTTACTTGATGGAGTAGATTCCATAGTCTTGGGCTATGGGGGAAACCCCTAGCTAGGATTGAGTGTGAACCCCCAATTCCATAGCCTTTGAGTGCTTGATCTATGAATCCTCTTTACACTAAGCTTCAATTCTCTTGTGGAAACAAGGGACTTAGGACTTGTGATTGGTAAGAGTAAGCGAAAGTGATCTCTAGCCCATCACTAGACCTAACATCGAAGGAGAGTGAAAACTCCCTAAGGTCGAAGTGTAGAGTGGAGGGATTGAAGGCTAGCAATTCAACCTCGATCTCACAAGGATCAACACTTATTGGCTGAATTGGGGTGGAATTACCCAAGTCTAGTTAGGGAAGGAACCCAAAAAACCCAAGACCGATCTACTACTTTTGCCCAATCGAAGTACCCAGCACATCTGGCCCGACGTCGTGTAAGTCGGTCCCGGCCAATCTGACCTCGATCCACCCTCGGACCGAAGTGACCTGTGTCGGTCCGAGGTGATTTCTCTTGTTTTTCCTCATTTTACCTTTCTTTTATCTCTTTTTAGTCTTTCGGGTACTCTCAACGCACGAACTCCCGTGTGTTCGACACCCTACCTCTTTACTACAATTGAGGTTCGGTTTATAAATTTAAGTTTTGACCACCACACCCGGACCGATCAAAATTTTGGCGCCGTTGCCGGGGAGTTCTACTTGTTTGAGGTACCGCCTTTTGTTGAGACTTTGATTTTGTAGTGATTTGGGTGAGGGATTAGCCCGAGCCCCTTGTTTGTTTTGATTGAGTTTTGTTTGTGTCTTTGTCTTGTAGGTGATTCCATCTCGTTCCTCCCAAACGTTCGAAGAGAAAAAAAAAGAGAGAGAAAAAAAAAAGAGAAAAAAAAAGAAAGAAAGAAAAAAAAAATGGAGTGCTATGATAGTGATGATGAGTGGGAGGTTTTCTACCTTCAAATGAAGATGTCAAGTCTAAAAAGAAAACTCCACGAGTTAGATGAGCAATTGGAAAGAGAAAGGAGAGGTAGAGTTCGAGCTCAAGAACAACTCGATGCCCGGATTAGAATGCAACAAGAGATAGAGAAGAGAGCCTATGAAGAGGAGTGTTACATGAGAGAGGTGTATGGGAACCGAAACCACTATGATGGACAAGGTGGTGCTCAATCCTTTTGGGAAAATCCCACTTACACTCAAATGCAAGGAGCACCTCCCTACCAACCTCCGAGCTACGAAGAAACTCCTTCATGGGAATATATGTTGCAAGAGGATATTGATGAGGAACCACAATGGGCACAAGACTTGAAAACTCAATTCACTAATGTTGAGAGAAGATTTGATGATCAATTCAAAGAGTTGGGTGTTTGGAGAAGGCAAGTCGACGCCCAATTTGATTATATTTGGGCATCCCTTCCGAGTTCTCAAGTGCAACTCCCGAGCTATCATGATGAGGAGAGCTATGATGAGGTCCGAGTCGAGCCACCACAAGACGAGAGGAGTGAGCAAGCCTGGACCGACGTACCCAGTGTGTCGGGCCCGAGTTGCTCGCAAGTCGGACCGACTCTACAACTCCGGACCGAGTTGGAGGACGTGTCGGGCCCGAGTTGCCCAGACATCGAACTACCTCCCCTGCCTCCACTCTGCCCCGAGCCCAAGATGCTGAACATCGGGACCGACTTGCATCCACTTCGATCGGTGACAATGGAGGAAAACTATCTCTTGGCTCTTGAGCGTGCAAGGATTGAAGTAAAGGAAAGCTCTCCCTCTCTTATGATTAAAGAAGAAGTCGAGTCTCGGTTCCAACAAGCTTTGGAGGAGACGCCAAAAGTCGGGTCCGATGTAGCTCCTATGTCGGCCCAACCCGAGAAGCAAGCCTCCAAGATCATGTGTGAGACTCCTTCGCCCTATCTCCTTTTCTCTTTTGTGAAGATTTCTTGTGAGTCATATGGTGGAGATGAACCATACTCGGTGGATTTGATCTCCGATTATGCTTGGTCAAAGTATGGGGTCCCCCGCCATTATGACGAGGCCGAGGCGCATGTTTGGTTGAACTATAGTGAATGGCCTCAATTCTTTGCTAGTGAAGAGATGGTCCTTGGGGAATTCATGGACCCCAATCCTTACTTTCCACCCTAACGGAGCTTAGGTGGCACGTCAAGCTAATGACGTTAAAAGAGCGCTTCTCGGGAGGCAACCCGACGTATCCTTCATATCCTTTGTTTCCTTTTGATTTGTTTTCTTATTTTTAGGATTTGAGCTTATTGTGCTAACCCTTCCTCTAAACCCCTTGAAAGCAAGTATTTTGGGATCTATCTTTGGTGTGATCTTGTAGGTGCTTCTTGGTGGGAATGATGAGCTTGAAAGGAGAAGGTGTATGATGCAAATGGACGAACAACTAGGATGTGAGACGAGCAAGCGGTCTCGACCACCTCTCAAGAAGTTCGACAAGGCGCTCCACCTTTCCCTCCCCATGTGCCGATGTCAACAATTCACCATTCTTCCTAGCTTCAAACGCCTTGTCTAGTGAGTTTCCCTTTTCATTTTCCCTTTTGTTTTTATTTGGATGCAATGAGGACATTGTATATTTTAAGTATGGGGTATGGAAAAAGGAAACTCTCTTTTGCCTAGTGTTTGTACATATGTGTGCTTTGTGTGTCTTTTGCTTTGTTTGAGAAAATGTTTGCAAAAAATCCATAAAAATTTGAAAAGTTTGTGTGAAAAAGACAAAAAGATTTTGATTTTTGGACTAGGAATTCCCATCTTAGATGTCTAAAGAAGGCTAATGATGATGTGAGCATGTAAAGTCGTTTGCATATTTTTGGATAGTTTAGCCTCTAAATGGATGTTGTTTTTAATGTGATATGATATCTTGCATGTTTTTATTGAGCACATGAGTTCTTGGATGAGTTTTGATGCAACTAAGCTAGAGTGAACCTTGTGAGATGATTTTTGGCCATTTTAGGGATGCTTGTTCATATTTGCATATCCCTCATTTTCTTGTGTGAATTAGCTCATGCATGCTTAGTAAAACTTGCTATTGAGGTGTTTATCTATTTTCCAAGTCCAATATGAGAATTGTTCTATGCTTTGTCACATTGATTTGAACTTTGTTTCATTTAGTCACAAAATGTTCCATATCCTACCTTGAGGATAAACTGTTGTTTGTAGCCCCGTTTTAGCCTTAGACCTTTGTTTGATACTCCTCAAAAATATGATTCCTAGCCTATATGACTTGACCCTTATGGGATTGGACTTTAGTGAGAGGTTTGGAAGAATATTTGGAGAGTTGAGATTCTCTTTGGTGAAGGGCAAGAAGTGGAGTTATAAACCAAGTGGGTAGTGCATCTTTGTGAAGTGCAAAAGTGAAAAAAAAGAAAGAGAAGTTGGAAAAAAGTAGTGGATTGAAAGCAAAGTGCTTAAAGTGAAAGAAGGGGCACTGACCAAGTTAAAGTGCACATCGGGCCCAACGTGTGTGCAAGTCGTTCCTAGTGGAATAAGTGTGAAAAATTCAACAAAAAGTGTAGTGCAAAGATGAAGTGGAATGTTTAGTGAAGTGTGGGTTGAAAGAAAAGAAAGAAAAGAGAAAAAAAATCAAAGTCTTTTGGGAGTGTGAAACTTGAAAGTTGAATAATTTGGTGAAGTTGGTGAGAGACTCGAAAAGTTCAATCCCCATTGTAAGCACCACAAGACCAAAATGATTCCCACCTTGAGAAATACCAAAAGCCCCATTACAACCCGGCCGAATGGAACCTCTTTGAGGACCTCCCTTGAGCCAAGTTCATATTCTTTGTGTGCATTGTAGTAGGCATCTCTAGGTGGAGGAATTGGTGATATTAGCTTCAATGGTAAAGCCTTTACTTGCATGATTTTTGAGTATGAGTGTTCAATGCTAAACCCAAACACATGATGAGTGATACACATTTTCATATCCTCAAAGTGAGGCTTGGTTGCATTAGACTTTATTTCCTTGAACACTTGATCATGTGTGATGATGTAATCTTGCTAGCATATCTATCACTTGTTCTTACTTGATTTTTCATATGAGGCTTTACTTGAGGATTGTGCTTCGGTCTTGCTTACATTGTTATTGCTTGAGGACAAGCAAGTTTAAGTATGGGGTATTCTGATGTCTCTCATTTTAGTAGCGTTTTATTGGTCATTTTCCTATGTAAATATGTGTCTTTCTTCCCTTTTCTTGTGTGTTTAGTCCCTTTTTAGCTTAGTTCCCACATTTCTATGACATTCGGAGACTATGCGTGTTTTGTGCATTTTGTAGGCATTTTGGAGCAAGAATCATGGAGATTGGAGCATGGAACCATGGAGGAATTCAAGGATGAAAAAGGAGCCAAAATGGAGCTAACAATGCATGGAAAGAAGCCTCAAGTGAAGACGAAGAGAATGGCGAAAGAATCGAGTCAATCGGAGCTAAAACGAGAGAGAACGGAGCAAAACAAGCTGAAAAGTATCTTAAGACCGAGGTACCCAGCATGTCGGGCCCGAGGTACCACGTTGGCCCGAGGTGGTGGCCCGAGGTGTGGCAAGTCGGGCCCGAGGTCTCTGGAACGTATGCCCTTGGACCGAGGTTGAAGCAAGTCGGGCCCGAGGTTCTCCGTGTCGATCCATGTCGGTCGTGGCTCTAGATTCCTTTCTTTTTGGGATTTTCCTTGTTGGATCGTTAGTACTGAGGGACGTCCTTTACTGGAGTAAAGGCGTCCTTTGGTCTGGCGTCCCTACTAGGTGTAGGGGCGTCCTTAAGAAATGCAGCAGAATAAAATACTAAACAAGTTAAAGTGAACGTTGGGATTTATAGAGGAACCACTCAAGACCAAGTAGTCCTTGAGTGTAAACCTCTACCTCCTTGGAGGATTTTTGAATAGCTTCTTTATATTGAACGTTCTTACCGTTGTACTGGCGATCCTTTACAGTTCTTTGGTACTTAGCTTTTCCCTAAGTCCACTAGTAAGGAACTCCTCTAAGCCTACAACTCAAGCTTGTTCAATCTTATAAAGAACTCCTATCCCTACGTCCTACAGTACTTAGTAGGACTCTCTTTCTCTTGTTGGGTTTTTCTCAATACAAACTGTTTTGTGGTTTTGGTTACAAATCTCACTCGATCTAACACAAAGTCTTAGCACTGTTCTTGAGTTCTTGAGTTTGTTCTTCGTGTTCTTGAGTGAGCCGCTTTCTACTGATTCTCTCTGAATATTCCTGAAAGCGTTAACGTCACAATAAATGCCTTGGGGCTATTTATACGACTTGGGGAAGGGCGTCATTTCTCTGGGACGATCATGCCCTTCGAGGACGTGGGTACAGGATCTTCCTCCACGTAGTAGGGCGGTGATGAGGAAGCTTCCTGTATCCAACTGTGTATGATGAACTCCGCTACAGGATCGGCCGCCACGTGTTGATGGACTTTGCAACAGGATCGTCCGCCACGTAGTGATGGACTCCGCTACAGGATCGGTTTCCACGTGTCCTTGGATGATCAAATATTGTCGAGTGATGTCATCCTGTCGGCTATAGAGTAAGGACGCTCTGCTTGCGTTCCTACTTGTTTGGGACTGCGTCCTTGCTCAAGTAGTCTCTGGTCCGTCCTTACTTCCTGTTAGCTAGAGTTCCTGAACACTTGGACAATCTTTATTAGAATCAAAGTGAGTTTGTCATATCAAAACTAAGGGACGGTTGTGGGCGCGCTACCAAGTACGAGGGCGTCCTTGATAGCGTCCCAACAATTTCCCCCTTTTTGATGATGACAAACTCTTCAGCAAAAAGTTTTGGCATTGGAACTTATCATGCATGAAAACTTAGAAGCGTCCTCTAATACTTAGAGAAATTTCATTTAGCACAAGTTTTCATTCTTTGATTCTCTAATTTTTGGATTTTAAGGAGAAAAAAAGCGTCCTAGAATTTTCGAGACGTCCTCTAGTTTATTCTAGCATGGCGTTCCTTAGACCTTTCACTTAATACTTCCCCCTTAACACTTGCTTATTCTAGATAACTATTTTATAGCGCATCTCTGCAAAACTACACTTCCCCCTTTTGGCATCATTGAAAAGGATAACAAGTGATAAGAACGTTAAGCACAAAAACATAACTAAAGGCAGTGGAACGCTTAAACAATCATAATGCAAGCAAACAACGGAACTTCCATTCAAACAAAAGTAGAATATTACAGACCAAGAGTCAAGTGTTTGAAAATAGAAAATAAGCACAGGCAAAAGTAATTATGGGATAAAGAGGTGGGGAACGGTGATCACTGAGGACGGCGCTTGTCTTGAAAAAACTTAAGAAGTTGTTCCTGAAGTTCATCTGACTTGGTGAAAGCAGAAGACAAGTCCTTTAGAGCAGAGAGGATGAGGCATTGGTTGTCCATAATGGCGCCCATAAGTTCTGCAGGAGGATGCTCGGCAATGTTTGCAGGAGCCGAACGGGGCACTGGACCAGAGCTCGAGGAAGGAGCGTTCAAGGGAGGTTCTCCAGTGGGAGAAGGAGCCATCGACATTTGATCGAGAGTTTGGAGGTCAACAGTGGGCTCTTCTTCCTGAGTACCATCTTGAGACATAGGCGCTAGGTGTTCTGCTTCAGCCTCAGCAGCCAAGCGTTCTTCTTCAGCTTTCTGTCTTGCTTCCTCTACCTCAGCTTCCAACTGTTTGATCACTGAAGGCAGCTCTTCATTGTGCCGTATCTCGACAAGCCCTTTCTTGGCGTTCCACTTCAGACCGAGTTCTTCTGAAGGTGCGCTTTCGTCGTAGGCGTTCTGAGACAGAAGGATGAGCTTGACAAGACCAGGGTATGGCAAGGCGTGGCGCTTCCTCCCACACTTAGCCATGTGTTGCATAGCAATCCTGGCAAGGTTTATGGGGCGGCGTTCAAGCAGTGCATCAAGAAGTATAATGTCATGTGTCTGAACGATGGAGCTCTTCTCTTGCCGGGGTAGGACAGCGCGACAAATGAAGTAATGAGCGATGGCGCCTACCTTGCTCCGAACATGAGCAACCCTGTCCAGTCCCATCGGCCTTTTGCCCTGAAAGATGTGTTCAAACAGAGGCAGTTCCTCATCAGTTGTTTCAAAGCCACCCTCTGGAAGACTACTTAGCGCGTTGGACGGAGGCTTTTGAGAACTAAGGCCCATGAAAGCTCTGACCTGGCGTTCATTGACTATGGCTTTCTCACCATCAATTTTGAACTGGAGAGAGCCATCTTTAGCTTTGTAACGCAAATCTCTGTAGAACGCCTTGACCTGTTCCTTGTCAACAGTAGCCGGCGCAGGCCCAACGTTCAGCCAGCCTTGGAATCTTAGCAGCTCGAGGAATTCTTGGACGCTTTCATCTTGGAAGGAGGCGAGCCATTCTTTCGAGTAAATCAAGGGGCTGAGAACTTTTACCGGTGCGCCATCAGGCTTTCTCTTGCGCTTGCCTTTTTGGGACTCAGAGTCCTCATCATCAGAACTCTCTTCTTCAGCATCAGCGTCCCCTGATTCTTGTTCAGCATTTTTCTCAGCAGAGGCGTCCTCAGTGCCTTGAGCATTTTCTTCAGTGCCACCAGGTGCGGCCTGTTCATTTCCTGAGGGGGCTCTACCTTGGGACTGTTCTCCTGCGTCCTGGGCCTCTGTTGGTAATGCAGTTTGGGGCTCAGCGTCCGCAGGGACTTGGGATTCTTTTTGGATTGAGGGGGAGGGGTTGTCTTGTTGGGTTGGTTGGGGGTTTAGAAGTGGGAGGGTTTGGTCATATGGAGGGATCTCATATGCATCACGTTCAAGCTCATCGTCCAGACTGAGTTGAGCGTTCCCTTGAGCGACCTGGTGCTCACCAGCGTCCTCAACCACTTCGATTCTTTCTGCCTCTGTTGAATCTTTTGAAGCAGGAGCATTCTCAACACCTTGAGCCTCGTCATTGGAGTCCCCTGTTATATCAACGAAGGAGTCTCCGGCGGGCGTTCCTTGTTTGCTCTCTGAAGAAGAGCTTGAGGAGGAGGAACTAGAGGTGGAGATGTGCTCCGGCTCTGCAGCTGCCTGGACCAGTAGCACTTTAGGCGATTCGCCGGCTTTGCGGCGTTTGAAGGTATGTTCAAGTGCTGGACGCTTCTCGACGTCCTCTGGGCCGCTTTCTGATGAAGGACGACGGGACCTGGGAGTCTCGGGGTTCTTGGGAGGTGAGATATGGGCAGGTGCAGATGGGAAGTTGGCTAGATTTAGGGGAGAGTAGATTTTGGGAGGAAAAGGGATTAGAGCATTTGTTTTAGAAGGTTGAGGGGACGGAGGAGTAGGGAGTTGGACGATTGAGAGTGGTTGTGGAGGAGGAGTGGATTCCTTAGAAAGGTTGGAAGGCCTTTTTGTGGTGCTAGGCCTTTTTGTGGAGGGTTTAGAGGATAAGACGCTCGAGGTTTTGGCCTTTTTGAGGGGCCTTGGGTCGTGGACTTTCTTTGAGCGTCCCTCCTTTAAATGTGAAGGGAACTTATCCACAATCTCCGTTGGTTTGGAAGTGGAGAAGGGTTGGGAAGATTTTGAGAGGGGAGAGGAAGGAGCAGGACGCTTTAGCAATTTTTTAGTGGTTAGGGTAGGAACGGCGGGAGGAGGTGGAGAGGGACTGCGCACACGGTTCTTGGTCATTTGGAAGGCTAAAGAGTTCCTTGGATACATGGGAAACTCGGGCAAGACTGCATTGTGTAAGTCAGGTATAAGTTCAAGAAGGGGGCCAAGATTCTCACCTCCGAACTGAGAGAAGAAAAGCACATCGTCCATCCGTCCAGGTAGATCTTTGAAGTCTGTGTTGTGGAGGCTGGGGACGACGAAGCGTTCAATAAACTTCTTATAGTTCTTTGTTTTCACTGCATCGTTCTTGACTTCTGACAGTTCCATGCGTTCCCTAATAAGATTGTACAGCGTCCTGGGCTTCTTGTTGATGAAGTCCAGTAGAGATTCATTAAGAACGATGGGTTGCTGCTTCTCTATGTAGTGGGACTTCACAAGCTTTCTTCGCTTCCCGCCGGTAGAAGATCCGGCCACGTTCATTAGCCTTTGAGACATGTTCAGGCGAGATTCTAGTGAGAGAAAGTTGCCGGAGTTCTAGAGAGAAGTCAGAGCACAATTAAGAGCGAGGAAGTGGTTGAGAGCAATAAATTCTGAAAGCGACTGTTCTGGCCTTATATAGAGGAAGCGGTGGCACAACTGTAATTAACACTGATTCACTGTGTGACATGTGGCAAAACTTCCCCCTTAAGATTTGAGCAAAAGCAACGGTCACTGTTCACACTTTCAAAAGTTCAAATTTCTGACTCTTCAACTTCTCCTCAAATGCTAAACTGGCGTCCTTTCCAACAAACACTGAGCGTTCTCTCATACTTAGCAAAAATTTTACCTCTTCAAGCAAAATCAATTCTTTGACAACCGTCCTTGTGATCACCTTGCGAACCATTTGAGAACAAAGCAAGTACGTCCCGTAAAAGAAAAATGAAGCTCATAGGACGCTTTTGCAGAGTTCTCGGCTAGGGTAAGCTTAGAGTTCCCATCATTTCAGCTTATGATGAGGGTTGGGTGATCAGGGATACTCTTTTCAAGACAAATAGAGAAATTTGAATGGCGTTCCAAAGTAGCAAACACATGAAGTTTTAGACTAGCGTCCTTGCAAATATGAATTCAATGCAAAAACAGTCCTTAAACACATAGAATCTACCAAACATAGCCAATCATTGAGGGAATAGTAGAACGGGACTTGCTACTTAAAAGTTATCATCTCCAAGAGCAACCTGAGATGCTCAAAGGGACGTCTATCAAGCGCCTTAGTGAAAATATCAGCTATTTGGTCTTCAGTCCTTACATGCTCCATACTAATGAGTCCTAGTTCAACATTATCACGCAAGAAATGATGCCTTATATGAATATGCTTTGTGCGTGAATGAAAAACAGGATTCTTAGAGATTTCAATAGCACTTGTGTTATCACATTTAATGGGAATAGTTTCAAGAATGATACCGTAGTCCTCCAGTTGATATTTGATCCAGATCACTTGTGAAGAGCACGAGGCAGCAGCAACGTACTCGGCTTCCGCGGTTGAAAGCGCCACAGAGTTCTGTTTCTTAGATCCCCAAGAGACTAGGCATGAACCAAGGAACTGTGCCATTCCTGAGGTGCTTTTCCTATCAATTACATGACCCGCATAGTCAGCGTCCGAGTAGCCAACAAGCTTGAAGGACGTCTTCCTGGGGTACCAAAGGCAAAGATCATCGCGTCCTTTGAGGTAGCGAAAGATCCTCTTGACTCCTTGCATGTGGGACTCCTTTGGATTCGCCTAGAAGCGTGCACACAAGCAAATGGCAAACATGATGTCGGGACGGCTTGCGGTCAAGTAGAGCAAAGAGCCAATCATTCCTCTATAAAGCTTTTGATCAACGTCCTTCCCTTGTTCATCTGCATAAAGACGCGAGTTGGGAGAACAAGGTGTTGCCATGGGCTTGGACGTATTCATCCCGTACTTCTCAAGCATTTCACGGACATATTTTTGTTGGTGAATCCGCGTCCCTTCTTTGAGTTGATTGATTTGAAGTCCCAAGAAGAAATTGAGTTCTCCAATGAGGGACATCTCGAACTCACTACTCATTAAGGACTTGAACTCATCTACAAGTTTCATGTTAGTACTACCAAAGACTATATCATCAACATAGACTTAGGCAATTAAAATGTCCTTGTGAACTTTCTTTATGAACAAAGTTTTATCAATTGAACCTCTAGTGTACCCATGCGACAAAAGAAAGGACGCAAACCTGTCGTACCATGCACGAGGGGCTTGCTTGAGTCCATAGAGCGCTTTGTCCAAGTAGTACACATGATTTGGGTGAGAGGCGTCCTCGAAGCCAGGGGGCTGAGCAACATACACTTCCTCCTTGAGTTTTCCATTGAGAAAGGCAGTCTTGACGTCCATCTGAAATAACTTGAATCCTTTGTGAGCGGCGAAGGCAATAAGAAGACGAACGGCCTCAATTCTAGCAACAGGAGCAAAGGTCTCATCATAGTCTATGCCTTTCTCTTGCTTGAATCCTTGAGCCACTAGTCTTGCCTTGTTCCTTGACACACGTCCACTCTCATCAAGCTTATTTCTGAACACCCATCGCGTCCATATGATATTTTTGCCTTGGGGACGTGGGACGAGAGTCCAAACTTTGTTCCTTTCAAACTGATTTAGTTCTTCTTGCATCGCTTGAATCCAGTCAGCGTCCTGGAGTGCTTCTTTGATATTCTTTGGCTCCACCAAAGAGACAAAGGCATTGAACGCACAGAACGCTAAATTTGCACTTTGGGACTTGTTGGCAGCTGACCTTGTCTGAACACCTTGACAAGGATCTGAGACAATCTGAGAAGTTGGGTGATCTTTTGAGAAGCGGGACTCTCTTTGAAATAATTGAGCAAACCTTGGATCAATTTCATCATCTGAATCATCACTGTTTTCTTGAGAAGCGTCCTCAGTGTGTTCCCCCTCAGAGAGAGCGTCCACACCTTGACCTTGCTCACCTTGAAAACTTGATTCAGCCACATCTTGTTGAACTGGAGACTCACTACGAGAGGGAACTCCTTCAACAATGCTAGGAACGTCCATTGAGACTTCTTCAAGATTTGGAGCGGCGTCCTTGGGAACATAGTATTTTCCAGAGGACCAAACATCAGCTTCGTCTTCAGAGTCGTCCTGCTGTTGTGAGGAGGAGCATTCCTTTTTACTTGGTTTTTCTTTGTGAGAAACGCTCTCCTTGAACACAACATGAATGCTCTCCTCAAGCTTTAGAGTCCTTTTGTTGAAAACTCTATATGCTTTGCTGGTTAGAGAGTATCCAAGGAATATAGCTTCATCACTTCTTGCATCAAACTTTCCAAGACGTTCTTTGTCGTTGATGTGTACAAAGCACTTGCATCCAAAAACTCTGAGATAGTCAATGCGAGGCTTCCTTCCATTCAACAACTCATAAGATGTCTTCTTCAGCAAAGGACGGATCATGGCACGATTGATAATATAGCATGCTGTAGCAATAGCTTCCGCCCACAAAAACGTGGGAACGCTATTAGCCAAGAGCATAGTCCTTGCCATATCCTCCAGCGTCCTATTCTTTCTTTCCACAACTCCATTTTGTTGAGGAGTTCTTGGAGCTGAGAAGTTGTGTGAGACACCATGTTGATCACAGTAGGCTAGGAACTCTGAATTCTGAAACTCCGTTCCATGGTCTGATCTTATGGCTTTGAGAGGCGTCTCCAGGGCAACTTCTAGTTGTTTGATGAAGACTTTGAACGCATTGAAACAATCTGCTTTGGTTGCCAAGAAAACAACCCAAGTGAATCGAGAAAAATCATCTACAAGAACGTAAATGTACCTCTTTCCACCATGGCTCAACGTCTTCATTGGTCCACAAAGATCCATATGGAGGAGTTCCAAAGGTTTCTTTGTGCTGATCTCGTTCTTGGATTTGAAAGACGTTCTTGTTTGCTTCCCTTTGATACAAGCTTCGCATTGTTCAACTTTTTCAGGATCAATTCGGGGAAGTCCTTTCACAAGATCTCTTTGATGCAATTTGAGGATTGTGCTTGGTCCAGCATGTCCAAGGCGGCGATGCCAGAGGTCAGCGTCCTCCTTTGAAGCAGATAGGCACAATTCTGATTTAGGCTTGAACTCCTGGTTGAAGATGTAAACATTGTTCTGGCGTACTCCTTTGAGAACAACTTTGTTTGACTTCTTGTTGATAACGAGACACTCCTTTGAGTCAAATGTGACTAGATTTTCACCTTGGTCACACATTTGGGAAACGCTAAGGAGATTGAAGCCAAGTCCTTCAACAAGACTGACATTTGTTGCTTTGATGGACGGATTGAGAATAGCAGTTCCCGTCCCCTTGATCTTTCCCTTGCCCTTGTTGCCAAACGAGACAGTTCCTCCTGTGGTACTACTTTGGATAGAAGTGAGATGGATCTGGCTTCCTGTCATATGATTTGAGGCGCCACTATCAATGATCCATAAGCGTCCCCTCACTTCCACCTGCCAAAACAAAGTTAGTGTTTGGCGACCCAGGCAAGGTGTTCCTTACCTGGTTCGTTACAGAAGTAGAACTCCGGTTCTGGCATGTAGTCATTTATATTAACATCATTTGAAATAGCATGCTTGCGGAAAGAGTTCCTAGAGCGTCTAGAACGCCTAGGATTAGCCTTAGGGACGGACTTTTCATTTTCAATGTTAGTCCTAGCAGCTTTTCCACTTTCAATGTCTTCCTTGAGTTTTAAGCAATCATATTTGAAGTGATCTCCTTGACCACAATACCAACAAGTCCTATAATACGTACTAAGGTAGTACTTCTTGTTGGGACGTTGGATTTTGTTTTCTTTCATCCTTTGAGGATTACAGACTTTAGAACCTTCCCCTTTAGCAATTTTCTTGTAGATCCTATGACTAGTGGAGTTAGTGTAGTAGTCCTCTTTTCCTATCTCTCCACTCTCTAGGACTCTAATTCTTTCAAGGAGATTCTTAGTTTTCTCTCTTTCAAGTTCAAGTTCTGAAGTTTTGCTAGCCTCAAAATCGCTAGGAAGAGAGTTCTTAGTGTCAGATTCATAACCTAGACCTCTCTTAGCTGGAACGAAGACCATTGGTCTAACTTCTTCAACTATAGGACTCTTACCCATCATTTTCACTTCTTCCCTAAGCTTAGCGTTCTCAAGTTTAAGACACATCACTTCAGTTTTTAGAGTTTTGTTTTCTTCACATGAAGACTCTAGTTGCAAAGACACTGTAGAACAGTTCTCACATTCAACCAAAATATTTTCATTTTCAAGTTCAAGTTCATCCATTCTATGTTGCATGATCACACTTTCTTCCATGATTTTTCCAATGAGTTTAATAAGCTTGGATTTAGAGCAAGTTTCTAAAGAACTCATCATAGATTCACGGGTTACCTCATTTTCAGATTTCGGGGCGTCCTCCTCAACAACTGTGACGTCCTCCATAGCCATGAAAGCTACTTGTTCATTATCAGAGGCGTCCTCAAGAGCTATGTATGCCTCTTGTTCATCGGGTTCTTCATCATCAGAACTGACATTATCCCAAGCAGATGCGAACGCTCCAAGAAGGGCTTTTGTCTTCATCTCCTTTGAGGACATTCCCGTTGTACATTTTTTAGCAAAGTGTCCTTTCTTGTTACATTTATAACAAGTAAGTTCTTTCATCTCTGCCTAAGTATACTTGGGACTCTCCTTCTTGTAGGGTATCTTATGCTTGTTGAAGTATTTGTTTCTTTTGCCAAAAGAACGCAGAACTTTGTTAAAGAGAACAAGTCCTTCCTCTTCTTCAAGCTGTTCCTTAGTCTTGCTTTCTTTCTCTTTCAATGCTTGAACGCGCATCTTTTCACGGTTCTCATTCTTATTGGCTTCCACCATCATAGCGAGTTCTTGTTGACGACGAAGATACTCAGCGTACTCTGGTGTTGATGTCATCAATGCTAGATCTGTTTGAGGATTCCTTGCTAGTTCAGCCAAATCGGAGTTCCTCCTTGCTTCGCATCCTCTTAGCTTCCCGTAGATCTCTTCCATGTCAAGAGTCTTGTTAGCTGTATTCTCCTTGAACGTGGTTCTATCAAAGTTCCACTTTCCTGTTAGACCATCTATGACCACTTGAACTCTGTTCCTCATTGAAACTTCAGCTTCAGGAACGCCCAGGTTTCTCATCTTGGTAACAAGTTGTTCAAAACGGTATGAATAGTCATTCACAATTTCATTGGGGAGCATTCTAAAAGCATAGAACTCTCTCTTGATTTCAAGTTGAACGTCTTCCCTCATCTCAGCAGTTCCTACGTGGAATTTTTCAAGAGCTTCCCACTGTAGTTTGGCAGTTGCCAAATTGCTAACTCTTGGTGGCGTCCCTCTCACAAAGAGACGCTTGAAGGAAGCATATAGCCTTTGCATTTGTTTCCATTAATTTGAATTCATCAGGACCCCACTCGTCCTCTTTGTCTTTCTTGTCAGCAGGAACGGTAAGGTCACCTTTCATAATCACTTTCCAGCACTGATAGTTCTGACTCCTTACAAAATTCTCAAATCTGATTTTCCAGCGGTTGAAGTTGCCGTCCGTTAGGCACGGAGGCTTCACAAAAGAGATTCCAATCGGTTCCATGTCCATTTTTAACCTGCAACTCAGTAAGAATCTAGAGCGCCTGCTCTGATACCAATTGTTGGATCGTTAGTATTGAGGGACGTCCTTTACTGGAGTAAAGGCGTCCTTTGGTCTGGCATCCCTACTAGGTGTAGGGGCGTCCTTAAGAAATGCAGCGGAATAAAATACTAAACAAGTTAAAGTGAACGCTGGGATTTATAGAGGAACCACTCAAGACCAAGTAGTCCTTGAGTGTAAACCTCTACCTCCTTGGAGGATTTTTGAATAGCTTCTTTATATTAAACGTTCTTACAGTTGTACTGGCGAGCCTTTACAGTTCTCTGGTACTTAGCTTTTCCCTAAGTCCACTAGTAAGGAACTCCTCTAAGCCTACAACTCAAGCTTGTTCAATCTTATAAAGAACTCCTATCCCTACGTCCTACAGTACTTAGTAGGACTCTCTTTCTCTTTTTGGGTTTTTCTCAATACAAACTGTTTTGTGGTTTTGGTTACAAATCTCACTCGATCTAACACAAAGTCTTAGCACTGTTCTTGAGTTCTTGAGTTTGTTCTTCGTGTTCTTGAGTGAGCCGCTTTCTACTGATTCTCTCTGAATATTCCTGAAAGCGTTAACGTCACAATAAATGCCTTGGGGCTATTTATAGGACTTGGGGAAGGGCGTCATTTCTCTGGGACGATCATGCCCTTCGAGGACGTGGCTACAGGATCTTCCTCCACGTAGTAGGGCGGTGATGAGGAAGCTTCCTGTATCCAGCTGTGTATGATGAACTCCGCTACAGGATCGGCCGCCACGTGTTGATGGACTCTGCAACAGGATCGTCCGCCACGTAGTGATGGACTCCGCTACAGGATCGGTTTCCACGTGTCCTTGGATGATCAAATATTGTCGAGTGATGTCATCCTGTCGGCTATAGAGTAAGGACGCTCTGCTTGCGTTCCTACTTGCTTGGGACTGCGTCCTTGCTCAAGTAGTCTCTGGTCCGTCCTTACTTCCTGTTAGCTAGCGTTCCTGAACACTTGGACAATCTTTATTAGAATCAAAGTGAGTTTGTCATATCAAAACTAAGAGACGGTTGTGGCGCGCTACCAAGTACGAGGGCGTCCTTGATAGCGTCCCAACATTCCTATTAATTCCCATAATTGTATTTGCTTCCTTGGAGGTCAAGGAGTCTAGAAGCCTTGGGGATCAAGGAGTTCTAGAAGTCTTGGAGGTCAAGGACAAGCCTTGGAGCCCAAGGAGTTTAGAAGGGAGATCTCTATTTAAACTCTTGTGATCTATCATCATCTAGACAACTTTAGGGGGTGGACTCTTCTCCAAGGGAGGGAAGGAACCCAAGATCTAGAGGAGGATTTGGGTGAATTCCTTTCCTTGGAGAGGAGAGAAACCCTTGGAAAGACACAATCACACACACACCAAAAATCACTCTCAAAGACTCAATGAAGACTTGGAGAGCAAGGAGAAGAAAGGAGGAGGAGAAAAGGAGGAAATCGGTGGAGCTAAGTGAGGAGATTAGTGAGTTTGTACTTGTTTTCCTTTAGTTTTAGTAGAATTAAGACTTGGATCTTGTGAACCCCTTTAGATTTGAATGCAATTTGGCTTTGATTTGAGATTGATGATTGAGATTTGCTTGCTTTTCCATTTGATTGCCTTTTACTCTTACTTGATGGAGTAGATTCCATAGTCTTGGGCTATGGGGGAAACTCCTAGCTAGGATTGGGTGTGAACCCCCAATTCCATACCCTTTCAGTGCTTGATCTATGAATCCTCTCTACACTAAGCTTCAATTCTCTTCTGGAAACAAGGGACTTAGGGCTTGTGATTGGTAAGAGTAAGCGAAAGTGATCTCTAGCCCATCACTAGACCTAACATCGAAGGAGAGTGAAAACTCCCTAAGGTCGAAGTGTAGAGTGGAGGGATTGAAGGCTAGCAACCTCGATCTCACAAGGATCAACACTTATTGGCTGAATTGGGGTGGAATTACCCAAGTCTAGTTAGGGAAGGAACCCAAAAAACCCAAGACCGATCTACTACTTTTGCCCAATCGAAGTACCCAGCACATCGGGCCCGACGTCGTGTAAGTCGGTCCCGGCAATCTGACCTCGATCCACCATCGGACCGAAGTGACCTGTGTCGGTCCGAGGTGATTTCTCTTGTTTTTCCTCATTTTACCTTTCTTTTATCTCTTTTTAGTCTTTCTTGTACTCTCAACGCACGAACTCTCGTGTGTTCGACACCCTACCTCTTTACTACAATTTAGGTTCGGTTTATAAATTTAAATTTTGACCACCACACCCGGACCGATCAGAATTTTGGCGCCGTTGCCGGGGAGTTTCACTTGTTTGAGGTACCGCCTTTTGTTGAGTCTTTGATTTTGTAGTGATTTGGGTGAGGGATTAGCCCGAGCCCCTTGTTTGTTTTGATTGGGTTTTGTTTGTGTATTTGTTTTGTGGGTGATTCCATCTCGTTCCTCCCAAAGGTTCGAAGAGAAAAAAAAAGAGAGAGAAAAAAAAAAGAAAGAAAGAAAAAAAAAATAAAAAAATGGAGTGCTATGATAGTGATGATGAGTGGGAGGTTTTCTACCTTCAAATGAAGATGTCAAGTCTAAAAAGAAAACTCCACGAGTTCGATGAGCAATTGGAAAGAGAAAGGAGAGGTAGAGTTCGAGCCCAAGAACAACTCGATGCCCGGATTAGAATGCAACAAGAGATAGAGAAGAGAGCCTATGAAGAGGAGTGTTACATGAGAGAGGTGTATGGGAACCGAAACCACTATGATGCACAAGGTGGTGCTCAATCCTTTTGGGAAAGTCCCACTTACACTCAAATGCAAGGAGTACCTCCCTACCATCCTCCGAGCTACGAAGAAACTCCTTCATGGGAATATATATTGCAAGAGGATATTGATGAGGAACCACAATGGGCACAAGACTTGAAAACTCAATTCACTAATGTTGAGAGAAGATTTGATGATCAATTCAAAGAGTTGGGTGTTTGGAGAAGGCAAGTCGACGCCCAATTTGATTATATTTGGGCATTCCTTCCGAGTTCTCAAGAGCAACTCCCGAGCTATCATGATGAGGAGAGCTATGATGAGGTCCGAGTCGAGCCACCACAAGACGAGAGGAGTGAGCAAGCCTGGACCGACGTACCCAGTGTGTCGGGCCCGAGTTGCTCGCAAGTCGGACCGACTCTACAACCCCGGACCGAGTTGGAGGACGTGTCGGGCCCGAGTTGCCCAGACATGGAACTACCTCCCCTGCCTCCACTCTGCCCCGAGCCCGAGATGCTGAACGTCGGGACCGACTTGCATCTACTTCGATCGGTGACAATGGAGGAAAACTATCTCTTGGCTCTTGAGCGTGCAAGGATTGAAGTAAAGGAAAGCTCTCTCTCTCTTATGATTAAAGAAGAAGTCGAGTGTCGGTTCAAACAAGCTTTGGAGGAGACGCCAAAAGTCGGGTCCGATGTAGCTCCTATGTCGGTCCAACCCGAGAAGCAAGCCTCCAAGATCATGTGTGAGACTCCTTCGCCCTATCTCCTTTGCTCTTTTGTGAAGATTTCTTGTGAGTCATATGGTGGAGATGAACCATACTCGGTGGATTTGATGTCCGATTATGCTTGGTCAAAGTATGGGGTCCCCCGCCATTATGACGAGGCCGAGGCGCATGTTTGGTTGAACTATAGTGAATGGCCTCAATTCTTTGCTAGTGATGAGATGGTCCTTGGGGAATTCATGGACCCCGAGCCTTACTTTCCACCCTAACGGAGCTTAGGTGGCACGTCAAGCTAATGACGTTAAAAGAGCGCTTCTCGGGAGGCAACCCGACGTATCATTCATATCCTTTGTTTCCTTTTGATTTGTTTTCTTATTTTTAGGATTTGAGCTTATTGTGCTAACCCTTCCTCTAAACCCCTTGAAAGCAAGTATTTTTGGATGTATCTTTGGTGTGATCTTGTAGGTGCTTCTTGGTGCGAATGATGAGCTTGAAAGGAGAAGGTGTATGATGCAAATGGACGAACAACTAGGATGTGAGACGAGCAAGCGGTCTCGACCACCTCTCAAGAAGTTCGACAAGGTGCTCCACCTTTCCCTCCCCATGTGCCGATATCAACAATTCACCATTCTTCCTAGCTTCAAACGCCTTGTCTAGTGAGTTTCCCTTTTCATTTTCCCTTTTGGTTTTATTTGGATGCAATGAGGATATTGCATATTTTAAGTATGGGGTATGGAAAAAGGAAACTCTCTTTTGCCTAGTGTTTGTACATATGTGTGCTTTGTGTGTCTTTTGCTTTGTTTGAGAAAATTTTTGCAAAAAATCCATAAAAAATTGAAAAAATTGTGTGAAAAAGACAAAAAGATTTTGATTTTTGGACTAGGAATTCCCATCTTAGATGTCTAAAGAAGGCTAATGATGATGTGAGCATGTAAAGTCCTTTGCATATTTTTGGATAGTTTAGCCTCTAAATGGATGTTGTTTTTAATGTGATATGATATCTTGCATGTTTTTATTGAGCACATGAGTTCTTGGATGAGTTTTGATGCAACTAAGCTAGAGTGAACCTTGTGAGATGATTTTTGGCCATTTTAGGGATGCTTGTTCATATTTGCATATCCCTCATTTTCTTGTGTGAATTAGCTCATGCATGCTTAGTAAAACTTGCTATAGAGGTGTTTATCTATTTTCAAAGACCAATATGAGAATTGTTCTATGCTTTGTCACATTGATTTGAACTTTGTTTCATTTAGTCACAAAATGTTCCATATCCTACCTTGAAGATAAACCGTTGTTTGTAGCCCCATTTTACCCTTAGACCTTTGTTTGATACTCCTCAAAAATATGATTCCTAGCCTATATGACTTGACCCTTATGGGATTGGACTTTAGTGAGAGGTTTGGAAGAATATTTGGAGAGTTGAGATTCTCTTTGGTGAAGGGCAAGAAGTGGAGTTATAAACCAAGTGGGTAGTGCATCTTTGTGAAGTGCAAAAGTGAAAAAAAAGAAAGAAAACTTGGAAAAAAGTAGTTGATTGAAAGCAAAGTGCTTAAAGTGAATGAAGGGGCACCGACCAAGTTAAAGTGCACATCGGGCCCGACGTGTGTGCAAGTCGTTCCTAGTGGAAAAAGTGTGAAAAATCCAACAAAAAGTGTAGTGCAAAGATGAAGTGGAATGTTTAGTGAAGTGTGGGTTGAAAGAAAAGAAAGAAAAGAGAAAAAAAATCAAAGTCTTTTGGGAGTGTAAAAGTTGAAAGTGGAATAATTTGGAGAAGTTGGTGAGAGACTAGAAAAGTTCAATCCCCATTGTAAGCACCACAAGACCAAAATGATTCCCACCTTGAGAAATACCAAAAGCCCCATTACAACCCGGCCGAATGGAACCTCTTTGAGGACCTCCATTGAGCCAAGTTCATATTCTTTGTGTGCATTGTAATAGGCATCTCTAGGTGGAGGAATTGGTGATATTAGCTTCAATGGTAAAGCCTTTACTTGCATGATTTTTGAGTATGAGTGTTCAATGCTAAACCCAAACACATGATGAGTGATACACATTTTCATATCCTTAAAGTGAGGCTTGGTTGCATTAGACTTTATTTCCTTGAACACTTGATCATGTGTGATGATGTAATCTTGCTAGCATATCTATCACTTGTTCTTACTTGATTTTTCATATGAGGCTTTACTTGAGGATTGTGCTTCGGTCTTGCTTACATTGTTATTGCTTGAGGACAAGCAAGTTTAAGTATGGGGTATTCTGATGTCTCTCATTTTAGTAGCGTTTTATTGGTCATTTTCCTATGTAAATATGTGTCTTTCTTCCCTTTTCTTGTGTGTTTAGTCCCTTTTTAGCTTAGTTCCCACATTTCTATGACATTCGGAGACTATGCGTGTTTTGTGCATTTTGTAGGCATTTTGGAGCAAGAATCATGGAGATTGGAGCATGGAACCATGGAGGAATTCAAGGGTGAAAAAGGAGCCAAAATGGAGCTAACAATGCATGGAAAGAAGCCTCAAGTGAAGACGAAGAGAATGGCAAAAGAATCAAGTCAATCGGAGCTAAAACGAGAGAGAACGGAGCAAAACAAGCTGAAAAATGCCTTAGGACCGAGGTACCCAGCATGTCGGGCCCGAGGTACCATGTTGGCCCGAGGTGGTGGCCCGAGGTGTGGCAAGTCGGGCCCGAGGTCTCTGGAACGTATGCCCTTGGACCGAGGTTGAAGCAAGTCGGGCCCGAGGTTCTCCGTGTCGATCCATGTCGGTCGTGGCTCCGGATTCCTTTCTTTTTGGGATTTTCCTATTAATTCCCATAATTGTATTTGCTTCCTTGGAGGTCAAGGAGTCTAGAAGCCTTGGGGATCAAAGAGTTCTAGAAGCCTTGGAGGTCAAGGACAAGCCTTGGAGCCCAAGGAGTTTAGAAGGGAGATCTCTATTTAAACTCTTATGATCTATCATCATCTAGACAACTTTAGGGGGTGGACTCTTCTCCAAGGGAGGGAAGGAACCCAAGATCTAGAAGAGGATTTGGGTGAATTCCTTTCCTTGGAGAGGAGAGAAACCCTTGGTAAGACACAATCACACACACACCAAAAATCACTCTCAAAGACTCAAGGAAGACTTGGAGAGCAAGGAGAAGAAAGAAGGAGGAGAAGAGGAGGAAATCGGTGGAGCTAAGTGAGGAGATTAGTGAGTTTGTACTTGTTTTCTTTTGGTTTTAGTAGAATTAAGACTTGGATCTTGTGAACCCCTTTGGATTTGAATGCAATTTGGCTTTGATTTGAGATTGATGATTGAGATTTGCTTGCTTTTCCATTTGATTGCCTTTTACTCTTAATTGATGGAGTAGATTCTATAGTCTTGGGCTATGGGGGAAACCCCTAGCTAGGATTGGGTGTGAACCCCCAATTCCATAGCCTTTGAGTGCTTGATCTGTGAATCCTCTCTACACTAAGCTTTAATTCTCTTGTGGAAACAAGGGACTTAGGGCTTGTGATTGGTAAGAGTAAGCGAAACTGATCTCTAGCCCATCACTAGACCTAACATCGAAGGAGAGTGAAAACTCCCTAAGGTCAAAGTGTAGAGTGGAGGGATTGAAGGCTAGTAACCTCGATCTCACAAGGACCAACACTTATTGGCTGAATTGGGGTGGAATTACCCATGTCTAGTTTGGGAAGGAACCCAAAAAACCCAAGACCGATCTACTACTTTTGCCCAATCGAAGTACCCAGCACATCGGGCCCGACGTCGTGTAAGTCGGTCCCGGCCAATCTGACCTCGATCCACCCTCGGACCGAAGTGACCTATGTCGGTCCGAGGTGATTTCTCTTGTTTTTCCTCATTTTACCTTTCTTTTATCTCTTTTTAGTCCTTCGGGTACTCTCAACGCACGAACTCCCGTGTGTTTCGGGTACTCTCAGAGCAGGCGCTCTAGATTCTTACTGAGTTGCAAGTAAAAGATGGACATGGAACCTATTGGAATCTCCTTTGTGAAGCCTCCGCGCCTGACGGACGACAACTTCAACCGCTGGAAGATCAGATTTGAAAACTTCGTTAGGAGTCAGAACTTTCAATGCTGGAGAGTGATCATGAAAGGTGACCTTACCGTTCCTGCTGACATGAAAGGGGTCCTGATGAATTCAACCTGATGGAAACAACTACAAAGGCTATATGCTTCCTTCAAGCGTCTCTTTGTGAAAGGGACGCCACCAGAGTTAGCAATTTGCCAACTGCCAAACTACAGTGGGAAGCTCTTTAAAAATTCCACGTAGGAACTGCTGAGATGAAGGAGGATGTTCAGCTCGACATCAAGAGAGGGTTCTATGCTTTCAGAATGTTGCCCAATGAAACAGTTAAGGACTACTCATACCGCTTTGAGGCTCTTGTCACCAAGATGAGGAACTTGGGTATTCCAGAAGCTGAAATTTCAATGAGGAACAGAGTTCAAGTGGTCATTGATGGACTAACAGGAAAGTGGAACTTTGATAGAACCACGTTCAAGGAAAATACAGCTAACAAGACTCTAGATTTGGAAGAGATCTACAGGAAGCTGAGAGGATATGAAGCAAGAAGGGACTCCGATTTAGCTGAGCTAGCACGGAATCCACAGACAGATCTAGCCTTGATGACATCAACACCAGAGTACGCTGAGTATCTTCGTCATCAACAAGAAATTGCCTTGATGGTGGAAGCCAACAAAAATGAGAACCGTGAGAAGATGCGCGTTCAAGCGTTAAGGCAGAAAGAAAGCAAGACTAAAGAACAGCTAGATGAAGAAGACAAAATTGCTCTTATTCACCGAGCTCTCCGTTCTTATGGCAAAAGGAACAAACATTTCAACAAACACAAGATGCCCAAGAAAGAAAGTCCCAAGTACACCGAGGCAGAGATGAAAGAACTTACTTGTTACAAATGTAACAAGAAAGGACACTTTGCTAAAAAATGTACGACGGGAATGTCCTCAAAGGAAATCAAGACAAAGGCCCTCATTGGAGCGTTCGCATCTGCATGGGATAATGCTAGTTCTTCTGATGATGATGAAGAACCCGATGAACAAGCGGCGTACATAGCTCTTGAGGACGCCTCTGATGATGAACAAGTAGCATACATGTCTATGGAGGACGTCACAGTTGTTGAGGAGAACGCTCCGAAATCTGAAAATGAGGTAACCCGTGAGTCTATGATGAGTTCTTTAGAAAATTGTTCTAAGTCCAAACTTCTTAAACTCATTGGCAAAATCATGGAAGAAAGTGTGATCATGCAAAATAGAATGGATGAACTTGAACTTGAAAATGAAAATATTGTGTGTTGGATCGTTAGTACTGAGGGACGTCCTTTACTTTGGTAAAAGAGTCCTTTGTTTAGGCGTCCCTACGAGGAGTAGGAGCGTCCTTGAGTAATGCAGCGGAATAAAATACTAAGCAGGTAAGTAATGAACGCAGTGAATTATAGAGGAACCACTCAAGACCAAGTAGTCCTTGAGTGTAAACCTCTACCTCCTTGGAGGATTTTTGAATAGTTCTTTTCTTTATATTGAACGTTCTTACAGTCGTACTGGCGAGTCTTTACAGTTCTCTGACACTTAGCTTTTCCCTAAGTTCACTTGTAAAGAACTCCTTTAAGCCTACAACTTAAGCTGGTTCAATCTACTAAAGGACTCTATTCCTACGTTCTGCAGTACTTTGCAGAACTCTCTCTTTCTTTTTGGGTTTTTCTGAGTACATATAGTTTTGGATTTTGATTACAATTCTAACTCGATCTAGCACAAGTCTTAGCGCTGTTCTTGAGTTCTTGTGCTAGTTCTTCGTGTTCTTGAGTGAGCCGCTTTCCTTTGATTCTCTCTGAATATTCTCTGAAAGCGTTTTCGTCACAATAAATGCCTTGGGGTATTTATAGGACTTGGGAAGGGCGTCTTTTCTTTGGGACGATCATGCCCTTCATGGACGTGGCTACAGGATCTTCCTCCACGTAGTAGGGCGGTGATGAGGAAGCTTCCTGTATCCAGCTGTGTATGATGAACTCCGCTACAGGATCGGCCGCCACGTGTTGATGGACTCTGCAACAGGATCGTCCGCCACGTAGTGTTGGACTCTGCTACAGGATCGGTCTCCACGTGTCCTTGGATGATAAAACATTGTCGAGTGATGTCATCTTGTCGGCTAGTGAGTAAGGACTCCTTTCTTGCGTTCCTACTTGCTTGGGACTCCGTCCTTGCTCAAGTAGTCTCTAGCTGGTCCTTACTTCCTGTTAGCTAGCGTCCCTAAGCTTATGGGACGCCCATACACACTTGTTGTCCTTTTGGTCACTAGCGTTCCTGAACACTTTGACAACTTTATTAGAATCAAAGTGAGTTTGTCATATCAAAACTAAGGGACGGTTGTGTGGTACACTAACAAGTACGCAAGCGTTCTTGATTGCGTCCCAACACCCATCCTCTAAACCCTCAACAAAAAGGCCTAGCACCACAAAAAGGCCATCCAACCTTTCCAAAGAATCCTCTCCTCCCCCTCAACCCATATCAATCGTTCAACTTCCCACTCCCCCTCCGTCCCCTCAACCATCCAACAAAAATGCCCTCATTCCTTTTCCTCCCAAACCCTACTCTCCTCTCAATCTTGCAAACTTCCCAACTGCCCCGGCCCATATCTCGCCCCCTAAAGACCCTGAGACCCCCAAATCTCGCCGTCCCTCATCTGAGAGTGGACCAGAGGACGTTGAGAAGCGTCCCGCCCTTGAGCACACCTTCAAACGCCGCAAAGCTGGCGAATCACCAAAGGTGCTCATGGTACAAGCTGCTACAGAGCCCGAGCACATCTCCTCCTCCTCCTCTAGCTCATCTGAGAGCCACAGAGGAACGCCTCAAGAAATTGCTGAAGGAGTCTCCACTATTATAGATGTCGTTGGGGACTCTGATGATGAGGCTGAAGGAGTTGAGAATGCTCCAGCTGAGAAACAAGTCTCTGAAGACGCTGGCGAGCACCAGGTCCCTCACAAGGACGCCGAGCCAACTCTTTCTGAAGAGCTCGAGCGTGATGCTCAAGAAATCCCACCCTACAACCAATCCCTCCCAATTCTCAATCCCACCCAAGCTCCACAAGAAAACTCCTCCCCCACAATCCAAACGGAATCCAACCAAGTCCCTGCGGACGCTGAGCCAGAAACAGAAAAACAGTTAGAGGCTCAGGACGCTGAGGGCACGTCCCAAGGTCAGACCTCTGGTGCCGATCAAGCCACAACTGGTGGCAATGCTGAAAATACACAAGGCACAGAGGACGCCGCTGACCAGGACGCAGATCCTGAAGAGTCAGAGCACTCAGGTGAGAACAGTTCTTCTGATAATGAGGATTCTGAATCTCCAAAGGGCAAGAGGAAACGCAAACCAGATGATGCCACAGTCAAAGTTCTAAGCCCGCTGATCTACTCAGAGGAATGGCTTGCCTCCTTTGATGATGAAGCCGTTCAGGAGTTCCTCGAGCTTCTAAAATTTCAAGGATGGCTGAACGTTGGACCTGCGCCGACTACTGTTGACAAAGAACAGGTGAAGGCGTTCTACAGAGATTTGCGTTTTAAACCAAAAGACGGCTCACTTCACTTCAAAATTGAAGGTGAGAAAGCCTCCGTTACAGAACGTCAAATCCGATCTTTCATGAGTCTAGGTCCTCGCAAGCCTCCGTCCGATGCTCTTAGCTCACTTCCTGAAGGCGGATTTGAAACAACAGATCAAGAACTGCCTCTCGTTGAGCACATCTTTCAGGGCAAAAGGCCAATGGGACTTGACAGGGTAGCTCACGTTTTGAGCAAGGTTGGCGCCATCGCTCACTATTTCATATGTCGCGCCATTCTTCCAAGGCAGGAGAAGCGTTCAATAGTACAAGCACACGACATCATTCTCATTGATGCTTTTCTAGAATGCCGCCCAATCAACCTAGCCAGAATTGCTATGCAACACATGGCCAAGTGTGGAAGGAAGAGGCATGCCTTGCCATACCCTGGATTGGTGAAGTTGATCTTGCAGTCCCAGCATGCTTATGATGACAGCGCTCCATCTGAAGAACTCGGACTTAAGTGGAATGCTAAGAAGGGACTTGTAGAGATCAGGCACAATGAAGAGTTGCCATCAGTGCTTAAACAGCTAGAAGCTGAGGCTGAGGAAGCCCGATTGAAAGTTGAGGAAGAACGCTTGGCTGCTGAAGCTGAGGAAGCAAGGCTTGCTTCTACGTCTCAAGAGTTCGCTCAAGACCAAGAGCCAGCAGTAGATCTTGCCACTCTTGATCAAATGCTCTTGGGTACTTCTCCTCCTCCAGCAATACCAATGGACGCTCCATCTTCGAGTTCCGGTCCGCTGCCCCGTTCTGCCCCTGCAAACATTGCCCAGCATCCTCCTGCAGAACTCATGGGTGCGATTATGGACAACCAGTGCCTCATCTTCTCAGCGCTGAAAGACTTGTCCTCTGCTTTCTCCAAGGCTGCTGAACTTCATGAAAAACTGCTCAAGTTTTATCAAGACCAGAGCCGTTCTCAGTGATTGCCGTCCACCCCTTTAATCCCCCTCTATTTTGCTTTTGCTTCTTTTGAATTTCAAACACTATGATCTTGGTTTGTAATAACCGTACTCTTAATTCCGTTTGAATGGCAATCCTTTGTTTGTGTGCACGTGTTTGTTTAAGCGTTCCCCTGCCTTTAGTTAGGTGTTTGTGCTAACGTTCTTATCACTTGTTATCCTTTTCGATGATGCCAAAAAGGGGAAGTGTAGTTTTGCAGAGATGCGCTATAAAATAGTTATCTAGAATAAGCAAGTGTTAAGGGGGAACTATTAAGTGAAAAGTCTAAGGAACGCTCATGCTAGAATAAAAGAGAACGCTTAGAAAGTTTTCTAGGACGCGACTCTCTCTTTAAAATCCAAATGCTAGAGAATCAAAGAATGGAAATCTGTGCTAAATGGAATTTCTCTAAGTATTAGAGGACGCTTTTAAGTTTTCATGCATGCTAAGTTCAAACGCCAAAAACTATTTTGCTGAAGAGTTTGTCATCATCAAAAAGGGGGAAATTGTTGGGACGCTATCAAGAACGCTTGCGTACTTGTTAGTGTACCACACAACCGTCCCTTAGTTTTGATGTGATAAACTCACTTTGATTCTAAATAAATTTGTCCAAGTGTTCAGGAACGCCAGTGACAAAAGTACATCAAGTGTGTATGGGCGTCCCATAAGCTTAGGGACGCTAGCTAACAGGAAGTAAGGACCAGCTAGAGACTACTTGAGCAAGGACGGAGTCCCAAGCAGGTAGGAACGCGAGAAAGGAGTCCTTACTCACTAGTCGACAGGATGACATCACTCGAAAATGTTTGATCATCCAAGGACACGTGGAGACCGATCCTGTAGCGGAGTCCAACACTACGTGGTGGACGATCCTGTTGCAGAGTCCATCAACACGTGGCGGCCGATCCTGTAGCGGAGTCCATCATACACAGCTGGATACAGGAAGCTTCCTCATAACCTCCCTACTACGTGGAGGAAGATCCTGTAGCCACGTCCATGAAGGGCATGATCGTCCCAGAGAAATGACGCCCTTCCCCAAGTCCTATAAATACCCCAAGGCATTTATTGTGACGTTAACGCTTTCAGAGAATATTCAGAGAGAATCAAAGGAAAGCGGCTCACTCAAGAACATGAAGAACTAGCGCAAGAACTCAAGAACAGTGCTAAGACTTGTGCTAGATCGAGTGAGAATTGTAAACAAAACCCAAAACTGTTTGTACTCAGGAAAACCCAAAAATAGAGAGAGAGTTCTGCGAAGTACTGCAGAACGTAGGGATAGAGTCCTTTAGTAGATTGAACCAGCTTAAGTTGTAGGCTTAGAGGAGTCCTTTACTAGTGGACTTAGGGAAAAGCTAAGTACCAGAGAATTGTAAAGACTCGCCAGTACAACTGTAAGGACGTTCAATATAAAGGAAATAACTATTCAAAAATCCTCCAAGGATGTAGAGGTTTACACTCAAGGACTACTTGGTCTTGAGTGGTTCCTCTATAATTCACTGCGTTCATCTATTATCTGTTTAGTACTTTATTTCCGCTGCATTACTCGAGGACGCCCTTACTCCTCGTAGGGACGCCTAACCAAAGGACGCCTTTACTAAAGTAAAGGACGTCCCTCAGTATTAACGATCCAACACTCCGTGAAATCATTATCCTTTTTGGACGGGTAGGGAAGTACCTTCGTTGTCGGAGGCAAATGGACGGACGTCGGGACTTTCTGTGGAGGGTCGGCAGCGACCTGGGGATGGTCGGCTGCGACCTCCTCTGTGGCTGGGAGAGGGTCGGTGGAGACCATGGGGGGGTCGGGGCCGACCTTTTCCAGAGGGGTTTCATCCTCTTTTTTTGCCAGTTCTTCACTTACGATACGGTCCGGCAACTTCTTCCCGCTTCTTAAGTGAACGGCGGCAATATGGCCTCTTGGGTTCTCATCGGGGTGGCCCGGTAAGCGCCCTTGAGGTCGTGGGATTTGAGCCGCGAGATCACCAAGCTGGGAGTCAACGTTCTTCCTCCATGTGTCAAGATCTCCCAATCTCGTATGGACTCCTTTCAACTGAGTGGTGAGCTCGGTCCTCACCCCTTGCATCAGTCCTTCTTGCAACTCTTGAACCCATGATGGTTCCACTTGATAACCGGGAGGTCTATAAGGAGGAGCCCTTTGTTCTTGCGGAGGAGGTGGATAACCTTGACCTTGGCCATGGTTATTCCATTGAGGATAGTTGTTGTTCCTCCCTGCGTAAACATTGTTTTGGCCTCGGTAGGGTCCTCTCATATAGTTCCCCTCCACATAAGCCTCGGCGGCCCGGACTTGCTCCACATTAGTACAAGAAGCGGCGGTGTGAGATTGAGAGCCGCACTCTTGACAAGGTGGGCCGGCGGACTTGAAGTAGCTCACTTGCTTCTTGAGCTTGTTGATCTCATCTTGCATAAATTGAAACTTCACATCTTGATCAATTGGCTCACTATTAGGATCATAGAGCTTCTTTGGTGGAATCCGGATGGCTTGTTGGGTCCCGTACATGGCATCATAGTTGGTGAGTTTGTCCATGAGACCCCATGCCTCGTCGGGATCCATCTCAATGAAACCGCAATCGCTGTGGAGGTTGATGCAGTCTTTTGTTGCGACATTTATCCCTTGAAAGAAGATTTCTTGAAGGACATAAGGAGGCTGTCCATGAGTAGGACATTGCCGAAGAAGCTCCTTGAATCTCTCCCAAGTTTCAACTAATGTCTCGTTGGGAAGTTGGTGGTAGGAGGTGATGCGCTTTCTTAGCTCGGTGGTCTTGACCGGTGGAAAGAACTTCGTCATGAACAACTCGTGCAAAGCTTTCCATGTGGTGATAGACCTAGCGGGCAAACTTTCGAGCCAATGAAGAGCTTTCCCGCATAAGGACCATTTGAACTCCTTGAGGAGAACATACTCTAATGAGACACCATCGGCGGCGATAGTGTCACATAGATCGGTGAAGTTTTTGATGTGCTCCATGGGGCATTCGGTGGGATTGCCTTCATATTGAGATCTTTTGATGAGAGTGATGAAGTGGGACTTGATCTCAAAAGCGCGCTCAATTGCCGGGAGCACAATAGCGGACTCGGGAACCCTAAGCTCGGGATGCATGTATTGCTTAGCGTTCCTCGGAATAGCATCAAGTTGTTCTCGGAGGCGGGCGGCCGCCTCTCTTTCTTGCCGCGCAGCTGTGGCTTGAGCATCACACTCCATTTGCATACGCTCCATTTGAGCGCGAAGTTCAGCCATTTGATGAGCAAGAGCCTCAGCGTCGGCCATTGCTTTTCGTTCTCTTAGTCTTCGACGAAGGATCCTCTCTATTTCAGGATCAAAGGGGAAATGGTCAATTACCCTTCGTGAACTAGAGGGCATACACCTGCGTACAAAACACTAAAGAAACGGATTAGTAACAAAATAGGGGTTCGGGCTAGTCCCTCACCCAAAAGAAAACTAGACTTGGAAACTAAACTAACTCCCCGGCAACGGCGCCAATTTGTCGCGATGCGAATCTCGAACAAATAAATTTGTCAAGACCCCGCTGAGTATAACGAAGTCAGGATCGTCCACGAGAGTTAGTAGATCTATAGTCTAGCAATCAAACTACGAAGGCAAAACAAAACAAAACAAAGCGAAACGAGCAAACAAACACAAAACACACGTCTCAGGAAAAGGTCGAAGCCGACCCTAGGGGGGGTCTCGGCCGACCTATAGCAGAACTTCACAAACACACGGGAAACAATTACAGAGGAGGTCGCAGCCGACCTGCAACTGGTCGCGGCCGACCTTTTCTGCGCACGGAAATGGGTTTGTAAAATCAAGGAAATACAACTAGGGGCGGGGATTCACCACAACACGAGCATGCATCAAAACAATGATAAAGGACCAACTTTACTCATAATCTCATGGGTGACTTCCGTCACAAAAGAACACATCAAAACCTCTATTTCCATAAAGGAGCTAACATGCAATCCAACTTGTCTTCTCAACCCGGATAGTCCACATTCACAACAAAACCCTTCAATTAGGTTGCAAACAAGAACATTCCCTACTTTGTCAAGGGTTTTAAGCATACAAGAGGGATTTAGGGGCAGAGATTTCAAGTTAAGCATGGATCCAAACCTCAAGGTCTTGAATGCACTTTCATGGTGGGTGTCACCCCAACCCTAGCAAGAGGACTACTCACACATAATTAAACTCACAAACAACCAAAGAGAAGGGAAGATCATCATCCAAAGCAAACAACTTCAATTAATTTCAAGATCCAAGCTTACAAACTTTTACAACCCACAAGGTTTCTTCACACCATTGTCCTCTTCTTCCTTAGAACAACAAGTGAAACAAGCTTTCTTCTCCACTACCTTCCCCTTACACAGACTCTCTCTCTCTCTCTCTCTCTCTCTCTCTCTCTCTCTCTCTCTCTCTCTCTCTCTCTCTCTCAGCTTCCCCTTCTTCTTCTTCACGTTTCCTTCTTCTTCCTTCTCCTTCTTACTCTCAGCCAACTCTCCTCTCTCCCCCCCAACCTTTGAGCCTTTTCCAAGAAAAGAAAAGCTCTCTAGAAAAGGAGACAAAATGGGGGTTTTGTAGCAACCCACAAAAGTCAACAAAACGAACCTTCCTCCTCTGCCACAAGTCTGCAACAGCCGCCCACTTTCGGAGTTCGAAAATCCCGCCAAAAGGGCTTTCTTGCGCAGCACGGATTTCTCGGGCGGTATTGGTCAAGGTCACGGCCGACCATATGGGGGTCGGCGCCGACCTACTGTAGAAAGTGAGATTTCCATCGTTTTTGTTCCGTTCTTGCTCCAGTTGCTCGGTCTTTTGCTCGACGTTTCTGCCTTTTTGCTCTTTGATTTCCTTGAGTTCCTTGTACTTCTTTGGGGCTCCTTTGGCTGCAACTTTGGATCTTGATTTTATTGACGACTTGACTCTTGCAATCTAACGGTTCCTAGAAAGCTCCAAAAATGCACGAAAAACTTCTCCAAAAGGCTGCATATACCTACACAACACAAAACAACACACAAACGACTCCAACCCTCGAAAGAGAGTTGAAATCTTATGCAAAACACACAAACACAAAGGAAAATATGCAAAACAAACTAGGAAACAACCTATGAAAATCAACTAAAAAGCGCGACATCATGTTGTTTGCATGTTTGGGATTTATTTTTAATAAGGTAACAACGACTTTGCCCGAGTCACTTCTCCTTAGGGACTCCTTCCGAAACCTCCTCAAAACATGACAAATTACCTACAAAATACAACAAATTCGCATAGTCTCCGAATCTCATAGAAAATCGGAATCTAAACTAAAGAGGAACAAAACTAGCAAGGAAAGGAACAAAAGACACCTATTTACATAGGAAATTAACCACTAAAACACCACCAAAATGAGAGACATCAGAATACCCCGTACTTAAACTTGCTTGTCCTCAAGCAATAACAATGTAAGCAAGACCGAAGCATAATCTTCAAGTAAAGCCTCATATGAAAACACAATCAAATACAAGCGATAGATATGCAAGCAAGATTACATCATCACACATGATCAAGTGTTCAAGGAATGAAGTTAGTTGCAACCAAGCCTCACTTTAGGGACATGAAAATGTGTATCACTCATCATGTTTTTAGGTATAGCAAGGAACACTCAAACTCAAATATCATGCAAGTAAAGACTTTACTATTGAAGCTAATATCACCAATTCCTCCACCTAGAGATGCCTATTACAATGCACACAAAGAATATGAACTTGGCTCAATGGAGGACCTCAAAGAGGTTCCATTCGGCCGGGTTGTAATGGGGCTTTTGGTATTTCTCAAGGTGGGAATCATTTTGGTCTTGTGGTGCTTACAATGGGGATTGAACTTCCTAATCTCACCAACTTCACCAATTTGTTCCTCTTTCAACTTCACTCACCCAAAAGACTTTGAATTTTCTTCTCTCAACCCACTTTTTCACTTAACATTCCACTTCATCTTTGCACTTAGGCTTTTTGTTGGATTTTTCACACTTTTGCACATAGGATCGACTTTTGATTCGGGCTATTTTGTATAGGTTAACTCTTGTATTTTAGGGCTATATTGAGAGTGTTTAGGTTAGATTTGAGCATTATTGTAATACGAAAACCGAAGACACAAGAAGTTAAGAATCAAGAGTTTTAAGGCGTTTTGAGCTGTCTTCCCGACACCTCTTGCTTGCGAAGGCCATATCTGGAGCTTCGGTGTTCGGATTGAGCTGATTTTGGTGCCATTGGAAAGCTAGCTCGAAGGGCTTCAATTAATAGTTGTATACCGAAGTCAGATTCCAAGCCAAAGATGGTCAAAACAGCTTCCGAAGTGACGCCAGAGGTTCTGTCCCGATACCGCGACCGCGGAATGACCCACCGCGACCGCGGTGGCTGCCGAGAGACAAAGTTCTTCTCTGTCGTAAAAGCGCGGGCGCGGTGGAGACGACGCGACCGCGGTGATGCCGAATCCGAAATGGGCCGAAATCTTTCTATCTTGTTTCCTTTTCTATCTTTTGCCTCTTTCCTTATCTATCTCGGGGAGCTTGTTCCTTGGTCTATATAAGGAGGAGTCTGCCTTAGGTTTTATTCCACATTTCAATTCATAATTCAATTCTTTGGCTTAGCATAGTTTTGGAGAGCTAGTCTCTTTGGGTTTGTTTAAGGGAGAAGCTCTGATGTATGAACTCGTGAGGTTTTGGTAATTGATTTCTATCCTTTGGTTGATATTGATACTCTTGTGCTTCATCCCATGATCTATGATTGATTTTATGAGCCTGATCAACTTGTTTGATTGACTTAGATCTATCGTTTGATTTAGGATTGGTTGATTTCTATCCTTTGATTGATATTGATACTCTTTCTACTACCTTCTATTTCTTTTCTTTTCATCCACCTTTGTAGTTCCATTCTTTTGGCTATGTTCAAAGCCTAAGTATGGGGGAGCTTTGTTCCCCCAAATAGCATCATTGAGGTTCGAGTTCAAGAGCTCTGTAATATCCGTAAATTTTATAAAAATGGATTATGAAATTCTCCTTAGTTTTATGACTCAACTTTGTCTTTGGAACGACATGAAAAAGGGCAAAGGATACCCGATTAACCGTATAACGTTGGATAACGTTAAACGGAACCTTTAACTTCAAAAATTCATAAAACCTTCGTTAGAGCTCAGAATCGAGTGATTCCAAATCCTAATGGTAGATAAATGAGTCTAGTTTCATCCCACAAAATTTGAGGCTATTCTGATAAGCATCGAGAATGTTATGGCAATTTTACTGATGCACTATGCAGTCCCAGGAGGGCAGCGAGCGCCGCCAACAGAGGCAGCGAGCGCCGCCTTCTGTAGCAGCAAGTTGCCGACGTGACTCTTTTATTGTGGGCGCCGTGGTTTCACCTCCTGCAATGGTATTGCTTTGGGTCACTTCTCCTTGCCTTTACCTCACTTCATCATCAATGTATTGCATCATTTCAACCGAAGATCATCATCACTTTTGGATCAAAGTCAACTTCTGAAAACTATAAATAGGGTTGTGTTGGTGAAGGATGAACACACACCAATCTCTCATCTCTCCCTCTGAAACCTCTCCCACTGTAAAGATCTCGTGTTCTTCTTGCTACTGTTGGCAAAAGCTCGTCGAAAGGTGGCCGGAGTCGATCGGAGGAAGCTTGCAAAGTCGCGCCGTCTTCACTGCAGGAGGCAGCGACCGCCGCCAACAGGGGCAGCGACCGCCGCCAGCAAGCAGCGACCGCCGCCAGCAGGGGCAGCGACCGCCGCCAGCAGGCAGCGACCGCCGCCAGTGCCCAGCTTGCACTTTGTTGTCGAGCTTCGTTCCAAGCCATTTCCCGGGTCGCTCTTCGCTCGTGCCTTGCCTTGTTCTTGTGTCCTCATCGTTACCTTGTCTCGGTATTGTCTTCGAGCCCTTTGATATATTTTCGACGTCGTTATTATCGCCAAATTTTGGGATTAATATTATTATTAAAAGGAGTAATAATATTAAAAAGGAGTATTAAAGGACTAATACTCGATAAATTCCCTTAAGAGGTTCGAGGGAAATTTTGGGCTTCGGATTAAGTAAATGAGTTATAGTAATTCTTTTACTTGATTATTTGTCGATCCCGACTCTAGTTTACTCCTCCGCTGTAGAAGTGCCGTCCGGGTCATCTCTCGATTTGCGTGCCAAGGAAATCTACTTTAAGGCAAGTGGATGGTTCTCCTTTTTCATTACTCGATAATCGTGAAATTGCTTTCCGTTATCAAAATAATCGTTGGGAACAAACTTGTTTGCTAATAATTTGATTAGGATTATTATGCTTAGAATTAACGACCATTGTTTTCAATATCGCACGCGCTAGTACATGGACTTAGGACCGTTGATGTGTGGCCTTTGATTGTTTCAAGTCTCTTTTCGAGACTTTGTTGTGGACTAGTTTAAGATTAGGAATGCGAGATTTAAGACTCTCGTTATTTCTTAATAACTCATGTTACGAGGTGTAGTTAGTGCATGCTCGTAATAATAAGGTCATATGACTAATGCTCGTTCCTTACGATGGGCTATAGCACTCTAGCTAAGTGCTCAGGAGATGCCTGCTTTCCTGTTAATCCGTGGCCAAGCTCCGAAGAGCCGTCACTTAAAATACGTTAATTAAATTGCTCTGTTTTATGATCTAATAAGATAAGTGTCCAATGCACATTAATTAATGAACGAGGATGGTTAGTACAACTTGGAAAACCATTCTAGCTCCCGGCTTTGAAAGATTCTATTTTCCACTCTGGACATGCACAACACAAATGCTATGAGGGTGGTTATAGATCCGATTAGTCGACGGAGGCTTTTTCACTGTTGCCTGAATTAATAAAGTTCCCAACAAATCTTAACACATATCTTTCTTAGGTGCTACTTCCATGTAGTATCCTACATCCGAGAAATATAATTTCTCATAAACCTCACATCTCATAGAGCCTCAAGCTATCATTTTCTGTTGAGCCTTGCTCGTCTAAAGCCTCTCTCTCAAAGATCCATATGCGTTCCGCATCAAAGAACCCTTGACTGTTGGGCATCAGCCGGTTTTCAATTGGTTCGTGATGCCCTCATGTCTAAACCTTTCTAAGAACCGAATCCTATTCTACCACTTGCTTAGTCTCGCGTTAGACTAACATCCCTTCTATCTTTCCCAACTTGGTTTGCTGGTATTTCTTGTCTTTTATGGAAATATCAGATAGGAAAGAGAAGGCTGTTTAGAAGGAAGCCGAAGACCTCAGGATCTGAAGGAAGGAAGGAAGAAGGTCTTCAAAACGTCTTTGTTTTGACCATGTTTTGGGTCCCACATGCTTTTACATTTTAATAAATGTCTTTTAAATTCCGCTGCAACTCTTTTAAATGATTATTGTAACCTTACGGGAAGTTTATCCCACTTTCAATCCGATTTACATTTATGCAATAAAATTGATTATTCTCGAATCATCTCTTTAAGTTACCTTTTTAAGCCTTGGGTGACTTTGGACGGTGAAATCCGAGGTCACTGGCGGTAATACCCTTTGGCTTTAAAATGGGGGTGTTACAAGTTCACACATATCATGAGAAGACGAGCCCAATATCCGAGAGCCACATTGAGCATTCAAGTTCGAGGAGACGTCTGAGTTCGCATTCGCTCAAGGCCGCGCCCGCGCTTCCCATACCGCACCCGCGGTTGGCTTACGGAGGTTGATGTTACTTTCGGCGTCGATTCCGCGCCCGCGCCCCTTGTGCCGCGCCCGCGGTATGCCAACAGACTTGGATTACGGAGTTTCATTCTACCACCTTTGAAGAGTTCTTCCATTTCACCACTCTTCAATCGATTGTGAGTCTTCTGATATACCTTTCTCCTTGCTTCTATCCTTTCTCTTTGCTACATTGAGGACAATGAAGGATTTAAGTATGGGGGGAGGAGTACTCGCATTCGCTTATCCTAGTTAGTATAGTTAGAGATTTGCTTCAGATTTTTGATTTTCTTCTTTTCATGGAGCACTTGCACCATACCTTTTTGCATAATAATGAAAGATAGAAAAAGAAAAAGATAGAAAAAGCCATAAAAAATTGAAAAAAGGCATTATAAATCCTGGGATGATCGAGTTGAAAACCCGAAAGGGCGGCTCAGGTAATAAGCAGGTAACCCGGACCAGCATTAGGCTGGGGTAATATAAGGTTCATGAGAGTTGTGAGTTTTGTGAGCACACCTATTGAAAAATGAAAAGAGCGGTTACATGAAAACCCTTAAGGGCGCCTAAGCAGAATTGAGCGGTAAAATTCGAGTGTTTAGGATCATTCTTGCTTGGGGACTTTGGGGCTTACATGTTAGATTTGGGTAGATCCTAGGTTGCTCTACACTTTTTAGAGCTTGAGTGTTACATTATATTGTGAGGTGCGTGTTTGAGCTTCATTGTTTTATGCTCATGATTTCTCTATATTTTTTGGTTCGGGTTGTGAGTTGAGTGTTTCTATCTTCCCTTATATTTCCTGAGATCTTAGATGTGATACCTTGTTATATTTTCTTTGAGCTTACTCGAGGACGAGCAAGATCTAAGTATGGGGGAATTTGATTCGGGCTACTTTGTATAGGTTAACTCATGTATTTTAGGTCTATATTGAGAGTGTTTAGGTTAGATTTGAGCATTATTGTAATATGAAGACCGAAGACACAAGAAGTTAAGAATCAAGAGTTCTATGGCGTTTTGAGCTGTCTTCCCGACACCTCTTCCTTGCGAAGGCCATATCTGGAGCTACGGTGCTCGGATTGAGCTGATTCAGTGCTATTGGAAAGCTAGCTCGAAGGGCTTCAATTCATCTTTTTACACCGAAGTCAGATTCCAAGCCAAAGATGGTCAAAAAAGCCTCCGAAGTGACGCCAGATGTTCTATCCCGATACCGCGACCGCGGACTGACCCACCGCGACCGCGGTCGCTGCCGAGAGACGAAGTTCTTCTCTGTCGTAAAAGCGCGGGCCCGGTGGAGACGACGCGACCGCGGTGATGCCGAATCCGAAGCGGGCCGAAATCTTTCTATCTTGTTTCCTTTTCTATCTTTTGCCTCTCTCCTTATCTATCTCGGGGAGCTTAGTCCTTGGTCTATATAAGGAGGAGTCTGCCTTAGGTTTTATTCCACATTTCAATTCATAATTCAATTCTTTAGCTTAGCTTAGTTTTGGAGAGCTAGTCTCCTTGGGTTTGTTCAAGGGAGAAGCTCTGATGTATGAACTCGTGAGGTTTTGGTAATTGATTTCTATCCTTTGGTTGATATTGATACTCTTGTGCTTCATCCCATGATCTATGATTGATTTTATGAGCCTGATCAACTTGTTTGATTGACTTAGATCTATCGTTTGATTTAGGATTGGTTGTTGTCTATGCATCTTCCCTATTTCTCGAAACAACTCTATTCTAGGACCGTGGACTAGTTTAGGGAAGAGTATTCAATGGTTTAATTGTGCATGAGACTCATAGTTTGATTGTATGATTTGATTTCCTAATATCCTTGTTCTCTATGCTAATTCAAGGTTTAAGCGTCCTTGCCTAGGGTTATAGAATTGCTTGGACCGTGGACTTGCGATTGTTAATGATCAGGATAGGAATTAATCATAGGTGTGAATGAAATCAATGGATGAATCTATGATCGAGTGATTATTTCATGAGTGGATCCTTTGAATAAACCTGCTTCTTATCTATTTGTTTATTTGTTTGTTATTTGTTTCCTAGGTTAGTTTAGATATCTCTTTGATTTCCCCCCATATTTTTAGTTGATAATTATATTAGTACGAGAAGCCTTAGTTCTCTTGGGTTCGACCCCTTACTTGCTTACTATACTTAGTTTGTTTGTTTGGGTTATTTATCTTTGATCTTGGCACGACGACTTTAGCCGAGTCAACTTTGAACACACGTCGGGCCCGAGGTCACCTTGAACTCGGTCGGACCCTTTTCTTCACATAAGCTCTTTTGCTTTCAATCCACTACTTTCTTTCTTTTTCACTTTTTGCTCAACAAAGATGCACTACCCACTTGATTCATAACTCCATTCTTTGCCCTTTCACCAAAGAGAATCTCAACTCTCCAAATACATTCCCAAACCTTCACTAAAGTCCAATCCCATAAGGGTCAAGTCATATAGGCTAGGAATCATAATTTTTGAGGAGTTTCAAACAAAGGCTAGGCTAAAAACGGGGCTACAAACAGTGGTTTATCTTCAAGGTAGGATATGGAACATTTTGTGACTAAATGAAATAAAGTTCAAATCAATGTGACAATGAATAGAACAAATCTCATATTGGTCTTGGAAAATAGATAAACACCGCAATAGCAAGTTTTACTAAGCATGCATGAGCGAATTCACACAAGAAACATGAGGGATATGCAATAATGAACAAGCATCCCTAAAATGGCCAAAAATCATCTCACAAGGTTCACTCAAACTTAGTTGCATCAAAACTCATCCTAGAACTAATGTGCTCAATAAAAACATGCAAGATATCACATCACATCAAAAGCAACATCACTTAGAGCCTAAACCATCCAAAAATATGCAAAGGACATTACATGCTCACACCATCATTAGCTCCGTTTAGACATCTAAGATGGGAATTCCTAGTCTAAAAACAAAATCTTTTTGACATTTTTAACCGAAAATTTTCAAATTTTTATGGATTTTTGCAAAAACATTTCTCAAAACAAAACCAACTCATCCATTCAAACCATATCAAACATCATTCATGAAACATACCATGCCACTATCCAAAAGAAAACATCCCAAAACAAACTAAGAACAAACATAAGAAACCAACACATGAAACTATGAGCAACTAAGCCCACCCCATACTTAGAATTTTGATGTCCTCATCAAAACAAAGAAATCAAAACTCAAAATAAAAGAGAAGAGAGTTAGAGAAGCTCACAATTTCTTATTCTTGAATGGCATGTCTAGATTTAGTTGGAAGGACGCCCTCGGCGACTTCCTCTTTGGAGCCATGCATGTCTTTCCCGCTCGTACACTTGGGCTTGGTAAGGATCTTGACTTGGTGGTTGGAGTTGAGGTGTAGGGCGCATCCATGGGTCCTCTCAGGAAGGGTAATTCCCGACCATCCAATCGTTGAAAGCTCTCTTGAACCTTTCACCTTTGGTCCTCCACCGTCCTCAAATCGTCCACTTCATGCCTCGTGTAAGCAAGATTCTGGTTCATTTCCTCATATTGAGCTTGGAAGACTTCTTGTTGTTGGAAAAGTTGTTGTTGTTGAAGGTTGATTTGGTGGGCCTCTTGAAGCATGCTTGATTGTTGGAGTTGAAGGTGAGCCATTTGGTTGGCTAGAAATGTCATGTCCACCGGTTGTTGAGGTTCGGGGAAGACCATTCCGGGCCCATACCATTGGGCATAACCTTCATACCCTCCATATTGCGGTTGCTCTTGCCTAGCTCCGCTCCCTTCGCCTCTCTCAAAACGACTCGGGACCGACTCGGGAATATAGGTATCGGACCGACTTTGGTGGAAGTCAGACCCGAGGTGCCCTGCATCTCGGTCTAGAAGTGTTGGCGCTTGGTCTTTTGCTTGGAGGTTGGCTAGCAAACCTTGGTAACCTTCATCTTCTTCGGGAGGCGTGTCAACATCCATGGCTTCTCTTCAAGCAAACTCAAAGTTGTTGGGCTCATCATCGGACTCCGGAGAAGGTTGGGGAGTGGTAAAGCGGATGTGTTGAGCTCGACGTCGACACTCCCATGTCCCTTCCGGTTCACCAAATGGGTTCTCCTTCCCGGCCCAAACTTGGAACCAATTGTAGTAGCTAGTAAGGTCGAAGAGCTTTGGACCTAAAGGAATGGCCACCTTGTCAAAGTTTGAATGAGGTGCTAGATGGGAGGTGAGGTCAATGGTGACCTTCTCTTTGATGATGTTGGCTTTCTTGAAGTATTTAAGGTTCATGTATTCCACTCCGTTCGGCGCCGGCGTGTACTTGGAGAGATCAACTTCGAGACGACTAGCCAAGGGGGCTATCATTCCACCGAAGTAAATCTATGAGGAGCTTTGGAAGTCCCTAACCATTTTGACCCACTCCCAAGTGAGGTTCAATGGCTTGTCGGATTGGAAAAACATTTCATAGAGTAACATAGCTTCCTCCTTCATAGGCTTGCTTAGCTCGTGTCCGGCAAAGATGGCGCACCCCAAAACACGGATCATGACCCGGAAGAGAGGACTAGCGATCTCATTCGTTGAAGCTCCTTTCCTCATCTCATTCCTCCCCGCTACATGCCTCCATAGGTAGTTCACCTTCTCATTGTCCACGCAAGCTTCCTCTTTTGGAAAAGGGAACCCGAGATAGTGCGCCAAGTTCCGAAGACTAAACTCTTGTGTCTCATTTCCCAATTGAAAGGTGATGATGCCTTCACTATCCTCCACGTCTTCATATGTGCAATTGAACGTGGCCATGAACTCCGATGTCAAGGCGGGATAGTGTGGGTTGTCCCACCTCAACATCACATCAAGTCCTATATAGGAGTAGCATTGGGGAAGAGCTACATCCATCCCCATCTTCCGTATAGACTCTCAATCTAGCCATCTTGTGTGGTGGGCTAGCTCCATGTACCGAGTATACCTCTCGGCCACATCATCATCATCATCAAGTCTCACATCATCCATCTTTGGTGCTTTCTTTGACTTCTTTAAGGGCCTCTCCATGTGAGAAGAAGATGCATGGGAATCTATAGTACCTACACACACTCAAAGCAAAAGACTACAAGATAAGATCTATACAACCTTTACAATATCACACATTGACTCGGGAAAAATCATTGTTCCCTTATCAAAAATAAACCCAAACACACAAACTAAGTATAGTGAGCAAGTATGGGATCGAACCTTAGAGAACTTGAGGTATTTAGCCTAATATTTGTATCAACTAAGAACAAAGAGGGGGATTTCAATGAGAGAGTTTCAATCACCAAAGCAAGAAGACAAATCGACAGTTTCACAAGATCAATCAAAGTACTAAAGACAGGTTCATTCAACAAATCCACTTTAAGAGAGTCGTTTGATCATTGATTCACACCAATTCCTTTTAATCCAATGGTTAATTCCAATCCTAATCTTGACTAATCTCTTGTCCACGGTCCAGGAGATACTTAACAATGACAGAGGACGCTCAAATCAATATTAGCATTAAGAACAAGGATATGTAGGATGCATGCAAGAGAAATCAAGCTACGAGTCAATTTCACAAGCAAACAATCAATTCTCTTCTTAAATCCTAGTTGCATAGACAACAGATCTAGGTTTAAGTTGTTTTCACAGAATAGGTTTGTCCACGGTCCAAACCCGTCCCAACAATAGAAAATCAATCAATTCAATAGGTTAATTACTCCTAGAGAAACAATCAATAATCATAAAATTAAGCACAAGAGAATCAATAATAATCAAAGGAATAGAAAAAGGATTTAGAATCTCACAAACTTGTCAATTAAAGCTTCATTGATGAATAAGTTCTCCATAGTTCTCACAAAACTCAAGTCTTCAAAACAAAGGTTCCAAGATACCAAACAAAACAAACTACAATCCCTTAAATACTGTCTTGGAATGAAAGCAATGTCCGAAAATAAAATAAGATAGTAGGAAAGTCGGCCCAAAGATAGCTCCCGCATCTTGTTGAAGTCGGTAGCCACCGCGACCGCGCCTTGACCGCCGCGACCGCGGCCTTCGCCCAGTCAACAAGTCTTCAATCCGCTTCTACCGCGCCCGCGGTAATGGCACCGCGCCCGCGGCCTTCGGGTCTTCAATAGCCTGCTTCTGCCGTCTCACCGCGCCCGCGGCCTAGGACTCGCGCCCGCGGAAAACGTGCAGAGATGAATCCGATAAAATCTTCACATTGCACACTTTTGAGTCTTTTGCCAAAATGTAACACTAAAGCCTAAAACTTAGCCTAAACCACTCAAAAGTCTCCTAAAAACATCAAGATAAGGCATAGGAAAGATGGTGAATCAAATTCCCCCATACTTAGATCTTGCTCGTCCTCGAGTAAGCTCAAAGTATATCAACAAATCAACTCATCAAAAGATCTCAGGAAGTAAAGGGAAATAAGACAACCATAAACTCTCAGCTCACAACCCGAACCCATGTAGAGAAATAATGAGCAAAACATGAAAAGCTCAGCACACACCTCACAAAAATACATCAAATCACTCAAAGCTCCAAATCATGAAAGAGCAATCCTAAGGATCTACCCAGCATCTATAATGAATCCCCAAGCCCCAAAGTAGAATGAAATCCTAGACACTCCAATTTTTCCGCTCAATTCTACTTAGGCGCCCTTTCGGGTTTTCACCTAATCACTCATTTCATTTTTCAAAGGGGTGTGCTCACCAAAACTCACATCTCTCATAAACCTCTTTTTACCCTAGCCTAATGCTGGTCCGGGTTACCTGCTTTTTACCTGAGCCGCCCTTTCGGGTTTTCGACTCATCCCAGGATTTTCTATGCCTTTTTTCATCTTTTTGGCTCTTTCTTTTTTTTTCATTTTTTTTCATATTTCTGATTTTTTTTTTTTCATTTTCATTTTTTTCGGAATGGAAAATAACAACTGTACATATATACATCAGTGAATACTCTCCCCCATACTTAGACCCTTCATTGTCCTCAATGAAGATTAGAACAAGAATTAAAGTAGAGGGAAGAACAGAAGACTCACTGAGAAGGAGGAGAAAAGAAGGACTGACTGCCCGAAGGCGCAGCAGGATAGGAAGGGAAGATGCTCCTGAAGAACTCCTCCTGCCTCTGCTGAGAAGCCCGCATATCATTGACCTGAGTCGACATGTCATGATAGAGCTGGGTCTGGACTTCCTGCTCTCTCCTCATCCCCATCATCTCATACCGCAGACCGGACTGATCCTCAGCCACCAAACCCATAGCAGTAGACAAGTCAGACTGACGGATAGACAGGTTGTGCATCTGCTCATATATATCATCATAGTACTGCCCATAAGAGGGCTCGTCAGCAGCAGAAGTACCAGCACCACCCTGAGCCCAAGCAGAAGAGGCTCCCCATCCAGTCATGTCATAGCCCGACGCGCGGACCTGCTCGTCCCAATCACCCTGAGGTGCAGCATCAACCTCCTCCTCCATAGTGACTCGGCTAAAGTCGTCGTGCCAAGATCAAAGATAAATAACCCAAACAAACAAACTAGTATAGTGAGTAAGTAAGGGGTCGAACCCAAGAGAACTTAAGGCTTCTAGTATTAATATAATTATCAACTAAAGAAAAGGGGGGATTTAGAGAAGAATCTAAAATAAACTAACCTAGAAAGTAAATAACAAACAAACAAACAAATATGGGAGATAGGTTCATTCAAAAGATCCACTCTTTAATAATCACTCGATCATAGATTTATCCATTGATTTCATTCACACCTATGGTTAATTCCTATCCTGATCATTAACAATCGCAAGTCCACGGTCCAAGCAATTCTATAACCCTAGTCAAGGACGCTTAACCTAGAATTAGCATAGAGAACAAGGATATTAGGAAATCAAATCATGCAATCAAGCTACGAGTCTCATGCACAATTATACCATTGAATACTCTTCCCTAAACTAGTCCACGGTCCTAGAATAGAGTTGTTTCGAGAAATAGGAAAGATGCATAGACAACAACCAATCCTAAATCAAACAATAGAACATCAATCAATTCAATAGGTTCATGACTCCTAAAGAACAATAAACATTCATAAGATGAAGCACAAGAGAATCAATATCAACCAAAGGATAGAAATCAATTACCAAAATCTCACGAGTTCATACATCAGAGCTTCTCCCTTGAACAAACCCAAGGAGACTAGCTCTCCATAACTAAAGAAGAATTGAAAACCTAAACTATGAATTATGAGTTATGAGTTCTCCTCAAAATACAACCTAAAAACCCTATAAATAGTCTCTGAAAAACAATATCCGAAAATACTAAAAAGATATAAAGATAAAAGGAAACAACATAATCACGCGGAAAAATCCGTTGGCGCCACCCGCGATCGTGGGTCACCAACCCGCGGTCGCAGGTCAGGCGATTCTCGAACACAAACTTCGCTGCTTCTACCGCGCCCACGGCTGATCGCCCGCGGTCGCGGCCTTCACTTCAAATCTTCTCCGAGTCTCTGTAGCGATTCCGCGGTCGCGCCAAGGGCTCCGCACCCGCGGTTCTTCTGCAGACGACTCTAATCTTCATAAAAGCTTCACTTTACCAACTTCTGTGTCTTCGGCCTGGATCTAACAAATATGCCTAAAAGCTAGCCTAAAACACTCAAAAACATCCTAAAAACTGCCAAGATAAGGCATACAAAATAGGCCGAATCAAATTCCCCCATACTTAGATCTTGCTCGTCCTCGAGTAAGCTCCAAGCAAATATACAATCAACACATCAAAAGATCTCAGGAAGTAAGGGGAAACAAGACAACCATAAACTCTCAGCTCACAACCCGAACCCAAGTAGAGAAATAATGAGCAAAACATGAAAGCTCAACACACACCTCACAAAAATACATCAAATCACTCAAAGCTCAAAATAATGAAAGAGCAATCCTAAGGATCTACCCGACATCTACGATGTATCCCCAAGCCCCAAAGTAGAATGAAATCCTAAGCACTCCAATTTTTCCGCTCAATTCTACTTAGGCGCCCTTTCGGGTTTTCACCTAATCACTCATTTCATTTTTCAAAGGGTGTGCTCACAAAAACTCACATCTCTCATAAACCTCTTTTTACCCCAGCCTAATGCTGGTCCGGGTTACCTGCTTATTACCTGAGCCGCCCTTTCGGGTTTTCGACTCATCCCAGGATTTAATATGCCTTTTTTCAATTTTTGGCTCTTTTTTTTTCTTTTTTCATTTTTTTTTTATTTTCATTTTTAGGACGGAAACTGTACATAAACACAGCAGTAAATCCCCTCCCCCATACTTAAACTCTTCATTGTCCTCAATGAAGCTAAGAACAAAGAAGTAAAGTAAAGAGAAAGGAATCAGAAGACTCACTGCTGATCAGGAGGTGGAGGTGGTGGCTGAAAATAGTAAGAAGGATAACCTGGCCACATACCCTGAAAGTACTGCTCCTGCCTCCTCTGAAACTCAACCATCCCAGCTACAGCCTGGGACATCTCATCAACTCTAGACTCAAGTCGCTGCATCCGAGCCTCCTGACTCTGATCATAGGATCCAAAATCACGAGAAGAAGAACTAGCACCAGCAGAAGAACCCCAGCCTGAACCAGAAGCATAGGCAGTAGCATAAGCGTCCCACGTAGGATCTCCACCAGCTGGCGGTGCATCAGGCATAGGAGCATCAGCAGCAGCAACAGCCTCCTCAAAAACATCAGGAGCAATACAGAAATCATGGTTCTGTTGACCATAGAAAAATGGACGGGGAAGTCGCAAATAACGAGCAGCAGGAGAACCAAACATCCAGAACCAAGCCGACTCAGCAGAACCACTCAAGCATCTCGCCTTCTTCAGTTGGGCGACATCATACTCATGATCATCAGTCAAAGGCATACCATGATACATCTGGATCTCATCTCTAGTCACATGAGGTAATGCCAAGAGAGTAATCAGACCGCCAAAACCAATCCGCCCGGCCTTCTTGGGATATTTCTTCAAAGTGTCAATGAAAAGCTCCACCCAATCAGGCACTACTGGCTGCGTAGGTATCAAACACCACAATAAGCGAGCATCATGAAGAGGAACCTTGTTCACCTCACCCTTATCAGAAATGTCATAGCAAGCACCTTGTGGCAAAGGCGAATACAAGGGTGCGGGATCTTGTAGTTGTACTCTCCACTCTGGTTGTTAAACTGGCATCCAGTAATAGCAAACCAGAAATCAAAGAAATCCTGACCTGCTGGCAAAGAATCCTACCCCTCAGTAGGCGGGGCGGTGATGCCAAACAACCCTCTAATCTGCTCCTTACTCACCATACAGGGCTTACCACAAGCCCGGAAAGAAAGCACATCGCCATTAATAAGCAATGTAGATAGAAACTCAAGCATAAGCCCTCGGTAAGTTACTACAGACAGCTGCATCAATCCCCCTAGACCACCCTGCACAAGCATATGCTGGGTACAATCTAACATCCCGAGCGCACTCAGAGTCGGGGCATGGAAGAACTTGGTAGAAATAATATCCCTGTCTTTCAAAGCATCCCAAATCTTCTTCTGCCCCTTAGTAAGATCCCTCACTCGATGCGACATATGCAGTGAAAATAATCGAGTACAGAAGAGGAAGTTACCAATTGACGAAACCGAGTGAACCCTCTGTCGATAAACCGCGGGCGCGGGTGTACGGATCGCAGTCGCGAAATAAGGACAGAATGGAGAGCATCTGCTGGAGCTGACCCGCGGGCGCGGGTGTACGGGCCGCGGTCGCGGGAGCGAACCAGAGATCGGGACTGAACAGAGAGAACCTGCGGGGGCGGGTTTGGTATCCGCGGTCGCGGGTCTGCGGATTTCGCAGATCTGCGAACTGCACGAAGCTGTGGCGGTGGCGACTTTCTCGAGTGGCTCCAGGCTGGTGGCGATGGCGACGCAAGAGAGATTGGTGATGGAGCCGACGAAAATCAGCAGCACAGAGGTGGTGCGGGCTGTGATGACGTCCGGTGATGTGCGGCACGAACAGCCCAAATCTGGATCTGGGGGCTCGGTCGTCTCCAAAACGCCAGAAGGAGGCGGTGAACAGTGCGAGAGGGCGAACCGACAGCGGATGATGCGGTGGAGTGACCGGTGGTGCTTGCGGCGGTGCGGGGTCGCCGGTGACTTGGACGGAAGAGGAAATAGGTAGGGCCGGCGGGTGTAATGGACGAAGATGATGATGGATGTGCGAGTGGGGAAGGCCATCCGCGACTTTTAGGTCGCGGAATGGTGTATTTTTTTTTTTTCTTTCTTTTTTTTTTCTGAGTAACACACCCGCGATCGCCGGAGGGAACCCGCGGTCGCGGGTTTCTAGTACCTGTACGTCTGGGTCTTCTGTGTTCAAAACGCGACCGCGGTTGCGCACCCCGCGGGCGCGGATCTACCACAGAACGTTCTTTCGAACCTAGTACCTGCATGTTAGCCTGGAAAAAAAATTTTTATTTTCAATTTTAACTTGAATCTAAAATTCGGGTTGCCTCCCGAGAAGCGCCTTTAGTTAACGTCGATGGCTCGACGCACTCAGCTAACTCATGATCGGACATCGTCAATGACCTGAGTAATCTATCAAATATCTGCGAACAACTCTCATGCAAGCATACATAGCACAAAGATGAATTGAAAGTGAATAATATATCATTAAGGCACCGTTTCAATTTATCAAAGTAGCTAGAGAAGTTATGATCATGCTGATTGGGATGGAACCAATTTGGAGTATTAGGTGGTTTTTCAAAGTATTCATCAAAAGAGACAAATTCAATTTTTGCACTATCACCTATTTTAGGATTACTAAGTGAGATTTCATTAGGCAATCTAGCATGCTCAAGCCCTATGTCAGCAACCAAAGGACAATCAATGGAAAATAAGGGAGAAGAGGAAAGGATACAGGGATCGTGATCGATCTCAACCGAGGGCTCCACCGTAGGAGACATAGACATCTCTTCAGGCGGAAGGGAAACCTCCACAGCATCGTCAGGCTCCTCCGTCGTGACACAATCAGGATCATCCATCTCATCATCCCATATCGAGTGTTTGAGTGCTTCTGAAAGACGTGGACTTGGCTTCTGGGGAGCCAGAGGAAGAAGGTTCAGCTGCTCTTGTGAATCATCGTCGACAACAGAAGATCCGCGGTCGCGGAAATTAGGCCGCGGTCGCGGATCGTCGACAGAAATTGCGAACTCAGCTTCCACACACCCGTAGTCGCGGGTAGGAGATCCGCGGTCGCGGGTCGTCCGTTCTTGGATTTTCACTGCTTCTGCATAGAATACGCGGGCGCGGCATGGTGGACGCGGTCGCGGATCATCCGCTGAGTAATCAACGTGAGCCTCTGTAGGGATTCCGCGGTCGCGGTCTGCCTGACGCGGTCGCGGACTAGCAACAGGAGCGTCATTCGTTATGCCCAACTCTCGTCCACTCCGTAATGACATGGCACTTGCATTCACCAGTGCTTGAGGAGTAATATTGATCTTCTCGGAAATCTCCCTCATTCTCATATCGATGGCCAAGTTCATCTCTTGGAGTTTCCTATCAAATAGCTCATTCATCTCCTCCAGTTTCCTAGAAACATGTTCTTCAGCTGATGGCTCGTCCGGGCAGGAGGGTGTTGTGCTTCTACTCTCCTCAGCAAAGTTCTCCACTATTCTAAAGACTTCTTGGGGGGTTTTATCTAGATAAGAGCCTCCACATGAAGCGTTCACTAATCTGCTGTGATAATGGCACATGCCAAACATGATGTACTCAATAAGATCGTGATCTGTGAACCCATGGCCTGGATAACTAGAAACGAGCCTTTTGTAGCGATCAAGATAATCGTACAAGCTCTCCCCGTCATGTTGTTGAAGAGTGGCGATGTTCCTCTTAATAGTTTCCCTTACTGGAATAGGGAAGTACTTGTCCATGAATGCAACCTTCAACTGACTCCATGTTGTGATCCGTTGGGAGTGAGGATTGTTTAATATTGAGAAAAACCAATCCTTAGCTGATCCGGTCAAAGAGAATGGAAAAGCTCGCATCTTGATTTGATCCTCAGTGATCTTAGTAGGCTTTATGCACAGACAGACATGATCAAACTCTGTAAGGTGTTTTATTACATTGTCATCAGGCAACCCACTGAATCGAGGTAAGAGACCAATCAGACTGGGTTTCAACACAAAGTCCACCCCTTCAGCTAGCGCAGGGTACTCAACAACCATCCTGTCTCCTGAAAACAACGACAACACTTGAGAAAGAATCAGTAGCAAAAGTGTGGACCGTAAGATAGGTCCACACAATAGTCAATAAAAATACTAACACTAGAAAGAAACCTAAGTTCCCCGGCAACAGCGCCAAAATTTGCTCGGCTAAAGTCGTCGTGCCAAGATCAAAGATAAATAACCCAAACAAACAAACTAGTATAGTGAGTAAGTAAGGGGTCGAACCCAAGAGAACTTAAGGCTTCTAGTATTAATATAATTATCAACTAAAGAAAAGGGGGGATTTAGAGAAGAATCTAAAATAAACTAACCTAGAAAGCAAATAACAAACAAACAACAAATATGGGAGATAGGTTCATTCAAAAGATCCACTCTTTAATAATCACTCGATCATAGATTTATCCATTGATTTCATTCACACCTATGGTTAATTCCTATCCTGATCATTAACAATCGCAAGTCCACGGTCCAAGCAATTCTATAACCCTAGGCAAGGACGCTTAACCTAGAATTAGCATAGAGAACAAGGATATTAGGAAATCAAATCATGCAATCAAGCTACGAGTCTCATGCACAATTAAACCATTGAATACTCTTCCCTAAACTAGTCCACGGTCCTAGAATAGAGTTGTTTCGAGAAATAGGAAAGATGCATAGACAACAACCAATCCTAAATCAAACAATAGAACATCAATCAATTCAATAGGTTCATGACTCCTAAAGAACAATAAACATTCATAAGATGAAGCACAAGAGAATCAATATCAACCAAAGGATAGAAATCAATTACCAAAATCTCACGATTTCATACATCAGAGCTTCTCCCTTGAACAAACCCGAGGAGACTAGCTCTCCATAACTAAAGAAGAATTGAAAACCTAAACTATGAATTATGAGTTATGAGTTCTCCTCAAAATACAACCTAAAAACCCTATAAATAGTCTCGGAAAACAATATCCGAAAATACTAAAAAGATATAAAGATAAAAGGAAACAACATAATCACGCGGAAAAATCCGCTGGCGCCACCCGCGATCGCGGGTCACCAACCCGCAGTCGCGGGTCAGGCGATTCTCGAACACAAACTTCACTGCTTCTACCGCGCCCGCGGCTGATCGCCCGCGGTCGCGGCCTTCACTTCAAATCTTCTCCGAGTCTCTATAGCGATTCCGCGGTCGCGCCAAGGGCTCCGCACCCGCGGTTCTTCTGCAGACGACTCTAATCTTCATAAAAGCTTCACTTTACCAACTTCTGTGTCTTCGGCCTGGATCTGCCTAAAAGCTAGCCTAAAACACTCAAAAACATCCTAAAAACTACCAAGATAAGGCATACAAAATAGGCCGAATCACATAGCCACATCATCAGCAGCAAAACGGTGCTCCTCAATCTCTGCATCGGAACGTAGACGGAAATCAGAGGCCCGATACCCAAGAGCCAGACCCGGCCTCGGGAGTCGCATGAAATGTAGAGGTGGATGACCAATACACCATATCCAGCCATGTACCTCATCACCCTCCAAACAATACATCCTCCGCAGAGCAGGCACATCAAGCTTATAACCATCGGGGAGAGGCTGCTCGTGCACCTCACGAATCCGGTCCATAGTTACAAATCTCAAAGCCAGCAAAGTAATCATCCCACCAAAACCTATCTTCCGGTTACTCCTACCCTTCATCACATCCCGCACATTCTTCTTAAACAAGGCCAACCAATCAGAAACAACAGCAGAAACCGGAAAACAAGTCCATAGCACTTTCATGTCATTGGCCGGGAGCTTGTTCACCTCTCCCTGCCCCAGAAACATCATAGCAATGACCTTGTGAATCAAACGCACAGCGGGATTCGGAATCCTGCTGTTCAGCTCACCACCCTTCCTCCACTGGTGCCCTGTCAACTGAAGCCAGAATTCATACATTCCTTGATCAGTCAAAGAATCCACCAATTCTCCCTAGGGAGACGAGTAATACCAAAACAATCCTTGATCTCCTGCTCCGGCATCACACACAGCTGATCACAAGCATGAAACCTAAGAGTACCCTCCTCATCAAACTCATATGTAGACAAGAACTCGATAGTCAAGTCCTTAAAGGTAGGGACCTGAAAATGAAGGATACCGTCCAAACCAGCATACCGCAACATCTCGGAAGTATATTCTGTCAAGCCCAGCATATCCAGAGTCGGGACATCAAAGAATTTGGTGCTCACAAACGTCCGACTCTCAAGCTCACTCCACTTCTTCTTAGCTCGACCATTCAGCGTTTTCAACCCATTGAAAGGATTTGGAGCCATTAATAAAAAGCTAGAGTTGATCGAGAATACCAGAAGTTCTGTCGGTAAAACGCGGGCGAGACGAGACTGGCGCGGGCGCGGTTTTCGTCCAGAGAGTGAATGCTGAAGTCGTCCGAGAGCGCGGGCGAGCCAAGGATGCCGCGGTCGCGAAATAACACCAGAGAGGGGCTCGAGCTTCCTGCACACCGCGGGTGCGGTGCAAGTGGCGCGGCCGCGGGAGGGCAGCAGCGAAATCACCCGAGAATGCAGCCGCCGAGCGAATTAAGGGCTTTTGCGAGAGCTCCGCCGGAAATTTCCCAAATCCACCCCAAAGACACCAAAGGATGAGTGTATTGGTGACTTACCAAGGTGAATCCGTCTTCAATGGTGGTAGATCCGGATCGAAGGATGGAAAACGGGCCCGGAATTGCTTGAGACATTGAACGCGGTGTGAGAACACGGACGCGGTGGTGGACCGGTGTTGGACTGCGCCGTCGCTGGCAGGTGGTGGGTCCGACGACGACGAGAGGTGGTGGGGTAGGGGGAAGGTTGGTAGGTGGTGGGGGAGTTGGTGGTGGGGGTATTTTGTGTTGTGGTAGGGAAAGGATGGATGGAGGAGAGGGGTTAGCTAGAAGAGGGGGGCCGACCGGTCTGGCCGGTCAAAGGTGAGCATATATTTTTATTTTTATTTTTTTAATAAAAAACGAACTGGGGGCCGCCGCGGTCGCGGCGGTCTAGTACCTGTACGCCAAGGGACTGCTGGTGATCCGCGGGCGCGGTGTGGTTGCCGCGGCCGCGATTTCGCACCAGAGCGTCCTTTCGGACCTCGTACCTGCACATTAGCCTGCAAAAAAAAAACAAGACGATCTAACCTAAGAAATGAAAACACTCTATCTAATCCTTGGGTTGCCTCCCAAGCAGCGCTTTTGTTTAACGTCGTTGGCTCGACGTGGATACACTTCAAGAATCCGGCTCCGGAGTGGGTTCATCAAGGTCTTGCTCATCTAAAACGTCATGCGGTACGCTCTCATGGTATGGTTTCAATCGATGACCATTCACCTTGAAAGGTTTTCCATCATGGTCAAAGAATTCTACCACCCCATGGGGAAAGACTTGTGAAATCACAAACGGGCCCGCCCATCGAGAACGTAGCTTTCCCGGGAAGAGTGTGAGGCGGGATTGATAAAGGAGGACTTTATCTCCTGCCTTGAATTCTTTCCGAAGAATGTTCCTGTCGTGCATGGCCTTAGTCTTGTCCTTGAACCTCACAGCGTTATCATATGCTTCCAACTGTAATTCTTCCAACTCTTGGATTTGTAGCTTCCGAAAGGCACCGTCCTCATCAATGCGCATGTTGCACTTTTTGATCGCCCAATATGCCTTGTGCTCAAGTTCTACAGGGAGATGACAAGCCTTCCCGTAGACTAGTCGGAAGGGGGACATGCCAATGGGAGTTTTGTAGGGCGTACGGTAGGCCCATAAAGCGTCATTGAGCCTTAAGCTCCAATCCTTTCGGTTCGGGGCCACCGTTTTCTCCAGAATAGATTTGATCTCCCTGTTGGACACTTCTGCCTGCCCATTCGTTTGAGGATGATAGGCAGTAGAGACCTTTTGAGTGACATGGTACTTTTTCAAGAGAGCGCTGATGGTCTTATTGCAAAAGTGAGTACCCCTGTCACTTTTCAAGGCCTTTGGAATGCCAAACCTGGAAAAGATGTTGTGCCTAAGGAAATCTGCAACCACTTTTGAATCATCAGTCCTGGTGGCCTTCGCTTCCACCCACTTGGAAACGTAGTCCACCGCAAGCAAAATATAGAGATTCCCAAAGGAGGATGGAAAAGGTCCCATGAAATCTATACCCCAAACATCAAAAATTTCACAAAATATCATACGAGATTGAGGCATTTCATTTCTCCTAGAAATATTTCCCACCCTTTGACATCTATCACAAGATCTACAGAAAGCATGAGCATCCCTAAAGATATGAGGCCAATAAAATCCAGCTTCTAGCACTTTCCTAGCAGTTTTATCAACACCGAAGTGTCCCCCACATGCATAAGAATGACAAAAAGTAAGGATCGAATTTACCTCGTTATCCGGGATACAACGTCGGATAACGCCGTCTGCACAATGCTTCCACAAATATGGTTCATCCCAAACATAGAATCGAGCCTCACTGCGGATTTTATCTTTTTGAGCTCGAGTGTAGTGAGGTGGCATTGCTCCCGAGACGAGAAAGTTCACCAAGTTGGCGTACCAAGGCTCGAGTTTCTGTATCTTGAGGACAGATTCCTCGTTCCGAACAGCATCCGAGGGCTCTGGGCTCGTACCGCGGGCGCGGTAGTCCTAACGCGGGCGCGGATCAGTCTCAGAGTCTCTGTGTTCTTCTGCAAGCGAACCGCGGTCGCGGCCTGGCTAACGCGGTCGCGGATCGTCACCAATCTCTTCCTCAGCTTCTGCATCGATAGCGCGGCCGCGGTATGGGTGAGGCGGGCGCAAAATCAGTGCAGAGTGCATCTCAAACAAAGTGTCATCGGGAAAGTCACCCCGAATCTGCTCATGGTTCCCTGACGGTTCCAACGCTTTTGGCAACCTACTCAAGTGGTCAGCCACCACATTCTCAACACCTTTCTTGTCTCGCACTTCGATGTCAAACTCACTAAGCAAGAGGACCCATCTTATCAAGCGTGGCTTGGTCTTCTTCTTCGTCATAAGATAACGAAGAGCTGCATGGTCGGTGTAGATGATCACCTTGGTGCCCAAAAGGTATTGCCTGAATTTTTCAAGAGCAAAAACTACTGCCAGCATCTCTTTTTCTGTGATGGTGTAGTTCCTCTAAGCGTCGTTCAAAGTCATAGAAGCGTAATATATGACGGATGGTACTCTTGCTTCCCTTTGACCCAGAACGGCTCCCACAGCATAGTCACTGGCATCACACATGATCTCAAAAGGTCGAGACCAATCGGGTGGTTGAATTATGGGAGCACTAGTGAGTGCTTTCCTGAGTGTATCAAATGCTACCCGACATTCCTTCGTGAAGGTGAAAGAAATATCCTTCTTGAGGAGCTCGCAGAGAGGTGCTGCAGTCTTGGAGAAGCCTTGGATGAACCTACGGTAATACCCCCCGTGACCAAGAAAGGAGCGCACCTCACGGACATTAGTAGGATAAGTGATTCCGTCTATTTTGTATAGGTTTACTCTTGTATTTTAGGGCTATATTGAGTGTGTTTAGGTTAGAGTTGTGCGTAATTTTAATATCTAGGCCGAAGACACAAGAATGCAAGAATCAAGAAATCTAAGGCGTTTTGAGCTGTCTGGGCGACACCACTTGCTTGCAAAGGCCATATCTTGAGCTACAGTGGTCGGATTGAGTTGATTCCGGTGCCATTGGAAAGCTAACTTCAAGAGATTCAATTCATCTTTTTACACCGAAGTCAGATTCCAAGCGGACGATGGTCAAAATAGCCTCCGAAGTGACCCCAGAGGTTCTGTCGAGATATCGCGACCGCGGATTGTCCACCGCGACCGCGGTGGCTGCCGAGACGAGAAGTTCTTCTCTGTTGTAAAAGCGCGGGCGCGGTGATAGCGACGCGACCGCGGTGATGCCGAATCCGAAGCGGGCCGAAATCTTTCTATCTTGTTTCCTTTTCTATCTCTTGCTTCTTTCCTTATCTATCTCGTGGAGCTTGTTCCTTGGGCTATATAAGGAGGAGCCAGCCTTAGGTTTTTAGTATCTTCTTTCTCATAATTCAATTCTTCTCTTTTAGTATAGTTATGGAGAGCTAGTCTCCCTGGGTTTGTTCAAGGGAGAAGCTCTGATGTATGAACTCGTGAGATTTTGGTAATTGATTTCTATCCTTTGGTTAATATTAATTCTCTTATGCTTCATCTTATGAATGTTTATTGTTTCTCTAGGAGTAGCTAACCTATTGAATTGATTTATGTTCTACTGTTTGATTAGGTTTGGACCGTGGACAAAACTAATCTGTGAAAACAACTTAACCTAGACTTGTTGTCTATGCAACTAGGATTAAGAAGAGAATTGATTGTTTTATCTTGCAATTGACTCGTAGCTTGATTGTTTGATATTATATCCTGCATATCCTTGTTCTCTATGCTAATTCTAGGTTAAGCGTCCTTGCCTAGGGTTATAGAATTGCTTGGACTGTGGAATTGCGATTGTTAATGATCAGGATAGGAATTAACCATAGGTGTGAATGAAATCAATGGATAAATCTATGATCGAGTGATTATTAAAGAGTGGATCTTTTGAATAAACCTGCTTTCCCATATTTGTTTGTTTGTTTGTTTTGTTATTTGCTTTCCTAGTTTAGTTTAGATATCTTTCTCTTAAATCCCCCTTATGTTTAGTTGATAATTATATTCATACTAGAAGCCGTTAGTTCTCTTGGGTTCGACCCCTTACTTGCATGCTATACTAGTTTGTTTGTTTGGGTTATTTATCTTTGAACTTGGCACGACGACTTTAGCTGAGTCAATAAGGTAACGCTTTGATGGTGTCAACCTTCGCCTTATCAACCTCGATACCCTTGGATGACAGTATATGTCCAAGAACAATCCCTTGCTCAACCATGAAGTGACACTTTTCCAAATTGAGAACTAAATTGGTCTCAACGCATCTTTGAAGCACACGTGTCAAATGATTTAGGCAAGAGTCAAAATCATCCCCATGAACCGTAAAGTCGTCCATAAAGACCTCAATGAAATTCTCAATGTACTCGGAGAAAATACTGACCATACACCGTTGGAAGGTCCCAGGGGCATTACACAACCCAAAGGGCATCCTACGATATGCAAAAGTACCAAAGGGGCAAGTGAATGTTGTTTTCTCCTGATCCTCTGGCGCAATAGCAATTTGGAAGTATCCCGAATAACCATCCAGAAAGCAATAGTAAGCACGGCCTGCGAGTCGCTCAAGCATCTGATCAATGAATGGCAAAGGAAAGTGATCCTTGCGAGTAACTGCGTTAAGCTTCCTGTAATCAATGCATACTCGCCATCCTGTCTGCAGCCTCTGAGGAACTTTTTCTCCATCCTCATTCTCCACTACGGTGATTCCTCCCTTCTTAGGTACCACTTGGGTGGGACTTACCCAAGTGCTATCAGAGATAGGATAAATCATGCCTGCGTTGTAGAGCTTGAGAACTTCCTTCTTCACAACCTCCATCATGGGCGGATTCAACCGCCTCTGAGGTTGCCGACATGGCTTTGCTCCTTCCTCCAACAGGATCCGGTGCATACATGTAGAAGGGCTGATCCCCTTAATGTCCGCAATGGTCCATCCAAGTGCAGTTTTGTGCTCTTGAAGTACTTTCACCAATCGCCCTTCTTGCTCCGCAGAGAGTTTACTAGAAATTATCACAGGTAGTGTTTCGTTCTCTCCCAGAAAAGCATACTTGAGGTGGTCAGGAAGTTGCTTCAACTCTATCTCAGGTGCCTGCACAACAGAAGGGACAAGCTCCTCTTTCTGAGGTGTTAGTAGCGGGGGCCCAATGGCCAATACATCATGCTCATTCCTATTCATGCTACTAACCACGTCACTCATTTCAGCAGACAATGCAAATTCTACATTAGAAGGTTTCACATCATATTCTATGACAGATTTTAATGCATCCTCATGATTGTGGTCAAAGTGGTTTTGCACTAAAGGTTCAAGAACATCAACAGAGCATAGCAAAGGATCATCAGAAGGAAATTTCATTGCTTCAGCGATATTGAATTCAACTCGTTCACCCTCAAATTCCATGGAAAGTGTGCCTTGACTCACATTAATGCATGTTTTAGCAGTTTTCATGAAAGGTCTACCAAGCAATAATGGAGTTGTATGCGAATCATGATTCATGTCAAGCACATAAAAGTCAGCAGGAAAGATTAAGGAACCAAGCATGATGAGCACATCTTCAACCAAACCTCTAGGGCGAATGGTGGACCTATCGGCTAATTGAATTACTATGTCAGTTTCTTGCAAGGGTCCTAGACCTAAAGACTTATAAACAGCATAAGACATGACATTGATTGAAGCACCCAAGTCAAGCATAGCATTTTCTACCCTAGTATCACCGATAACATAAGGAATAGCAAACACTCCAGGATCACCACACTTTTTAGGCATGCGTTTTTGAAAGACAGCTGACACTTGTTCAAGATCTTTATCATCCTTTTTAGATTTCCTTTTCAATTGTTGGTTCCTTTTAATTGTGCATAATTCTTTCAGAAATTTAGCAAAGCGAGGAACACTTTTAACAAGTTTGAGCAAAGGAATGTTAACCTCACATTTAGCGAATGTCTCGAAGATGTCCTTGTCGCTTGCCAGCTTCCTTGTATCCTTGAGAGCATCCGGAAATGGTGGTGGTGGCTTGTAAGAGTTGAGGGGTGGAAAGTTGGGCCTCACATAATCATCCACAAGTTCTGCGGTAGAACCGCGGTCGCGGTCCCTTGGACGCGGGCGCGGTGAATCCGTGATTTCGGTGCATCCGAAATCTTCGTCGTCTGCCGGATTTTCGTGGGCGCGACTCGGTGAGCGCGGGCGCGGATCATCCGCTGAATCAACATTGTGAGACTCTGTCGAGATTTCGCGGGCGGGGTATGGTGAGCGCGGGCGCGGAATCTCCACAGAAGTGTCTTCCGTTGTGTTCAACTCTCTTCCGCTCCTTAATGACATAGCACTCACATTCACTAGTGCTTGAGGAGCAATATTAATCTTCTCGGAAATCTCCCTCATTCTCCTCTCGAGTTCCAAGCTCATATCCCGGAATTTCCTATCGAACAACTCATTCATCTCCTCCATCTTTTTAGAAAGATGATCTTCGGCCGATGACTCGTCAGGGCAAGGAGGTGTTGGGCTCCTATTCTCCTCAGAAAAGTTCTCCACTATTTTAAAGACTTCCTGGGGAGTTTCGTCTAGATAAGAACCTCCACATGAAGCAGTTATCAGCTTCTTGTCCCACTCATTAAGACCGCTCATGAAGAACAAAACGAGGTCACGAGCTGGAAACCCATGGCATGGACAACTAGCAATAAGCTTTTTGTAGCGATTATAGTAATCGTACAAACTCTCCATTTTCTGCTGCTGCAACGTGGAGATATTCCTTCTTCAAGGCTGCCCTTAGTGGGACAGGAAAATATTGATCCAAGAATGCAACCCTCATCTGATCCCATGTTGTAATCTGCTGTGCATGAGGACCGCTTGATATGAGCAAATACCAATCCCGGGCTAAATCAGTTAGCGAGAACGGAAAAGCTCGCAGATTGATTTGATCTATGGTGGCCCCAGTAGGTTTCATGCCTAGACAGACATACTCAAACTCCCTGAGATGTTTAATTGAATCATCTACCGGTTGCCCACCAAAATGAGGCAAAAGAGCAGTCAAGCCGGGTTTCACCACAAATTCTACCCCTTCAGCTAATGCGGGATACTCAACAGTCATGTGTTGCTGTGCGAAATCTGGAGCACATTGTTGCCTGATCGACTGATCAGCCATCTTGTCCCCTGAAATCAACGACAGCACTTGCAAAGAAATCAGTAGCAAAGGTGTGGACCGTAAGATAGGTCCACACAACAGTCAACACAAATATCACACTAAATAGAACCTAAGTTCCCCGGCAACGGCGCCAAAATTTGACTCGGGAAAAATCGTTGTTCCCTTATCAAAAATAAACCCAAACACACAAACTAAGTATAGTGAGCAAGTATGGGATCGAACCCTAGAGAACTTGAGGTATTTAGCCTAATATTTGTATCAACTAAGAACAAAGAGGGGGATTTCAATGAGAGAGTTTCAATCACCAAAGCAAGAAGACAAATCGACAGTTTCACAAGATCAATCAAAGTACTAAAGACAGGTTCATTCAACAAATCCACTTTAAGAGAGTCGTTTGATCATTGATTCACACCAATTCCTTTTAATCCAATGGTTAATTCCAATCCTAATCTTGACTAATCTCTTGTCCACGGTCCAGGAGATACTTAACAATGACAGAGGACGCTCAAATCAATATTAGCATTAAGAACAAGGATATGTAGGATGCATGCAAGAGAAATCAAGCTACGAGTCAATTTCACAAGCAAACAATCAATTCTCTTCTTAAATCCTAGTTGCATAGACAACAGATCTAGGTTTAAGTTGTTTTCACAGAATAGGTTTGTCCACGGTCCAAACCCGTCCCAACAATAGAAAATCAATCAATTCAATAGGTTAATTACTCCTAGAGAAACAATCAATAATCATAAAATTAAGCACAAGAGAATCAATAATAACCAAAGGAATAGAAAAAGGATTTAGAATCTCACAAACTTGTCAATTAAAGCTTCATTGATGAATAAACCCTAGAGAGGTTTAGTTCTCCATAGTTCTCATAAAACTCATGTCTTCAAAACAAAGGTTCCAAGATACCAAACAAAACAAACTACAATCCCTTAAATATTGTCTTGGAATGAAAGCAATGTCCAAAAATAAAATAAGATAATAGGAAAGTCGGCCCAAAGATAGCTCCCGCGTCTTGTTGAAGTCGGTAGCCACCGCGACGCGCCTTGACCGCCGCGACCGCGGCCTTCGCCCAGTCAACAAGTCTTCAATCCGCTTCTACCGCGACCGCGGTAATGGCACCGCGCCCGCGGCCTTCGGGTCTTCAATAGTCTGCTTCTGCCGTCTCACCGCGCCCGCGGCCTAGGACTCGCGCCCGCGGAAAACGTGCAGAGATGAATCCGATAAAATCTTCACATTGCACACTTTTGAGTCTTTTGCCAAAATGTAACACTAAAGCCTAAAACTTAGCCTAAACCACTCAAAAGTCTCCTAAAAACATCAAGATAAGGCATACGAAAGATGGTGAATCACACATATAGACAACTCAACACACAAGAACGACCCCATACTTATGCTCTAGACACTTAACTCACAAAATCCAACATGTATGAACAAAGGATCACAAAACAATGGTCAAGCTAGTAAATATATCATGATAATCAAGCTATAACCAACATTCAAACTCATGAATCCTAATGTCAACACAAGAGAAAGACTTCTAGAACGAGGATCAACGTACTCTAGACATCGGGCCCGAGGTGCTCTCAACCTCGGTCCGAAGTGATGGACCGACTCTTCTATGTCGGGCCCGAGGTACCTGGGTATCTCGGTCCGATTATAAGCTCGTCTTCTCATACAAGCTCACCCAAATTCAATCTATCATGCTCCTAAAATCCAATATCAACCATTTATCTTCACCAATCGAAGTTCTAAGGAGGTTCAATCATGCACAATCCACAATTAAGAACAAATTCTCCTATTCATGTAAATCACCATTGATGCTCAAGATCCAATCTCATTCAAACATGGCAACACTCAATTCAAGCAATGAAAGCATGAAATTCTCGATGAATTAGATAGGAATCGAGATTCACATACCAAAATTGAAGAGATCTAGACTTCTTAGCAAACAATCTACTTAGAACCCAAATTTCTCCACTTAGATCTAGGGGAGAGATGAAGAACAATAGAACTTGTTGGGATTTTCTTCTTGGAAATGATGTTGGGGAAATCTTAGGGTGTTGGAACGAGATGGTAGAGGGCTAGCAAAGGGATCGAGTGTGATGGAGGAGGGGGCCGATTTTTGGGGTTTTGAAAGGGAGATGGGTATTTTTTGGGTGGTGGTTATGAAGGTGATGGGAGCTAGATAAGGGAAAAAGGCTTTAAATGGGAAAGAAACAAAATCTAGGTCAAAAGGGTAAAATTGAGATTTTCTACAACTCTTGACCAAGGTTGACCGATCTAGTCGGACCAAGTTGCCTAAGCCGGGCCCGATGTTCTGGGCACCTCGACCCGGTTTGGTTCGACCTCCAAAAATTACCTTATCTAAGCTACTTCTTTTCTCATAAATCCTTTGATTATTTTCACCATTACCTCTACTTAATCATGAAGCACACATAACACCACTAATCCACAAAAATACATGCTAGAGAGAGATTAGAGAAAGTCTAAACTAAGCTAAGGAAATCAAACTAAAATTACGAAAATAAACCTACTAAGCTCGGGTTGCCTCCCGAGAAGCGCTCTTTTTAAGTCATTAGCTTGACTTCTAACCTCAACCTTCATGGTGGATGGAAGATAGTGAATTAGTCACCATAGTCATGTCCATTGCCATTGCCTTCATAGCTGTAGAACCACCACTTGTGGTTGATGTAGGCATGGTCCTCAAGCTCTCCTTCACCTTTCTCCTCCAAAGCATAGGCTTGCACCTCTTGTACTTTCTCATCTTGACCTTCCTTCCCTACATCAAAAGCTTCCAAAGAGTTTCTAGGAGATTCAATAACATTATAGCTCACATCATCTTTCAAATCACTTAAGCATATGTAACTATCTCCGAAATCCTCTTTTAATTCACTCGAACAAATATAAGAGTCTCCCACATCAAAAGGATATAAGGAAGGATACTCTTCTTCGCTCCTTGACTCTTCTTGATGCTCAAATGGATCCACTAACTCTCTCTCTTAAACTTGGGCATTGATCCTTTCATTGCTCCTTAAGGGTACCTCCTCTTTTGTGGCTTCCACTTCTTCTCTTTTCCTCTTGGCATTCTCCTCCAATTTCAAAATGCACTACCAATTATAGGGCCTGATGTAATGGCTTTAAAGTGTTACCATAAGGTCCGAATTCATTACATTAGACCTAGAGTAATGGTTTTTTGTAACTTTTGGTCTCTTACAATTAGGGGGGGTTGCATTAGGTCTAATGTAACACTATGTTCGCCTAGAGTAACGGACAAATAATTTTGGAATTGACCATTACATTAGAGAACAATCCATTACCTATTATATATTCGTTACATACCCGTTACCATTGGTTTGATCATTACATTAGCTATATGCCATTACCTTTGTTTGAACCATTGCATTAGTTTCGTTTCATTGCCTTTGTTACCTTAATTATAATATACTGCAATTTCTTTTACATATATATATATTATTTCTTCATATTATACCTGTTGAATTCTTATGTAATTAAATTTCTAACAAGTTCAATCAAACACTTTAACTCAAATGTCAATTGATTAATTACTCAAACATTCAATCTAGAATTACAAATTCAAGCATTCAAATCCAAGTGTTGCATGCATACATGGCCAATAATATGCTACCTAGTTGTATATATATTGTGAATCAGCTAGAAAGCTCCATTGTCAAATGCAAATGCAGAAATAAAAAATAGACCTAAGCATTCAAATGCCATTTTTAATATTGATTCCTCAAAAAAAGTTAACAATAGAACTAAGCTTCATCTTCAACCTCCTTTCAACCATTCAAATCTTCTTAGCTTTGATTGTCTTCATCTTCATCCTATACAAAATGTAAGATATAAATATGCTTCAATCTTTTGGGATATTAACAACAGAACTTATATATAGATACTTCAAATTTATACTCTACAACACAGCCAACCAACATGCAATATATACCTACTTCAACAACACAGCCAGCCAACCAAACTTGTTTTCAGTCAATAAACAAGCAATAAAAAATGGGTCTATTTACAACAAATTCAATTCATTGCATGACTTCAATGAACAACACCAGCAAATTCAATTCATTGCATGTACTTCAGTGAACAACAACAACAAACTCAATTCATTGCATCTACTTCGGTGACATCTAGATCAATTCCAAAATAAAGTAAAATATGTAAATGGAGGAGTGATGACTCACCTAAAAAGATATTAGGGCTCACACTTATTGAGGTCAACTTTGGAAAAAAAAGAGTTGTCACTAGTAAAGTAGTGAGTGAACTATCAGAAAAGCTACTCTAAACACACATAAAGCATTCCAAAACCAAATTGAGCCTAGCACATGAATGGACTTTTGATACTTCACACCAGCAGAACAAAAGAATGGTAGAATGTACCAAGCCTCACACCAGCAGAATTTCAGAATAAAAACAAAACATATCATCTGCTTAATTCACTTAATCTGTCAAAAAAAAACAGAACGTCATCTATAGTCACAAATTAGAGATAGGAAAATAAGTTTACATAGCAAGAATGAGCTCTGAAAAAACAATTCTAGAATCATGAACATCTTCAAATCCAAAACAAGCAATCCAAGAATTTTAAATTGAGCAAAAACATTTCACCGGAAATATAGGAAATCAAGCACGTGTAAAAAGTGACAGAGAGTAACAACAACAACCAAAGAAGTCACTAAGGAGAAGGAAGTAAGAAACTACGTTCAATTCTAATTTAAATACAAGTTACCAAGGTTTCCAGCGATTGGACTAAAATACCATCACTCTTCTTGCTGTAAAAACGCAATACTGAAAGAAGTTTAATTACTCACCTCTGAATATATGCTTAAATTGCCAATCGTGCCCATGAAGATCTTTTGCAACCAGCTCTTAAGTAGGGGTTGTGTACTCATATCCTAGATCATGACCAATTGCAACAAAAGAGAAGTCTAATCAAACTACATGCAAATCGAAATATTTATAAAAAACACGCAAGTATGAAATTGTGAGTACCCACTGAGGAAGAGATTCATTTCCATGCTTCCGAAGAACAGAAAATCCTACATGGGTACTCGTGCCTGAAGCTGTGAGAATGTGGCAAAGCGAGTTGACTTTTGGTCTTTGGAGCTCGGGAAGAGATTCATATGGGCTAACCGGCTCAGTTTGCTACACCAGCACATTAAACATGGGCTAATGATAAGATAAATATAGATTATATTTTCCATCCAAATGAGCAATTTTGCATCCGGTTACATTATAATTCATGTAATCCCCAGAAAATTTTCAAAATTCAAAGCTAACGATAAAATTGAACCACACTTTATATCTCGTAAAAAGTCATGCATGAGCTCAAAACTCCAAGAGATTTAACTTACCTACCTCTGGCCACCACTCAATAGGCCTCCATACTCACCAACAAGCTTGTCATAACCCTATCAATCAAGAAATGATATTACATAATGCAATGAAGATACTTGTATTGAAAGTTTATTGGTATTTTTTCAATTTTCATTTGTATATGTTACACTGTTACGGCATTAACTCATTGAGAATACGTTCTACTGGCCAAGAGAAAAATGACATTCATGTCCCCATAAGATGTGCACTTTGGAGGATCTTAAGCGGGAGCGCGGCTTCGACGTGACGTGTGACCTCGGTAGCTACTTGGGCATGCCGGTGCTACACCGAAAAGTCAGCAAGGAAACCTTCGCTCCTCTCGTGGAGAAATTCAGCTCTAGGCTCGCGTCGTGGAAAGGGAAATTTCTCAGCCTTGCGGGGAGAATTACACTCGCTAGATCGGTGTTAGCCGCCTTGCCGGTTTACGCAATGTCTACTATTATTATTCCCAAAGGGACGTGTGACCATATGGACAAAATTATCAGGAACTTTATTTGGGGCCATGAGTCGGGATGACGGAAAATCCATCTGGTAAGTTGGGACGTGATTTGCAAGCCGAAGCATGAGGGTGGTTTGGGTATCCGTTCTATGGGAAATCTAAATCTTGCTATCTTGGGGAAGCTTGGCTAGCGCTTCATCAATTCGAGTGAGGAGATGTGGTGCTCTATCCTCGCTGCGAAGTATGTGCGTGAACATGGGAACGAAGTGGCGAACTCGTCGGCTATTTGGCAGGGCATTAGGAAGGGTTTGGAGACTGTAGTAAGACTGGGCTGCAAGTGGAACGTGGGGAGTGGTACTTTGGTGAGCTTTTGGAATGATCATTGGCTTGGTTCGGAGCCATTGATCGATGTTGCTCTCTCAACGATCCCGCAGGAGCTGCGTAATCTCAAACTTGTTGACTTTTGGATGCAAGGAGTGGGCTGGAATTGGGATATGATCCAAGGGCTCCTCCCGGCTAGCGTCTTGATGAAATTAGCGACCCTTCGAGTTTCGAACGACTTGGGTGCGAATAGTCTTTGCTGGAATTTTGCGCCTGATGGTAACTACTCGATTGGATCGGAGTACAAGTTCCTGAGCAATCCCTCTCCTTTGCATTGGTGTGACAGTGGGGTGTTCATGTCGGTTTGGAAGCTGCGGGTTCCGGAGAGGATCCGGGTCTTCTTATGGTTAGCCATCCGTGGGGCAATCCTCACAAATAGGGAGCGAGTGAGGCGGCATATGGCCTTGGATGATGCGTGTTCTGGATGCAACGCAGGAGCCGAGACTCTTAGTCATATGTTCAGGGAGTGCCCCTTCATTAACTCTCTTTGGATTTCGGTGGTCCCAAGAGGTTACAATGCTGATTTTTTCAATGCTCCTTTTGCAGGATGGATCCGCCACAACATTATGTCCCAGCTGGAGCTTTGTCTTGGGATTCCCTGGGCTTCCTTCTTTGCCACGGCTCTTTGGTGGATATGGAATTGGAGGAACGAGAGAGTCTTCAGTGATGGGCGCCGGCCCGGGGATGCTATCAAGTTTGTCAAGGAGTATTTAGAGGCGTGGACAAGTCGAAGCAGCAGCCAGCAGAAAACGGTGCGACAGGAGGTGCTCGTTTCGTGGGAGAGGCCGATGGAGGGATTTATCAAGATCAATACCGATGGCTCTGTTGACAGCGAGGGGAGCGCCACAGCAGCAGGGGTCTTGCGGGACTCAGAAGGAAGATGGCTCAGTGGCTTTGTGCACAACATAGGGAGTTGTTCCATTCCAGCCGCGGAATTATGAGGCATCGCTGACGCGCTCGAGATTGCTTGGAACCGTGGCCACAGACGCATTGTGATAGAATCGGATTCCCTATTGGTGGTGGGACTCATCAAGAAGCATATCAACACCTCCCACCCGCTCTTCAGCCTGGTTTCGAAATGCCAAGGCTTTCTTAACCGTGATTGGTCTATCCGGTTAACCCATGTCTTCAAGGAAGCGAACATGACCGCCGACTCCCTTGCCAAACTTGCGTTTTCCTTTCCTTTAGGTATTCATGTTTTGTCAGGGCCACCTTTGTGTGTGTCCCAAATTTTGCTAGACGATACCGGGGGTAGGGCCCTCCCGCATATGGTGAACTCTTTAGGCCCGTAATTGGGGTTTTCCTCGCTTTCCGACCAAAAAAAAAACAAGATGTGCACTTTCAATTTGATTAACTATGAGTTTCAAGAGAGATGAGAATATTTCCAAGATATGATTTGTGATATAAAAAATACAACATCAGCAAAGCAAATATACTTAGCCAAAAGGAGCACAGACTTCTCAAGTATAAAGTATAAACAAAGAATACCTGAGCTAGTGCTATGATGAAACAATTCAGGCCCTTTCACTTTTGTCAAAGTTCCCACAACGAGTTCACCCTACAACAACAATCTAAACACGTTTAGGGTGGGAAAGGCATCAAAACATGAACTCTACAAGATAGAATTAGAATCAAAATTTATGTACGTCTATCCAATATGAGCATATATATTTGGATCATATGATGGTATAGACATGATTTTAGTTTTTTGAAACAAAACCACATGCTAAAAAGACCTATCTTATTGCTTCTCCAAATGCAAGAACCTGGCTATATTGAACGGACTTAGATATCGGCAAATGAAAGATGAGTGAGAGGAACATTCCAAAAAGATTTACAAGAGAAGACTCATAGTCTTACCTGGCTAGCTACAATTTAAAGAGAACCTGTAAATGGCCATCATGTCAACCTCACTATCTTGAGGTTGAGTTGCCATGGTAGCATCTATCCTGTCATCTATGAAACTGTCCTCAAACGTATCTTCATTATGGTCATCTTTCTCATCAGCAGACACTTCAACATCCGCACAAAACCTGACAGCCAAAGGCAAATAATAATTACAAGTTAAGTAATAACCATTGTCAAAAGTTTAAAGTAGGGAGACTTACTCAGCTTGTTCTTCAATAAAGTCTCTAACATCTGGGATGGCAAATGCAGAAATCAAAGTTAATAAAAATCATTCCACAAATGTTTATGCAGGCAAAATAGACCCGGGCTTTCTTATCAAAGAACATACCTATATCGGAAATTCTTCCAAGAGGAACTTTGTAGTCCATACGAGTAAATTTCGGTGGATTATCTTTCACCCCATTGCAAGATCTGGTATCTCCAATCCTGCGCAGCCTTTTTAAATTAGTACTCCTATAACCCACGAATTTCTCCCCTGAACTCATATACCATCTCTCGCAGAGGAGTCTGAGTCCAAGCGACAACTCGTACGAGGAGGATGTCGGGGGCGTCTCCCTGGTCAAACCCGTCTTCGTCCCCAAGTCCGAGAGAGACACCATAGTAGAGCGGGAGCGGCTGCAGGCGGAGGAGTTGGCCCTCGAGGAGGCCTTGAGGCGCCGCCCGTAAGAGCACAGGCTCGAGACCAAGCAGCTCCTGGCGCCGAGGTCCATGGTGGAGTTGGGGATAAGGAGCGGCAACGGGGGAGGGGGTGGCAGCCGCAGATGGAGTTGGAGGGAGTCGGAGGTGCAGATGGAGAAGGCGAGGGTTAGGGTTAGGGGGAATCGGAGGTGTAGAGGGAAAACTGAGAAGGCAAGGGTTAGAAGAGAAAGAACACAAAGGGATAGGCTGAAATTTTGGATATTTCTAAAATTGGAGCCCATATTGTATATTTGGCGGCCTTAATCCAAAATTTGCACCATTTTAGTTTTAATTTTAATTTAGTGATCCGTTACATTCACTATGTCATCTGTTACCTTAAATTTTACATTTTTCACCTTGTAATAACCGTTACCTATGTTATAAGCATGTGTTACATTAGTCACTTAGTGTTACCATAAACCATTACATTAGATCGTACCGTTACACTGCATAATAAACCATTACACTAGGCGGCCTAATGTAACGTGAAAACAACCATTACAATTTTTTCCGTTACAAAAAGCCCGATAATTGGTAGTGATGGCCAAGGCATCCGGCTCATTTAAAGCCTTGTTTAAGTGAAACTCAACTTTGTCTTCTCCAATTTCAAAGGTCACCTTTCCATTCTTAATTCACATCAAACTTTGCTCTCGTCGTGGCTAAAAACGGTCTCCCTAGAATGATAGGAACCAAAGGATCTTCCTTCATGTCTAGAATCACAAAGTCATCGGGGACGAAGTACCTCCCCACTCTAACCGGGACATCATCCAAAATTCCCGTGGCTTTTGTAGTAGAACCATCGGCCATTGTGAGAGACATGTCAACCGGCTCAATCTCACCAAGTTTAGCCCTCTTCCAAATGCTCTCGGGCATAACCGACACGCTTGCTCCTAAGTCACATAGAGCTTGGAAACTTTGGGACCCTACTCCAACAGTTTTGCAAATCTCCCCGGGTCTCCCTATTTTTGAGGTAGCTCCAAGATTTTCACCTCGTCTTGCATTTCCACTATCGACCTCTTCTTGCTCAAAATTTCTCTCAAGAACTTAGTATACGAAGGCATCTCATTTAAAGCATCAGTGAATGGTATTGTTATGTTCAACCCTTATAAAAGCTTTAAGAACCTCTTGAATTTGCCCTCTACAACATCCTTGGGCTTCTTTGACGGGTAAGGAAGAGTTGTGCCACCTTGATTCTTTTTAGGATCGACTTTCTTGGACCGGTTTAGCTCACTCACATCCTTCTCTGCTCGGACCGATGTAGGCTCCACGTCGGGCCCGATGTTCTAATCCTCGATCTGGGGGCAGAGCAACGACTGGGGTGTCGGTCCGATGTCAGGGCATGTCGGGCCCGACATCCTCTCTTCCTCGGTCCTAGGCAGGGGACCTCCTCTGACTTCTGGCTCGATATCCTGGCACGTCGGGCCCGAGTTGCTAGGTAACTCGGTCCGACTCTCTTCCATTGGTCTTGACACATGTGGCTCGGGTAGGCTCCGACCACTCCTCAACCCAATAGCTCGGACTTCATTTTGGTTTTGTGGGGCACGGGGATTCTCCTCATGTCGGCCCGGGAGTCTCCCATTCTCTCTCGGAAGTTGAGTTGCAATGTGAGCAAATTGGTTGTCAACTTGTCTTCTCCATACACCAAACTCCTTGAATTGAGTGCTCACCTCATCAACTCGCCTCTCAACATTATTGAATTGAGCTTTCAAATCCTTGAACTCGCCTCTCATCTCTTGTGCTAATTGTGGAGTTTGTTGATCATAAAACCCCGGAGGTCGGTATGGTGGTGGTTGGGTCCTTGGCTCGTTTTGGTTGTAGTTGTTGTTGTAGCCATTGGCTTGGCCTTGGTTCCGCCGTCCATTTCCTCCATTGCCTCCATTATTGAAGTTGCCTCCATTGTTGAAGTTGTTATTCCCTCCAAAATTCCTTTGAACAAAGTGTGCCTCCTCAATTTGCTCGGCCAAGCGAACTTGGCTTTCGTTGGGACACTCTTGTGCGGTATGCTTGAGAGATCCACATTTCTTCACATGCCCTTGAGGTTTTCTTGAAATGATTCACTTGCCTCCTCAACTTGGTCACCTCATCCTCAAGAAATTGAAGCCTCACGTCCTTGTCAATCTCCTCACTCTTCGGGTCATAAAGCCTCCTTGTACCATCTCCTTGGACTCTTGCCTCTTTGTTTGCTTGGCTCACCCCGTACATGGCCTCGTAGTCGGAGAGTTTATCAAGTAACTCCCATGCTTGCTCCGGGGGCAAGTCGATGAACCCACAATCGGTGTGGAGATTCAACTTGTCCTTGGTGGCGGGGTTGATTCCTTGGAAAAATATGTCTTGGAGAACATATGGTTGTTGCCCATGGGTTGGACATTGCCTCAACATCTCCTTGAACCGATCCCAAGCCTCAAAGAGTGGCTCGTTTGATCCTTGTTGAAAACTTGCTATCTTCCTCCTAAGCTCCGTTGTTTTTGTTGGTGGGAAGAACTTCATCAAGTACGCCTCGTTGAGAGCCCGCCATGTTGTGATTGATCTAGGAGTTTGGCTCTCGAGCCAATGCGCCGCCTTGCCTCCTAGCGACCATTTGAAAGCTTTGAGTAGCACATACTCTAGTGTCTCTTCATCCATCGAGATAGTCTCACACATATCCTTGAACCTCTTCACATGCTCAATCGGTCACTCTTGAGGTCGCCCCTCGAATTGGTCCCTCTTGATAAGTGATATGAATTGAGTCTTGATCTCCAATTTCTTTGAAACATCCATATAAACAATGGCCGACTCCGGCACCTTCAACTCCGGATGCATGTATTGGCGTGCATTTCAGGGTTGGGAGTTGAGTTGAGCCTCCAACCTCAATCTTTGCTCACGTTCCCTCCTCACTTCGGCATCTCGGTTTTCCATCTCAAGTTGCATACGAGCCATGTCGGCCCTCATCCTAGCAACCTCATCATCATGTAGTGCTTGGTTTTCCTTTATCTTCTTCTTTCGAGCCTCTTTGATGATGCTTTCCGGATCACTCACAAAGTCGAACTCAAGTGTTCCTCGGGCGGAACGAGCTCGCATACACCTATAAACAAAGACACAAACAAAACCAAATCAAAACAAACAAGGGGTTTGGGCTAATCCCTCACCCCAATCACTACAAAATCAAAGACTCAACAGAAGAGGTACCTCAAACAAGTAGAACTCCCCGGCAACGGTGCCAAAATCCTGATCGGTCCGGATCGGAGGGTATCAAAATTTAAATTTATAACCGAACCTAGTTGAAGTACTGGTGATGTCGTGCTTTTTAGTTGATTTTCATAGGTTGTTTTCTAGTTTGTTTTGCATGTTTTCCTTTGTGTTTGTGTGTTTTGCATGAGAAATCCACTCTCTTTCGAGAGTTGGAGCCGTTTGTGTGTTCTTTTGTGTTTTGTAGGCATTTGGAGCATTTTAGAGGAGTTTTCGAGCCTTTCCAAGCATTCTAGGAGATGGTGGTTTTCAAGTGTCAAGTAGTGAAGTCAAGAGGAGTTTTCAAGGATTTCAAGGATGGATCTTCAAGCCAAAAAGTGCCTCAAAAGAAGCTACAAGAAGTCTAAAAGGAACCCAAGAAACATCGAAAAAGAAACCCCGAAGAAAGGCTAGCAATGGAGCAAGTTCGAGCGAAAACACGAAGAAAACATGATCCTGCTGTAGGTCGGGGCCGACCATCCTGAGGTCGGCCGCGACCACCCTGAGTTGCGACCAAAAGCGAATCCTTGCCGCCCAAGTAATGCTTTTTGCGGGATTTTTGAAATTCGAAAAGGGGGACAAAAGTGGCAGCTGTGGCAGGCTGAGGAAGCTTCCTTTTAAGTTGACTTTTTTGGTACTTCTATTTAAGGGGCTTTTGGGCTCCTTTTCTAGGGAGCTTTTGAGGGAGAGAGGGGGAGGCTTGTGTGGGAAGCTGAGGGTTGGAGAGAGATCTCTCCCACTCTCCCTCTTTGGGAGGTGAGGAGGGAAGAAGAGGAGGAAGATGGAGGAGGAGAGGAGGAAGATGGAAGACAAGGGTTTGTAGAGAGAGAAGTTGTGGAGTTTGCAAGGCTTGTAAGTTTGGATCTTGGTTTAATTTAAGTTGTTGTTTTCGATTATGTTTCCCTCTTCTCTTGTGTTGTTTGTGTGTTTGTGATGTGTGAGTAGTTAGCTTGCTAGGTTTGGGGTGAAACCCACCATGAAAGTGCAATTTGTGACCTTGATTGTTTGGATCCATGCTTAACTTGAAATCTCTACCCATAAATCCCTCTTGTGTGCTTAAAACCCTTGAAGAAGGGGGAATGTTCTTGTTTGCAACCTAATTGAAGAGTTTTGTTTGTGAATGTGGACTATCCGGGTTGGATGAAAGTCGAACCCTTCGAAGAACAAGTTGGATTGCATGTTAACCCTTTCATGTAAATGGAGGCTCTTGATGTGTTCTTTTGTGATGAAAATCACCCATGAGGTTTCAAGTTAAGTTGGTTCTTTATCATTGTTTGAATGTATGCTTGTGGTGTGGTGAATCCCCTCCCCTAGTTGTTTCTCCCTGATTTTACAAAACCCATTTTCGTGCCCAGAAAGGTCGGCCGCGACCAGTTGCAGGGTCGGCCGCGACCTCCTCTGTGTTGTTTTCCTTGCGTTGTGAAGCTCTGTTGTGGGTCGGCTTCGACCTCCCTAGGGTCGGCCACGACCTCTTTCCGAGACTTGTGTTTTTGCGTTTGTTTGCTTGTTTTGCTTTGTTCTTGTTTTGTTTTCGTAGTATGATTGCTAGACTATAGAAGTACTAACTCCCGTGGACGATCCTGACTTCGCTATACTCAGCGGGGTCTTGACAAATTTATTTGTTAAGGTAAAACCCTCTCAACAACTGGGTAGGGTGTCGAACACTCGGGAGTTCGTTCGTTGAGTGCACCAAAAAGACTTAAAAAGGGGAAAAGAAAGGTTAAAAACAAGGGAAATCAAAGGAAACCTCTCGGGACCGACATGGTCACTTCGGCCCGAGATGGATCAAAGAAGGTTTTTACGGGACCGACACTGATGAACGTCGGGCCCGAGGTCTGGGTAGGTCGAACTAGGCAAAAATGGAGAGATCGGTCTTGGGTTTTTGGGTTCCTTCCCTAACTAGATGTGGGTAATTCAACCCTAATTCAGCCAATAAGTGTTGATCCTCGTAGAATCGAGGTTGTCCGCCTTCGATCCCGCCACTCTACACATCGACCCTAGGGAGATCGATTTCCCTTTCGATGCAAGGTCAAGTGATAGGCAAAAGATCGCTTCCGTTCACTCTTGCCAATCACAAGCCCTTGATCCCTTGCTTTCACAAGAGATTGTAGCTCTATGTAGAGTGGATTCCTAGATCAAGCACTCAAGGCTATGGAATTGGGGGTTCAAACCCAACCTAGCTAGGGGTTTCCCCCATAGCCTAAGACTAATGGAATCTACTCCATAAAGCTAGAGTTATAAGCAATCAAATCACAAGGCAAACAAACCTCAATCATCAAACTCAAATCAAAACCAAATCTCATTCAATTCAAAGGGAAATCACAAGATCCAAACTCAAATCCACAAATTGTAAATCAAAACAAGAACAAACTCACAATTCTTCCCTAGATCTACTCCTTTCTCCACCGAATTTCCTCTTCTTCTCCTCTCCTTTCTTCCTCCTTGCTCTCCAAGTCTTCCTTGAGCCCTTGAGAGTGATTAGGTGTGTGTAAACTTGGATAATCCTCTAATTGTCTTCTCTCCTTTCAATTAGGGGCCAAGAATATCCAAAAATGGAAGAGGGGCAAAAGTAGTAGATCACATTTGTATGCCTTGGTGCCCAATCCACAATTCTGCCGACTTGGACCGACATGCGTGTACCTCGGGCCCGACTTGCCACAACTCGGTCCGGGTTTCCACGAGTCGATCTCGGGCCCGAGTTGCTGGGCAACTCGATCCTAGCGTCGGTCCTCTTCTCTTCTTGGCTTTTCTTGAGCTCCTCTTCGTTGATCGCTCGGCTCTTCCGCTCCTTTGTGCTCGTGCCTTGCTCCCCCTAAGGGACTCCTTCCAAAACCTCCTCAAAACATGCCAAATTACCTACAAAATACAACAAATTCGCATAGTCTCCGAATCTCATAGAAAATCGGAATCTAAGCTAAAAAGGAACAAAGCTAGCAAGGAAAGTAACAAAAGACACCAATTTACATAGGAAATTAACCACTAAAACACCACCAAAATGAGAGACATCAGTGACAATCTTAGATCTAGAAACTCTAAATCTAGATCTATGATTTTTTTAGATCTAAAGCCAAAATCTGTATGTGATGACATGTTTTTAGATTGGTAACAAAATCTGTATGTAGTGGTATGTTGAATGGAAGCAACTTTTCTTTGCGGTGACAAGATCTGTACGTGATCTAGGCTTTTCTGATTTGTCACCAAGTTTTGTGCGTGAGGTACGGTTTTCTGTTTTTCAGTTTGGTGAAAAAATCTGTACGCAGTGACATGTTGAATGTAATTCGGTTTTCTATGCGGTGACAAAATCTGTATGCGATATAGGGTTCTTTGTTTAGTTTAACATGTCACCACATTTTGTGCTTGGTGATTTTGTTTGTTTACGAAACAACAATCCCTTATAGCTGATGGCAACTTTGATTGCCAGGTGATGATAAGTTTTTATATATTACTTTTAATTATAGCCTATTAACTCAAATGGTAGAGCAACGTGCTTAACTTACGATAATGTGGGTTCGAATTGAATCCCACATAGGCTTACTAATAAATTTTAATGACAAGTTTAAATGTATTTAGGGGTGGTTCTAGGTAAGGTGATAATTTTTTGTACGTGATGACAAATTAGAGTGCAATATTGGTGTTACTAGATAGAGAGGTGACAAGTTTAAACCCGATAAGGTTTTGTACGGGGGTTTTTTGTACGGTGATTTTTTGTACATGGGGGGGCAATTTTTTGTACGGGGTGACAAGTTCATATACGTAGACATGTTTGGTGGTGACAAGTTTGGCAACGGCCGGTGGACGACGGCGAACGTTTGGTCGTGACAAGTTTGGCGACGTCGGAGGTGTGGTAGGGTGTGATGACGTCACGATGGCAAGCATTCGTAATTGTCACCATCCCATGGGGTATTTTCGGAAAAAAATTCATTTTGTTCAAAATTTCACCACACAGTCCATTTTGTTCATTATTGTCACCAATTTCGCCCACTTACCCAAATTGGTCTTTAATTAACATACAATATTTTGTGCTTGTAAATAGATTTTGCTAGAATTGTGCTAAAATGACGACTTTTATACGGTATTCCGATGTTCATAATGTTCTTTTATACCCAAATGTCCAAATATGTTATCTTGTAATACTAATTTGGCATTTCGTGCAAAGTAATACTCCCTCCGTTTCAAAATACATGACCATTTGGACACTTTTTCTTGTTTCATAATACATGTCTATTTCACATTTTTTTCCATCTCTTTCCATTTATACCCCTAATAATTATATCTATCATAATCATTACACTTTTTCATATTTCTCTAAACAAATGATTAACTCTACATTTAATAGGGGTAATATAGGAATAACATTTTTTTCTTAATATATATGCAATGTCCAAATGGTCATATATTTCGAAACGAAGGGAGTACTTATATAGCATTTCCTTTCATGAAAATACACTAACCTAACCTTTCATGAAAATTCACTAACCAATGTGCAACAAAAAAAAGTAATAACTAAATAAAAAAAATCACTAACTAAACACGAGTATGGAAATCATTTCCCATTCGTGTCAGCTTTTACTTTCATTAGTAGCTTTTACTTTCCTTTCCTTAGATTAGAAGTTAGAGCCACAAGCCGCCTAATTCTTATGGTATCTTTAATTCTAAAAGAATTGAAACATCGGAATACCGAAAAAATTGATTGTTTTGGGGTGGGGTCAAAATTTGAGAGGCCTAACAAATGCCGACATGTAACAGGATACGATTTGTTCAAGGAATTTGAGATATTTGTAGGTGTACGTTAGGTGGTTGATAACCCAGGAGAGCACGTACAGTCGATAAGGACGGAACGCTGAAACTTCATTTTGACATATTCAGGAAACTTCATTTTGACAAATTCAGGTCACAATGTACCTGGACAAGGACCGCCAACTTCATTTTGACAAATTCATGTCACAATGTATCTGGACAGCTATTCAGGGACCGCCCACCAAACAGTCAAACACAAGCACAACCCACAGAGACAAATCTTCCCTTATTCACCAATTAGTCTCCCAAAACAAGTTGCAATCTTCCCTTTATTCACATCAAACTCCTCCTTTCTACATAACCACAAATGCAGATATTCATTCAAGCCAACAACTTCGGAAATAAGATACTCGCTCGGAATAAAAAGATACACTGTACTATTTGATGGTTTTCCATGTTACTAGTACTATGTACAACATCATTGTCTCACAAAATATTTTTTTCACTTTCATGTATTCTTCCTTGTACATTATCACTACAAACAAGCCTCTCCTCCACCTTGTGTATGTATAACTACGTACATCAATGGACGATTGCTCAGTAGGATGAAGGGTCAAGTGTACCATTTAACTCACCATGATAGGAAGCAATGTCAACCGGTGTGATAGAGTGGCTCAGTAGAGGATTACTGTCACTGCTTCGTTTTTTCAGACCACTGATCGAATTGTCAAAGTATAATACTATGACAGTTATATCATCATGAACATGGCGCCTTAACCCCTTATCCAGTAAAGACAAGTCCTCATATCTCAATCCCCTTTTCCTGGCCGCTTCTTCTACAGCCGCTCTTGCCAATCGCTTTGCAATTCCCTATTCAAGGTGATTTTATTGGCTGTATATATTAGTATTTATGACATAAAAATACGGATGTGGTAAAAAATAAGTACCTGTACAAATAATAAAAACTTACAACTCTTGGGCTTCGGTATACGATTTCAGCAGCAGCTTGATCACTTAGATTCTCCCAAAGGCCGTCTGACGCAAGGATGAGGAACAAGTCCTCTGACTCCAACTTTCTAACAGATATTGCAGGTTCTGCCATTACTACAGCTCTCTTCAAAGGAACAGATGAACCAAATTGTTTATAAAGTCTGTTAAATTCAGGAAACTTCAAGTATACGTCTCCAATGGATCTTGATACCTAAAATATGACCAGTATTAGGAAGTTTAAAAGTCAAAATTTGGGCAAAGCAAAGCTCAAGATGCAGTAAAAACAAATGCTTCATTGCACTGGTCCCAACAGAAGAAAGGCTAAACAATCGCAACAAGGATTAAATAATGAAATAAGCAAGTAAGGAAGAGATGCTTTAAGGACGAAAAAAAAAAGATATCGAGATCATGGTTCCAAAAATGGCGAGATCCTGCAGCAAGGAATAATTATTCATCACAAATCAAGAATGAAACCATTTTTACTCCCTTATTTAGAAGCCAGAAACTATTAAAAAGAACCCTCTGGTTGCATACCTTTAAACTTGTTTTGGACCCTTTCTAGATACAGTTACCCTAGTGCTATTTATGTTGACATGAAGATCAAAACTTATCAAGGGCTAATGATAAATACCTGTATGATTCCCTTGATTCTCCAAAATCCACGGGTATACACAACTACGCGAGAGTCATCAGGGTGGAGGGCGCGGACCTCCATCCTCACATCCTCATTCCCAACATTATGATCAGAAGTGAGCCGCTCTGCCACAACAACAGGCGGAGAGAACATCCCGCCCTCGTACACCTTTCGGCCAAGTACAGCGCGAGAATCCCCAAGGTTCGCAAGGTAGAGCTTGTTATTGTTGATGGCAGCAAATAGACAACAAGAACCACTGAGAGCAAGACAAGGATTACTCAACCATTCTTTTCTCACCAATCGAATGAACTCAGCCTCTATTGCCTCACAAGCCTTCCTCATCACATCCATAGATAGCCCGCCTTGCTCTAGAGTCAATTCTAGAGAAAACATTGACAGGTAATCACTACTTCACATAAGCACAAATCCATTAAGAAAGAGACAGTTTCCAAATTGATTCATAGGCCTACCTGGGAGTAGCATCATCTATTTGGGAATCTAAGCATCTCCAAAAAATTCTTGAAAATAGAGAACCAAAAATCACACTTTGTAGTTTATTTAGATATCTAATCCAACAGCTTCTCCATTTTAGCGAATACTCAATTTATTTGGAGAATACGATGTTCCCTATTTTTTTCTCATCTTTCCCCATTTTGGAGAATGGGATGGAGAATCTGTTGTAGTGAAATCCACCCGAAACACCTCAAAAATCCCAAATTCTCCATTTTGGAGAAGCTGTTGGACATGCTCTACTTTCCGATTTCAATAGTTGCCCTACTTGAGCAAACAAATGGAATTCTATTGACGAACAAACAAAAAAATACACCCAGGGGCCGAAAATAAATGGAAAATGGAATTTCAAATCCAAAACCCTAAGCAAGTGAGAAAAACGCATACTTTGAAGGAAAGGGAAAAGGCTGCGGTTGAGAAAGCGAGCGGCGTCGGGGCCGCCGTGGCCGTCGAAGACGCCGGCGTAGGTGGTGGAAGGAGTGGCGAGCACTTGGCCTTGGTCTTCCAGCGAGGAATTGGCTTGGACCACCGCCATGCCGTACTCGCCAAAAGCATGGCATCTCAAATTGGTATTCCAAACAATCTCCTCAACGGATCCCGTTTCTCCTCCCCCATCTCCTCCGAAGCAGCTTTCCAATGGCCTTCTACAGAGCTCCAACATTTTCTCAATTTTTAGTGTTCTTTCTATTTGGATTTTGATTTTTGGAAAACTATACCCACTGATTTGATTTCTTCTCTCTACCGATTTCCGTGTTTCTAGAACAAGCTTTTCTTTTATTCCGCCTAAGTTGACCGTTTAGTAGACCAGTCGCCTAAAATACAATAAACTTTGAATGCTTCGCTATGTATCTATCTATCTCTCTGTATCTACTATCTATAATCTACTACTATAATAATGCATAATAATATACTATAATTTCGAACAAAAAAACTATCTATAATCTACTATAATAATACATAATAATAATAACTTAATATTAATAACTATGTACTAAAGTGGAGGTTAAAAATAATAATTATCACAACACGTGTTAATTTTATATTGGAATTGGTAAATTAATCATCATCATCATCATAACTATATACTAAAGCGGTTAAAAAATAATATTTAGCACGACACGTGTCAACTTCTCATTGGACCGCACCATCCATCTTTATTAAAACAACTTAATTTGTTTAATTGGTTAAAATTTCATTATATACCCCACATTAGAACTCTTCTTTTCTGCTTATTTCCATTTAAACTTAAAGATACTAGTTGAAGACCCGTACCATGTACGGGTAAAGATCATTTTTTTCGTTAATTTGTGTATCTACTATAATCTATATTACTGTAATTATTATATATAAATAGATTAAAATGGGAATTGAAAAGTTAAGTTAATTAATATGTATCTTTTATAGAAGGAAATTTTAAAGATAGATAATATTGTTTCAAAGATAGATATTAGATGAGTAAGAAAAAGAATAAAACTAAAGGTTAGATAATTAATTAAAGAAATTTTAAAGATAAATAATATGCCTTTAAAGATAGATATTTGATGGGTAAGAAAAAGACAAAGTTAACGATTAGATAATTAGGAAAAATAAAACATATAAAATTGTTAATCAAGTGGGGCCAGAATTAACGTGGAGACTCGAAATTCTCCGGCTTTAATATATAGTATAGATATTTTTATTTTGTTATATTTAACCTAAAATCTATCTTATATGTTATATATCTTATCCTTTTCTTATACATTAATTGTAAAACTAAAGAGAACAATACAACAGTGCATTAAAATAAAGAATATGTTATAGTCCTTGTTGGATCGTTAGTAACTAAGGGACGTCCTTCATATAAATAAAGGCGTCCTTTGGTCAGGCGTCCCTACGAGGAGTAGGGGCGTCCTTAGGTAATGCAGCGGAATAAAGTATTAAACAGGGAAATAATGAACACAGTGAATTATAGAGGACCACTCAAGACCAAGTAGTCCTTGAGTGTAAACCTCTACCTCCTTGGAGGATTTTTGAATAGCTTTTCTTTTATATTGAACGTCCTTACAGTTGTACTGGCGAGTCTTTACAGTTCTCTGGCACTTATCTTTTCTTCCTAAGTCCACTAGTAAAGGATTCCTCTAAGCCTACAACTTAAGCGAGTTCAATCTTATAAAGGACTCTATCCCTACGTCCTACAGTACTTCTTAGGACTCTTTCTCTTTTTGGGTTTTTCTGAATACAAACTGTTTTGTGGTTTTGGTTACAAGTCTCACTCAATCTAGCACAAGTCTTAGCACTGTTCTTGAGTTCTTGAGCTAGTTCTTTGTGTTCTTGAGTGAGCCGCTTTCCTCTGATTCTCTCTAATATTCTCTGAAAGCGTTAACGTCACAATAAATGCCTTGGGGTATTTATAGGACTTGGGGAAGGGCGTCTTTCTCTTCTGACGATCATGCCCTTCATGGACGTGGCTACAGGATCTTCCTCCACGTATGATGGCGGTGATGAGGAAGCTTCCTGTATCCACCTGTGTGTGATAAACTCCGCTACAGGATCGGCCACCACGTGTTGATGAACTCTGCAACAGGATCGTCCGCCACGTAATGTTGGACTCCGCTACAGGATCGGTCTCCACGTGTCCTTGGATGATCAAATATTGTCGAGTGATGTCATCCTATCGGCTAGATAGTAAGGACGCTTGGCTTTGCGTTCCTACTTGATTTGGGACTCCGTCCTTGCTTAAGTAGTCTCTAGCTGGTCCTTACTTCCTGTTAGCTAGCATCCCTAATCCTAGGGAACGCTCACACGCTTGTTGTCCTTTGTCATTTGGCGTTCTTGGATACTTGGACAATTTTATTAGAATCAAAGTGAGTTTGTCATATCAAAACTAAGGGACGGTTTGTGTGGGCACACTATCAAGTACGCAAGCGTCCTTGATAGCGTCCCAACAATTTCCCCCTTTTTGATGATGACAAACTCTTCAGTAAAATAGTTTTGGCATTGGAATTTATCATGCATGAAAACTTAGAAGCGTCCTCTAACACTTTAGAGAAATTTCAGTAAGCACAAGTTTTCATTCTTTGATTCTCTAACATTTGGATTTTAAGGAGAGAGTCGCGTCCTAGAAAACTTTCTAAGCGTCCTCTTTTATTTTAGCATGTCGTTCCTTAGACCTTTCACTTAATAGTTCCCCCTTAACACTTGCTTATTCTAGATAACTATTTTATAGCGCATCTCTGCAAAACTACACTTCCCCCTTTTGGCATCATCGAAAAGGATAACAAGTGATAAGGACGTTAGCACAAACACACAACTATAAGCAGTGGAACGCTTAAACAAACATATGCAAGCAAGCAGTGAAATAGCCATTCAAAGGAAGTAGAATTAATGTCATTACAGACCAACGATCAAAATGATCAAGTGTTTTCAAACAAAAGAAGCAAAGGCAAAACAACAAGGGATTAAAGGGGTTGAGGACGGCGATCACTGAGGACGGCGTTGGTCTTGATAAAACTTGAGAAGCTGTTCATGAAGTTCTGCCGACTTGGTGAAGGCCGAAGATAAGTCCTTGAGAGCAGAGAAGATTAGGCACTGATTGTCCATAATAGCACCCATAAGTTCTACAGGGGGATGCTGTTCAGGATTGGCTGGGGCAGGACGAGGCGCGGGACCAGAGCTAGAAGAGGGAGCGTCCAGATGAGGCAAGGAAGGAGGAGAAGAAGCCCTCATCAGCTGATCAAGAGCTGCAAAGTTAACTGGGGGCTCTTCCTCGTGAATGGGCTCTTGATGCATAGAGGCAAGACGTTCTTCTTCAGCTTCAGCGGCTAGGCGTTCTTGCTCTGCTTTCTTCCTAGCTTCCTCAGCTTCAGCCTCTAACTGCTTGAGAATGGAAGGCAGCTCCTCATTATGTCGTATGTGAACAAGTCCTTTGTTCGAATTCCATTTCAGTCCGAGCTCTTCTGTGGGAGCATTTTCATTATAGGCGTTCTGGGACTGAAGGATCAGCTTGACTAGCCCAGGGTACGGCAATGCGTGTCGCTTCCTCCCACACTTAGCCATATGTTGCATTGCAATTCTGGCAAGGTTTATGGGGCGGCGCTCGAGAAAAGCATCTATCAAAATGATATCGTGTGTTTGAACGATAGAACGCTTTTCTTGCCTTGGAAGGACGGCGCGACAGATGAAGTAGTGTGCAATGGCGCCGACTTTGCTCAACACGTGAGCCACCCTGTCAAGTCCATAGGGTCTTTTACCCTGGAACACTCTTTCAATCATAGCAACTTCTTCGTCCTCTGTCATCTCAAAACCGTTCTCTAGAAGAGAGCTTAGGGCATTGGACGGTGGCTTTTGAGTGCTCAGTCCCATGAAGGTACGGACTTGGCGTTCATTTACAAAGGCTTTCTCGTCCTCAATCTTGAAGTGGAGAGAACTGTCCTTGGACTTGTAGCGCAAGCTCTTGTAGAACGCTCGAACCTGTTCTTTATCAACTTCAGTAGGAGCGGGTCCGACGTTCAGCCATCCTTGAAATCTGAGAAGCTCAAGAAACTCGAGAACTTCTTTGTCTTTAGAGAAGGAGGCAAGCCATTGGTTAGAGTAGACCAAGGGGCCTAGAACGTATATAGGAGCGCCATCGTCCTTGCGCTTCTTCTTGCCTTTTGGGGACTCAGAGTCCTCATCATCAGAACTGTCATCAGAATTAGCCTCGGACTCATTTTCAGCATCGTCCTGGCCAACAGCGTCCTCAGAGCCTTGTATATTTTCTTGATTGCCACCAGCAGGGGCTTGTTCGGACTCTGAAGGCGCTCTGCCTTGGGACGTCTCCTCTGCGTCTTGAGCTTCTGTTTGAATTTCAGTGGCTGGCTTAGCGTCCGCAGGGACTTGGAGGGATTCTGTTTGGTTTGAGGGGGAGGGGTTTTCTTGTGGAGTTGGGAGGGGATTGAGAAGGGGAAGGGACTGATTGTAGGGGGGGATTTCCTGTGCATCACGCTCGAGCTCATCAGAGAGTGTAGGCTCGGCGTCCTTGTGAGCGACCTGGTGTCACCAGCGTCCTCAGCTACTTCAACAATTTCTGCTTCCTTTTCAGTAGGAGCAGTCTCAACATTCTTAGCCTGAACGGTTTCTGCCTCATCTTGGGAGTCTCCTGTTATATCAACAAAAGAGTCATCAGCAGGAGTCCCTTGGTTACTCTTCTCAGAAGAGCTTGAACTGGAGGAACTAAATGAGGGGACGGGTTCTGGCACTGCCACTTCCTTGACAAGCAACACCTTGGGCTTTTCACCTGTTTTGCGACGGCGGAAGGTGTGCGCAAGGGTTGAACGCTGCTCAACGTCCTCCGGGCCACTTTCTGAAGAGGGACGACGGGACCTTGGTGTCTCGGGGTCCTTTGGAGGTGAGATATGGGCCGGGGCGGAGGGAAAGTTGGCAAGATTAAGTGGTGAGGAATGAGGGTTAGATTGAAAGGGAATAAGGGCATTTGCTCTTGAAGGTTTGGGGGACGCAGGAGGAGTTAGGAGTTGGACGATTTTGAGAGGGCGAGGTTGGGGAGAGGATTGCTTGGAGAGATTGGAGGGGCCTTTTGTGGAGCTAGTCCGTTTTGAGGAGCTTTTGGTAAGGGGGGCGTTTGAGGGCTTGGCCTTTTTAAGGGGCCGTGGGTCATGGGTCTTCTTGGAGCGTCCCTCCTATATATGGGGTGGAAACTTGTCCACAATTTCGGTGGTTTTGGAGGATGAGAAGGGTTTAGAAGTTTTTGAGAGGGGGGACGAGGGGGCAGGACACTTTAAAAGTTTCTTTGTTGTGACGGTGGGAATTTGAGGAGGTGGGGGAGAGGGACTCGCCAAATGGTGGTAAGCGGGAGAGTCCCTTGGGTACATAGGGAAGTCAGGAAGGACTTGGTTATGTAGGTCTGGGATAAGATCAAGTAAGGGACCCAGATTCTGACCTCCAAATAGTTGGAAGAATAGTACGTCCTCCATCCGGCTAAGCAGGTCGTGGTAGTTGGTTTTGTGCAGGCCGTGAATGACGAAGCGTTCAATGAACTTCTCGTAATTCCTCGTCTTTACAGCGTCCTGCTTGATGTCTGGACGGTCCATGCGTTCCCTGATCAACATGTAAAGTGTTTTGGGCTTTTTATTGATGAAATTCACAAGTGATTTGTTGAGAGCAACAGGTTTGGGCTTCTCAATGGTGTGGGACTTCACCAATTTCCTTCTCTTCCCGCCGGCAGAAGATCCGGCAGCGTTCCACTGTCTTTGAGACATATTTCTGATGAGTTTTAGAGAGAGAAAGTCACCGGAATGCTAGAGAGAGGAGAGAGCTGTTTGAGAGCAGGGAAGTTGGTGAGAATAATAAATGAATGAGAGCGACTATTTCTGCCTTATATAGAGGAAGCGGTGGCACAACTGTAATTAACTCTGATTTTCTGTGCAACACGTGGCATAACTTCCCCCTTAAGATTTGAGCAATCACAACGGTCACTGTGCAAACGTTCAAAATTCAAATTTCTGACTCTTCAACTTCTTCTCAAAACTGAATTGGCGTCCTCTCTTACAAACACTGAGCGCCCTTTCAAACTTAGCAAGAAAAAATTTACCTCTTCAAGCAAACCAATAACCTTGACAACCGTCCCTGTGATCACCTTGCGAACCATTTGAGAACAAAGCAAGTACGTCCCGTAAAAGAAAATATGAAGCTCATAGGACACTTTTGCAAAGTTCTCGGCTAGGGTAAGCTTAGAGTTCCCATCATTTCGGCTTATGATGCGGGTTGGGTGATCAGGGATACTCTTTTCAAGACAAATAGAGAAAATTTGAATGGCGTTCCAAAGAAGTAAACACATGAAGTTTTAGACTAGCGTCCTTGCAAATATGAATTCAATGCATAATAGTCCTTAAACACTTAGAATCTACTAAACATAGCCAATCATTGAGGGAATAGTAAAACGGGACTTGCTACTTAAAAGTTATCATCCCCAAGAGCAACCTTAGATGCTCATAGGGACGTCTATCAAGCGCCTTAGTGAAAATATCAGCTATTTGGTCTTCAGTCCTTACATGCTCCATACTAATAAGTCCTAGTTCAACATTATCACGCAAGAAATGATGCCGTATATGAATATGTTTTGTGCGTGAATGAAAAACAGGATTCTTAGAAATTTCAATAGCACTTGTATTATCACAGCGAATTGGAATAGTTTCAAGGTTGATACCGTAGTCCTCAAGTTGATATTTGATCCAGATGACTTCTGAACAGCACGAGGCAGCAGCAACGTACTCAGCTTCCGCAGTTGAAAGCGCCACAGAGTTCTGTTTCTTAGATCCCCAAGAGACTAAGCATGAACCAAGGAACTGTGCCATTCCTGAAGTGCTTTTCCTATCAATCACATGACCAGCATAATCAACGTCCGAAAAGCCAACAAGCTTGAAGGACGTCTTCCTAGGGTACCAAAGATAAAAATCATCGCGTCCTTTGAGGTAGCGAAAGATCCTCTTGACTTCTTGCATGTGGGACTCCTTTGGATTCGCCTGGAAGCGGGCACACAAGCAAACGGCAAACATGATGTCGGGACGGCTTGCAGTCAAGTAGAGTAAAGAGCCAATCATTCCTCTGTAAAGCTTTTGATCAACGTCCTTCCCTTGTTCATCTGCGTAAAGACGCGAATTTGGAGAACAAGGAGTAGCAACAGGCTTGGACGTGTTCATCCCGTACTTCTCAAGCATTTCACGGACATATTTTTGTTGATGGATGCGCGTCCCTTCCTTGAGTTGATTGATTTGAAGTCCCAAGAAGAAATTGAGTTCTCCAATGAGGGACATCTCAAACTCACTACTCATTAAGGACTTGAACTCATCTACAAGTTTCATGTTAGTACTACCAAAGACTATATCATCAACATAGACTTGGGCAATTAAAATGTCCTTGTGAATTTTCTTAATGAACAAGGTTTTATCAATTGAACCTCTTGTGTACCCATGAGACAAAAGAAAGGACGCAAACCTGTCGTACCATGCACGAGGGGCTTGCTTGAGTCCATAAAGCGCTTTGTCCAAGTAGTACACATGATTTGGGTGAGAAGCGTCCTCGAAGCCAGGGGGCTGAGCAACATACACTTCCTCCTTGAGTTTTCCATTGAGAAAGGCAGTCTTGACGTCCATCTGAAATAACTTGAATCCTTTGTGGGCGGCAAAAGCAATAAGAAGACGAACGGCCTCAATTCTAGCAACAGGAGCAAAGGTTTCATCATAGTCTATGCCTTCCTCTTGCTTGAATCCTTGAGCCACCAGTCTTGCCTTGTTTCTTGACACGCGGCCACTTTCATCAAGCTTGTTTCTAAACACCCAGCGCGTCCCTATGATGTTTTTGCCTTTGGGACGAGGGTCCAAACTTTGTTCCTTTCAAACTGGTTAAGTTCTTCTTGCATTGCTTGAATCCAGTCAGCGTCCTGGAGTGCTTCCTTGATGTTCTTAGGTTCCACCATAGAGACAAAGGCATTGAAAGCACAAAAGGCTAAATTTGCACTCTAATACTTGCTTGCTGTTGACCTTGTTTGAACTCCTTGAGAGATATCTGAGACAATCTGAGAGGTTGGGTGGTCCCTAGAGAAGCGGGACTCCCTTTGAAACAATTGAGCAAACCTTGGATCAATCTCTCCATCAGAATCATCACTACTGTCTTGAGCTTCGTCCTCAGTGTGTTCCCCCTCAGAGAGAGCGTCCACACCTTGACGTTGCTCGCCTTGTTGACTTGATTCAGCCACATCTTGTTGAACTGGAGATTCACTATGAGAGGGAACTCCCTAAACAACACTAGGAGCGTCCACTGAGACTTCTTTAGGATTTGGAGTAGTGTCCTTGGGAACATAGTATTTTCCAGAGGACCAATCTTCAACTTTGTCTTCAGAGTCGTCCTGCTGTTGTGAAAAAGAGCGTTCTTTCTTACTTGGTTTTTCTTTGTGAGAAGAACTCTCCTTGAACACAACATGAATACTCTCCTCAAGCTTTAGAGTCCTTTTGTTGAAAACTCTATATGCTTTGCTGGTGAGGGAGTACCCAAGAAATATGGCTTCATCACTCCTTGCATCAAACTTTCCAAGCCTTTCTTTGTCGTTGTTGTGGACAAAGCACTTGCAACCAAAAACTCTGAGATAGTGAATGCGAGGCTACTTTCCATTCAACAACTCATAGGACGTCTTTTTCAGCGGAGGACGGATCATGGCGCGATTGATGATGTAGCAAGCTGTGGCAATAGCTTCGGCCCAGAAGTACTTGGGGACGCTATTTGCCAAGAGCATAGTCCTTGCCATGTCCTCCAACGTCCTGTTCTTTCTTTCCACAACTCCATTTTGTTGAGGAGTCCTTGGAGCTGAGAAGTTGTGCGAGACACCATGTTGATCACATAAGGCCAGGAACTCTGAGTTTTGGAACTCCGTCCCATGGTTTGATCTTATTGGTTTGAGAGGCGTCTCAAGGGAAACTTCCACTTGTTTGATGAAGACTTTGAACGCGTTGAAGCAATCTGTTTTTGAAGCTAAGAAAAGAACCCAAGTGAATCGAGAAAAATCATCTACAAGAACGTAAATGTACCTCTTTCCACCGTAGCTCAACGTCTTCATTGGTCCACAAAGATCCATGTGGAGAAGTTCCAAAGGCTTCTTCGTGCTAACTTCATTTTTGGATTTGAAGGACGTTCTTGTTTGCTTCCCTTTGATACAGGCATCGCACTGTTCAATTTTCTCAGGATCAATTCGGGGAAGTCCTTTCACAAGATTTCTTTGGTGTAGCTTGAGGATTGTGCTTGGTCCAGCATGGCCAAGGCGGCGATGCCAGAGGTCAGCGTCCTCCTTTGAAACAGATAGGCACAATTCTGATTTAGGCTTGAACTCCTGGTTGAAGATGTAGACATTGTTTTTGCGCACTCCTTTGAGAACAACTTTGTTGGACTTCTTGTTGATGACTAAGCACTCCTTTGAGTCAAATGTGACTAGGTTTTCACCTTGATCACACATTTGAGAGACGCTAAGAAGATTGAAGCCAAGTCCTTCAACAAGGCTAACGTTTGTCGCTTTGATGGACGGATTGAGAATGGCAGTTCCCATCCCTTTGATCTTTCCCTTGCCCTTGTTGCCAAACGAGACAGTTCCTCCCGTGGCACTACTTTGGATAGAAGTGAGATGGATCTGGCTTCTTGTCATATGATTTGAGGCGCCACTATCAATGATCCACGGGCGTCCCCTCACTTCTACCTGCCAAAACAAAGTTAGTGTTTGGCGACCTAGGCAAGGTGTTCCTTACCTGGTTCGTTACAGTAATAGAACTCTGGCTCTGGCAAATAGTCATTCAAATTAACATCATTTGAAATAGCATGCTTTCGGAAAGAACTTCTAGAACGTCTAGGACGCCTAGTGTTAGCCTTTTGGACGGACTCAGCATTTTCATGGTTAGTCCTAGCAGCTTTTCCACTTTCAATATCTTCCTTGAGTTTTAAGCAATCATATTTGAAGTGGTCTCCTTGTCCACAGTACCAGCATGTCCTATAGTAAGTACCAAGGTAGTACTTCTTATTGGGACATTGGATTTTGTTTTCTTTCATCTTTTGAGGATTACAAACTTTAGAACCTTCTCCCTTAGCAATTTTCTTGTAGATCCTATGACTTGTGGAGTTAGTGTAGTAGTCCTCTTATCCTTTCTCTCCACTCTCTAGGACTCTAATTCTCTCAAGAAGATTTTTGGTTTTCTCCCTTTCAAGTTCATGTTCTGAAGTTTTGCTTGCCTCAAAGTCGCTAGGTAGAGAGTTCTTAGTGTCAGATTCATAACCTAGACCTCTTTTGGCTGGGACAAAAACCATTGGTCTAACTTCTTCAATGATAGGATTCTTTCCTAACACCTTCACTTCTTCCCTAAGCTTAGCGTTCTCTAGTTTAAGACACATCACTTCAGTTTTTAGGGATTTGCTTTCTTCACATGAGGACTCTAGTTGCAAAGACACTGTAGCACAGTTCTCACATTCAACCACAATGTTTTCATTTTCAAGTTCAAGTTCATCCATTCTGTGTTGCATGGCTACACTTTCTTCCATGATTTTACCAATAAGTTTAATAAGCTTGGATTTAGAACAATTCTCTAAGGAACTTATCATAGATTCACGAGTTACCTCATTTTCAGATTTAGAATCGTCCTCCTCAACGACTGAGGCGTCCTCCATAATCATGTATGCCACTTATTCATCATCAGAGGCGTCCTCCATAGCTATGTACGCCGCTTGTTCATCAGGTTTTTCATCATCAGAACTGACATTATCCCATGCAGCTGAGCACGCTCCAAAGAGGGCCTTTGTTTTCATTTCTTTTGAAGTCATTCCCGTAGTACATTTCTTGGCAAAGTGTCCCTTCTTGTTACATTTGTAGCAAGTGAGTTCCTTCATTTCTGCCTCTGTGTACTTGGGACTCTCCTTCTTATATGGCATCTTGTGTTTGTTGATGTATTTGCTCCTTTTACCATAGATGCAGAGAGCCTTGTGTAGAAGAGCAAGTTCTTCCTCTTCATCAAGCTCTTCCTTTGACTTGCTTTCTTTTTCCGTTAAAGCTTGAACGCGCATCTTTTCACGGTTCTCATTCTTGTTGGCTTCCACCATCATAGCAAGTTCTCTTTGGCGACGCAAATACTCAGCGTACTCTGGTGTTGAAGTCATCAAGGCTAGATCTGTCTGAGGATTCCGTGCTAACTCAGCCAAATCAGAGTTCCTCCTTGCTTCATATCCTCTCAGCTTCCCGTAGATTTCTTCCATATCTAGAGTCTTGTTAGCTGTATTTTCTTTGAACGTGGTTCTATCAAAGTTCCACTTTCCTGTTAATCCATCAATGACCACTTGAACTCTGTTCCTCATTGAAACTTCAGCTTTTGGAACGCCCAAGTTCTTCATCTTGGTGACAAGAGCTTCAAAGCGGTATGAGTAGTCATTAACTGTTTCATTGGGCAGCATTCTGAAAGCATAGAACTCTCTCTTGATTTCAAGTTGAACGTCTTCCCTCATTTTAGCAGTTCCTACATGGAACTTCTCGAGAGCTTCCCACTGTAGTTTGGCTGTGGCCAAATTGCTAACTCGGGTGGCGTCCCTCTTGTAAAGAGAAGCATGAAGGAAGCATATTGCCTTAGCATTTGTTTCCATCAGCTTGAATTCATCAGGACCCCACTCATCCTCTTTATCTTTCTTGTCAGCAGGAACGGTAAGGTCGCCTTTCATGATCACTTTCCAGCACTGATAGTTCTGACTCCTACAGAAGTTCTCGAACCTGATCTTCCAGCGGTTGAAGTTGCCATCCGTCAGGCGCGGAGGCTTCACAAAAGAGATTCCAATAGGTTCCATGTCCATCTTTTACCTGCAACTCAACAAAATCTAGAGCGCCCGCTCTGATACCAATTGTTGGATCGTTAGTAACTAAGGGACGTCCTTTATATAGATAAAGGCGTCCTTTGGTCAGGCGTCCCTACAAGGAGTAGGGGCGTCCTTAGGTAATGCAGCGGAATAAAGTACTAAACAGGGAAATAATGAACATAGTGAATTATAGAGGAACCACTCAAGACCAAGTAGTCCTTGAGTGTAAACCTCTACCTCCTTGGAGGATTTTTGAATAGCTTTTCCTTTATATTGAACGTCTTTACAGTTGTACTGGCGAGTCTTTACAGTTCTCTGGCACTTAGCTTTTCTTCCTATGTCCACTAGTAAAGGATTCCTCTAAGCCTACAACTTAAGCGAGTTCAATCTTATAAAGGACTCTATCCCTACGTCCTACAGTACTTCGTAGGACTCTTTCTCTTTTTGGGTTTTTCTGAATACAAACTGTTTTGTGGTTTTGGTTACAAGTCTCACTCGATCTAGCACAAGTCTTAGCATTGTTCTTGAGTTCTTGAGCTAGTTCTTCGTGTTCTTGAGTGAGCCGCTTTCCTCTGATTCTCTTTGAATATTTTCTGAAAGCGTTAACGTCACAATAAATGCCTTGGGGTATTTATAGGACTTGGGGAAGGGCGTCTTTCTCTTCTGACGATCATGCCCTTCATGGACGTGGCTACAGGATCTTCCTCCACGTATGATGGTGGTGATGAGGAAGCTTCCTGTATCCAGCTGTGTGTGATAAACTCCGCTACAGGATCGGCCGCCACGTGTTGATGAACTTTGCAACAGGATTGTCCGCCACGTAGTGTTGGACTCTGCTACAGGATCGGTCTCCACGTGTCCTTGGATGATCAAATATTGTCGAGTGATGTCATCCTGTCGGCTAGATAGTAAAGACGCTTGGCTTTGCGTTCTTACTTGATTTGGGACTCCGTCCTTGCTCAAGTAGTCTCTAGCTCGTCCTTACTTCCTGTTAGCTAGCGTCCCTAATCCTAGGGAACGCTCACACGCTTGTTGTCCTTTGTCATTTGGCGTTCCTGTACACTTGGACAATTTAATTAGAATCAAAGTAAGTTTGTCATATCAAAACTAAGGGACGGTTTGTGTGGGCACACTATCAAGTACGCAAGCGTCCTTGATAGCGTTCCAACAGTCCTCATCAAAACAAGTATTAAAAGAATAATTTTAAAATAAATAAACTTATTAATAAAAACAAGAATTTTATCCTTATCTAAAAATTATAATACTACAAATCGTTGTTGCATTAAAAATATATATTATAATAGAAATAAATAATATATCATTAAAATAAATATCATAAGAAGAAAATTATATAAAAATAATAACAGATTTTATATAGAACTATTATTTTCAATAACTTTATATAAAATTTAGAGAAATTTTCCGGAAACCACCGGTATGATAGGCCATATTTCGTTAAACCACCCGGATGTTTGGATATTATTTTGGACCACCTGTATGATGGTCTCCGTTAACAAAAAATCACCCCAAGCGAGATTCCGTTAAAAAACCGTTAAACGCGCATGGCCACGTGGCATTCTAATATTTTTTATTTCCTTTTACACATTTAACACTTAAAAAATACCAAAAAACCCAAAAAAAACTTAAAAAAAAAACCGTTTAAATAATTTTTTTTCTTTTTCTTTTTTCATTTTTAATCTTTAAAATTTTGAAACTCCATTTTCACCAAAAAAAATAAAACCCTTTTCACCAAAAAAAATAAAACCAAAACACCCGACACCTTGACCGGCACTGACCTCCTCGCCCCAACCTACGACAACGACGAAGATCTTGTGGCACGATCCGAGGGCGGCGGATTTCAAAGAGGAGCACCACCGAGGTCTAAGTAGAGGAAATGCCTTGGTCGCCGCCCAAACCTCCGACATGGTGTACCTGAGAAACACAGGGACCGTCGTTCGCGACTTCGCGGCCCACAAATCCCTCTTCCCTCACCCCAGCCACCACCTTGCTCACTCCACCTCCGCCCCGATTCCTCCCGAGCCCTTCTCGTTCGTGCCCCCTCCCCCTCCCCAACCACCACCTCGCTCACCCTACTCCGCCCCAATTAAAAAAGAAAAAAAAGTTCAAAATTTTAAAGATTAAAAAATTAATTATTTAAACGGAATAAGAGAAAGTAAAAATTTCAAAATTTTTTTTTTTTTGGTTTTTTTGGTATTTTTTAAGTGTTAAAATGTGTAAAAGAGAATAAAAAATATTAAAATGCCACGTGGCCACGCGCGTTTAACGGTTTTTTAACGGAATCTCGCTTGGGGTGGTTTTTGTTAACGGAGACCATCATACAGGTGGTCCAAAACAATATCCAAACATCCGGGTAGTTTAGCGAAATATGGCCAATCATACGGGTGGTTTCCGACAAATTTCTCTAAAATTTAAAGCAAGTTTTTAATTAAATTAAATCCATTAATAAGTTGTGAAGAGTTTAACCATAGATAATCTCTTAACCATCCCATCAAATAGGTGGAAGATTCATTAAATTGTGAAACATTACCCTAATACTAGTAACTATATAGTAAAGCGGAGGTTAGAAATAATATTTAGTACGACACGTGTCAGCTTCTCATTGGAGCGCATCATCCATTTTTATTAAAGCAATTTATTTTATTTAATTGGTTAAAATTTCATTATAGACTCCACATTAGAACTCTTCGTTAATTTTCTATTTATTTCCATTTAAACTTAAAGATATATTTTTATTTTGTTATATTTAACCTAAAATCTATCTTATATGTTATATATCTTATCCTTTCCTTATACATTAATTGTAAAACTAAAGAGAACAATACAACGTTGCATTAAAACAAAGAATTTATTATAGTCCTTATCGAAACAAGTATTAAAATGATAATTTTAAAATAAATAAGCTTATTATTAAAAGCAAGGATTTGATCCTTATCTGTTGGATAGTTAGTCACAAATACGAGGGTGTCCTTTACCAAAGCGTCCTTAAAAGAGATTGAGGACGTCTTTGGATTGTAGCGGAAAATCAAAAGACTAAACAAGTAAAGACAATAAGTAAGGAACGCTTTTGATTTATAGAGGAACCACTCAATTACCAACTAGTCCTTGAGTGTAAACCTCTACCTCCTTGGAGGATTTTGTAATAGCTTATTTCCTTTCTTATTAAGTTTCCTTACAATACACTGGCGAGTAGTTACACTTCTCTGGCACTTAGACGGCGTCCCTAAGTCCACTAGTAACAACTCCCTTAAGCCTGTAATGTAACCTAACTTAATCTCTCCAAAGGATGCTATCACATTGTCCTTACAGTTCTTCGTAAGGACTCTCTCTCTATTTTTGTTCTTTTCTATTACAAACTGTTTGTGGTTTTGTTATACGCTTCTCGCTCAATATAACACCTAAGTCTCACTTGTTCTTGAGCTTGTTCTTGAGCGACTGACAAAATTCCCTGAATATTCTCTGAAGCGTCAAGTCACAATAAATGCTCTGGAAGAGTATTTATAGTGACATAGGAAAGGGCGTCATTCTCTGACGATCATTCCCTTGGGAACGTTGCTACAGGGATCTGCTTCCACGTGTCCTTTGATGATCAAGAAGCTCCCTGGCAATTCCGTTAGGCTTGACTGCGGGATCTTCTTCCACGTGGAGATCATGATCAAAGCTTGTCTGGTGATGTCACCTTGTCGGCTAGCTTTGAAGGACTCCAATGTAATGATGAAGGACGGTGTCCTTATTGAGATTTTGCCAAGCCGTTCACTCAGAGATGTAGCGTCCTTACTCCTTAAGGACGACTACATGTACAACCAATTGTTGTCCTTTTCAACATGCGTTCCTGAAACACTTGGACAACTAATTAGATCAAGGCGAGTTTCTCATATCAAAACTAAGGGACGCCAGGCACAATGTTAAGTACTAAAGGCGTCCTTAACATTGTCCCAACATTATCTGAAAATTATAATACTACAAAATACAAATCGTTGTTGCATTAAAATAAATATCATAAGAAGAAAATTATATAAAAATAATAAAAGATTTTATATAGAACTATTCTTTTCAATAACTTCATATAAAATTTAAAACAAGTTTTTAATTAAATTAAAACCATCCCTTTAAGGCACGGGAACTAATACTAGTAACTACTCCCTCCATCCCTATTTGTTTGTCCAAAAGTACAATCTACACGGGTTTTAAGAACGGTATAAAATAGTATTGGTAATTGGGAAAAGTTGGTATAAAGTAGTATAAAGTAGGTGAGAGAGTTGAATAGTATGGGTAAAAGATGTGATTGATTGGGGTGAAAAGAAATAAAGTAGATAAGAGAGTAGAATAATGAGGGTAAAAGAGTGGATATAAATGAAAAGTGGACAAACAAAAAGGGACGTCCAAAATGGAATACTGGACAAACAAACAGGGACGGAGGGAGTATATAGTAAAACGGAGGTTAGAAATAATACTAGTTTAGCCTGTCATGCCATGCACGACTATTTCACTTAAAAATATTAAAATAAAGTTATATATTTATATGGAAAATATTATATAAGTTTTATTATATGAACATGTTTTTTATCTTTTAAAAAGAGTGATATTGTATTTGAAGTTTATAAAACCCAAGAAATATATATAAGACATAATTTTTTTCACTCATTTGTATATTTCATATAACCTGATTATAAGAATATAAATCCATATTTTACTTACAATTTTTATCATATATCAATAACGACTATCATAAATGTAAATTTAATTAAAAAATTTCATCAATTTATAATTTGATAAAGTTTATAAAAATTTAATAGAAATTGTCGAAAACCACAAATTTATTTGTATTAAAGAAATAAGTTGAATCCAATATTCATAGATTTTTCTTAATTTTTTTGTGAAAGATTTTTCTCTATACTGCTTTAAGAATTCATAATTGACATAAAAAATTTCTTATAAGTAGATAAGAAGAAATTCAATAAGAAAACCCTATATAATTCAAATAATAAAAGTTAGTTTTTTTTATATATGAGGTAAGGTCAAAATTAATGTGGTGGTTTAAAAACGACCACTTATATGTTTGTATTAAGAAAATAAGGGACGTTTGTATAATTTGAGAAAAATTGTGGGATTATTATGTAAATAAGTAAAAATTATGAAAAAGATGTAAGTTATCAAGATATAAGTCAAAATTATTATTTGGCTAAAAAATCAAATTTGTTATCAAGATAGAAAACAAAATGAAATATAATGGGTAAAAAAATAATAGATCATGTAAATATAGAAAATAGCTAGTATTAGTCCCGTGCCTTAAAGGCACGATTTTGATTTTACAAAAAGCTTACTTTAAATTTTATATAAGCTATTTAAGAGAATAGTTTGATATAAAATCTTGTATTGTTTTTATTTAATTTACTTCTTATACGATTTATTTTAATGATAGATTATTGTTGTTATAATACATTCTTTTAATCAAAAAAATATTTGTAGGATTATAAGTTTTGTATAAGGTATTATGGATTGAATACTTGTTTTTATCAATAAGTTTCTTTATGCTATAATAATAATAATTATTATTATATAGTTATTTGGAAAAAATCAAATCTAAATTATATATATAACTTTTTTTACATATGTGTAGAGTCTACCATAAATATTTTAACCAATAAAAAGTAAGTCAATTCAATGTCAACCAATCAAATTGATTTAATAAAATGGTTGTATGGTTTATTATATCTTTAAAAAACTACTACTATTAATTTAATTATGTATTTATTTGGACTTGGCATATGTTGTTCTATTTTATTATTTTAATATCCAATTTAGTATATAATAAGATTAATTAATTATACATTTATAGAAACCTATGCATAGATTTTATGAGAATGTTGATTATATTATAAAGTTATTCTATGCATAGATTTGGATAAATTAATTAACTATTTTATGCATAGAGCCTTACCGAACAAAGGTGCTCAAATTAATCAACAAATGAATTTATTCTATCCAATAGATTAATCTTCGGGAAAAGCTCAACTTAATTATTCTGTTTTAAATGAATTATTCTATGCATACATTTAGATAGATTTGGATAAAGATTTTCTGTGTATTTCTTGATTCATGTCATTCTATCATCTTTGATTATCTCTCATTCTATCAAAATTATATATAAATTTAAAGTTTATTTGTTTTAAGAAAATTATTAAAATGGAAATTATTAGATAAGAAAAAAATCTGATGTGGGGTTTACGATGAAATTTCAACTAATTAAACAAATTGAAATTGTTTTAATAAAGATGAGTTATGCGGTCCAATGAGAAGGTGACACGTGTCGGGCTAAATATTATTTCTAACCTCCGCTTTAGTGTATATGATAGCAAACAAGATGATGAAGATCCACGAGATGTTGAAGAGTTGATGACGGCTCTAATTCAAGGTCCAATGACGAGAAGCCGAGCTAAGAAGATCATCCAAGGAACATCCATTGCACTCAAGTGTTTCTTTTCAAGAATGGAAGAGCCTAGGAAGACGAAGTGGGTCACTTGCTTGCAAGGAGCCTAAGATGAGCAGCCTAGAGACGCGAGATCCCCTCAGGATCGACCCCCCATGGGGTCGAGATCGACCCTCCTAAGGTCGAGCCTAAGGGCTGCAAGATCCTCTCAGGATCGACCCCCAGGGGGGTCGAAATCGACCCTCCCAGGGTCGAGCCTGAGATCCGTCCGACGCGTCCGAAGTTGTTTCCTTGTTAGCTTGCGTTCCAAGCTGTTTCCTTTTATTGTTATCAAACTATTTCCATATTTTGTTTTTCTAGATTTGTGATTATTATTATGAGATATTATTTATATCTTATGATAATAATTCAGGATTTCTTTTTCTAGGATAGAATAAATACTCTAGTTTTCCCTTATTTGTTTTTCAGCGTATTTTGAGAAGAGAACAGAGTTCTCTTCCTGCGCCTTTGAGACTTGCGTCCTTGTGACTTGCGTTGTTGATTTATTCAAGCTTTGCTTTGGTTCATTCAAGTGTTCATCCTTGTGAGTTGTTGATTGTGTTCTACATCGAGAAGTTCAAGGCTTTACTTGGTGCAAGGTCTAGATCCGTTTCCGTTCGCGATTGTGTGACGTCAAGGAACCCTTCCTCCCTTGTCATTCATCTAAGGGGTTCCGCTAGAGCTTGGTGGTACCGCCAAAAAGATGAACGCCAAAGGAGAGGATGGCCAAGAATAGAGACGTGGAATCAGCTCAAGTACTTGATGAAGAAGAGATATGTGCCCGAGCAACACATCGAGCAAATGAGGTTGCGTGTGGCCATGTGCAAGCAAGGCCCTCACTCGCCCATTCAGTTTTTCAATGAGCTGGAAAATGTGAGTTATAAGGCGGGGATTCATCACACTCAACAATCCCTTAGAACTCAATTTTTGGCCGGATTGAATCAAGAAGTGAGGGATGGCGTGGAGTGCCTACAAATTGAGGATCCAACAAGGCTAGTGAATGCGGCACAACTCTTCTACAATCAACTTCAAAGGAAGAAGAAACAAGCATGGGGTTCGAATCCTCAAAAAAGGTACACACCTAATCCTAGTTCCAATCCCAAAACGTTTTCTTCTAATCCTTCTTTCCAGCCTCGGGGAGCCACAAACTCAACCAAAAATGAGGCAAATGTGTCTAGGAAACCGACCGTTGGCAACTCTCAAAGCCAACGCCCAAGTGAGATGAAATGTTTCAAGTGCCAAGGAAGAGGCCACATCGCCCGGGATTGCACCAACTCCAAAGCGGTGTACTACACCACTCAAGGCTATGTCACCGATGATGAGGATGCCGAGGAGGAAGTAGTGCCAACTCAAGTGGAGGAGGAGCAAACTCATGGTGAGTCTTATGAGGAGGAATTCGTCCATCCCGAAATGGAACAAGCCTATGCTTATGTCAATCAAAAGGACGTCCTCACCCTTCAAGAAGCCCCTAGAACCGACCAAAGGGAGACCATTTTCCATACTAGGTGTACGGTACGCAATCAATGCATTAACATGATTATTGATAGCGGTAGTAGTTGCAACTTGATTAATGCTAGAGTGGTTCATGACTTGCAACTCCCTACTAAATTGCGTACTCTACAATATGGTTTAAATGGAATTAATTCGGGTGCTTCTCAACTCATTACTCATACATGTGATGTGCATATCACCATTGGCTCTTATAAGGATGTAATTACATGTGATGTCTCTCAAATGGAATGCACTCATATTCTCTTAGGTAGACCATGGTTGTTTGATAAGAAAGTGATATACGATGGATACCTTAGTACCTATACTTTTAACCATCTTGGGAGGAGATTCACTCTTCTACCCCTATCTCCCCATGAAGTTTTACAGGATCAAGTGAGGCGAAACCAAGCACGAGCCATTGATGAGGCTAGGCGTGCCTCCAAAAACAGGGAGAAAGAGGATGGTTTAGTGGAGGAGCGTCGAGGGAAGTCGTCGGGTGTCCACAAAGCTTCAAATGTTCCAAAGGAGTCCCGAGAGAATGTCAAGAAACCGGGACCACAGGGGAAAGTAGAGCACCGAGCTCTCACACTAGGCACGATATCGAGAGGGCAAAGCGGAAAGGAGGTCGCACACGACCGCGGAGAGGTCGACCATGACCAACAGGCCAAATCGGCCCTCTCAGGTTCGACCCAAAGGGGGGTCGACCTCGACCCACGGGCAAAACCGGCTCTCAGGTTCGACCCAGAGGGGGTCGTGATCGACCCTAGGGGGGTCGAGATCGACCCATGTGCCAAATCCGCCTTCTCAGGATCGACCAACAAGAAGGTCGTGCACGACCCTGCAGCGATGCGTCATTGTTACGTGTTGTTCCAAAAGGAGGTTTGCACACTTGAGCAACACCCCGAGGAGGTTCCGAAGTGTGTGCCAGACGTCCTAAAGGAATACAAGGACATCATGCCCGAAGAACACCCCAAAGGATTACCACCAATCCGGGGAATTGAGCACCAAATTGACTTTGTCCCGGGAGCTTCGTTACCTAACCGAGCGGCATATAGAGCAAGTCTCGAAGAGACAAAGGAGCTTCAAAGACAGGTGCAAGAGCTCATGGACAAAGGCTATGTGCGAGAATCAATTAGCCCTTGTTCCGTGCCCGTCATCTTGGTGCCCAAGAAGGATGGAACTTGGCGGATGTGCGTGGATTGCCGAGCCATCAACCAAATAACGGTAAAATATCGTCATCCCATTCCTCGTTTAGATGATATGCTTGACGAATTGTATGGTGCTTGTTTCTTTTCAAAAATTGATTTAAGAAGTGGGTATCATCAAATTCGTATGAAAGAGGGGGATGAGTGGAAAACGGCTTTTAAAACTAAGTATGGACTTTATGAATGGTTAGTTATGCCTTTTGGTCTTTCTAATGCTCCTAGTACATTTATGAGGCTAATGAACCATGTTTTGAGAAAATACTTGGGGAAATTTGGTGTTGTCTACTTCGATGATATTTTAGTGTTTAGTAGATCTCTAGATGAGCATGTAGGACATTTGAGGGCTGTGTTTGAGTGTTTACGAGTTGAGCACTTGTATGTTAACTTTAAAAAATGTTCTTTTTGCTCGGAGTCTACTCTTTTCCTTGGTTTTGTGCTTTTCAGGAGAGGACTACAAGTGGATGACATAAAGGTGAAAGCAATCAAGGAATGGCCTCAGCCGACTACTCCAACAATTGTGCGTTCATTCTTGGGATTAGCCGGGTTCTATCGACGTTTTGTGAGAGGATTCAGCGTCATAGCAGCCCCGTTGCATGAGTTGACCAAGAAGAATGCTTCATTCACATGGAGTGATGCCCACGAGGATGCTTTCCAAAGCTTGAAGGAGAGCCTCACCAACGCCCCTCTTCTTCAACTTCCCGATTTTACAAAGACATTTGAATTGGAGGTTGACGCATCGGGCCATGGGATTGGAGGTGTGCTAACTCAAGGAGGCAAACCCGTGGCATATTTTAGTGAGAAGCTAAGTGGTGCGGAGCTGAACTACCCCACTTATGACAAAGAATTGTATGCCTTGATTCGGTGCTTGAAGACATGGCAACATTATCTTTGGCCTAAGGAGTTTGTTATACACTCGGACCACGAAGCTCTCAAGTACTTGAAGAGCCAAGCTCGGCTCAATAGGAGACATGCAAGATGGGTGGAGTTCATGGAGACTTTCCCATATGTGGTGAAGTACAAGAAGGGCAAGGACAACATCATCGCCGACGCCCTATCTAGGAGGTATGTACTTCTATCATCTCTTGATGCAAAAATCCTTGGTTTTGCTTTGATTAAGGAGCTTTATGCTAGTGATCCTTTCTTTGGTGACATTTATGATCATTTCATGACTAAGGGACCTATGAATGCTTTCTTTATAGACGATGGCTATTTGTTTAAGAAAGGGAAATTGTGCATACCATTGTCTTCCATTCGTAGGTTGCTTACTAGAGAAGTTCATGAAAGTCGAGGGCATAGGGGTTTAGATAAAACTTTAGAAGGACTTAAAGAACACTACTATTGGCCTAACATGTCACGTTATGTGCAAAAATTTGTTAATAGTTGTGTTGTTTGTCATAAAGCTAAATCTAGACTTAATCCCTTTGGCTTATATCAACCTCTTTCTATTCCTAGTGCTCCTTGGGAGGATATCTCTATGGATTTCATTGTGGGTTTGCCTAGGACTAGAAGGGGTAGTGATAGTATTTTTGTAGTGGTTGACCGATTTTCAAAGATGGCACATTTCATACCTTGTCACACTACCGATGATGCTTCTATGATTGCTAACTTGTTCTTTAAAGAGGTGGTTCGTCTACATGGTATCCTCTTACCATTGTATCGGATCGTGATGCAAAGTTTCTTAGCTATTTTTGGAAGTGTCTTTGGCATAAGATAGGTACGAAGTTGCTCTTCTCTACATCATGTCACCCTCAAACGGATGGACAAACCGAGGTAACAAATCGAACTCTTGGAGCTCTTCTTCGTACTATGGTTAAGACTAACCTTAAAATGTGGGAAGAAGTTTTGCCTTTTGTGGAGTTTGCTTACAACAGGTCAATCCATTCCGCCACTAAGAAGACGCCATTTGAGGTGGTGTATGGGTTGAATCCCAAGATACAAGGTCGAGCCGCACGAGGGTGCGTTAGACCGTGTAGAGTACATTCGGCGCATCCATGAGGAAACAAGGAGGAATTTGGAGCTCAAGGCCGAGAGATACAAGACGCTTGCGGATCGTGGAAGGAAGGAGATGCTCTTTGAAGAAGGCGATCTTGTATGGGTGCACTTAAGAAAGGAACGTTTTCCTCATGCTCGAAACAACAAGCTCAAGCAAAGGGGAGATGGACCTTTTCGAGTGATCAAGAAGCTTGGACCGAATGCTTATGAGTTGGAGTTGCCCGATGAGTATGGCGTCCATCCTGTGTTTAATGTTGCGGATTTGTCACCATTCATACCCGATGACGACTCCGACATTGAACCGAGGACGGTTCAACATTTAGTGGAGGAGAATGATAGCAAACAAGATGATGAAGATCCACGAGATGTTGAAGAGTTGATGACGGCTCCAATTCAAGGTCCAATGACGAGAAGCCGAGCTAAGAAGATCATCCAAGGAACATCCATTGCACTCAAGTGTCTCTTTTCAAGAATGGAAGAGCCTAGGAAGACGAAGTGGGTCACTTGCTTGCAAGGAGCCTAAGACGAGCAGCCTAGAGACGCGAGATCCCCTCAGGATCGACCCTCCCAGGGTCGAGCCTAAGGGCTGCAAGATCCTCTCAGGATCGACCCCCAGGGGGGTCGAGATCGACCCTCCCAGGGTCGAGCCTGAGATCCGTCCGACGCGTCCGAAGTTGTTTCCTTGTTAGCTTGCGTTCCAAGCTGTTTCCTTTTATTGTTATCAAACTATTTCCATATTTTGTTTTTCTAGATTTGTGATTATTATTATGAGATATTATTTATATCTTATGATAATAATACAGGATTTCTTTTTCTAGGATAGAATAAATACTCTAGTTTTCCCTTATTTGTTTTTCAGCGTATTTTGAGAAGAGAACAGAGTTCTCTTCCTGCGCCTTTGAGACTTGCGTCCTTGTGACTTGCGTTGTTGATTTATTCAAGCCTTGCTTTGGTTCATTCAAGTGTTCATCCTTGTGAGTTGTTGATTGTGTTCTACATCGAGAAGTTCAAGGCTTTACTTGGTGCAAGGTCTAGATCCGTTTCCGTTCGCGATTGTGTGACGTCAAGGAACCCTTCCTCCCTTGTCATACATCAATATAGTTATGATTAACTTAAGCTTAAGAATGCTAAAAATTTGTCTTTCTATTAAAAAATAATTTAAATGTTATCTTAAAAATTCTAAATTTAATTAAGTAAATAAAACTCATAGTAATTATATTTCGAAAGTTCAAGATAATTATTAGAATCATGTTTTTCAATTAAGTGATATACTAAAAAAGATAGAATGTCTTACCAAAATTCGAAAATTTGAATATATCTTTTACATAAATAGATAATATAATTTTATCAATTTGATTGAAATACTACAAATAAAAACTATTTTTTTCATCAAAAATAAGGTGGGTCCAAATTCAACTTTAAAAAAGATAAGTGATATATTAAAAAGATAGAATATCTTACCAAAATTTGAAAATTTGATCATATCTTTTACATAAATAGATAATAAGAAATATAATTAGATTAATTGAAATAACATACATAAAAGCAATTTTTATCAAATATGCAGTGGGGCCAGAAACAACGTGGTGGCTCGAAAATGGTCGGCTTTTATAATAGATACTAGTGTAATTCCCTTGGACTGCACGACATTACGATAAATTTCTATTTAATATATTAATGCATCGAAAAATGAGTTATGATATTAAGCATTAGTTCACTTTTAAATTGTGACGATATGAAATGAAAGAGAATATTGTAAGTAAAGTAACATTAATTTACAACATAAAATAGATACCACTTAAACACCTAAATAAGTAAAATAGTTCACCATATAACAAAATAGATGTTTTAGACATTAAAAATTATTTTAAATATTTGGAATTTTGTGAGCATGAAAATTTTAAATAAAAAACATTATGCATACTAACTAAAGAATAAACAAAATAGGAGGGATGAAATTCAAAATCTATAAAATTATGTACATTAAAAAGACAATTTTTCACTAAGTGAGATACATACATATAACACATCCAATAATTTCAAAAAAAGATCAATTTTGTGATGGGTTTTAAGCAAGCTAAACGTAAAATAAAATGTGTGAAAAATTATGAATCTTGAAAGAGAGAGAAACATAAGGAGAAAACCAACAAATAGGTTAATATATAGTAGAAATTTTTAGTGAAATTGTATAATTAATTTTTCCAATTTTAAAAGTTGGTTACAATTACAAATAATACGTTAGTCAAAACAGAAAATTTCAATTCTATATAATCTTGATTATATCCTTTTAAGAAACAATTTTTAGTCAACTTCAAGTTTTTTCAAATGTGTAAAATTCCATTTTTAAAGTCGTTGAACATACAATATTTGATAGAAATTTATAATTGTAAAATTTTAGTACATAAGAGTTGGTTAAAGTTTTATTTTGAATAAAATTAATAAAATACTTAATTATGATAATGTGAGATATGATACTCAAAATAAATAGATTTACCCAAACAAAGTTTAATTATGTTTTATTTATGATTAAGAAAATCTCATTTTTGAGAAAATCTCATTTTTTTATATATGACATGGATAATACATATGAGGTGGATTAATAAAATATAATAAAAAAGTAAAAAAAATTGTGACATGGTGCAACAATAGATTGACACGTGGCGCATCCTCGAGGCGACATGTGGAAAAATCTGACATGACGCAACGTAGTGGCTCCAATCCTTACGACTTTTACATATATACATAGACAATAGATTGATTAGCCCGACACGTGTCACCATTTCATTGGACCGCATCACCCATCTTTATTAAAACAATTCAATTTGTTTAATTAGTTGAAATTTCATTGTAGACCCCACATTAGATTTCTTCTTATATATTGTAGTAGAAATAATGTCATCATTAGAATATAATGTCAATATAATGTCATCATTAGAATTCATAAATATTAAAATAAATCCTACAAATTTTAGGAGGATTCAATTCTTGTAAAAGATTATAATCCTACAAATCTTTGTTCGATTAAAAGAATATATTGTAGTAGAAATAATGTACATTAAGAATAAATACCATAAAACATAAATTAAATTTAATAATAAAAGATTGTATATCAAATTATTTTTCTATATGACTTTATATAAAATTTAAAATAATTTTTTATTAAAATCAATTTCATGCTTTCAAACCACGGAACTACGAGAGTAATACTAGTATATCTATTACTATATACTACAACGGAAGCAAATTCTGCCACCATATTGCGCCACGCCACCCCTCATTTAAAAATTTATCTTACTAAATCTTTATTTTATCATAATCTTATACGTATTTAGCTAAGATATTAGTTCTATCTTAGAATTTGAGTTATTTAATTAATAATTCTATCCAAATGTATAAATCTCTATCTTACCATTATACACATTTATTAATACATAGATCTATCATAAATTTTTTATTGAAATAATATTTTTTAGTCGCAATGTATAAATCATAAATATTTTAACCATTTCATTAAACAACATATGAATTATAAATTATTTTCGTAATTATATTATGGTATTTATTTTAAATCATCAATTTTAACAAATTCTACCACTATATTTAAGACAAATATTCATTTTATTAAAATAATATATAAAATACATTTTTTACTATCATATCATATTAAAAATCTCAATAAAAATATTCGATATTATATTTACTATAAATATATCTCCAATATTACATATTGATTATGCTTTAGAAAAATCTCAGTTCGGACGTATTGTATGCAGGTCTGGAATACCCCTATCCTGACCTACTAGATCCTACTTCTGTGGGACTAGCTGGGTAAATGTTGTTGTTGTTGTTGCAGTTAATTAAGATAATGATTCGTTAACATTTTTTAATATATATTTATATTTTTTTATTTTTTTTATTTTTTTAGAAAATAAGAAAACAATATGTAACACCATGTTTTGGGTTTCATACATTAATTTAGAAAATAATAACATATATGCGAGATAATTTGGTCTGAAATATATCTTTTGGTGTTACAGATTGTTCGCTTCATCATGTTTTGGGTTTCATACATAAATTTATTTAGTATAAATAATTATAACATATTGTTTTCTTATTAAATATTATTATTTTAATAAACCTAAAAAATGGCATTCTTAACTCGCTAACTACTCAAAACCTATAGAATAACATTTCATGACTTGAATCGACTTTACCCATTCATAATTTGAGCTCATGCAATAACTTGCCATTAGTCAATCCAAATTGACCATTAATCTGATTGACCTGAACTTGCACTCAACTCAAAATGATCAAAACCAACCGAATCGACCCACTTGACAAATCTATAATGAATATTATCAATACATTAAAATTATTTACATATTGTGTTAATATATTTGACATGTAAAAATTTAATTATACAATTTCTTAGTCCTAATTATCCACATTTATCATATAAGTATGGAGATGGTTTTATAATTGAAATTTTATAAAAAAAATATCAATGCATCAAGAATAAACTATTAGTCAAGTCGGTTTGATGAGTCGGTCATTTTGATTTTGATTTAAGTACAAGGTTGAGATATTATATGGAAAATAAACCTATTGATAGGGTCAATTTGGTAGGTTGGTCATTTTGGGCTCGAATTGTGTACAAATTTGGACCGTCATATATGAAGAATAAACCAATTAATAGGGTCGGTTATATATGTTGGTCATTTTTAGTTTAGATTGAATATAAGCTTGGGTTGATATTTGTGGAGTATAAACCTATTTATGGGTCGATTATGTATGTTGGTCATTTTAACATTGAATTGAGTATAAGTTTAGGTTTTTATATGTGAAGAATAAACTTATTTATGGGTCGGTTTTGTATGTTAGCCATTTGGAGTTCGGATTGAGTATAAGTTTAGGCTATTATATATGGATAATAAAGCTATTAGTATGATAGTTTCGGTATCTTGGTTATTTTAAGTTTGGATTGAGTACAAGTTCAAGTTGTCATATATGGCAAATAAGCCTATTGATGAGATTAGTTTGATGGATTGATTATTTTGAGTTTGCATTGAATGAACATTTGAGATGTTACATATATGTAGAGTATATCCATTAATAAGGCCGGTTTGGTAGGTTGTTCATTTGAATTTAGATTGAGTACAAATTTGAGTCGTTAAAATTTACATGTCAATTGGGTAGGTTCATTGCAAATTTGGTTTAGTTGAATTCGGGTTAGTCGGTTTAGTTCGAGATTGGATATAGGTTCACATCATTAATTTATGGGCCAAGTCTTTATGGTTTTCTTACATTTTTCGGTTGACTAAGTGGTGAAGGCAATCGACTATTTTACGCATCTGTTTGCCCCCAACATTTTGGAAACTGTGTCGGAATAGTTTACCAATAAAATCGCGATTAGCGGCCAACTACATATTGGTTTCCCAAAAATGTGGGCTATGTAATCACACAAATGAAGATCCATTCCAGCCTTCAGGCATTTAGTCAAAACGTTTAAGCCTCCAAGGGTAGTACCCAGAGGGCACCGGTTCGACTCTCATGGGCAGTGCCCTCAACCAAAAAAAAAATGAAGATCCATTCCATGTATTTCTAGAATGCCACCACACAAGTCTAGCACTTAAATTACTTAATCAAAGGATTCACCAAAAACTAAGTAACCTAAAGAACGACAACCAACACCAATTTAATCTTATAGAGGAAATCAGAAAAATCCTCAACAAGACAAAACTTGAAACAATCATTGCTCTATGGTGGGGTGCGTGGTTCCTCCGAAATAAAAACGTTTTTGACGTGGATGGAAGAGACTAAATAAATCCCAGGGTATTGTGGAAGTTCACCAAAAGCCAATTGAAAGAATGGAGGCTTGCAAACCTTCCAAACACAGGGAAGGAGACATCCATAAAAACCACTCAAGCTAGGAAAAGGAAAATGGCCAAATGGTCCAAGCCTAAGGATAATGTTGTTAAACTCAATTTTGATGGCGCTAGGAACTCTGATGGAATTGCATCTATTGGTTTTGTTCTCAGGGATAGCAGGGGCCGTGTGCTATCTCTTGATGGTGGCTTTGTCGGGCGTCAGTCCGTGTTGCAGTTTGAAGCTTTGGCGCTTCGACAGGGGATTCTAGAGGCTATCCGGTGTGGCTATCCCCATTTGATCATTGAAGGTGACAACTTGTGTTACGTTACCGAGGTGGTAGCGTAACAAGCCTTGCCAAGCAAGGTGATGATCAAGCAAAGGGATAAGCGAGCAAGCTGCTCGAGGGAGTTTAGGGTTAGGGAGAAAAAAGAGAGTTTAGGGTAAAGAGATAATTTTTCATTAACTCCTCATTAGCTTACAAGGGAATATAAGGTATGCCCTACGGGTTCAAGAAAATTACGACTCGGGGAAAAGAACCCGCAAGAAAACCCGAGAAGAGAGTAAAACTCTAGTTCAAAATTACATCAAATAAAACAATCCAAAAACAATCCAAAATAAATTAAAACAAATACTAAAATAACTAATATTGGTCTCTAAATCTCAAGGGTGCTCGTCTTTCACGAGCCGGCCTCATCTTTGGTTCGGTGATGTGCGTATCAATTATCCTCCCCGTGAGATTCGGCTTGTCCTCAAGCCGTAAATCGGGGTAAGCTTCTTGAATCTCCGCAGCCGGCTCCCAAGTAGCGTCAGCCTCGGACCCGTCGTCCCAAACAACCTTCCATTCGAGCGTGGGCTGACCGTGATGAAGAACGGTGCGTTCGGCAATGGCGCTGGTAGGCCGGGCAAGCGGTCTATCGTGAATGAAGTCTGCCGGAAAGCTGGGTTGCACAGAAGTATTGGCTGAAGGCACGAAGGGACGCAGCATGGACACGTGAAAGACATTGTGGATCTTTGCATTTTCCGGAAGTGCCAACCGATACGCAACCTGGCCAATCCGTTCGGTGATAGAACGGCCCATAAAATCGGCGACTTAGCTTGTGGGACAATGGCCAAGCAACCGAGTGTTGTCGATGCGGTTGAAGCTTAAGCAAGACCAAGTCTCCTACCGCAAACTCAACATCTCGGCGGTGCGCATTAGCTTGAGCCGTCATGCGTTGTTGCGTTTTCTTAAGATTGCTACGCAACATCTCAACGACCTCGGCGCGATCACGCACCTCGTTTGCCGCTGCGGACTGACTTGAGCTCGGCACCGTGCAACGGATTAAGGGTGGCGGAAGGCGTCCATAGAGAGCCTGGAACGGAGTCATGCGCAGCCCTTCATGAAATGTGCAATTCAAGGCCAATTCGGCCAAGGGCAAGTATGTAGCCCACTTACTCGGACGACCATGTGTAAAAGCGTGTAAGTATTGCTCGAGCCCTCTATTACGTACCTCGGTTTGCCCGTCCGTTTGTGGATGATAGGCGGTGCTATGCCGCAATGTAGTTCTGCTCAAACGGTGAAGCTCGTGCCAGAAAGCGCTAGTGAAGTCCATGATGGCGGACGACTATCTCCACAAATAACGCGGCAACCTTGGGCGTGTCATACGAAGTACCGAGTCCGCCGAAATGAGCATATTTCGACAGCCTGTCTACCACGACTAAAATCGTCGTAAACCCATGCGACCCGGGCAACCCGGTAATGAAATCCATGGACACCTCGTCCCAAACCTGCACCAGAACGGGAAGAGGTTGCAATAGCCCTGCCGGCTTCTTGGTACTGTACTTGGTAGATTGATATACGAGGCAGGACTCTACAAAGTGCTTGACGTCGCGACGCATGCCTGGCCAATAGAATACCTTAGCCACTCTACGAAAAGTACGGTCAATGCCCGGATGGCCTGCACTAGGAGAGGAATGAAACTCACTGAGTATCTCGGCTTTCAAAGGTGACTCCCGCCCAATTACGAGCCTGTGGTCATAGTAAAGGGAGCCGTCATGGACGTGAAACAGACGCTGTAGCGACCCACTCTGAGCCGCGGCGTGCAGGTTAAGCAAATCTGTCAAGGTCTCATTTTCCGCCCTAATTTGTTTCAGCAGGTTTGGCATAGAGCACGAAAAAGAGAGAAACCGGCGGATTTCTGGCTCCTCATCAATCATGCGTCTAGAGAGAGCATCTGCTACAGGGTTACTGGCGCCAGTTTTGTACTCAATACGGAATTTGTACCTCATAAGTTTCCGTATGAAAAATTGCTGATCCGGCGTCTGTATCACCTGATGCAAAAGCTCCTTCAAGCTTTTCTGATCTGTACGAATGACAAATTCCCTGCCTAACAAGTATTGGCGCCACTTCTGAACTGCATAGACAATGGCAAACAATTCCTTATGATAGGCCGAGGAACCGCGCCTGCGAACACCCAGAGTTTTGCTGAAAAACGAGATAGGGTGTTCGTTTTGTAGGAGGACCGCCCCTATCCCATGGTCTGATGCATCAGTTTCGATGACGAAATCCCTGGTAAAATCCGGAAATTGTAAGATAGGGGGAGAGAGCATGGTTTTCTTAAGTAACTGAAAGGCATCATCAGCTATAGGGGTCCAAGCAAACTTATCTTTTTGAAGCAAGGCAGTGAGAGGTGCCGCCAATGTGGCATAATTGCCGATAAAGTTGCGGTAATATCCCGTAAGACCGAGAAAACCGCGCAACTGACGCACAGTGTGAGGTGTAGGCCAGTCGGCCATGGCTGACAATTTGTCAGGATCGGCCATCAAGCTCCCTGCCGAGACTATGTGGCCCAAATACTCGACTTTAGTAGCTCCGAATGTGCACTTGGAACCTTTGACAAAGAAGCGATTTGCTTTCAAAATCTGTAAGGCCGTGTCAGTGTTGGATGTGCAGGGCTAGAGAGGAGCTATATATGAGGATGTCGTCGAAGAAGACGATGACGAAATCCCGTAAGAACTCAGCAAAAATACTATTCATGGTTGCCTGAAAAGTGGACGGTGCATTCGTGAGGCCGAAAGGCATAACCAAGAACTCAAAGTGACCGTCGTGAGTCCGAAAAGCGGTCTTGTAAATGTCCTCGGCATGCATTCGGATCTGATGGTATCCGGAACGCAAGTCGAGTTTGGTGAAGTAGACCGCCTGACCGAGCTCATCTGCAGTCGGAATCGGAAACTTATCAGTCACAGTAACAGAATTAAGAGCTTTGTAATCAACACAAAACTTGAAAGAACCGTCCTTTTTCTTGACAAGGAGGGCGGGTGATGAGAATGGGCTTGTGCTGTGCTGAATAATGCCCTGCGAAAGAATGTCTTTCACTTGACGCTCAATCTCCGACTTCTGGAAGTACGGATAACGATACAGCCTGACGTTCACCGGTTTAGTGTCCCGGGGAAAATGAATGCGGTGATCCCACATTCGCCGAGGGGTAGGCCGGAGGGCGGCTCAAAGACGACGGCGTGGGCCTGGAGGACAGCCGCTAGTTCTCCCGGAATGTCGTCTGGAAAGGTGGCTATTGGGGCTGCCGAGGAGGCCTCGGTGTCCGCCGGCATATGGATGAGCTCATAACACTGAGCGACGGCGTCCGAATCATATAAGGCTTGAAGTGTGTGCATGGATATCAAGCGTGGTTCTTGGCGATCACCACATTAGAACATCTTCTTGCCTTGGAGGATAAAATCCATCGTCATGTTGGCATATTCATGTGTGACTTTGCCGAGAGTTTGAAGCCATTGAACGCCCAGGACGACATGTGGCCCATGTATCTGCAAGACAAATAAATCCATAGCAAATTCATGTCCTTGTAAAATTAAGGGAATAGCCACACACTTATGATCACAAATGAGAGACTCACAATTGCCTACATACACACGAAAAGTTGGGATTTTCGTGAGCTGTAGGCACAATTCTTCCGTCACTTTAGGATGCACAAAATTGTGAGTGCTTCCGCTATCAATCAAGACTTGGAGAGGATTGTCCTTGATAAACCCTTGTAACTTCAAAGATTTCGGGTTGGCGTACCCATCCATGGTCATGACGGAGGACACGACCGCCGTCACAGCGAGCTGCTCCTCTGAGGTCTCCGCAGCTACGTCTTCGTCGTCGTCTTCCGGACCCAGCAAGGTGAACATCCGGTTCTTACAGCGATGACCGGCTTTGAAAGGCTCGTCACAATTCCAGCACAAGCCTTTTTGTGAGCGTTCCGCCCGTTCAGCCTAGGACAAACGTCGGAAAGGAAGCTTGGAAGCGTCCCCTTGGCTGGATGCCGTGGCCGCTGGCTGCGGACCGTTCGGGTTCGGAGGAGCCGAAGAGCTGAGAGTGGCGGAGCTGGAGCGGAATGGTGTGGGAGTCCACCGTTTCGGTTGCTATGCGCTCACGGTATCCTCTAAAGAGGCTGCCAATTCCCGAGCCATAGAGAACGCTTGCATAAGTGATGTTGGTGCGCGAAGGTTCAACTCTCATTGGACAGGCTGCTTAAGGCCGGATTTGTAGAGGGAAATTAGGAGCGGTTCAGGGACGCCCCGGACTCGGTTGAGTAACGTCTTGAATCCCGTCTAGTATGCTAACACCGTCGTCTTTTGTTGTAACTTAGACAACGATGCGGCATAGTCTTGATAGTGATGCGGATCGAAACGTTGACGAACGTCGATCAGAAACTATTGCCAAGTACCGCCGAGGTTGTTTTGGCGATAATATTGGTACCACTCGGATGCTGATGTCTCTCATTTTGGTAGTGTTTTAAGTGTGTTTTCCTTGGTAGTTTTAGTCCTTTTTCCTTCTTTTCTTGTGTGTTTTGTCCCTTTTTAGCTTAGTTCCCGTATTTCTATGAGATTCGGAGACTATGCGCGTTTTGTGTGTTTATAGGCATTTCGGAGCAAGAATCATGGAGTTTGGAGCATGGAATCATGGAGGAATTCAAGGATAGAAAAAGATCCAAAATGGAGCTAACAATGCATGGAAAGAAGCCTCAAGTGAAGACGAAGAGAATGGCGAAAGAATCGAGTCAATCGGAGCTACAACGAGAGAGAACGGAGCGAAACAAGCTGAAAAATGCCTTAGGACCGAGGTACCCAGCATGTCGGGCCCGAGGTACCATGGTGGCCCGAGGTGGTGGCCCGAGGTGTGGCAAGTCGGGCCCGAGGTCCATGAAAGACATGCCATTGGACCGAGGTTGAAGCAAGTCGGGCCCGAGGAGAGAGAGTAGAGAGGGACGTTTGAGAGGGTAGAGAGGGACGTTTGGGATCAATCTAGAATCACATACACTTTGGAGAGAGAGTAGAGAGGGACGTTTGAGAGGGTAGAAGAAAGAAGGGGGTGGACTCTTCTCCAAGGGAGGGAAAGAACCCAAGATCTAGAGGAGGATTTGGGTGAATTCCTTTCCTTGGAGAGGAAAGAAACCCTTAGGCTTGGAGCGGGAGTAGAGATTGTAAGAATTCTTCCTTTGTTTAATTCAAGTTTGCTTTGGCTTTGATTTTGACTTTGTGTTGTTGATTGTGGATTTGACTTGCATGAATCATGATTTGCCTTTGGTCTTTTATGATTGCTAGTTTTAAATCCATGATTAGTGAGTAGATAGCTTGATCTTAGGCTATGGGGGAAACCTCTAGCTAGGTTGGGTTTGAACCCTCAATTCCATAAGCCTTGAGTGCTTGATCTATGAATCCTCTCTACATTGAGCTTCAATTCTCTTGTGGAAAAAAGAGACCTAGGGCTTGTGATTGGTAAGAGTAAGCGAAAGTGATCTCTAGCCCATCACTAGACCTAGCATCGAAGGAGAGTGAAAACTCCCTTGGGTCGAAGTGTAGAGTGGAGGGATTGAAGGCTAGCAACCTCGATCTCATAAGGATGAACACTTATTGCTTGAATTGAGGTGGAATAGCCTACATCTACTAGAGAAGGAACCCAAAGCCCGAGATCCCCTTAGCCTAGCTTGTTTCTTCCTTTTTATTGATTGTTGAGTCGTGCCCGAGTCCCCTAGCCTCGAGCCCGACTTTGTTTGTGCCTAGCTACCTCGATCCCGAGATTGACAACCTCGGTCCCGAGTTGCTTCGCGTGTCTTCTCTCCCATTGTGTTTGTGCTAGACAAATCGACCGTTCAAACGCGCATGAAATAATTCCCTGTGATCGACCTAGACCACCGTACTACAACGGGGTCGTGATACAAATATTTTTTGTTGATTGACCCGGGGCCCTATCCTTAGAATTGGTATAGCACATCGGGCCTGTCATCAGATGCCGGATGGTCGATGAGAAGTCCCACAAGGCGGAGACGATCAAAGTCCGTCGTGTAGAAGTAGTCGTAGTAGCCTTGGACCTTAAAGACCCAACCTTGCGGATCGAACCCATTGAACCGAGGAGCATTGATCCAAATTCGCGGTAGGGTTTCGTGCCCCGGCGGTGCACGGATATCAACATTTGCTGGTGCTGTTGGCGCGAGAACAAGAGGGCCCAACTCGTGAGCGGGATTGGGCGCGACGCCGGGCAAATCCCCAGCCGGTAATCCCTGCGGCTGTAACGGAGGATGTACGCCGGGCGGCGCGGGGATCGGGTTGAGTTGTGGGTGCGCGGCATGGCCGTGCGACTGTGGTGGCACGAACGGCGGGGCATTCGCGGCTAAAGGAACCCCATTGGCCCCAGTCGCGACGGCGGGTGAAGCTTGGAGGGCCGCCTGTATCTGATCCGTCCGAGCTCGCTGTTGTTCTTGTTGACGCACAAGGTCGCCTTGGTGGTGAAGGGTAGACTCGAGCCCTTCACGCAACAGCTCCATGGTAGCAGCCATGCGTTCTTGGGTGGAGTTGAGGCTTTCCTGGCGGGCGGTGAGGTTGTCCTGAGACGCCGTGAGACGCTCCAGGGCAGCGGTGATGGGGTCGGTCGATCCACCCGTGTCCGAACTCATCAAGTGAAAGCACCAATTGTTACGTTACCGAGGTGGTAGCGTAACAAGCCTTGCCGAGCAAGGTAACGATCAAGCAAAGGGATAAGCGAGCAAGCTGCTCGAGGGAGTTTAGGGTTAGGGAGAAAAAAGAGAGTTTAGGGCAAATAGATAATTTTTCATTAACTCCTCATTAGCTTACAAGGGGAATATAAGCTATGCTCTACGGGTTCAAGAAAATTACGACTCGGGGAAAAGAACCCGCAAGAAAACCCGAGAAGAGAGTAAAACTCTAGTTCAAAATTACATCAAATAAAACAATCCAAAATAAATTAAAACAAATACTAAAATAACTAATATTGGTCTCTAAATCTCAAGGGTGCTCGTCTTTCACGAGCCGGCCTCATCTTTGGTTCGGTGATGCGCGTATCAACTTGCAGGTTGTCAATGCAGTGCTGGGAGATTGGAGTTGTCCGTGGGAGGTGGAGTGGCTTCAGATTGATATATAGTCGCTTCTGAGGCGTTTCGCTAGTTGGAGTATCTCTCACGTCTTCAGGGAAGCCAATTCCGTCGCGGCGGATTTTATGGCAGATTGGTTCCGAAGAGTTTCATATCTCTCGCTCGAGTCTGAGCCGATCCTTAGGGACCTCATCCTTAACGATGCTCTAAGATAGCCCTTGTATGATGTAGGGGTTAGCCTAATTCTTTCCTTATAAAAAAAAGAGCTTAAAGCCAAGTTTGATGATGAATTTGAGTCCTATTAATGTTTGAGACCGAAAGGTGATGATTTTGGTGAAATTTTGGTGAGGGATTGAGGTTGAAAGATCCTTTCTCCCACCGGATCACTAAGATTGAGCTTAAGAGTCCCATAAGACGATAGTTGATTGGATTCCTCTCGAGAGGAGCACAATTTCCAATAGAGATTTGAGATTGGATTGATCACTCAAGCCACGAAAGTGGATGGGAGTTGAAATAAATCCCAAACTCTATAGAGACCAAAGGGCCTAGTCATGGACTTCCAAGCAACGAAGGTGGATGCATAGTCGTATTCATAGGTACATTTGGTTAAGTCCCACAAGATATAGACATTGACATTAGGTAAGTCCCACAAGAAAGATTGTGTGAGAAGGTGTGGGGAGAAGAGTACCTAAAAGTACGCAAGAAGAGTGAAAGAAATTACTTGTACCGACCGTCGGTTGGATCGGAAGCGACCCTACCCGCTCGGAATCAAGTGCCTCCTACGCTAGGAATGGGGTTGTTACTAACCGTGAGGGGGTTGGAACTGACTCGAAATGGGAGATATCGAGCCGTAGAACCTCATTGCTCAAGAGAGCCTCGTCCAGGCGAGACTCGTTAATGCGCACAACATCTCTGGACTCCGTGATGTGCTCAACGGGTAACCGGAACTCAATTGTTTCATCACCAATCTCAAAGGTAAGGAGACCCTTCTTCACATTAATAATAATTTCGGTGGTTGCTAGGAATGGACACCCGAGGATGATTGGCACGTCGGGATCTTCCCGCATCTCCATCACTATGAAGTCATTGGGCACAAAGAACTTCCCGACTTGAATTGGAAAGTCATCAACAACATCGGTTGGCTTCACATAAGAGCCATCCGCCATATAGAGCCTCATGTTGAATGGCACCATAGGACCCATATTGGTCTTGGACCATATAGAGAGGGGAAGAAGACATGCACTTGGACCAAGGTCGCACAAGGCTTTGAAGCAATAAGCACCTATACCAATGGTAATCGCAAACTGATTCGGCCTATTTTGTATGGCTTAACTCTTGTATTTTAGAGTGTTATTGAGAGTGTTTAGGTTATATTTGAGCGTTATTGTAATACGAAGAACGAAGACACGAGATGTAAAGAATCAAGAGTTTTTAGAGCTTAATTGAAGACAAGTTCGCCACTGCCTAGATTCCGCAGGCGCGTTGCCCATGCCGCGGTCGCGGTGAAGAAAGGCAACGACAATCAACTCCCGTGAAGGCTGCGGTCGCACCGCCATGGTCGCGGTCGCGGTAGAAGCCGACTTGACCGACCCGAAGATAGACCCGCCGCGGGCGCAGTAAGAGCTCCGCGGTCGCGGTGGTGCCGAATTCCGAAGCGGCCGAAATCTTTCTATCTTGTTTCCTTTTCTATATTTTGCCTTTTTCCTTATCTATCTCAGGGAGCATGTTCCTTGGGCTATATGAGGAGGAGTCTGCCTTAGGTTTTAGGTATTTCAATTCATATCAAATAAAACTGTTTGCTCTCTTTGTAATGGAGAACTAATCACCCTCAAAGTTTATTCAATCAAGGAAGCTTTATTATAAACTTGTGAAATTCTGGTAACGTTTTTATCCCTAGGTCTTTATTGATACTCTTGTGCTTCATCCCATGATCTTTGTTTGATTATATGAGCCTGATCAACTTGTTTAATTGGCTTAGATCTATTGTTTGAATTAAGATTGATTGTTGTCTATGCATCTTTCCTATTCTTGAAACAACTCTATTCTAGGACCGTGGACTAGATTAGGGAAGAGTATTCAATGGTTGTTTTATGCACGAGACTCGTCGCTTGATTGCATGATTCGATTTCCTATTATCCTTGTGTGTATTGCATGATTTGAATTAAGCGTCCTTGTTCATATCATAGTTTTTCTAGGACCGTGAACTAGTGAATAATTAAGATAAGGATTGGAATTGACCTAGGAACACAAAGAAGTGGATGAATTCATGATCAATGGATTAATAAAGTGGAATTGATTGAACGAACTCTGCTTGTTAAAATTGATTGAAACCTCTCTCAAATCCCCTCTTGTTTGATTTGCATGAAACGAACTTAAATCTGATTTAGAAACTGATTCTCTTGGGCTCGACCCCGTACTTGCTTGCTATACTTGTGTTTGCATTGTTTGGGTTATTATCTTTGATTTTGGCATGACGACTTTAGCCGAGTCAAATTTTGGCGCCGTTGTTGGGGAGCTCTTTTTCTTGATTGATTTTTGTGCGTTTTTCGTTTCTGTGCCAAAACCGCGCGCCCGCTGTTCGAGCCCAGAAACACCCTTTGGGTTCGGATCTATCTTATGGTCCGTACTTGGTCTACTAATGCTTATCTTGTTCGCTTTGATCTAGAAATTGACAGGACTCTTTGGAAGATAAGGAGTGCTCCCAAAGCTTCTGCATCCTACAATCTTCTAGACCCTCTCTCTCTCTCTCTCTCTCTCTCTCTCATTGATTCTAAACCAGAAGAAGTCATGGCGGAACAAACTATTCGCCAACTCGATCACTGTGCCCAATCTTCAACAACAACAGCTGGGTGTTTAGTTCCCCGATCTTGGGGAGGGCGTCAAATTCGAGCTCAAGTCCGGGCTTATCCACTACTTATCCAAATTCCACGGATTGAGTGGTGAAGACCCGAACAAGCATCTAACGGAGTTCCATGCCGTGTGTGTGAGCATGAAGCCAACCGACGTCACGGAAGATAAAATAAAGCTTCGAGCTTTCCCTTTCTCGTTGGAGGACTCCGCTAAAGAATGGCTCCTTTATTTGGTGCCGGGCTCGATCACTACTTGGGCTGAGATGAAGAAAGCCTTTCTAGAGAAGTACTTCCCTGCTTCCAAACAAACCTCTATCAAGAAGCAGCTGAGTAGTTTGGAGCAAGGGGAGGACGAGAATCTCTACGATTATTATGAGAGCTACAAGAGGCTCATCGCTAGTTGTCCCTACCATGGCTATCTTGCCAAGGACCTTATATGCTATATTATTGAGGGACTCTGCGACGCTGATAAACGTCTTATGAATGCATCTTGTGGAGGTAGTTATGAGAACTTGACTCCTGCACAAGCGTTTGAGAAAGTTGAGATCCTTGCTGAGCAGGCTCACAATCAGCGAGCGCGGACTAATGTGAGGTCCGTCAATGTGGTGAATGAGTCTCTTAATGTTGAAGTAAGGGAGCTCAAAGATCTTATGAAACAGCTGCTCGTAAAGAAGGGTGCACAACAAGGCAATGCTTGTGGCCTATGCTATGATGTGAGCCACCACACCGACCAATGCCCTACAATCCAAGAGACCGAGGCGTCGGTGAACGCTGTCGGTAATTATGATGCGCCCCGCCCCCGGAATGATCCTTTCTCTAACGCTTACAATCCGGGATGTGCGAACCATCCTCACTTTCAGTGGAACAACCAACAGCAGCAAGATTCACCACAGCAGCAACAGACACAGTTCGCTCCTCAGGGCCAGCAACAACAATTCCGCTCTAATAACTATGCCCCGAGAGCGCCTACACTATCTCAGAATGATGCTATCATTGCTCTTATTAAGGAGAACCAAGAGACGAGAGCCGTTGTAACGAATCTTGAGACTCAACTAAGCCAGCTCGCCACTATGATCAATAGGCTCGAGTCTAAGGATTCCTGGAAACTCCCTTCTCAACCTCTCAATCACAAGGAGAATGTGAGTTCCATCCAATTGAGGAGCGGTAGAGCAGTTGCGAGTCGAGAGCCGCCTTCTGGTAAAATTCCACGCCCACGCTCTCCTTGCCGCGCCCGCGGCGATCACCCAGAACATGAGAAGCAGGTCTCTGTTGAAATTCTGTGCCCGCACTGACCTCACCACGCCCGCGGAAATTCAACTGAACCTCCGGAGCCAGCCACGGACGAAGTACCGTGACCGCGAAGCCCCCGACGCACCCGCGGAAATCATGCCGAGGCGAACTTTGAGGCGTTGCTCGATTATGCCTTTAAGAATTATCAGCCTCAGCCACACCCGCACTCTCCTGCCCGCGCGCGCGGTGCCACTCCCGAGGAAGATGATGGGTATGTTGCACCGAAGCTTCCACCTCTTAGCTCTCTTAAACCTTCTCCTCCTTTCCCGAAAGCACTTCAAGACACGAGGAAGCCGGTACATGACAAGGAACTCTTCGAGACCTTCGCCAATTGCTAGGTAAATGTTCATATTCTCAATATCATTCAAGGTGTTCCTCGGTCTGCTAAATTTATGAAAGAGCTTTGCACTCTTAAAAGAAAACAAAGGTCTAAACCTAAACTTAAAAAGGTAGCTCTAGTGGAAAAAACTAAGGATAACAACACCGAGTCTTTTAATTCACTTCTCCAGAAACAACTACCTAAAAAATGTGGAGATCCAGGAAGATTTACCGTCCCTGTCTCGATAGGAGAAACAAAAATTGAGCATGCCATGCTAGATTTAGGTGCATCCATCAATGTCCTTCCCACATGCAAATATGAGAAGTTAGGCCTAGGTCCTTTGAAAAACTCAGATATTTTTATTGAATTGGCTGACCACTCTACCGTGTGCCTGAAAGGGTTAGTGGAGGATGTTTTAGTGTAGGTTGATAGTTTGATTTTTCCTACATATTTTTATGTGATGGAGATTAATGAAGGGCGCTACGACCCGGTTCTCTATCTTCTTTTCATTTTCTTATCTTATGGTTTCGGATGGCTTGCCTTCTAAGTATGATTAAAGCTTTGATTTTCCTGGGTTTTTAGCATATTCATTCAATCTAGAATTCATCCAAATAATTATTTTCTTTTTAGTTTATAGTTTAGATCTGGATTTCTACCCCTTTTATGGTTTGTACAAAGGTGAAGCTATGTTGTATGAATTCGTGAGGTTTTGGTAATTGATTTCTATCCTTTGGTAGATATTAATTCTCTTGTGCTTCATTACATGAATGTATATTGATTTTGCATGTCTGACCAACCTGTTGAATTATCATTGTTTTATCGTTTAAATCGATTTGTTTCATTGTTTGTGTGAACTTAGCGTTTCTAGAAGACAACTTGATTTTAGGACCGTGGACTAGGATTAAATAAGAGATTTAATTATATGTTTCTCCAATTGACTCGTACCTTGATTGCTTTTGCATATATCCTGCATATCCTTGTTTGCATTGCTAGTGTTGATTTGAGCGCCTTTGGCAGTATTTAGATTTGCCTAGACCATGGACAGTCAATTAAATAAGATTAGGATAGGAATTAACCCTAGGAATAAAAGGAATTAGTGGATGAATCTATGATCGAATGCTTATTTCAGAGTGAATCTTTTTAATAAACTTGTTTCCCTAGTATATGTTTATTTGTTTGTTTGATTATTTCTTAGTGTAGTTTAGTTTAGATCTCTCTCTTGATTTCCCCCAATCTTAAGTTGGTAAAAATACAAATTACTAGAAGTTGTAAGTTCTCTTGGGTACGACCCCGACTTACTTGCTATACTACCTTATATTAAGGTTAATTATTTTTGTCATGGCATAACGACCTAGGCCGAGTCAGGTGGGTCGGTAATGACCTTAACCGAGCTTGGTTGATCATCCTTTTCGACCTTCTTCTTGGTCGTGTTTTGATCGGGCAACTTCTTTCCGCTCCTAAGGTGGCGACAATGCGACTTCTCGGGTTTTCATCAGGGTGGCCCGATAATTGCCCTTGGGGTCGTGGAATTTGAGCCACAAGGTCACCAAGCTGGGAGTTCACATTCTTGTGCCATGTCTTGAACTCTCCCAATTGAGCTTGTACTCCCTTCATGTTAGTATTGAGATTGGTGAGGTCGTTACAGACTCTGTTGATCCCTTCGTGGAGGCCTTGCACCCATGATGGTGGCTCTTGATAACCAGGAGGTCTATAAGGAGGAGCCCTTTGTACTTATGGGGGAGGTGTGTGATTTTGGCCTTGGCCATGTTAGCCCCACTGAGGATAGTTGTTGCTGTTGTTCCTCCTTGGATAAGCATTGTTTTGGCCTTGGTAGGGCCCTCACATATAGTTTGCCTCCGCATAAGCTTCGGTGGCTCGGACTTGGTCCATCTTTGTGCAAGAAGCGGTGGTATGAGCATGAGAACCACATCCGGATCAATCCCCTCTTGACAAGGGTTGGAAGTGGACTTGAAGTAGCTCACATGCTTCTTGAGCCGGTTGATCTCATCTTGCATGTATTAGAATCTCACATCCGGATCAATCCCCTCAGCGTTGGGATCATAGAGCTTCTTTGGTTGGGCCTTGGCTTGTTGGGTGGCATACATAGCATCATAGTTGGTGAGTTTGTCCAACAAAGCCCAAGCCTGGCCTCATTAGGATCCATCTCAATGAACCCGCAATCGGTGTGGAATTTGATACGGTCCTTTGTAGTGACGTTGATCCCTTACAAGAAGATCTCTTGTAGCACATAGGGTGGTTGTCCATGAGTAGGACATTGCCGAATAATTTCCTTGAACCGCTCCCAAGTCTCCACAAGAGTCTCGTTAGGAAGTTGATGATAGGAAGTGATGTGCTTCCTTAGTTCTGTAGTCTTGGCCAGTGGAAAGAACTTTGTCATGAACAAATCATGTAAAGCCCTCCACGATGTGATAGTCCTAGGAGGTAAGATTTCGAGCCAATTGAGCGCCTTCCCGGTCAAAGACCACTTCAACGCCTTTAAGAGCACATATTCGAGTGACACGCCAACGGCGGCGATGGTGTCACATAGGTCGGTGACATTCTTGACATGCTCCATGGAGAAGTTAGTGGCCTTATCCTCAAATTAGGACCTCTTGGCAAGTGATATGAAATGAGACTTGATCTCAAAGGAATGATCGATCTCGGAAGGAAACCACTCGGTACCGACCCTCAGACGCTCGGTACCGACCTTATACGAACAACTACAAAACTCTTTAAAATATGATTAAAAATATCTATGTCAGGGAATCCACAACAACAAAGCTATGCATGCAACTATAAATCAATGATTAAATATACAATAATCTCAAATTTGACTTTTGTCAATAAAAATCAAGTATTTATTTCAATTTTCATAAAAATAAACACTTTCCTCCTACTTATTTTGTAGGGAACTTAACTTTCGCTTCAAAACCCAAATATTATCCAAATTCACAATTTAATCTTTCAATTCAATTATAAAGATGAACATGCCTCAACTTTCATCAAGAAATTAAATCAAACAAAGAGGACAAAGGATAGAGATTGAAAGAAAGATTTTGATCAAAGATTCATACTTTAAACGTGCATAACCTTGTTGGGTTTTACCCTAATCTTAGAAAAGTAGACTACTCACAATTCATCATGCAAATCACAATCACAAAGAACTGGGAAGACATAATTAACACAAAAGGGACAAATTTTGATTTAAAAAGTAAGAACTTACAATTAAGAATCTTTGATTGCACCATAAGTTTTTAATCTCCTAAAAATCTTCTAGATTGTCTTTCAAATTCTCTCAAAGTGTATAGAATTTTGGATGATGAGTTGATAATGACCTAGAGGCACCCCTAGGACCCTTTAAATACTAGCTAAGATCTTCTAATAAGAAAACAAAATAATATCTAAGAGATCCATAAATAAAACACCTAATAAAAGCTAAACTTGGGCGCCAAGGAATCGTACCTACCGACCCGGTGTGTAACACCTCCTTTTTAAAGCCAAAGGGTATTACCGCCAGTGACCTCGGACTTCACCGTCCAAAGTCACCCAAGGCTAAAAAGGTAACTTACCAAGATGATTCGAGAATAATCAACTTTATTTCACTAAGGTAAATCGGATTAAAAGTGGGATTTACTTCCCGTAAGGTTACAATAATTATTTAAAAGAGTTGCAGCAGAATTTGAAAGATATTTCTTTAAAATGTAAAAGCTTATGTGACCCATAAATATGGTCAAACCAAAAGACATTTTAAAGACTTCTTCCTTCCTTCCTGCAGATCCTTGATGTCATCGGCTTCCTTCAGACTAGCCTTCCCTTTCCTATCTGATATTTCCACAAAAGACATGAAATACCAGCCAACAAAGTTGGGAAAGAAAGAAGGGATGTTAGTCTAACCCGAGACTTAGCAAGTGGTAGAATAGGGTTCGGTTCTTAGAAAGGTTTAGACATGAGGGCATCACAGACCAATTGAAAACCGGCTGATGCCCAACAGTCAAGGATTTTTTGATGCGGAACTTGATCGGTTCTGAATGCGAGGGTCAAAATTCAATTTATAACCAAACCTAGTTATAGCACAAGGTAGGGTGTCGAACACTCGGGAGTTCGGTCGATGAGTGCACCTAAAAGACTTGAAAAAGGGAAAGAAAAGCTAAAACAAAGAAAAATAAAGAGAAACCACTCAGGAACGACATTGTCACTTCGGGCCCGAGGTGGATCGATAGAGAAATGCACGGGACCGACACAAATGCAAGTCGAGCCCGATGTCTGGGAAAGTCGAACTGGCAAAAATGGAGAGATAGGTCTTGGGTTTTTGGGTTCCTTCTCTAGTAGATGTGGGTTATTCCACCCCAATTCAGCCAATAAGTGTTGATCCTCGTGAGATCGAGGTTGTCCGCCTCAGCCCCGCCACTTCTACACATCGACCTTAGAGAATTTTACCTCCCTTTCGATGCAAGGCCAAGTGATAGGCAATCGATCGCTTCCGTTCACTCTTGCCAATCACAAGCCCTTGATCCCTTGCTTCCACAAGAGATTGTAGCTCTATGTAGAGTGGGTTCCTAGATCAATCACTTAAGGCTATGGAATTGGGGGTTCAAACCCAAACCTAGCTAGAGGTTTCCCCCATAGCCCAAGACCAATGGAATCTACTCCATAAGGCTAGAGTAACAAGCAATCAAATCACAAAGCAAACAAGTCTCAATCATCCAAATCAAAGCAAAGCCAAATTTCATTCAAAGCAAAGGAAATCCACAAACTCTAATCCAAATCCACAAATTGCGAATCAAAACAAGAACAAACTCACAATTCCTCCCTAGATCTAACTTTCTCCACCGATTTTCTCTTCCTTCTCCCCTCTTCTCCTTCTCTTTGCTCTCCAAGTCTTCCTTGAGCCTTTGAGAGTGATTAGTTGTGTGTAATGATGTCTCATAGCCTAAGGGTTTCTCTCCTCTCCAAGGAAAGAAATTCACCCAAATCCTCCTCTAGATCTTGGGTTTCTTCCCTCCCTTGGAGAAGAGTCCACCCCCTAAAAGTGTATATCCAAAATGAGAGACTACAAGGGTTTAAATAGAGATTTTCCCCCCTCATTACAAAGACTAGATTACCCTTCTAAACTCTTTGGGCTCCAAGGCTTGTCCTTGACCTCCAAGGCTTCTAGAACTCCTTGATCTCCAAGGCTTTAGACTCCTTGACCTCTAAGGAAGCAAATATAATTTTGGGAATTAACAAGAAAATCCCAAAAAGAAAGGAATCCGGAGCCACGGCCAACATGGATCGACACGGAGAACCTCGGGCCCGACATAGGCTCTACCTTGGTCCAATGACACATCTTTTAGAGACCTCGGGCCCGACTTGCCACACCTCTGGCCACCACCTCGGGCCACCATGGTACCTCGGGCCCGACTTGCCCAGACCTCGGGCCTAAGGCAAAAATCAGCATTCTTCGCCCCGTTCTCTCTCGTTTTAGCTTGGATTGACTCGATTCTTTCGCCCTTCACTTGGTCTTCACTTGAGGCTTCTTTCCATGCATTGTTAGCTCCATTTTGGCTCCATTTTCATCCTTGAATTCCTCCATGATGCCATGATGCTCCAATCTCCATGATTCTTGCTCCAAAATGCCTATAAAATACACAAAACGCGCATAGTCTCCGAATCTCATAGAAAATCGGAATCTAAGCTAAAAAGGGACAAAACACACAAGAAAAGGGAAGTAAGACACATATTTACAAGGGAAAATAACCTATAAAACACCATCAAATTGAGAGACATCAGAATACCCCATACTTAAACTTGCTTGTCCTCAAGCAATAATAATGTAAGCAAGACCGAAACATAATCTTTAAGTAAAGCCTCATATGAAAAATCAATCAAGTACAAGTGATAGATAACCAAGAAAGATTACATCATCACACATGATCAAGTGTTCATAGGAAAAAAGTCAAATGCAACTAAGCCTCACTTTAGGGATATGAAAATGTGTATCACTCATCATGTGTATAGGTATAGCTATGAACACTCAAGCTCAAGAATCATGCAAGTAAAGACTTTACTATTGAAGCTAATATCACCAATTCCTCCACCTAGAGATGCCTAGTACAATGCACATAAAGAATATGAACTTGGCTCAATGGAGGTCCTCAAAGAGGTTCCATTCGGCCGGGTTGTAATGGGGCTTTTGGTATTTCTCAAGGTGGGAATCATTTTGGTCTTGTGGTGCTTACAATGGGGATTGAACTTCCTAATCTCTCACCAACTTCACCAAAATTCCACAATCAACTTCACTCATCCAAAAGACTTAACATTTTCTTCTTTCAACCCACACGTTCACTTAACATTCCACTTCATCTTTGCACTTAAGCTTTTTGTTGGATTTTTCATACTTTTGCACTGGACCGACTTGCACACTAACTCGGGCCCGAGGTCACTTGTAACTCGGTCGGACCCATTTTACTTCACTTAAGCTCTTTGCTTTCAATCCACTTCTTTTTCCAACATTTTCTTTCTTTCTTTCTCACTTTATGCTCAACAAAGATGCACTACCCACTTGACTCATAACTCCATTCTTTGTCCTTCACCAAAGAGAATCTCAACTCTTCAAATACACTCCAAAACCTCTCACTAAAGTCCAATCCCATAAGGGTCAAGTCATATAGGCTAGGAATCATATTTTTGAGGAGTTTCAAACAAGAAACATGAGGGATATGCAATAATGGATTCACTTCATGGTAAGATATGGAACATTTTGTGACTAGAAACATAAAGTTCAAATCATTGTGACAATGCATAAACAAATCTCATGACGGTCTTGGAAAATAGATAAATACCGCAATATCAAGTTTTACTAAGCATGCATGAGCTAATCACACAAGAAACATGAGGGATATGCAATAATGAACAAGAATCCCTAAAATGGCCAAAAATCATCTCACAAGGTTCACTCAAACTTAGTTGCATAAAAACTCATCCTAGAACTCATATGCTCAATAAAAACAAGCAAGATATCATGATCACATCAAAAGCAACATCCATTTTAGAGGCTAAACTATCCAAAAATATGTAAAGGAATTTACATGCTCACATCATCATTAGCCTTCATTTGGACATCTAAGATGGGAATTCCTAGTCCAAAAACAAAATCTTTTTGACATATCCCCCGAAATTTTTCAAATTTTTATGGAATCTTGCAAAAATTTTCTCAAAACAAAACCAACTCATCCATTCAAACCAAATCAAACTCAATCATCATTCATGAAACATACCATGCCACTTTCCAAAAGTAAACATCCCAAAACAAACTAAGAACAAACACAAGAAACTAACACACGAAACTATGAGCAACTAACTCCGAATACCCCATACTTAGAATTTTGATGTCCTCATCAAAAAAAAGAAATCAAAACTCAAAATAAGAGAGAAGAGAGTTAGAAAAGCTCACAATTTCTTATTCTTGATTGGCATGTCTAGATTTAGTCAAAAGGGCGCTCCCGACGATATCCTCGTTGGAGCCTTGCTTGCCTCTCCCTCTCATACACTTGTGCTTGGTAAAGGTCTTGAGGTGGTGGTTGGAGTTGAGGCGCCGGGCGTGCCCATGGATCCTCTCGGGAAGGGTAATTCCCGCTCATCCAATTGTTGAAACTCTCTTGGACGCGCCACCTATCATCTTCCACCATCCTTAATTCCTCCACCTCGCGCCTAGTGTAGCCGAGGTTCCGGTTCATCTCCATTTGTTGAGCTTGGAAGACTTCTTGTTGTTGGAAAGGTTGTTGTTGTTGTAGAAACACTTGTTGTTGTTGAAGGTTGAGTTGATGGGCCTCTTGAAGCATGCTTGATTGTTGGAGTTGAAGGTGAGCCATTTGGTTGGCTAGAAACGTCATGTCCACCGGTTGTTGAGGTTCGGGGAAGACCATTCCGGGCCCATACCATTGGGCATAACCTTCATACCATCCAAAGTGAGGTTGCTCTTGCCTAGATCCGCTCCCTTCGCCCCTCTCAAAATGACTCGGGACCGACTCGGGAATATAGGCATCGGACCGAATTTGGTGGAAGTCGGGCCCGAGGTGCCCTGCATCTCGGTCCAGTAGCGTTGGAGCTTGCTCTCTTGCACGAAGGTTGGCTAGCAATCCTTGAAAACCTTCATCTTCTTCCGGAGGCGTGTCAACATCCATGGCCTCTCTTCTAGCAAACTCAAAGTTGTTGGGCTCCTCATTGGATTCCGGAGAGGACCGGGGAGTGGAAAAGCGAATGTGTTGGGCTCGACGTCGACACTCCCTTGTCCCTTCCGGTTCACCAAATGAATTCTCCTTCCCGGCCCAAACTTGGAACCAATTGTAGTAGCTTGCAAGGTCAAAGAGCTTGGGCCCCAAAGGATTGGCCACCTTGTCAAAGTTTGAATGGGGTGCTAGATGGGTGATGATGTCAGTGATGACTTTCTCTTTGATGATGTTGGACTTCTTGAAGTACTTAAGGTTCATGTACTCCACTCCATTCGGTGCCGGTGTGTACTTGGAGAGAACAACCTCGAGACGACTAGCCAAACGAGCTATCATCCCACCAAAGTAAATCCACGAGGAGCTTTGGAAGTCCCTAACCATTTTGACCCACTCCCAAGTGAGGTTCAATGGCTTGTCGGTTTGGAATAGCATCTCATGGAGCAACATAGCTTCTTCCTTCATAGGTTTTCTTAACTCGTGTCGGGCAAAGATGGCGCACCCCAAGACACGAATCATCGCCCGGAAGAGAGGGCTAGCAATCTCATTTGTAGAAGCTCCCTTTCTCATCTCATTCCTCCCCGCTACATGCCTCCATAAGTAGTTCACCTTCTCATTGTCCACATAAGCTTCCTCCTTTGGAAATGGGAACCCAAGATAGTGCGCCAAGTTCCTAAGAGAAAGCTCTTGTGTCTCATTGCCCAATTGAAAGGTGATCATGCCTTCATTATCCTCTACTCCTTCATAGGTGCACTTGAAGGTGGCCATGAACTCCGATGTCAAGGCGGGGTAGTGGGTGTTGTTCCACCTTAACATCACATCAAGGCCAATGTAAGAGTAGCAACGGGGGAGAGCTACATCCATCCCCATCTTCCTTATAGACTTCCAATCTAGCCACCTTGTGTGGTGAGCTAGCTCCATGTACCGCCCATAGCTTTCGGCTACATCATCATCATCATCCATCTTTGGCTTTCTTTGACTTCTTCGACTTCCTAGAGGGCCTCTCCATGTGAGAAGAAGATGCACGGGTTTCCATAGTACCTAGACACACTCAAAGAAAAAGACTACAAGATAAGATCCATTCAACCTCAACAATATCACACATATCTACAACTCACAACTTTATCGCACAAGGTCACCCCATACTTAGCCTCAAAACATCAATCTCATAAAATCCAACATGTATGGACAAAGGATCACAAAACAATGGTCAAGCTAATAGATATATCATGATGATCAAACTATAACCAACAATCAAACTCATGAATCCTAATGTCAACACAAGAGAAAGACTACTAGAACAAGGATCGACACACTCAAGACGTCGGGCCCGAGGTGCTCTCAACCTCGGTCCGAAATGATGGACCGACTCTCTATGTCGGGCCCGAGGTACCTGGGTATCGCGGTCCTCTTTTACATTCGTCTTCTCAAACAATCTCACCCAAAATCAATCTATCATGCTCCTAAAATCCAACACCAACCATTTATCTTCACTAATCGAAGTTCTAAGGAGGTTCAATCATGCACAATCAACAATTAAGAACAAATTCTCCTATTCATGCAAAACACCATTGATGCTCAAGATCCAATCTCATTCAAACATGGCAAAACTCAATTCAAGCAATGAAAGCATGAAATTCACAAGGAATTAGATAGGAATCGAGATTCACATACCAAAATTGAAGAGATCTAGACTTCTTAGCAACCAATCTACTTAGAACCCAAATTTCTCCACTTAGGTCAAGAGGAGAGGTGAAGAACAATGGAAATCTTGGGGTTTTCTCTTTGGATTTGATGTTTGGGGGTGTTTGTGGTGTTAGATCGAGATGGTAGAGGGCTAGCAAAGGGGGATCGAGTGTGATGGAGGAGGGGGGGGGGGCGATTTTGGTGTTGGTGAGGGAGATGGGTATTTTTGGGGTGGTAGTTATGAGGGAGATGAGGGTAGGTAAGGGAAAGAGGGCTTTAAATGGGAAAGAAACAAAATCTAAGTCAGAGGGGTATAGTTGGTATTTTCCACAACTCTTGACCAAAGTTGACCGAGTTGGGCGGACCGAGTTGCCTAAGTCGGGCCCGATGTTCTGGGCACCTCGACCCGGTTTGGTCCGACCACCAAAAATTACTCCATCTATGTTACTTCATTTCCCATAAATCCTTTTATTATTTTCACCATTACCTCTACTCAATCATGAAGCACAAATAACACCACTAATCCACAAAAATACATGCTAGGGAAAGATTAGAGGAAATCTAAGCTAAACTAAGAAAACCAAACTAAAATTACGAAAATAAACCTACTAGGCTCGGGTTGCCTCCCGAGAAGCGCTCTTTTTAAGTCATTAGCTTGACTTCTAACCTCAACCTTCATGGTGGATGAAAGATGGTGAATTGGTCACCATAGTCATGCCCATTGCCATTCCCTTCATATCTGTAGAACCACCACTTGTGGTTGATGTAAGCGTGGCCGTGCAACTCTCTTTCACCTTTCTCCTCCAAAGCATAGGCTTGCACCTCTTGCACTTTCTCATCTTGATCCTTATTCCCTACATCACAAACATCTAAAGAATTTCTAGGAGATTCAATAACATCATAGCTCACATCTTCTGTCAAATCACTCAAGCATATATAACTATCTCCTAAATCCTCTTTTAGATCACTCAAGCAAATATAAGAATCTCCAACATCAAAAGGATATGAAGAAGGATACTCTTCTTTGCTCCTTTGTTGGGACGCTATCAAGGACGCTTACGTACTTGTTAGTGTGCCCACACAACCGTCCCTTAGTTTTGATATGACAAACTCACTTTGATTCTAATAAATTTGTCCAAGTGTTCAGGAACGCAAATGACAAAGGACAACAAGTGTGTGAGCGTTCCCTAGGCTTAGGGACGCTAGCTAACAGGAAGTAAGGACCAGCAAGAGACTACTTGAGCAAGGACGGAGTCCCAAATCAAGTAGGAACGCAAAGCCAAGCGTCCTTACTCTCTAGCCGACAGGATGACATCACTCGACAACATTTGATCATCCAAGGACACATGGAGACCGATCCTGTAGCGGAGTCCAACACTACGTGGTGGATGATCTTGTTGCAGAGTTCATCAACACGTGGTGGCTGATCCTGTAGCGGAGTTCATCACACACAGCTGGATACAAGAAGCTTCCTCATCACCGCCATCAAACGTGGAGGAAGATCCTGTAGCCACGTCCACCAAGGGCATGATCGTCCCAGGAGAATGACGCCCTTCCCCAAGTCCTATAAATACCCCAAGGCATTTATTGTGACGTTAACGCTTTCAGAGAATATTCAGAGAGAATTAGAGGAAAGCGGCTCACTCAAGAACACGAAGAACTAGCTCAAGAACTCAAGAACAGTGTTAAGACTTGTGCTAGATCGAGTGAGATTTGTAACCAAAATCACAAAACAGTTTGTATTCAGAAAAACCCAAAAAGAGAAAGAGAGTCCTACGATGTACTATAGGACGTAGGGATAGAGTCCTTTATAAGATTGAACTCGCTTGAGTTGTAGGCTTAGAGGAGTCCTTTACTAGTGGACTTAGGAATAAAAGCTAAGTATCAGAGAACTGTAAAGACTCGCCAGTATAACTGTAAGGACGTTCAATATAAAGGAAAAGCTATTCAAAAATCCTCCAAGGAGGTAGAGGTTTACACTCAAGGACTACTTGGTCTTGTGTGGTTCCTCTATAATTCACTGCATTCATCTTTACTTGTTTAGTATTTTATTCCGCTGCATTACTTAAGGACGCCCCTACTCCTAGTAGGGACGCCTGACCAAAGGACGCCTTTACCAAAGTAAAGGACGTCCCTCAGTTACTAACGATCAACCAATTGGTATCAGAGCAGGCGCTCTAGATTCTTACTGAGTTGCAGGTGAAAATGGACATGGAACCTATTGGAATCTCTTTTGTGAAGCCTCCGCGTCTGACGGACGTCAACTTCAACCACTGGAAAATTAGGTTTGAGAACTTCTGCAGAAGTCAGAACTATCAATGCTGGAACGTGATCAGGAAAGGTGATCTCAAAGTTCCTGATGACAAAGTAGACAAGGAAGATCAGTGGGGTCCTGATGAATTCAAGCTTATGGAAACAAACGCTAAGGCAATATGTTTTCTTCAAGCGTCCCTCTGCGAAAGGGACGCCACCAGAGTTAGCAATCTCCCCACAGCAAAACAACAGTGGGAAGCTCTTGAAAAATTCCATGTAGGAACCGTAGAAATGAAGGAGGACGTCCAGCTGAAAATCAAAAAGGAGTTCTATGCTTTTAGCATGCTGCCGAATGAAACGGTCAATGACTACTCATACCGTTTTGAAGCTCTTGTCACCAAGATGAGAAACTTGGGCATCCCAGAATCTGAGATCACCATGAGAAACAGAGTCCAAGTAGTTATTGATGGGTTGACTAGAAATTGGAACTTTGATAGGACAACCTTCAAGGAGAATACAACCAACAAAACTCTAGATATGGAAGAAATCTATGGGAAGCTCAGGCAGTACGAAGAAAGAAGGATCTCTGACATGGCTCAGCTAGGAAAGAATCCTCAAACTGATCTTGCTTTGGTGTCCACAACACCAGAGTACGCCGAGTACCTACGCGGCCAAAGAGATCTAGCATTGATGATGCAAGGTCAAACAACACAAAAACTTGAGAACTTGCGTGTTCAAACTCCCAAAGAGAAAGAAAGCAAGTCAAAGGAAGAGATTGACTCAGATGAAGAATTATCTCTTATTCACAAGGCTCTCAAGTATTATAATAAGAAGCACAAGTATAGTAACAAGAACAAGACTCCTTACAAAAAGGAGAGTCCCAAGTACACAGAAGCTGAAATGAAGGAACTCACATGTTACAAATGTAACAAGAAAGGACATTTTGCTAAAAAGTGTACTGTGGGAACGTCCTCCAAGGACAAGAAGAAAGCTCTCATTGGAGCATGCACAGCTGCATGGGATGATCTCAGTTCAAGTGAAGATGAACGAGAAGATCAGGTTGCATACATGGCAATGGAGGACGCCCCAGCTATTGAAGAGAACACCTCTGAAAATGAGCAAGAGGTAACTCACGATTCCATGATGCGTTCCTTAGAAAAATGTTCAAAACCAAAATTCCTTAAACTCATTGGTAAAATCATGGAGGAAAGTCTTGCTATGAAACAAAGAATGGATGAACTCGAAGATGAAAATATTGTGGTTGAATGTGAAAACTGTAGTTCCATGACCATTCAACTAGAGTCCTCATATGAAGAATCCAAGTCCCTAAAAACTGAAGTAATGTGTCTCAAAATTGAGAACGCTAAGCTTAGGGAAGAAGCAAAAGTGTTATGAAAGAGTCCCATAGTTGAGGAAATCAAACCAATGGTTTTTGTCCCAGCCAAGAGAGGACTAGGCTATGAGTTTGACACTAGGAACTCTCTCCCTAGCGACTTTGAGGCAAGTAAAACTTCAGAACTTGAACTAGAAAGGGAGAAGACCAAGAACCTTCTTGAGCGAATTAGAGTCCTAGAGAGTGGAGAGATAAGTAAAGAGGACTACTACACTAACTCCACAAGTCATAGGATCTACAAGAAAATTGCTAAGGGGGAAGGTTCTAATGTTTGTAACCCTCAAAAGATGAAAGAGAACAAAATCCAACGTCGCAACAAGAAGTACTACCTTGGTACTTACTATAGGACGTGTTGGTACTGTGGACAAGGAGACCACTTCAAATATGATTGCTTAAAACTCAAGGAAGATATTGAAAGTGGAAAAGCTGCTAGGACTAACCATGAAAATGTTGAGTCCGTCCCTAAGGCTAACACTAGGCGTCCTAGACGTTCTAGAAGTTCTTTCCGCAAGCTTGCTATTTCAAATGATGTTAATATAAATGATTACATGCCAGAACCAGAGTTATATTTTTGCAACGAAGCAGGTAAGGAACACCTTGCCTGGGTCGCGAAACACTAACTTTGTTATGGTAGGTAGAAGTGAGGGGACGCCCATGGATCATTGATAGTGGCGCCTCAAATCATATGACAGGAAGCCAGATCCATCTCATTTCTATCCAAAGTAATGCTACGGGAGGAACTGTCTCGTTTGGCAACAAGGGCAAGGGAAAGATCAAAGGGACGAGAACTGCCATTCTCAATCCGTCCATCAAAGCAACAAACGTTAGCCTTGTTGAAGGACTTGGCTTCAACCTCCTAAGCGTCTCTCAAATGTGTGATCAAGGTGAAAATCTAGTCACATTTGACTCAAAGGAGTGCCTCGTCATCAATAAAAAATCAAACAAAGTTGTTCTTAAAGGCGTTCGCAAGAACAATGTCTACATCTTCAACCAGGATTTCGAGCCTAAATCAGAATTATGCCTATCTGTTTCAAAGGAGGACGCTGACCTCTGGCATCGCCGCCTTGGCCATGCTGGACCAAGCACAATCCTCAAGCTACACCAAAGAAATCTTGTGAAAGGACTTCCCCGAATTGATCCTGAGAAAGTTGAACAGTGCGAAGCCTGTATCAAAGGGAAGAAAACAAGAACATCCTTCAAATCCAAAAATGAAGTTAGCACGAAGAAGCCTTTGGAACTTCTCCACATGGATCTTTGTGGACCAATGAAGACGTTGAGCTACGGTGGAAAGAGGTACATTTACGTTCTTGTAGATGATTTTTCTCGATTCACTTGGGTTCTTTTCTTGGTGTCAAAAGCAGATTGTTTCAATGCATTCAAAGTCTTCATCAAACAAGTGGAAGTTGCCCTTGAGACGCCTCTCAAAGCCATACGATCAGACCATGGGACGGAGTTCCAAAACTCAGAGTTCCTGGCCTTCTGTGATCAACATGGTGTTTCTCACAACTTCTCAGCTCCAAGAACTCCTCAACAAAATGGAGTTGTGGAAAGAAAGAATAGGACGCTTGAGGATATGGCAAGGACTATGCTGCTAGCAAATGGCGTTCTCAGGTACTTCTGGGCGGAAGCTATTGCTACAGCTTGCTAAATCATTAATCGTGCCATGATCCGTCCTCTGCTGAAGAAGACGTCCTATGAGTTGTTGAATGGAAGAAAGCCTCGCATTGACTACCTCCGAGTTTTTGGATGCAAGTGTTTCGTTCACAACAACGACAAAGAAAGACTTGGGAACTTTGATGCAAGGAGTGATGAAGCCACAATTTCTTGGGTACTCTCTCACCAGCAAAGCATATAGAGTTTTCAACAAAAGGACTCTAAAGCTTGAGGAGAGTATTCATGTTCTATTCAAGGAGTGTTCTTCTCACAAAGAAAAACCAAGTAAGAAAGAACGCTCTTCTTCACAACTGCAGGACGACTCTGAAGACGAAGTTGAAGATTGGTCCTCTGGAAAATACTATGTTTCTAAGGACCCTTCTCCAAACCATGAAGAAGTCTCAGTGGACGCTCCTAGTGTTGTTCAGGGAGTTCCCTCTCGTAGTGATCCCCAGTTCAACAAGATGTGGCTGAATCAAGTCAACAAGGTGAACAACGCCAAGGTGTGGACGCTCTCTCTGAGGGGGAACACACTGAGGACGATGCACAAGATGATAGTGATGATTCTGATGGAGATATTGATCCAAGGTTTGCTCAATTGTTTCAAAGGGAGTCCCGCTTCTCTAGGGACCACCCAACCTCTCAGATTGTCTCAGATATCTCTCAAGGAGTTCAAACAAGGTCAGCTGCAAGCAAGTCCCAAAATGCAAATCTAGCTTTTTGTGCGTTCAATGCCTTTGTCTCTATGGTGGAACCAAAGAACATCAAGGAAGCACTTCCGGACGCTGACTGGATTCAAGCAATGCAAGAAGAACTCAACCAGTTTGAAAGAAACAAAGTTTGGACCCTCGTCCCTCGTCCCAAAGGCAAAAACATTATAGGGACGCGCTGGGTGTTTAGAAACAAGCTTGATGAAAGTGGACGCGTGTCAAGGAACAAGGCAAAACTGGTGGCTCAAGGATTCAAGCAAGAGGAAGGCATAGACTACGATGAAACCTTCGCTCCTGTTGCTAGAATTGAAGCCGTACGTCTCCTCATTGCCTTTGCCGCGCACAAGGGATTCAAGTTATTTCTGATGGACGTAAAGACTGCCTTTCTCAATGGAAAACTCAAGGAGGAAGTGTATGTTGCTCAGCCCCCTGGCTTCGAGGACGCCTCTCACCCAGATCATGTGTACTACTTAGACAAAGCTCTCTATGGACTCAAGCAAGCCCCTCGTGCATGGTACGACAGGTTTGCGTCCTTTCTTTTGTCTCATGGGTACACAAGAGGTTCAATTGATAAAAGTTTGTTCATTAAGAAAGTTCACAAGGACATTTTAATTGCTCAAGTCTATGTTGATGATATAGTCTTTGGAAGTACTAACATGAAACTTGTAGATGAGTTCAAGTCCTTAATGAGTAGCGAGTTTGAAATGTCCCTCATTGGAGAACTCAATTTCTTCTTGGGACTTCAAATCAACCAACTCAAGGAAGGGATGCGTATTCACCAACAAAAAGATGTCCGTGAAATGCTTGAGAAGTACGGGATGAACACGTCCAAGCCTGTTGCAACCCCTTGTTCTACCAACTCGCGTCTTAACGCTGATGAAAAGGGAAAGGACGTTGATCAAAAACTTTACAGAGGAATGATTGGTTCTTTGCTCTATTTGACCGCAAGCCGTCCCGACATCATGTTTTCCGTTTGCTTGTGTGCCCGCTTCCAAGCGAATCCAAAGGAGTCCCACATACAAGAAGTCAAGAGGATCTTTCGCTTCCTCAAAGGACGCGACGATCTTTGTCTTTGGTACCCTAAAAAGACGTCCTTCAAGCTCGTTGGCTACTTGGACGCTGATTATGCTGGTCATGTAATTGATAGAAAAAGCACTTCAGGAATGGCATAGTTCCTTGGTTCATGCCTAGTCTCTTGGGGATCTAAGAAACAGAACTCTATGGCGCTTTCAACTGCAGAAGCTGAGTACGTTGCTGCTGCCTCATGCTGTTCACAAGTCATCTGGATCAAATATCAACTTGAGGACTACGGTATCAATCTTGAAACTATTCCAATTCGTTGTGATAATACAAGTGCTATTGAAATTTCTAAGAACCCAGTTTTTCATTCACGCACAAAGCATATTCATATAAGGCATCATTTCTTGCGTGATAATGTTGAACTAGGACTTATTAGTATGGAGCATGTAAGGACTGAAGACCAAATAGCTGATATTTTCACTAAGGCGCTTGATAGACGTCCCTATGAGCATCTAAGGTTGCTCTTGGGGATGATAACTTTTAAGTAGCAAGTCCCGTTCTACTATTCCCTCAATGATTGACTATGTTTAGTAGATTCTAAGTGTTTAAGGACTGTTATGCATTGAATTCATATTTGCAAGGACGCTAGTCTAAAACTTCATATGTTTGCTACATTGGAACGCCATTCAAATTTCTCTTTTTGTCTTGAAAAGAGTATCCCTGATCACCCAACCCGCATTATAAGCCGAAATGATGGGAACTCTAAGCTTATCCTAGCCGAGAACTCTGCAAAAGCGTCCTATGAGCTTCATATTTTTCTTTTACGGGACGTACTTGCTTTGTTCTCAAATGGTTTGCAAGGTGATCACAGGGACGGTTATCAAGGTTATTGGTTTGCTTGAAGAGGTAAAGTTTTGCTAAGTTTGAGAGGACGCTCAGTGTTTGTAAGAGAGGACGCCAGTTCAGTTTTGAGAAGAAGTTGAAGAGGCAGAAATTTGAATTTTGAACGTTTGCACAATGACCGTTGTAATTGCTCAAATCTTAAGGGGGAAGTTATGCCACGTGTCGCATAGAAAATCAGTGGTAATTACAGTTTGTGCCACCGCTTCCTCAATATAATGCTGCAACAGTCGCTCTTAGAATTTATTATTCTCAACCTCTTTCCTGCTCTCAGAATTTGCTCTTCCCTCTCTCTAGCATTCCGGTGACTTTCTCTCTCTAAAACTCATTAGAAATATGTCTCAAAGATAGTGGAATGCTGCCGGATCTTCTGCCGGCGGAAAGAGAAGGAAATTGGTGAAGTCCCACACCATTGAGAAGCCTAAATCCATTGCTCTCAACGAATCACTTGTGGACTTCATCAATAAGAAGCCCAAAACACTTTACATGTTGATCAGGGAACGCATGGACCGTCCAGACGTCAAGCAGGATGCTGAAAAGACGAGGAATTACGAGAAGTTCATTGAACGCTTCGTCATTCACGGCCTGCACAAAACCAACTACCACGACTTACCTGGCCGGATGGAGGACGTGTTATTCTTCCAACAAATTGGAGGTGAGAATCTGGGTCCCTTACTTGATCTTATCCCAGACCTACATAACCAAGTCCTTCCCGACTTCCCTATGTACCCAAGGGACTCTCCCGCTTACCAAATGTTAAAATACCGTTTGGCGAGTCCCTCTCCCCCACCTCCTCAAATTCCCACCGTCACAACCAAGAAACTTCTAAAGCCTCCAGCCCCTTTGTCCCCCCTATCAAAATCTTCTAAACCCTTCTCATCCTCCAAACCCACCGAAATAGTGGACAAGTTTCCACCCCATATAAAGGAGGGACGCTCCAAGAAGACCCATGACCCACGGCCCCTTAAAAAGGCCAAGTCCTCAAGCGTCCCCCCTACTAAAAGCTCCACAAAACGGCCTAGCACCACAAAAGGCCCCTCCAATCTCTCCAAGCAATCCATTCCCCAACCTCAACCTCTCAAAATCGTCCAACTCCCAACTCCTCCTGTGTCCCCCAAACCTTCAAAAGCAAATGCCCTTATTCCCTTTCAACCTAATCTTCAATCCTCACCACTTAATCTTGCCAACTTTCCCTCCGCCCCGGCCCATATCTCACCTCCAAAGGACCCCGAGACTCCAAGGTCTAGTCGTCCCTCTTCAAAAAGTGGCCCGGAGGACGTTGAGCAGCGTTCCACCCTTGCGCACACCTTCCGCCGCCGCAAAACAGGTGAAAAACCCAAGGTGTTGCTTGCCAAGGAAGTGGCAGCGCCAGAAACCGTTCCCTCATCTAGTTCCTCCAGCTCAAGCTCTTCTGAAAAGAGTAACCAAGGGACTCCTGCTGATGACTCCTTTGTTGATATAACAGGGGACTCCCAAGATGAGGCTGAGAATGTTCAGGTTGAGAATGTTGAGACTGCTCCTAATCCTACAAAAGCAGACATTGTTGAAGTAACTGAGGACGCTGGCGAGCACCAGGTCGCTCACAAGGACGCCGAGCCTACTCTCTCTGATGAGCTCGAGCGTGATGCACAAGAAATCCCTCCCTACAACCAATCCCTTCCCCTACTCAATCCCCTCCCAACTCCACAAGAAAACCCCTCCCCCACAATCCAAACAGAAAACCAAGTCCCGGCGGACGCTGAGCCCCCCTCTGAAAATCAAAAAGAGGCTCAGGACGCTAAAGAAACGTCCCAAAGCAGAGCGCCTTCAGAGACCGACCAAGCCCCTGCTGGTGGCAATCAAGAAAATGTATAAGGCTCTGAGGACGCTGCTGGACAGGACAATGCTAAAAATGAGTCAGAGGACGATGCTGATGAAAGTTCAGATGATGAGGACTCTGAGTCCCCAAAAGGCAAAAAGAAGCGTAAGGACGATGGCGCCCCTGTAAATGTTCTAGGCCCCTTGGTCTACTCTGAGCAATGGCTTGCCTCCTTCACTAAAGAAAAAGAAGTTCTCGAGTTTCTTGAGCTTCTCAGATTTCAAGGATGGCTGAACGTCGGACCCGCACCTACTGAAGTTGATAAAGAACAAGTCCGAGCGTTCTACAAGAGCTTGCGCTACAAGTCCAAGGACAATTCTCTCCACTTCAAGATAGAGGACGAGAAAGCCTTTGTAAATGAACGCCAAGTCCGTACCTTCATGGGACTGAGCACTCAAAAGCCACCGTCCAATGCCCTAAGCTCTCTTCTAGAGAACGGTTTTGAGATGACAGAGGACGAAGGAGTTGCTATGATTGAAAGAGTGTTCCAAGGTAAAAGACCCTATGGACTTAACAAGGTGGCTCACGTGTTGAGCAAAGTCGGCGCCATTGAACATTACTTTATCTGCCGCGCCATCCTTCCCAGGCAAGAGAAGCGTTCTATAGTACAAACACATGATATCATCTTAATAGACGCTTTTCTCGAACGCCGACCCATCAACCTTGCCAGAATTGCAATGCAACATATGGCTAAGTGTGGGAGGAAGGGACACGCTTTGCCGTACCCTAGGCTAGTCAAGCTGATCCTTCAGTCCCAAAACGCTTATGATGAAAGTGCTCCCACAAAAGAGCTCGGATTGAAATGGAATTCGAACAAAGGACTTGTTCACATAAGACATAATGAGAAGCTGCCTTCCATTATCAAATAGTTAGAAGCTGAAGCTGAGGAAGCTAAGAAGAGAGCTGAGCAAGAACGCTTAGCCGCTGAAGCTGAACAGGAACGCTTTGCCTCTACGCATCAAGAGCCCGGTCACGAGGAAGAACCCCCAGTTAACTTTGCAGCTCTTGATCAGTTGATGAGGGCGTCGTCTCCTCCTTCCTTTGTACCTCATGTGGACGCTCCCTCTTCTAGCTCTGGACCCACTCCCATTCCTGCCCCAGCTAATCCGGAACAACACCCTCTTACAGAACTTATGGGTGCTATAATGAACAATCAGTGTCTTATCTTCTCTGCTCTCAAGGACCTATCTTCGGCATTCACTAAGTCGGCAGAACTTCATGAAAAGCTTCTCAAGTTTTACCAAGACCAGAGCCGTCCTCAGTGATCGCCGTCCTCAACCTCTTTATCCCTAAATTGTTTTGCCTTTGCTTCTTTTGTTTGAAAACACTTGATCGTTTTGATTGTTGGTCTGTAATGACATTCATTCTACTTCCTTTGAATGGCTATTACTCTGTTTGCTTGCATTGTGTTTGTTTAAGCGTTCCAATGCCTATAGTTGTGTTTTTGTGCTAATGTCCTTATTCACTTGTTATCCTTTTCGATGATGCCAAAAGGGGGAAGTGTAGTTTTGCAGAGATGCGCTATAAAATAGTTATCTAGAATAAGCAAGTGTTAAGGGGGAACTATTAAGTGAAAGGTCTAAGGAACGCCGTGCTAGAATAAAAGAGGACGCTTAGAAAGTAATTCTAGGACGCGACTCTCTCCTTAAAATCCAAATGTTAGAGAATCAAAGAATGAAAACTTGTGCATACTGAAATTTCTCTAAGTGTTAGAGGACACTTCTAAGTTTTCATGCATGCTAAGTTCCAATGTCAAAACTATTTTGCTGAAGAGTTTGTCATCATCAAAAAGGGGGAAATTGTTGGGACGCTATCAAGGACACTTACGTACTTGTTAGTGTGCCCACACAACCGTCCCTTAGTTTTGATATGACAAACTCACTTTGATTCTAATAAATTTGTCCAAGTGTTCAGGAACGCAAATGACAAAAGACAACAAGTGTGTGAGCGTTCCCTAGGCTTAGGGACGCTAGCTAACAGGAAGTAAGGACCAGCAATAGACTACTTGAGCAAGGACGGAGTCCCAAATCAAGTAGGAACGCAAAGCCAAGCGTCCTTACTCTCTAGCCGACAGGATGACATCACTCGACAACATTTGATCATCCAAGGACACATGGAGACCGATCCTGTAGCGGAGTCCAACACTACGTGGCGGACGATCCTGTTGCAAAGTTCATCAACACGTGGCGGCCGATCCTGTAGCGGAGTTCATCACACACAGCTGGATACAGGAAGCTTCCTCATCACCGCCATCATACGTGGAGGAAGATCCTATAGCCACGTCCACCAAGGGCATGATCGTCCCAGGAGAATGACGCCCTTCCCCAAGTCCTATAAATACCCCAAGGCATTTATTGTGACGTTAACGCTTTCAGAGAATATTCAGAGAGAATCAGAGGAAAGCGGCTCACTCAAGAACACGAAGAACTAGCTCAAGAACTCAAGAACAGTGCTAAGACTTGTGCTAGATCGAGTGAGATTTGTAACCAAAACCACAAAACAGTTTGTATTCAGAAAAACCCAAAAAGAGAAAGAGAGTCCTACGATGTATTGTAGGACGTAGGGATAGAGTCCTTTATAAGATTGAACTCGCTTAAGTTGTAGGCTTAGAGGAGTCCTTTACTAGTGGACTTAGGAAGAAAAGCTAAGTCACAGAGAACTGTAAAGACTCGCCAGTACAACTGTAAGGACGTTCAATATAAAGGAAAAGCTATTCAAAAATCCTCCAAGGAGGTAGAGGTTTACACTCAAGGACTACTTAGTCTTGAGTGGTTCCTCTATAATTCACTGCGTTCATCTTTACTTGTTTAGTATTTTATTCCGCTACATTACTTAAGGACGCCCCTACTCCTAGTAGTGACGCCTGACCAAAGGACGCCTTTACCAAAGTAAAGGACGTCCCTCAGTTACTAACGATCCAACATCCTTGGACTATCATTGCTTCTTGACTCCTCTTGATGCTCAAATTGATCCACTAACTCTCTCTCTTCAACTTGGGCATTGATCCTTTCATTGCTCCTCAAAGGTGCTTCCTCTCTTGTGGTTCCACTTCCTCTCTTTTCATCTTGGCATTCTCTTCTAACTTCAAAATTGCCAAGGCATCCGGCTCATTTAGAGCCTTGTTGAAGTGAAACTCAACCTTGTCTTCTCCTATTTCAAAGGACACCTTTCCATTCTTCACATCAAATTTTGCTCCCGCCGTCGCCAAGAACGGCCTCCCTAGAATGATAGGAACCAAGGGATCTTCCTTCATATCAAGGATCACAAAGTCGCCGCGGACGAAGTACTTCCCCACTCTAACCGGGACATCATCCAAAATTCCTGTGGCTTTTGTGGTAGAGCCGTCGGCCATCGTAAGAGACATGTCAACCGGCTCAATCTCACCAAGGTTAGCCCTCTCCCAAATACTCATGGGCATAACCGACACGCTTGCTCCTAAATCACATAGAGCTTGGAAACTTTGGGATCCTACGCCAACGGTTATTGCAAATCTCCCCGGGTCTCCCAATTTTTGAGGTAGCTCCAAAATCTTCACCTCGTCTTGCATTTCCACTATTGACCTCTTCTTGCTCAAAATCTCTCTCAAGAATTTTGCAGCCATCTCATTCAAAGCATCGGTGAATGGTATTGTGATGTTCAACCCTTGCAAAAGCTTCAAGAACCTCTTGAATTTGCCCTCTACAACATCCTTGGGCTTCTTTGATGGGTAAGGAAGAGTTGTGCCGCCTTGATTCTTGTTAGGATCGACCTCCTTGGACCAGTTTGGCTCACTCTCGTCCTTCTCTGCTCGGACCGATGTTGGCTCCACGTCGGGCCCGATGTTCTGGTCCTCAGTCTGGGGGCAGAGCAATGACTAGGGTGTCGGACCGAAGTCAGGGCATGTCGGGCCCGATACCCTCTCTTCCTCGGTCCTAGGCAGGGGACCTCCTCTGACTCCTGGCTCGATGTCTTGGCACGTCGGGCCCGAGTTGCTGGGTAACTCGGTCCGACTCTATTCTCTTGGTCTTGACACATGTGGCTCGGGTAGGCTCCGACCACTCCTCAACCCAATAGCTCGGACTTCATTTGTGTTGTAGGGCACGGGGGTTCTCCTCGGGTCGGCCCGGGAGTCTCCCATCTTCTCTAGGAAGTCGAGTAAAGATTTGAGCAAATTGGTTGTCGGCTTGCCTTCTCCAAACACACAACTCATTAACTTGAGTTTTCACATCCTTGAGATCATCCTTTATCTCTCTTGCGCATTGAGGAGTTTGCTCATTGAACCCCGGTGGTCGGTATGGTGGTGGTTGGGCCCTTGGCTCATTTTGATTGTAGTTGTTGTTGTTGCCATTAGCTTGGCCTTGGTTCCACCGTCCATTTCCTCCATTATTGAAGTTGCCTCCGTTGTTAAAGTTGTTTCTCCCTCCGAAATTCCTTTGAACAAAGTGTGCCTCCTCAATTTGCTCGGCCAAGTGAACTTGGCTCTCGTTAGGACACTCTTGTGCAACATGCTTGAGAGATCCACATTCTTCACATGCTCTTGTGGTTTGCTTGAAATGATTCACTTGCCTCCTGAACTTGGTCACCTCACTCTCAAGGAATTGGAGTCTCACGTCCTTGTCAATCACCTCACTCTTCGGATCATAGAGCCTCCTTGTACCATCTCCTTGGACTCTTGCCTCTTTGTTGACTTGGCTCACCCCATACATGGCCTCATAGTCGGAGAGTTTATCAAGTAACTCCCATGCTTGCTCCGGGGGCAAATCGATGAACCCACAATCAGTGTGGAGATTCAACTTGTCCTTGGTGGCGGGGTTGATTCCTTGGAAAAATATGTCTTGGGGAACATATGGTTGTTGCCCATGTGTTGGACATTGCCTCAACATCTCCTTGAACAGATCCCAAGCCTTAAAGAGTGGCTCGTTTGATCCTTGTTGGAAACTTGCTATCTTCCTCCGAAGCTCCGTTGTTTTTGTTGGAGGGAAGAACTTCATCAGGAACGCCTCATTGAGAGCCCGCCATGTTGTGATCGATCTAGAGGCTTGGCTCTCGAGCCAATGTGCCGCCTTGCCCCCTAGCGACCATTTGAAGGCTTTGAGTAACACATACTCTAGCGTCTCCTCATCCGTCGAGATAGTCTCACACATATCCTTGAACCGCTTCACATGCTCAATTGGACACTCTTGAGGTCGCCCCTTGAATTGGTCCCTCTTGATAAGTGATATGAATTGAGTCTTGATCTCGAAGTTCTTTGAAACCTCCGGTAAGACAATGGCCGGCTCCGGCACTTTCAACTCCGGATGCATATATTGGCGTGCATTCCGGGGTTGGGTGTTGTGTTGAGCCTCCAACCTCAATCTTTGCTCACGCTCTCTCCTCATGTCGGCATCTCGGTTTTCCATCTCAAGTTTCATACGAGCCATGCCGGCCCTCCTCCTAGCAACCTCATCATCATGTTGTGCTTGGTTCTCCATTATCTTCTTCTTTCGAGCTTGTTTGATGATGCTCTCCAGGTCACTCATAAAGTCGAACTCAAGTGTTCCTTGGGCGGAACGAGCTCGCATACACCTATAAGAAAAGACACAAACAAAACCAAATCAAAACAAACAAGGGGTTCGGGCTAATCCCTCACCCAAATCACTACAAAATCAAAGACTCAACAAAAGAGGTACCTCAAGCAAGTAGAACTCCCCAGCAACGGCGCCAAAATTCTGATCGGTTCGGAATGCAAGGGTCAAAATTCAATTTATAACCAAACCTAGTTATAGCACAAGGTAGGGTGTTGAACACTCGAGAGTTCGGTCGATGAGTGCACCTAAAAGACTTGAAAAAGGGAAAGAAAAGCTAAAACAAAGGAAAATCAAGAGAAACCACTCGGGACCGACATTGTCACTTCGGGCCCGAGGTGGATCGACAGAGAAATGCACGGGACGGACACGGATGCAAGTCGGGCCCGATGTTTGGGAACGTCAAACTGGCAAAAATGGAGAGATAGGTCTTGGGTTTTTGGGTTCCTTCTCTAGTAGATGTGGGTTATTCCACCCCAATTCAGCCAATAAGTGTTGATCCTCGTGAGATCGAGGTTGTCCGCCTCGGCCCCGCCACTTCTACACGTCGACCCTAGGGAATCTTACCTCCCTTTCGATGTAAGGTCAAGTGATAGGCAATCGATCGCTTCAGTTCACTCTTGCCAATCACAAGCCCTTGATCCCTTGCTTCCACAAGGGACTGTAGCTCTATGTAGAGTGGGTTCCTAGATCAATAACTTAAGGCTATGGAATTGGGGGTTCAAACCCAAACCTAGCTAGACGTTTCCCCCATAGCCCAAGACCAATGGAATCTACTCCATAAGGTTAGAGTAACAACCAATCAAATCACAAAGCAAACAAGTCTCAATCATCCAAATCAAAGCAAAGCCAAATTTCATTCAAAGCAAAGGAAATCCTCAAACTCTAATCCAAATCCACAAATTGCAAATCAAAACAAGAACAAACTCACAATTCCTCCCTAGATCTAACTTTCTCCAACGATTTTCTCTTACTTCTCCCCTCTTCTCCTTCTCCTTGCTCTCCAAGTCTTCCTTGAGCCTTTGAGAGTGATTAGCTGTGTGTAATGATGTCTCCTAGCCTAAGGGTTTCTCTCCTCTCCAAGGAAAGGAATTCACCCAAATCCTCCTCTAGATCTTGGGTTTCTTCCCTCCCTTGGAGAAGAGTCCACCCCCTAAAAGTGTATATCCAAAATGAGAGATTACAAGGGTTTAAATAGAGATTTTTCCCCCTAATTACAAAGACTAGATTACCCTTCTAAACTCCTTAGGCTCCAAGGTTTGTTCTTAACCTCTAAGGCTTCTAGAACTCCTTGATCTCCAAGGCTTCTAGACTCCTTGACAACCAAGGAAGCAAATATAATTTTGGAAATTAACAAGAAAATCCCAAAAAGAAAGGAATCCGGAGCCACGGCCGACATGGATCGACACGGAGAACCTCGGGCCTGACATAGGCTCTACCTCGGTCCAATGACACATCTTTCAGAGACCGCGGGCCCGACGTGCCACACCTCGGGCCACCACCTCGGGCCACCATGGTTCCTCGGGCCCGACTTTCCCAGACCTCGGGTCTAAGGCAAAAATCAGCATTCTTCGCCCCGTTCTCTCTCGTTTTAGCTCGGATTGACTCGATTCTTTCGCCCTTCACTTGGTCTTCACTTGAGGCTTCTTTCCATGCATTGTTAGCTCCATTTTGGCTCCATTTTCATCCTTGAATTCCTCCACCATGATGCTCCAATCTCAATGATTCTTGCTCCAAAATGCCTATAAAATACACAAAACGCGCATAGTCTCCGAATCTCATAGAAAATCGGAATCTAACCTAAAAAGGGACAAAACACACAAGAAAAGGGAAGAAAGACACATATTTACTAGGGAAAATAACCTATAAAACACCACCAAATTGAGAGATATCATAACTCATATGGATTTTTGAGCAACAGGCTTTTAGACGAGCGAGGCTCAACAGAAAATGATAATTTTAGCTTGAGGCTTTATTAGATGTGAGGCTTATGAGAAATGAGATTTCTCGGAAGCAGGATACTACATGGAAGTAGCACCTAATAAAGATATGTGTGTGTTTGAGATTTGTTGGGAACTTAATTAATTCAAGCAACAGTGAAAAAATCCTCCGTCGACTAATCAGATCTATAACTACCCTCATAGCATACGTGTTGTGCATGTCCAGAGTGGAAAATAGAATCTTTCAAAGCCGGGAGCTAGTTTGGTTTTCCAAGATCTATAAACCATCCTTGTTCATTAATTAATGTGGATTGGGCACTTATCTTATTAGATCATAAAACAGAGCAATTTAATTAACGGATTTTTAACTGAAGGCTCATCGGAGCTTGGCCACATATTAACAGGAAAGGAAGGGCCTCCTGAGCACTTAGCTAGAGTGCTACAACCCATCTTAAGGAACGAGCATTAGTCATATGACCTTATTATTACGAGCATGCACTAACTACACCTCGTAACTGATGTCTCTCATTTTGGTGGCGTTTTAGTAGTTAATTTCCTTTGTAAATATGTGTCTTTTGTTCCTTTCTTTGTTAGTTTTGTCCCTCTTTAGCTTAGATTCCGATTTTCTATGAGATTCGGATACTATGCGAATTTGTTGTGTTTTGTAGGTAAATTGGCACGTTTTGAGGAAGTTTGGAAGGAGTTTCTAAGGAGGAACAAAGCTTGAGAGCAAAGGAGCGGAAGAGCCAAGCAAGGAACGAAGAGGAACTCAAGGAAAACCAAGAAGAGAAGAGGATCGAGGCCCCGGAACGACGTGCCCAGCAAGTCGGGCCCGAGTTGGAACCATGGAGGCTCGGACTGAGGTTGGTGACGTCGGGCCCGAGGTGTGTCCGTGTCGGTCCATGTCGGATAAGTGAGGATTGGGCTCCAAGCCACATAATTGTGATCTACCACTTTTGCCCTTCTTCTATTTTTGGAAATCCTTAGTCCCTAATTAAAAGGAGAAGACAATTAGAGAAGAGAGGAGGCTAATCCACACATCTAATCACTCTCAAAGGCTCAAGGAAGACTTGGAGAGCAAGGAGGAGGAAGAAAGAGGAGAAGAAGAGAGGAAATCGTTGGAGAGTAGGAGTCTAGGAGGAATTTGTGAGTTTGAACTTGTTTTGTTTGTGTTTAGTGGATTTGAGATTTTGATCTTGTGAATCCCTTTGATTTGAATGCAATTTAGCTTTGATTTGAGTTGGATGATTGAGATTTGCTTGCTTTGTCTATTGATTGCTTTTTACTCTTACTTCATGGAGTAGATTCCATAGTCTTGGGCTATGGGGGAAACCCCTAGCTAGGATTGGGTGTGAACCCCCAATTCCATAGCCTTGACTGCTTGATCTATGAATCCTCTCTACATTGAGCTTCAATTCTCTTGTGAGAACAAGGGATCAAGGGCTTGTGGTTGGTAAGAGTAAGCGAAAGCGATCTCGAGCCCATCACTTGACCTTGCATCGAAGGGTAGGTGAAAACCCCCTATGGTCGATGTGTAGAGTGGAGGGATCGAAGGCAAACAACCTCGATCTCATAAGGATCAACACGTATTGGCTGAATTGGGGTGGAATTACCCAAGTCTAGTTAGGGAAGGAACCCAAAAACCCAAGACCGATCTACTATTTTGACAAGACCGAGTTACCCAGACCTCTGGCCCGACTTCCACTGTGTCGGCCCCGTGCCAACTCTCATCGATCCTTCTCGGACCGAGGCGACCAAAGTCGGTCCCGAGAAGATCCCTTTGATTTTCCTTGTTTTTGCCTTTCTTTTCCCCTTTTTAGTCTTTTTGGTACACTCAACGCACGGACTCCCGTGTGTTCGACACCCTACCCTTGTACTACATCGGGGTTCGGTTTATAAATTTAAATTTTGACCCTCCAATCCGGAACCCATCAAAATTTTGGCGCCGTTGCCGGGGAGTTCTACTTGTTTGAGGTACCATCTTTTCTGGAGTCTTTGATTTTGTAGTGATTTGGGTGAGGGACTAGCCCAAACCCCTTGTTTGTTTTGATTCGGTTTTGTTTGTGTCTTTGGTTATAGGTGTATGCGAGCTCGTTCCGTCCGAGGAACACTTGAGTTCGACTTTGTTAGTGATCCGGAGAGCATTATCAAGCAAGCTCGAAAGAAGAAGAGAATGGAGAACCAAGCACTACATGATGATGAGGTTGATAGGATGAGGGCCGACATGGCTCGTATGCAACTTGAGATGGCCAACCGAGATGCCGAAGCTAGGAGAGAGCGTGAGCAAAGGATGAGGTTGGAGGCTCAAATCAACACCCAACCCCGGAATGCACGCCAATATATGCATCTGGAGTTGAAGGTGCCGGAACCGGCCATTGTGTTGCCGGAGGTTTCAAAGAACTTCGAGATCAAGACTCAATTCATCTCACTTATTAAGAGGGACCAATTTCAAGGGAGACCGAATGAGTGCCCGATTGAGCATGTGAAGCAATTCAAAGATCTATGTGAGACCATCTCGACGGATGAGGAGACACTAGAGTACGTGCTACTCAAAGCCTTCAAGTGGTCGTTAGGAGGCAAGGCATTGCATTGGTTGGAGAGCCAAGCACCTCGATCCATCACATCATGGAGAGCTCTCAACGAAGCATTTTTGATGAAGTTCTTTCCTCCGACAAAGACAACGGAGCTTAGAAGGAAGATAGCAAGTTTTCAACAAGGAGCCCACGAGCCACTCTTTTGAGGCTTGGGATCGGTTCAAGGAAATGTTGAGGCAATGTCCAACGCATGGGCAGCAACCTTATGTTCTTCAAGACATATTCTTCCAAGGAATCAACCCCGCCACCAAGGACAAGTTGAACCTTCACACCGATTGTGGGTTCATTGACTTGCCGCCGGAGCAAGCATGGGAGTTGCTTGACAAACTCTCCGACTACGAAGCCATGTACGGAGTGAGTCAAGTCAACAAGGAGGCAAGAGTCCAAGGAGATGGTACAAGGAGGCTTTACGACCCGAAGAATGAAGAGGTTGATAAGGATGTGAAGATTCAATTCCTTGAGGATGAGTTGAACAAGATGAGGAGGCAAATGAATCACCTCAAGCAAACCACAAGAGCATGTGAAGAATGTGGTTCTTTCAAGGATGAAGCTCAAGAGTGTTCCAATGAACGCCAAGTTCGCTTGGCCGAGCAAATCGAGGAGGCACACTATGTTCAAAGAAACTATGGAGGAACAGCCAACTTCAACAATGGAGGGAATGGAAGGTGGAACCAAGGCCAAGCCAATGGCTACAACAACAACTACAACCAAAACGAGCCAAGGGCCCAACCACCACCATACCGACCTCCGGGGTTCTATGAACAAACTCCACAGTGGGCACAAGACTTGAAGAATCAATTCACCAATGTGGAGAGAAGAGTTGATGAGATGAGCACCCAGTTCAAGGAGTTTGGTGTATGGAGAAGACAAGTGGACAACCAATTTGTTCACATGGCGAATCAACTTCCGAGAGAGGAAGGGAGACTCCCGGGCCGACCCGAGGAGAATCCCCGTGCACCACAACAACAAAATGAAGTCCGAGCCATAGGTTTGAGGAGTGGACGGAGTTTGCCCGAGCCACAAGTGCCAAGGACAAGAGAAGAGAGTCGAACCGAGTTGCCCAGTAACTCGGGCCCGACGTGCCAAGAAGTCGAGCCAGAAGATGGAGGAAGTCCCCTGATCAGGACCGAGGAGGAGCGGAACTCGGGCCCGACATGCCCTGTAGTCGGACCGACTTCCCCAGTTTTGCCGTGCCCTAGGACCGAGGTCCCACACAACGGTCCTGATGTCGATCCCACATAGATCCAAGCTGAGAATGTTGAGAGTGATCCAAGCCGGTCCAAGGAAGTGGATTCAACCAAGAAACAAGGTGGCACAACTCTTCCTTTCCCATTGAAGAAGCCCAAGGAAGTTGTGGAGGGCAAGTTTAAGAGGTTCTTGAAGCTCTTGCAAGGTTTGAATATCACCATACCATTCACCGACGCTCTAAGTGAGATGCCATCATATGAAAAGTTCTTGAAGGAAATTTTGAGCAAGAAGAGGTCGATTGTGGAGATGCAAGACGAGGTGATAATCTTGGAGCTACCTCAAAAATTGGGTGATCCCGGAAGATTTGCAATAACCGTGGGGATTGGATCCCAAAACTTCAAGGCTCTTTGTGATTTAGGAGCAAGCATATCGGTTATGCCCATGAGCATATGGAGGAGGGCTAACCTTGGTGATATGGAACAGGTTGACATGAGTCTTAATATGGCCGATGGTTCATCTACAAAGGCCACGGAAATCTTAGATGACGTCCCGGTTAGAGTTGGGAGGTATTTTGTCCCCGACGATTTCGTGATCCTTGATATTAAAGAAGACCCTTTGGTACCCATTATTCTTGGAAGGCCGTTTCAATTCTAGTCACGGCGGGTGCCAAATTTGATGTAAGAAATGGAAAGGTGACTTTTGAGATAGGCGAAGATAAGGTGGAGTTCCACTTCAACAAAGCTCTAAATGAACCGGATGCTTTGACAATCTTGAAATTGGAGGAAAGTGCCAAGCGGAGAAGAGAGGAAGTGGAAGCCACAAAAGAGGAAGAAGCACCTTTGAGGAGCCATGATATGGTCAATGCTCAAGTTCTAGAGAGAGAGTTGCTAGATCCATTTCAGCACCATGAGGAGTCAAGAGGTGATGATAGTGCGAAAGGCCAAGAAGAGTATCCTTCTTCGTATCCTTTTAATGTGGGAGACTCCTATATTTGTTTAAGTGACTTGAAGGAGGATCTAGAGGATAGTTACATATGTTTGAGTGATTTGAAAGAAGATTTGAGCTATAATGTCATTGAGTCTCCTAGAAATTCTCTAGATGTTTGTGATGTAGGGAATGAAGATCAAGTTGAGAAGGAGCAAGAGGTGCAACCCTACACTTTGGAGGAGAAAGGTGAAGGAGAATTTGGAGGCCACGCCTACATCAACCACAAGTGGTGGTTTTATGGCTATGAGGGGCGTGGAGATGGACATGACTACGGTGATCAATTCACCATTTTTCATCCGCTGTGAAGGTTGAGGTTAGAAGTCAAGCTAGTGACTTAAAAGAAGCGCTCCTCGGGAGGCAACCCAAGCTTAGTAGGTTTATTTTCGTAGTTTTAGTTTGGTTTTCTTGTCTTAGCCTAGATTCTTTCTAATCTCTCCTTAGCTTGTGTTTTGTGGAATTGTGTGTTGTGTGAGCTTCATGATTGAGTATGGTAGTGGTGAAAATAATAAAAGGACTTGTGGGTAAGGAATTGGCAAGAAGAGGGAATTTTAGGAAGCCAAACCAAGCCGGACCGAGGTACCCAGTACCTCGGGCCCGACGTAGGTGACGTCGGTCCGACTTAGCCGGTCAACCTTGGTCTTGATTTGAAGGAAATGCCCATTATAACCCTTTGACCTAAACTTTGTCTCTTTCCCATTTAAAGTCTTCTTTCCCACACCTACCTCTCACCACCTTCATAACCACCTTCCCAAAATACCAAGCTCACCTCCAAAAGCCCCCAAATCGGTCTCCCATCTCCACCACATTCGATCCTCTAGCAAAACTCACAACAATCTCGATCCAACACCCTAGCCATCCCCAACATCGATCCCAAAAGCAAAAATCCCAACAAGTCCCATTGTTCTTCATCCTTCTCCTAGATTTAGGTGGAGAATTTGAGTTCTAAGGAGTTTAATTGCTAACAAGTCTTTGTCTCTTCAAATTTGGTATGTGAATATCAATCTCTACTTAATTCCTTGTGAATTTCATGCTTTTATTGTTTGAATTGAGATTTGCCATGATTGAATGAGTTGAGATCTTGAGCATCCATGGTGTCTTGCATGAATAGTGGAATTTGTTCTTAATTGTTGATTATGCATGTTAGAACCTACTTGGAACTTCGATTGATGAAGAGAAATGGTTGATTTTGGATTTTAGGAGCATGATACAGTGATTTTTGGGTGAATTAGGTTGAGAAGTCGAATTTAGGCTCGGACCGAGATACCCAGATCTCGGGCCCGACATTGCAGAGTCGGTCCAAGACTCAGGACCGAGGTTGAACACCTCGGGCTCGACCCGTCTTGTGTTGGTCGGTCCTAGTGCTATTTGGCTTTCTCTTGTGTGGGCTTTAGGATTCATGAGCTTGATTGTTGGTTAAGGCTTGTTTATCATGATATATCTTCTAGCTTGACCATTATTGTGTGATCCTTTGTACATACATGTTGGATTTTGTGGATTAAGTGTCTAGAAGACAAGTATGGGGTCATTATCTTGTGTGATAAGTTGTTAGTTGTGGAAGCATGTGATCTTGTTGAGGTTGTATAGATCTTATCTTGTAGTTCTTTGCTTTGAATGTGTGTAGGTACCATGGCAACCCGAGCATCTTCCTCACGCATGGAGAGACAATTAAAGAAGTCCAAGAATTCAAAGAAAGTGCAAAGAATGGATGATGTGCAATTCGAGGATGATGATGTGGCTCAAAGCTATGAGCGATACATGGGTCTAGCTCACCACACTAGGTGGCTAAATTGGGAAGCTATAAGGAAGATGAGTATGAACATGGCTCTCACCCGGTGCTACTCTCATATTGGGCTAGATGTGATGCTAAGGTGGGACAACACCCACTACCCCGCCTTAACATCGGAGTTCATGGCCACCTTCAAGTGCACTTATGAAGGAGTTGAGGACGATGAAGGAATAATCACCTTCCAATTGGGAAATGTGGTGCAAGAGCTCTCTCTTCGGAACTTGGCGGTCTACCTTGGATTTCCTTTTCCGAGAGACGAAGCTTTTGTGGACAATGAGAAGGTGAATTACCTTTGGAAGTATGTAGCGGGAAGGAGCGAGATGAGGAAAGGAGCCTCAACCAATGAGATAGCAAGTCCCCTCTTCCGAGTCATGATCCGAGCTTTGGGATGTGCCATCTTTGCTAGGCACGAGCTTAGTAAGCTGATGAAGGAAGAAGCCATGTTGCTCTATGAGATGTTGTTTCAAAATGAGAAGCCGGTGAACCTCACATGGGAATGGGTGAAAATGGTGAGGGCTTTCCAAAGTTCCTCATGGATTTACTTTGGAGGGATGATAGCCCGCTTGGCTCATCGTCTTGAGGTGGATCTTTCCAAGTACACGCCGGCACCAAATGGGGTAGAGTTCATGGATCTCAAGTACTTCAAGAAAGCCAACATCATCAAGGAGAAGGCCGTCACCGGTGCCACCACTTATCTAGCACCTCATTCCAACTTTGACAAGGTGCACATTCCTTTGGGGCCATGTCTCTTTGACCTCTCGAGCTACTATAATTGGTTTCAAGTGTGGGCCGGAAAAGAGAATCCTTTTGGAGAACCGGAGGGGACGATTGAGTGTAGACGACGTGCCCAACACATTCGTTTCACTACTCCCCAAGCTTCTCCGGACACCGAAGATGAAGAGCCCAACCAATTTGAGTTTGCAAGAAGGGAGGCCATGGATGTTGACTCGCCTCCCGAAGAAGAAGATGACGGATACCGCAACTTGCTCACCGACCAAGCTCCAACGCTTCTGGACCGAGATGCAGAGCACCTCGGGCCCGACGTCCATCAACGTCGGTCCAACACATACTTGCCCGAGCCGGTCCCTAGTCACTTTGAGAGGGGAGAGGGAAATGGAGCAAGGCAAGAGAAACCACATTTTGGAGGGTACGAAGGTTATGCTCAATGGTATGGGCCCGGAATGGTCTTCCCCGAACCTCAACAATCGGTGGACATGAACTTTCTAGCCAACCAATTGGCTCACCTTCAATTCGAACAATCAAGCATGCTACAAGAGGCATACCAACTCAACCTTCAACAACAACACTTGAATTTCCAACAACAACAACTCTACTACCAACAAGAAGATTTCCAAGCTCAATTTGAAGAAGTGAACCGAAACATTGCTTACACTAGGCGTGATGTGGATGATTTGAGAGCGGTAGAGGACCAAAGATGGAGCGTTCAAGAAAGCTTCAATGAATTGATGGTCGGGAACTACCCTTCCCGCGAGGACCCATGGACACGCCCCACACCTCAACTTCAACCGCCAAGTCAAGATCCTTTTCATGCCTATGTGTACGAGCGAGAGAGGCAAGCACAGCTCCAAAGTGGACGCCGCCGAGGACACCCTCCAAACTAAGCCTAGACATGCCAATCAAGAATAAGAAATTGTGAGCTTTCTTAACTCTTGTCTCTTTTACTTTTGAGTTTTGATTTCTTTGTTTTGATGAGGACATCAAAATTCTAAGTATGGGGTGGGGTTAGTTTCTCATAGTTTCATGTGTAGGTTTCTTGTGTTTGTTCTTGTTTTTTTTTTTGTAAGGGATGTTTTCTTTTGGATAGTGGCATGTTATGTTCCATGAATGATGATTGAATTTGATGGTTTGAATGGATGAGTTTGTTTTATTTTGAGAAAAACTTTTGCAAAAATCCATAAAAATTCAAAAATTTCGTGTGAAAATGTCAAAAAGATTTTGATTTTGGACTAGGAATTCCCGTCTTAGATGTCTAAAGAAGGCTAATGATGATGTGAGCATGTAAAATCCGTTGCATATTTTTGGATAGTTTAGCCTCAAAATGGATGTTGTTTTTGATGTGATGTGATATCTTGCATGTTTTTATTGAGCACATGAGTTCTAGGATAAGTTTTGATGCAACTAAGCTAGAGTGAACCTTGTGAGATGATTTTTGGCCATTTTAGGGATGCTTTTTCATTATTGCATATCCCTCATTTTCTTGTGTGATTAGCTCATGCATGCTAAGTAAAACTTGCTATTACGGTGTTTATCTATTTTCCAAGACCAATATGAGAATTGTTTAATGCATTGTCACATTGATTTGAACTTTGTTTCATTTAGTCACAAAATGTTCCATATCCTACCTTGAAGATAAACCGTTGTTTGTAGCCCCGTTTTAGCCTTAGACCTTTGTTTGAAACCCCTCAAAAATATGATTCCTAGCCTATATGACTTGACCCTTATGGGATTGGACTTTAGTGAGATGTTTTGGAGTGTATTTGGAGAGTTGAGATTCTCTTTGGTGAAGGGCGAAGAAATAGAGTTATAAACCATGTGGGTAGTGCATCTTTGTGAAGCTTAAAGTGAGAAGAAAGAAAGAAATGTTGGAAAAAAGTAGTGGATTGAAAGCAAAGTTCTTAAGTGAAAAAATGGGTTCCGACCGAGTTAAAGTGCACATCGGGCCCGATGTATAGTGCAAGTCGATCCTATGTGCTAAAGTGTGAAAACAAATCCAACAAAAAGTATAGTGCAAAGATGAAGTGGAATGTTTAGTGAAAGAGTGGGTTGAAAGTTGAAAAGAAAAGAGAAAAAAATCAAAGTCTTTTGGATGAGTGAAGTTGAAAGTGGAAGAATTTGGTGAAGTTGGTGAGAGACTAGAAAGTTCAATCCCCATTGTAAGCACCACGAGACCAAAATGATTCCCACCTTGAGAAACACCAAAAGCCACATTACAACCCGGCCGAATGGAACCTCTTTGAGGACCTCCATTGAGCCAAGTTCGAATTCTTTGTGTGCATTGTAATAGGCATCTCTAGGTGGAGGAATTGGTGATATTAGCTTCAATAGTAAAGTCTTTACTTGCATGAATTTTCAGTATGAGTGTTCATTGCTAAACCTAAACACATGATGAGTGATACACATTTCCATATCCCTAAAGTGAGGCTTGGTTGCATAGACTTTATTCCTTGAACACTTGATCATGTGTGATGATGTAATCTTGCTTGAATATCTATCACTTGTGCTTACTTGTGTTTTCATATGAGGCTTTACTTGAAAATTGTGCTTCGGTCTTGCTTACATTGTCATTGCTTGAGGACAAGCAAGTTTAAGTATGGGGTATTCTGATGTCTCTCATTTTGGTGGCGTTTTTAGTAGTTAATTTCCTTTGTAAATATGTGTCTTTTGTTCCTTTCTTTGTTAGTCTTGTCCCTCTTTAGCTTAGATTCCGATTTTCTATGAGATTTGGAGACTATGCAAATTTGTTGTGTTTTGTAGGTAAATTGCCACGTTTTGAGGAAGTTTGGAAGGAGTTTCTAAGGAGGAGCAAAGCTTGAGAGCAAAGGAGCGGAAGAGCCAAGCAAGGAACGAAGAGGAACTCAAGGAAAACCAAGAAGAGAAGAGGATCGAGGCCCCGGAACGACGTGCCCAGCAAGTCGTGCCCGAGTTGGAACCATGGAGGCTCGGACCGAGGTTGGTGACGTCGGGCCCGAGGTGTGTCCGTGTCGGTCCATGTCGGCTAAGTGAGGATTGGGCTCCAAGGCACATAATTGTGATCTACCACTTTTGCCCTTCTTCTATTTTTGGAAATCCTTAGTCCCTATTTAAAAGGAGAAGACAATTAGAGAAGAGAGGAGGCTAATCCACACATCTAATCACTCTCAAAGGCTCAAGGAAGACTTGGAGAGCAAGGAGGAGGAAGAAAGAGGAGAAGAAGAGAGGAAATCGTTGGAGAGTAGGAGTCTGGGACGAATTTGTGAGTTTGAACTTGTTTTGTTTGTGTTTAGTGGATTTGAGATTTTGATTTTGTGAATCCCTTTGATTTGAATGCAATTTAGTTTTGATTTGAGTTGGATGATTGAGATTTGCTTGCTTTGTCTATTGATTGCTTTTTACTCTTACTTCATGGAGTAGATTCCATAGTCTTGGGCTATGGGGGAAACCCCTAGCTAGGATTGGGTGTGAACCCCCAATTCCATAGCCTTGAGTGCTTGATCTATGAATCCTCTCTACATTGAGCTTCAATTCTCTTGTGAGAACAAGGGATCAAGGGCTTGTGGTTGGTAAGAGTAAGCGAAAGCGATCTCGAGCCCATCACTTGACCTTGCATCGAAGCGTAGGTGAAAACCCCCTATGGTCGATGTGTAGAGTGGAGGAGTCGAAGGCAAACAACCTCGATCTCATAAGGATCAACACGTATTGGCTGAATTGGGGTGGAATTACCCAAGTCTAGTTAGGGAAGGCAAGGTCACACCTTAGACTTTGTCAGATTGATCTCCAGACCAGACATACCACAAAAAACGTTCAGCTCCTTCCTCACAACATGTACTGATCTGGCACTTCCATGAGAAAACAAGAACAAATCGTCTGCAAAACACATATTGGTAATCTCAGCTCTAGCACATCCTGGATGGTACTTATACTCACCATTTTATGCCATACATTTGAACGCTCTACTCAAATATTCCATCACAATCACAAAGAGATACGGGGAAAGAGGATCTCCCTGCCTAAGCCCCTTTTCCCCTTTGAAGTGACCATAGAAGCCTAACCCAATTTTGATAGTGAACTGACTACTATGAATGCACTCACTAATCCAATTTGTCATTCTCGGATGAAATCCCAAGCCTTTCAACACATTCATCAGGAACCGCCAATCAACCATGTCATAGGCTTTTTTTAGATCAATCTTCATAGCATACCTCGGGCTAATGTACTTCCTTCCATAACTTTTGATCACTTCCTAACAAATTGCAATATTGTGTTTTATGTTCCTTCCTTTAATAAACGCACCTTGTGACTTGTCAATAATCCTAAGAAGGGCCGACTGCATATGCTTTACAATCATCTTTGATATTACCTTAGTAAACACACTATAGTAGGAAATTGGTCTGTAGTCGCCAATAAATATAGGATTATCATTCTTGGGTATGAAGGCGATTACAATATTTCCAACCTCACGAAGCAATCTTCGACTGTCAAAAAACTCCAGAATTGCGTCAGTGAAATCATCTCCCATAATGCTCCAAGCTCACTTGAAAAAATGAGCATTGAAGTCATCTGGCCCCAGTGCCTTGTTTTTGTTTATACTACAAAAAGTCATCTGGCCCCAATGCCTTTTTCACATCATCCTTACTTAATCCTCGAATCATCTCTTCACTATCAGCCGGTTCAATTAATTTCCCTTCTCTTAGCACTTCGAAATCTGCAGAGGTACAACTCTTACTAGTCCACATGGTATTTTTAAAATGCTCGACAATCAACTTGCGGAGTTTCTCATCTCTAACATCCACACCATCATCATTTTCGAGTGAATTGATGGTGTTCCTGGCTTGCCTTTGCTTTAAACTGCTGTAGAAATAGTAACTGTTGCAATCTTGAAACTTCATCCAGTGGATTTTTGCCTGATGCTGCAGCACCACTCTTCTCTGCTTCAGCGGACACTTCAGTTTATCATGACAATCCTTCTCCGACATCATCAGATCACTATTAAACGGCTTCCTCTATACCTCAGACTGAATCATCCTCAACCTAATATGCTTCTCCTTCACATCACCCTCAATGGAATCAAGACTATTTCTCTAGAGCCTTGTCATAGGAACTTTTAGTTTCTTAAGCTTATGGACAAGATTGAACATCTTCACACCTTTATTCTCAGTTGACGACCAAATCCTCTGAACAAGTTTCAAGAAATTAGGGTGATCAGCCCAAACATTGTTAAATTTGAAAGGAACTTTTTCTTTTTCCTTAACTCCAAACATCTTCAACACCGTAGGACAATGGTCGGAACACTCAGGCTCTTCGAAGCTCGCCTCAATATTAGGAATTTCATCAAACCATTCCTAGTTCGCCAAAATCCTATCAAGCTTGCACATGATTTTGGAGCCATCCGTGTGCTTATTGGTCCAGGTAAAAAACGCACCGGAAAACATAACATCTCATAGACCATTTATATCCAAGCATGCCACAAAATCTCTACTAAAGTTCGAGTTCCTCTCCCTTTATGAATATTTTTCCTTCACTTCCTTTATAGCATTGAAATCCCCAAGAACAATCCAAGGCAAGTTTCCCACTAAAGCATTCAACTGATCCAGTCTCTGCCATAAATCAACTCTTTCACGCTCATCATTAGCAACATACACGAACGCGCATGCCACCGGACTCTAAAAAGCACCTGAATGCCGAATACAATGAAAAACCTGCTCCGACTCCATAAAAATTTCAATTTTTTGAATCACCTTAGGCTTCTAGAAAATCCAAATTCTTCCATTATTCCCAATGCACTTAGTATTTCTGTTCCATCCCTTAAGAATTCTTCTAGATATCTCTTCAATCCTTTCTTCCCCTACTCTACTTTCCAAAATAGCCATTACATCATTCTCTTTCCTTCTGACAAACATATTAACGAACTCACACTTAGATGGCTAGTTGAGCCCTCTAACGTTCTAGCTTGCAATAGAGAGACTAATCATTGGACAAGATTGCATCAAAATCACCTCTTTCCAATGCTTCCACATTATTCCCTTGGAGTCTACTCAAGACAGTAAATTTCGAGTTATCAATCATACAACTTTGCCTTTGTCTTTTCTTAGCCTTTCGGTACTCTCCTTCCCATTCTTGGATCTAACCACCTCCCAATCTCCCTCCTTCCTAGACGACTCTCCAACCTGCTCTGTCCTTAGCACTACCTGTCCAGACCCACCATCACCGGCCTTCTGAACTTTAGCATTGGCTTCCGCTAGCTTCTCGGGAGGAATGGTTGGGTCTTTTAGTCAACACACCTCTGCACTTATTCATCCATGCCCCTGCTCTGTCCTTTGTATGTGAGGACAAGTTGTTTGTACGTGGTGATACATTGTTGTTTATACATGGTTTACTAATAAATATTGATGACAAGTTTTTTGTACATGATGACAAATTTGAGTGCAATATTGGTGTTACTAGTTAGGGTGGTGACACATTTTTGTACGGGATGATTAATTTCTGTATGTGGTGACAAGTTGTTTGTACGTGACGATGACAAGTTTTTATATGCTTTTACATTTTCGTAAGCGATGAAAAGTTTATGTACATAAGGACAAGGTTTGTACGCAGTAACTAGTATTTTTATATGGTGACAAGATTGGTGGTGACAAGTCTGATCACGGTCGGTCAACGGTGGAGGGGTGGTAGGGTGTGATGACGTCATATTTCACTATTGGTGATGTCACGTTGGCATGCTATTGTAGTTGTCACCATTATGCGAGGGTATTTTCGCCTACTTCCCAAAAAACGTCCTTGATTAATGCCATATTTCTAACATTAAACTTACATATATAAAATATATTTAAATATAAATATACTTCTGTATTAAATTAAATAAGTAAAAATAACTTTCGGTCATCGTCAAGTTGGTTTCTAAACCTATTGGTGTCAAACAGGAGTATACAATAGTCGACTTTCTTCCTTAATACTCCCTCTGTCCCCTTTTGTTTGTCTCATTTCTGTTTTTATCGTCTTGTACTGTTTGTCGTACTCTCCCCCCCTTTCCTTTTATATCTACTTTTTCTCACTCCTCTTACCACTTTTAACATCACACTTTATCACTTTTTACCCACTATACCTACTCCTTTCATCGGCTTTATTTCTCTTTCATCATTTACACCCATTCAATTTCAACCAACAAACTCCATTAAAGCACTATTCATAAGTTACATTTATGCAAAGTTTTTGCTTACCACCTATGACTTTTTTTAATTAAAAGAAAATGAGGAAATGGATGAAATTAATGTTAAGGGGTGTACGTAAACTGAAATGGGAAAGGGTGAAATGACTTTATTTAATTGAAGGGGGAAAGGGTAATGGGATGATATTAATGGGTTTTGTGTGTACGTAGCATTGAAATGGGTTTGGGCGAATAGTAAAGTAGCAGGGTTTAATGGCTGCCTTAACTTAGGACAATCCGTAATCCCTTTCAATCGATCCATTTCCACACATATACATGCTTGAACTCTAGAGATGTGCCGCAAAATTCATTTTCACTTTGAGAAAACCTAGCCTCTTTCTCATAAAGCATTTAAGCTTTTGTTGAGACACACCTCCCTCTCAAACCTAGCCTCCATCTCTCAAAGCTTTTAAGCTTCCATTCTCATCTGCGCACAAATTCTTTCCATTTCTCTCAATTCACACCCACCTCACTTCTTGAGCTTCTATCCTCATCTATTTAAAATGGATCCTGGAGGTCCTGTAGACAAAGAAAGCCCCGAGTTTCTCGATGCCCTCTTGGGCGACTGACTCGGGCAAAGTCGTTGTTCCCTTATAAAAAATAAATCCCAAACATGCAAACAATAGTATAGTAGGCAAGCAAGGGGTCGAACCCAAAGGAATCAGTTCTTATTCAGATTTTATGGTTTTCATGCAAGTAATCACAGGGGAGTTTGAAAGTCGGTTTCAATCAAAGGTTATCAAGTAGAGTTTATCCAATCAGTTCCACTTTATTAATCCGTTGATCATGAATTCATCCACCTCATTATATGCCTAGGTCAATTCCGATCCCAATCATTAGCAATCGCAAGTCCACGGTCCAAGCAATTCTATAACCCTAGGCAAGGACGCTTAACCTAGAATTAGCATAGAGAGTAGGGATAATAGGAAATCAAATCATGCAATCAAGCTACGAGTCTCATGCACAATTAAACCATTGAATACTCTTCCCTAAACTAGTCCACGGTCCTAGAATAGAGTTGTTTCGAGAATTAGGAAAGATGCATGGACAACAATCAATCCTAAATCAAACAATAGATCTAAGTCAATCAAACAAGTTGGCCAGACTCATAAAATCAAGCATAGATCATGGGATAAAGCACAAGAGTATCAATAAAGACCTAGGGATAAAGAGGTTACCAGAATTTCACAATTTCATAATAAAGCTTCCTTGATCGAATAAACTCAAGAGGAGAGTTAGTTCTCCATTACAAAGAAAACTCCAATCTTTATTGAAAGAATAATTAATTGACAAGTAAGTTGAATATCCTAAAAACCTAGAAAGGTTCCCCTTAAATAGCCCCAAGGGTCAACCTTTTCGGACTAGATAAGAAAGGAAACCGAAAGATAAGAAAGGAAACAAGATAGAAACGATAGAATCTCGTCCGTGTGAAAGTCGGCAACACCGCGACCGCGGCATCACCACCGCTTCCGCGGCGGTCTTCGAAAGTCAAAGGCTGAGTCGGCTTCTACCGCGACCGCGCCACAGACAGTGCGACCGCGGCCTCCATGGTCTTGGTTGGTTCGTCTCTTCACGCCACCGCGACCGCGATATCCATGCAGTGGCGAATCTTCGTCTTTAAGCTCTTTAACTCTTGATTCTTCATAACTTGTGTCTTCGGTCTTCATATTACAATAACGCTCAAAACTAACCTAAACACTCTCTAAATCATCTCAAAATACAAGAGTTATCCTATACAAAATAGCCTAACTCATGTGTAGGGAATTGCTCCTCCACATGCATTTGAGTATTTTATTCAGGGGCTCTTGAAACGTCAGAAGCCTCATCAGGTTGGAGTATTGATGAAGATGATCCGACCAACAAACACTGACGGCCCATATAACAAAGAAAATCCCAACACTCCATAGGTTCCATACATAGAATTCGTCCATTGCTCATGTATTCAGCCAACTCAAGAGTTTCATGATTCATAGCCTCAATAATGCCCATGCAAAAGCTTCCAATATCAATATGAAGTCCTTGAGCACCAAGTCCATCCATATAATCTTGGAATCTAACGAAGTACCAATGAAATTGCTCATCCTGAAAATGTTTACATTCGAACAAAGCTATAGATTAGTAGCACTGGTGTGGACCCTAAGCTAGGTCCACAGAAGAGTAACAAAACAATAAACACAAGAAAACAACCGAGTCCCCGGCAACGGCGCCAATTTGATAAGCGGTATTTTAGTCGCCTTAATACCTATCAAAATAATCCAAACAACCCAACTAATGTAGTAGGGAAGTAAGGGTCGATCCCACAGAGACTCAGGTTTCAGTATTTATTATTATGCTACTCAGAGTTAGAAAAGGGGGGGTTTTGATATGAATCTAATAACTAAACTAACTAAGGAATGCAAAACAAAGATGATTTGTAAAATATGGGAGAAGTATGCTTAACCAGTTAACATCCATTGTGAACTCGATTATTGATCATTGATTATCAAGATTCTCTTTTTACCTTGACTACTCTATTGCGGAATGCTAATAACTCAACTTCATGGCATTATTAATCATACTTCAATTCTAGTTCTTAGCCCGACCGGTACTAACAACCCTAATTATCAAATAACCTAGGAAACCTCCTAGATTCAACTTGACAACAGCATTAAGATTCAAGTATCAATTAAAACATGTATTCAGAGCAACCAGACATCCAAATAACATGCAATTGAATTCTCTTCTCTAATCAACTAGTCCTACCAGTCCTAGATTGATTAAAGGTTCTACTTTTGATCTAATTAACACCGACCGGCAATTAGAAAGATCTAGTTGTAATTCAACCTAGAAATCATATTAGGTGATCAAGCTAATAAAACCCTAGATCAAACTTATTCAATTAAGCATAGAGAAAACAATCTAGTCAAGGGAAATTAAGAACAATCAAATCTCACAATAATACTTTTTTCACAACTTCAATTAACTAGTTAAGCAAAAGAGGTTTAGTTGTTCAAAGACATTGAAAAGCTTACAATTCTTCCAAAGGATTCTTGTTCTTCTCAAGCTCCAACAATAATCCCCAAAGTCAAGAATTATGAGATAATAAACCTAGAAACTAATATCAAAAAATATATCTAAGAGGTTTCTAAAAATATTATCCAAAACAAGTTTCAACCCAAAAGCCCAAGCTCATACAAAATCTCGTTTTCGCGGACGCGGGGAGAAACGCGGCCATGACCCTGAAGCGCGGGCGCGCTTTGGCCTGCTTGCCCGAGTTTTCACGCCAGACGCTCAGGTGTCGAAGCGCGGGGTACACCTCTAAAGCGCGGGCGCGCTTTGGAACCTCTGTCCCGCGTTTTCAACACTAGTCGTCATATATCACTTCAAAGGCTGTTTTGACCCACTTCAAGTTGGAATTTGGACTCGGAGTAAAAAGATGAATTGTAGCTCTTCGAGTTAGCTTTCCAATGACACCAAAACCAGATCGATCCGACCACCATAGCTCCAGATCCAGCCCTTACAAGCAAGAGGTGTCGAAACAACAACTCCAATACACAGTCCGGATCCAAGTGTGCTTTTCCCATCACCTCTTGGGCTAATCTCATAGCTTGGCTCTCTTCTTGCTTTCTCCAATGCTTTGGCTTCACCTCCTCTCCACTTATTGTCTTCACATCTACAATTAAAAACCACAACAAAGTGTAGATATCCGAATCTTTCTACAAACTAGCAAAACTAGCAAAACTAACTAAAACTAAACCAAAAGCAATAAAAATCCTAACTAAACATGTCCTAAAACACTACCTAATATGTGTCTATCAAAAGAGTACAAACATACATGCAAATGCAAACAAGCACAAAAGCTTCCATGAAAGAACAAGTTCTAGGTTCAAAGGGGACTTAGCTACTCCTTAGGTTCAGAGTCAGGGACAACAAGTCCATCTAGATCCTCGGGGACATCAGATCCAGAACGATGAGACTAGCCGTTCCTAGAAGACTCCGTCGGAATTGGTTACTCGACGCACTCCTCGTCTCCACCGTTGAAGCCGCCTTGAATAGAAGCCTCGGATCTGGTGGGTGTGTACGAGTGGTTGCCACCGCAATCATGACCCCACTCGCACTGCGGATACATAGGGAACCTGTAAGAACCTTCTTCTTCAGAGGTTGTACCATCGTCGCCCAAGAGGGCATCGAGAAACTCGGGCCTTTCTTTGTCTACAGGACTTCCAGGATCCATTTTAAACAGATGAGGATAGAAGCTCAAGAAGTGAGGGGAGTGTGAATTGAGAGAAATGGAAAGAATTTGTGCGCAGATGAGAATGGAAGCTCAAAAGCTTTGAGTGATGGAGGCTAGGTTTGACAGGGAGGTGTGTCTCAACAAAAGCTTAAAAGCTTTATGAGAAAGAGGCTAGGTTTTCTCAAAGTGAAAATGAATTTTGCGGCACATCTCTAGAGTTCAAGCATGTATATGTGTGGAAATGGATCGACTAAAAGGGATTACGGATTGTCCCAAGTTAAGGCAACCATTAAACCCTGCAACTTTACTATTCACCCAAACCCATTTCAATGCTACGTACACACAAAACCCATTAATATCATCCCATTACCCTTTCCCCCTTCAATTAAATAAAGTCATTTCACCCTTTCCCATTTCAGTTTATGTACACCCCTTAACATTAATTTCATCCATTTCCTCATTCTCTTTTAATTAAAAAAAGTCATAGGTGGTAAGCAAAAACTTTGCATAAATGTAATTTATGAATAGTGTTTTAATGGAGTTTGTTGGTTGAAATTGAATGGGTGTAAATGATGAAAGAGAAATAAAGACGGTGAAAGGAGTAGGTATAGTGGGTAAAAAGTGATAAAGTGTGATATGGAGAAGTTCCAAAGGATTCTTTGTACTGATGGGGGTCGTCCGGATCGGATGATATCAAAATTTAAATTTATAAACCGAACCCCAATTGTAGTATAAGGGTAGGGTGTCCAACACACGGGAATTCGTGCGTTGAGTGTACCAAGAAGACTAAAAAGAGGTAAAAGAAAGGCAAAAACAAAAAAAAATCAAAGGGAACAATCCGGACCGACTTTGGTCACTTCGGTCCGAGGTTGGATCGATGCGAGTTGGCCGGGACTGACACTGGGGAAGTCAGGCCCGAGGTACTGGGGAACTCGGTCTTGCACAAATGGTAGATCGGTCTTGGGTTTTTGGGTTCCTTCCCTAAGTAGACTTGGGTGATTCCACCCCAATTCAGCCAATAAGTGTTGATCCTTATGAGATCGAGGTTGTTTGCCTTCGATCCCTCCACTCTACACTTCAACCTTAGGGAGTTTTCACTCTCCTTCGATGCTAGGTCTAGTGATGGGCTCGAGATCGCTTTCGCTTACTCTTACCAACCACAAGCCCTAGATCCCTTGCTCTCACAAGAGAATTGAAGCTCAATGTAGAGAGGATTCATAGATCAAGCACTCAAGGCTATGGAATTGGTGGTTCACACCCAATCCTAGCTAGGGGATTCCCCCATAGCCCAATACTATGGAATCTACTCCATCAAGTAAGAGTAAAAAGGAATCAAATAGCAAAGCAAACAAATCTCAATCATCAAACTCAATTCAAAGCCAAATTGCATTCAAATCAAAGGGGTTCACAATATCCAAGTCTCAAATCCACTAAACAAAAGCAAATCAAGTTCAAACTCACTAATCTCCTCCTAGGCTCCACCGATTTCCTCCTCTTCCTTTCTCCTCCTTGCTGTCCAAGTCTTCCTTTGAGCCCTTTGAGAGTGATTAGATGTGGGATGTGTTAAGCTCCTCTAAGCTCCCTCTAATTATCCTCTTCTCTTGATTGGGGACCAAGGAATTCCAAATTAGAAGAAGGGCAAAAGTGAAAGATCACAATAATGTGCCTTGGAGCCCAATCCTCTTTTTAGCCGACTCGGACCGACACGCTTAGACCTCGGGCCCGACGTTGCCAACGTCGGTCCTAGCCTCAAATGCTCAAACTCGGGCCCGACTCCTTGGTACGTCGATCTGGGGCCTCGATCCTCTTCTTTCCTTGCATGGCTCTTCCGCTCCTTTGCTCCTTAGCCTGGCTCCTCCTTAGAAACTCCTCCAAAACGTCCTCAAACGCGCCATTTTACCTACAAAACACAACAAACTCGCATAGTCTCCGAATCTCATAGAAAATCGGGAACTAAGCTAAAAAGGGACAAAACTAACAAAGAAAGGAACAAAAGACACATATTTACAAGGGAAATTAACCACTAAAACACCACCAAAATGAGAGACCGAAGCACAATCTTCAAGTAAAGCCTCTTATGAAAAACACAAGTAAGAACAAGTGATCGACATGCTAGCAAGATTACATCATCGCACATGATCAAGTGTTCAAGGAATAAGGTCTAATGCAACAAAGCCTCACTTTAGGGACATGGAAATGTGTATCACTCATCAAACATGCAAGTAAAGGCTTTACCATTGAAGCTAATATCACCAATTCCTCCACCTAGAGATGCCTACTACAATGCACACAAAGAATATGAACTTGGCTCAATGGAGGTCCTCAAAGAGGTTCCATTCAGCCGGGTTGTAATGGGGCTTTTGGTATTCTCAAGGTGGGAATCATTTTGGTCTTGTGGTGCTTACAATGGGGATTGAACTTTCTAGTCTCTCACCAACTCCACCAAATTATTCCACTTTCAACTTCACACTCCCAAAAGACTTTGATTTTTTTTTTCTTTTCTCAACTTTCAACCCACTCTTTCATTTAACATTCCACTTCATCTTTGCACTACACTTTTTGTTGGATTTTTCACACTTTTTCACTAGGATCGACTTGCAACACACGTCGGGCCCGATGTGCACTTTAACTCGGTCGGTGACCTTTTTTTACACTTAAGCACTTTGCTTTCAATCCACTACTTTTTCCAACTTTTCTTTCTTTCTTTCCACTTCAAAGATGCACTACCCACTTGGTTTATAACTCCAATTCTTGCCCTTCACCAAAGAGAATCTCAACTCTCCAAATATATTCCAAAACCTCTCACTAAAGTCCAATCCCATAAGAGTCAAGTCATATAGGCTAGGAATCATATTTTTGAGGAGTTTCAAGCAAAGGTCTAACGCTAAAACGTGGCTACAAACAACGGTTTATCTTCTAGGTAGGATATGGAACATTTTGTGAATAAATGAAATAAAGTTCAAATCAATGTGACAAAGAATAGAACAAATCTCATATTGGTCTTGGAAAATAGATAAACACCTCAATAGCAAGTTTTACTAAGTAAGCATGAGCTAATCACACAAGAAAATGAGGGATATGCAATATGAACAAGCATCCCTAAAATGGCCAAAAATAATCTCACAAGGTTCACTCTAGCTTAGTTGCATCAAAACTCATCCAAGAACTCACGTGCTCAATAAAAACATGCAAGACATCATATCACATCAAAAACAACATGCATTTAGAGGCCAAACTATCCAAAAATATGCAAAGGACTTTACATGCTCACATCATCATTAGCCTTCATATGGACATCTAAGATGGGAATTCCTAGTCCAAAACAAAATCTTTTTGTTATTTTTCAACACAATTTTCGAATTTTTATGGATTTTTTTTGCAAATTTTTTTTCAAAAACAAAACAAACTCATCCATTCATGCCATCAAATTCATTCATCATCCATGCATCACATCATGCCACAAATCTAAAGGAAAACATCCCATAACAAAACAAGAACAAACACAAGAAACCTAAACATGGAACTATGAGCTACTAACCCACCCCATACTTAAAATTTTGATGTCCTCATCAAAACAAAGAAATCAAAACTCAAAAGTAAAAGAGACAAGAGTTAAGAAATCTCACAATTCCTTATTCTTGAATGGCATGTTGAGGCTTAGTTTGGAGGGTGTCCTCGGCGGCGTCCCCTTTGGATCCGAGCGTGCCTCTCTCTCTTGTACACATGGGCGTGGAAAGGGTCTTGACTTGGCGGTTGAAGTTGTGGTGCGGGGCGTGTCCATTGGTCCTCACGGGAAGAGAAGTTCCCGGTCATCCATTCATTGAAGCTTTCTTGGACGCTCCATCTTTGATCCTCTACCGCTCTCAAGTCTTCCACATCACGCCGAGTGTAAGCAATGTTGCGGTTCACTTCTTTAAATTGGGCTTGGAAGTCTTCTTGGTGGTGAGAAAGTAGTTGTTGTTGAAAGTTGAGATGTTGTTGTTGAAGGTTGATTTGGTGTGCCTCTTGTAGCATGCTAGATTGTTGGAGTTGAAGGTGAGCCAATTGGTTGGTTAGGAAGTTCATGTCCACCGATTGTTGAGGTTCGGGGAAGACCATTCCGGGCCCATACCATTGGGCATACCCTTCGTACCACCATAGCTCGGTTGCTCTTGCCTTGCTCCACTTCCCTCGCCCCTCTCATAAGAACTAGGAACCGGATCGGGCAAATAAGTGTCGGACCGACGTTGATGGACGTCGGGCCCGAGGTAGCTTGCATCTCGATCGAGTAGTGTTGGAGCGTGGTCGGTGAGCAAATTGCGGTATCCGCCATCTTCTTCTTCGGGAGGCGAGTCAACATCCATAGCTTCTCTCCTTGCAAACTCAAATTGGTTTGGCACTTCATCTTCGGTATCCGGGGAAGATTGAGGAGTAGTAAAACGAATGTGTTGTGCTCGTCGTCTACACTCAAGTGTCCCCTCCGGCTTTCCATAAGGATTCTCTTTACCCGCCCACACTTGAAGCCAATCAGAGTAGCTTGTGAGGTCAAAGAGGCGTGGCCCCAAAGGAATGTGCACCTTGTCGAAGTTGGAGTGAGGCGCTAGGTAGGTGGTGGCACCGGTTACTTGCTTCTCTTTGATGATGTTGGCCTTCTTGAAATACTTTAGATCCATGAACTCTACACCATTCGGGGCCGGCGTGTATGTGGACAAATCCACCTCAAGATGATGAGCCAAGCGGGCTATCATCCCTCCAAAGTAAATCCATGAGGAACTTTGGAAATCCCTCACCATCTTCACCCATTCCCATGTGAGGTTCATCGGCTTCTCATTGTGGAACAACATCTCATAGAGCAACATGGCTTCTTCCTTCATCGGCTTTCTCAACTCGTGCTTAGCAAAGATGGCACAATCCAAAGCTCGGATCATGACTCGGAAGAGTGGACTTGCTATCTCATTTGTTGATGCGCCTTTCCTCATCTCACTCCTTCCGGCTACATATCTCCAAAGGTAGTCTACCTTATCATTGTCAACAAAAGCTTCATCTCTCGGAAAAGGGAACCCAAGGTAGGTAGCCAAATTCCGGAGAGAGATCTCTTGCAACTCATTCCCCATTTGGAAGGAGATCATGCCCTCACTCTCAACTCCTTCATCCATGCTCATCTTTTGAATAGACTCCCAATCTAACCACCGGGTGTGGTGAGATAGACCCATGAGTCGCTCATATTCTCGAGCCATATCATCATCCTCAAAGCGCACATCATCCATCCTTTGCACCCTCTTTGACGACTTCTTAGACTTCTTTGTTGATTTCTCCATTCTTGAAGAAGATGCTCGGGTTCATGGTACCTACACACAATCAAAGCAAAGAACTACAAGATAAGATCTATACAACCACAACAAGATCACATGCTTTCACAACTTAACAACTTATCACACAAAAATGACCCCATACTTGTCTTCTAGATACTCAATCCACAAAATCCAACATGCATGAACAAATAATCACACCACAATGGTCAAGCTACAAAATATATCATAATAAACAAGCCATTACCAACAATCAAGCTCATGAATCCTAAAGCTCACACAAGAGAAAGCCAAATAGCATAGGACTGATCAACATAAGTCGTCGGGTCCGAGGTTCTCAACCTCGGTCCAAGTCATGGACCGACTTCTCAACATCGGTCCCGAGATCTGGGTATCTCGGTCCGAGCATAAAATCGACTTCTCTACCTATTTCACCCAAAAATCACTCTATCATGCTCCTAAAATCCAAAATCAACCATTTCTCATCATCAATCGAAGTTCCAAGTAGGTTCTAGCATGCATGATCAACAATTAAGCACAAATTCCACTATTCATGCAAATCACCATAGATGCTCAAGGTCTAAGCTCATTCAATCATGGCAAATCTCAATTTTAGCAATGAAAACATGGAATTCACAAGGAATCAAGTAGAGATTGAGATTCACATACCAAATATGAAGAAACAAAGACTTGCAAGCAATTCAACTCTTAGAACTCAAATTCTCCTATCTAGAAGAGGGATGAAGAACAATGGGACTTTGTTGGGATTTTTAGCTTTTGGATCGATGTTTGGGGATGGCTAGGGTGTTGGATCGAGATTGTTGTGAAGTTTGCTTGGGGATCGAGAGTGATGGAGGTATGGATCGATTTGGGGGTTTTTTTAGGGGAGCTTGGTATTTTGGGAAGGTGGTTATGAAGGTAGTGGGTGGTAGGTATAGGAAAGAAGGCTTAAATTGGGTAGAAGACAAAGTTAGGTCAGAGGGGTATAATGGGCATTTCCACAAAATCAAGACCAAAGTTGACCGGCCAAGTCGGACCGACTTCACAACGTCGGGCCCGAGGTATTGGGTACCTCGATCCGACTCGGTTTGGCTTCCTAAAATTCCCTCTTCTTGGCAATTCTCTACCTACAAGTCCTTTCATTATTTTCACCACTACCACACACAATCATGAAACTCACAAAACACACAATTCCACAAAACACATGCTAAGGAGAGATTAGAAAGAATCTAAGCTAAGACAAAGAGAAACAAACTAAAAACTACGAAAATGAACCTACTAAGCTCGGGTTGCCTCCCGAGGAGCGCTTCTTTTAAGTCACTAGCTTGACTTCTAACCTCTACCCTTCACGGAGGGTGAAAAATGGTGAATTGGTCATCGTTGTCATGTCCATCTCCACGCCCCTCATAGCCATAAAACCACCATTTGTGATTGATGAAAGTGTGGCCTCCAAATTCTCCTTCTCCTTTGTCCTCCAAAGTGTAGGTTTGCACTTCTTGCTCCTTATCAACTCGATCTTCATTCCCTACACCAAAAACATCTAGAGAATTTCTAGTTGACTCAATGACATTATAGCTCAAATCTTCTTTCAAATCACTCAAACATATGTAACTATACTCTAGATCCTCTTTCAAGTCACTTAAACAACTATAAGAGTCTCCCACATCAAAAGGATACGAAGAAGGATACTCTTCATGGCTTCTCGGGCTATCTCCACCTCTTGACTCCTCATGGTGCTCAATTGGATTTAACAACTCTCTTTCTTGCTCTTGAACATTGGCCATGTCATGATTCCTCAAAGGTGCTTCTTCTTCTCTTGTGGGTCCCACCTCCTCTCTCTTACGCTTGGCACCTTCCTCCAATTTCAAGATCGCCAAAGCATCCGGTTCATTAAGAGCTTTGTTGAAATGGAACTCTACCTTATCCTCGCCAATCTCGAAAGTCACCTTTCCATTTCTTACATCAAACTTGGCACCCGCCATGGCTAGAAACGGCCTTCCAAGAATAATGGGCACCAACGGATCTTCTTTCATGTCAAGGATCACAAAATCGTCGGGGACAAAATACCTCCCAACTCTATCCGGGACGTCATCTAAGATTCCGGTGGCCTTTGTAGACGAACCACGGCCATAGTAAGGCTCATGTCAACTGGTTCCATATCTCCGAGGTTAGCCCTTCTCCAAATGCTCATGGGCATAACCGATATGCTTGCTCCTAAATCACAAAGATCCTTGAAGTTTTGGGATCCAATCCCCACTGTTATTGCAAATCTTCGGGGATCACCTAACTTTTGAGGTAGCTCCAAGATCTTCACCTCATCTTGCATCTCCACAATCGACCTCTTCTTGCTCAAAATTTCCTTTAAGAACTTTGCATATGATGGCATCTCACTTAGAGCGTCGGTGAATGGGATGGTGATGTTCAAGCCTTGCAAGAGCTTTAAGAACCTCTTAAACTTGCCCTCCACAACTTCCTTGGGCTTCTTCAAAGGGTAAGGAAGAGTTGTCCCTCCTTGTTTCTTGGTTGAATCCACTTCCTTGAACCGGCCTAGATCTCTCTCAACGTTTTCAGCCTGGATCGACTTGGGATCAACGTCGGGACCGACGTGTGGGACCTCGGTCCTGGGGCAGGGCAAATCTGGGAACGTTGGTCCGACTACAGGGTACGTCGGGCCCGAGTTCAACTCCTCCTCGGTCCGGTTCAGGGGACTCTCTCTGTCTTCTAGATCGACATCATGGCACGTCGGGCCCGAGTTACTGGGCAACTCGGTCCGACTCTCTTCTCTTGTCCTTGGCACGTGTGGCTCGGGCAAACTCCTTCCACTCCTTAATCCTATGGCTCGAACTTCATTTTGTTGTTGTGGGGCACAGGGATTCTCCTCGGGTCGGCCCGGGAGTCTCCCTTCCTCTCTTGGAAGTTGATTCGCCATGTGAACAAATTGGTTGTCCACTTGTCTTCTCCATACACCAAACTCCTTGAATTGGGCACCCATTTCGTCAACTCTTCTCTTCACATTGGTGAATGGATTCTTCAAGTCCTTGAACTCGCCTCTCATCTCTTGTGCCTATTGAGGAGTTTGCTCATAGAACCCCGGAGGTCGGTATGGTGGTGGTTGGGCCCTTGGCTCATTTTGGTTGTAGTTGTTGTTGTAGCCATTAGCTTGGCCTTGGTTCCACCTTCCATTCCCTCCATTGTTGAAGTTGGCTCTTCATCCAAAGTTTCTTTGAACATATTGTGCCTCCACGATTTGCTCGGCCAAACGAACTTGACGTTCATTGGGACACTCTTGAGCTCCATGCTTCAAAGAACCACATTCTTCACATCCTCTTGTGGTTTGCTTGTAGTGACTCATTTACCTCCTCATCTTATTCAACTCATCCTCAAGGAATTGGATCTTCACATCCTTATCCACCTCTTTATTCTTTGGATCATAGAGCCTCTTTGCACCTTCTCCTTGGACTCTTGCCTCCTTGTTGACTTGACTCACTCCGTACATGGCTTCGTAATCGGAGAGTTTGTCTAGCAACTCCCATGCTTGCTCCAGCGGCAAGTCAATGAACCCACAATCGGTGTGAAGGTTCAACTTGTCCTTGGTGGTGGGGTTGATTCCTTGGAAGAATATGTCTTAGAGGACATAAGGCTGTTGCCCATGCGTTGGACATTGCCTCAACATTTCCTTGAACCGATCCCAAGCCTCAAAGAGTGGCTCGTGGACTCCTTGTTGAAAGCTTGCTATCTTCCTTCTAAGCTCCGTTGTCTTGGTTGGCGGAAAGAACTTCATCAAGAATGCTTCGTTGAGAGCCCTCCATGATGTGATGGATCGAGGTGCTTGGCTCTCCAACCAATGCAATGCCTTGCCTCCCAACGACCACTTAAAGGCTTTGAGTAGCACGTACTCAAGTGTCTCATCATCCGTCGAGATGGTCTCACATAGATCCTTGAATTGCTTCACATGCTCGATCGGGCACTCATTCGGTCTCCCTTGAAATTGGTCCCTCTTGATAAGTGAGACGAATTGAGTTTTGATCTCAAAGTTCTTTGACACCTCCGGCAAGACAATGGCCGGTTCCGGCACCTTCAACTCCGGATGCATGTATTGTCTTGCATTCCGGGGTTGGGTGTTGATTTGAGCCTCCAATCTCATCCTTTGCTCACGCTCTCTCCTAGCTTCGGCATCTCGGTTAGCCATCTCAAGTTGCATTCGAGTCATGTCGGCTCTCATCCTCTCAACCTCCTCATCACGTTGTGCTTGGTTCTCCATCATTTTCTTCTTTCGAGCTTGTTTGATGATGCTCTCCGGATCACACACAAAGTCGAACTCAAATGTTCCTCGGACGGAATGAGCTCGCATACACCTACAACCAAAGACACAAACAAAACCGAATCAAAACAAACAAGGGGTTTGGGCTAATCCCTCACCCAAATCACTACCAAATCAAAGACTCAACAAAAGGTGGTACCTCAAACAAGTAGAACTCCCCGGCAACGGCGCCAAAATTTTGATGGGGGTCGTCCGGATCGGATGATATCAAAATTTAAATTTATAAACCGAACCCCAATTGTAGTATAAGGGTAGGGTGTCGAACACACGGGAGTTCGTGCGTTGAGTGTACCAAAAAGACTAAAAAGAGGTAAAAGAAAGGCAAAAACAAGGAAAATCAAAGGGAACAACCCGGACCGACTTTGGTCACTTCGGTCCGAGGTTGGATCGATGCGAGCTGGCCGGGACCGACACTGGGGAAGTGGGGCCCGAGGTACTGGGGAACTCGGTCTTGCACAAATGGTAGATCGGTCTTAGGTTTTTGGGTTCCTTCCCTAACTAGACTTGGGTGATTCCACCCCAATTCAGCCAATAAGTGTTGATCCTTATGAGATCGAGGTTGTTCGCCTTCGATCCCTCCACTCTACACTTCGACCTTTTGGAGTTTTCACTCTCCTTCGATGCTAGGTCTAGTGATGGTCTCGAGATCGCTTTCGCTTACTCTTACCAACCATAAGCCCTAGATCCCTTGTTCTCATAAGAGAATTGAACCTCAATGTAGAGAGGATTCATAGATCAAGCACTCAAGGCTATGGAATTGGGGGTTCACACCCAATCCTAGCTAGGGGATTCCCCCATAGCCCAAGACTATGGAATCTACTCCATCAAGTAAGAGTAAAAAGCAATCAAATAGCAAAGCAAGCAAATCTCAATCATCAAACTCAATTCAAAGCCAAATTGCATTCAAATCAAAGGGGTTCACAATATCCAAGTCTCAAATCCACTAAACAAAAGCAAATCAAGTTCAAACTCACTAATCTCCTCCTAGGCTCCACCGATTTCCTCCTCTTCTCCTCTTCCTTTCTCCTCCTTGCTCTTCAAGTCTTCCTTTAAGCCCTTTGAGAGTGATTAGATGTGGGATGTGTTAAGCTCCTCTAAGCTCCCTCTAATTATCCTCTTCTCTTGATTGGGGACCAAGGAATTCCAAATTAGAAGAAGGGCAAAAGTGGAAGATCACAATAATGTGCCTTGGAGCCCAATCCTCTTTTTAGCCGACTCGGACCGACACGCTTAGACCTCGGGCCCGACGTTGCCAACGTCGGTCCTAGCCTCAAATGCTCAAACTCGGGCCCGATTCCTTGGTACGTCGATCTGGGGCCTCGATCCTCTTCTTTCCTTGCATGGCTCTTCCGCTCCTTTGCTCCTTAGCTTGGCTCCTCCTTAGAAACTCCTCCAAAACGTCCTCAAACGCGCCATTTTACCTACAAAACACAACAAACTCGCATAGTCTCCGAATCTCATAGAAAATCGGGAACTAAGCTAAAAAGAGACAAAACTAACAAAGAAAGGAACAAAAGACACATATTTACAAGGGAAATTAACCACTAAAACACCACCAAAATGAGAGACATCTTGTACTGACTTCGTTCTTGGACTTGAAGGACGTTCTTGTTTGCTTCCCTTTGATACAGTCTTCGCACTGTTTAATTTTCTCAAGATCAATTCGGGGAAGTCCTTTCACAAGATTTCTTTGGTGTAGCTTAAGGATTGTGCTTGGTCCAACATGGCCAAGACGGCGATGCCAGAGGTCAGCGTCCTCCTTTGAAACAAATAGACACAACTCAGATTGAGGCTTGAACTCTTGGTTGAAGATGTATACATTATTCTGGCGTACTCCTTTGAGAACAAGTTTGTTTGATTTCTTGTTGATAACAAGGCACTCCTTTGAGTCAAATGTGACTAGGTTTTCACCTTGATCACACATTTGAGAGACGCTAAGAAGATTGAAGCCAAGTCCTTCAACAAGACTGACATTTGTTGCCTTGATGGACGAATTGAGAAGGCAGTTCCCGTCCCTTTGATCTTTCCCTTGCCCTTGTTGCCAAACGAGACAGTTCCTCCCGTGGCACTACTTTGGATAGAAGTGAGATGGATCTGGCTTCCTGTCATATGATTTGAGGCGCCACTATCAATGATCCATGGGCGTCCCCTCACTTCCACCTGCCAAAACAAAGTTAGTGTTTGGCGACCCAAGCAAGGTGTTCCTTACCTGGTTCGTTACAGTAATAAAACTCTGGTTCTGGCATGTAGTCATTTATATTAACATCATTTGAAATAGCATGCTTTCGGGAAGAACTCCTAGAACGTCTAGGACGCCTAGGGTTAGCCTTAGGGACGGACTTATCGTTTTCAATGTTAGTCCTAGCAGCTTTTCCACTTTCAATGTCTTCCTTGAGTTTTAAACAATCATATTTGAAGTGGTCTCCTTGTCCACAGTACCAACACGTCCTGTAGTAAGTACCAAGGTAGTACTTCTTGTTGGGAAGTTGGATTTTGTTCTCTTTCATCTTTTGAGGGTTACAAACTTTAGAACCTTCCCCCTTAGCAATTTTCTTATAGATCCTATGGCTAGTGGAGTTAGTATAGTAGTCCTCTTGGCCTTTCTCTCCACTCTCTAGGACTCTAATTCGCTCAAGAAGGTTCTTAGTCTCCTTTCTAGTTCAAGTTTTGAAGTTTTGCTTGCCTCAAAGTCGCTAGGGAGAGAGTTCCTAGTGTCAGACTCATAGCCTATTCCTCAATGACAGGATTCTTTCCTAACACTTTTACTTCTTCCCTAAGCTTAGCGTTCTCTAGTTTAACACACATCACTTCAGTTTTTAGAGATTTACTTTCTTCACATGAGGACTCTAGTTGCAAGGACACTGTAGCACAGTTCTCACACTCAACTACTATGTTTTCATCTTCAAGTTCATCCATCCTATGTTTCATAGCATGACTTTCTTGCATGATTTTACCAATGAGTTTGATAAGCTTTGATTTTGAACATTTTTCTAAGGAACTCATCATAGACTCATGAGTTACCTCTGGTTCATTTTCGGAGGCGTTCTCTGCAACAACTGAGGCGTCCTCCATGGCCATGTACGCCACTTGGTCATCAAATTCTTCATCATCAGAACTAACATTATCCCATGCAGCTGAGCACGCTCCAAAGAGAGCTTTTGTCTTCATTTCCTTGGAGGACATTCCCGTAGTACACTTCTTGGCAAAATGTCCTTTCTTGTTACATTTGTAACAAGTGAGTTCTTTCATTTCTACCTTTGTGTACTTGGGACTTTCCTTCTTGTAAGGCATCTTGTGTTTGTTGAAGTATTTGCTCTTTTTACCATAGATACGGAGAGCCTTGTGCAGAAGAGCAAGTTCTTCCTCTTCATCAAGCTCTTCCTTTGACTTGCTTTCTTTTTTCTTTAACGCTTGGACGCGCATCTTCTCTCGGTTCTCATTCTTATTGGCTTCAACCATCAAAGCAAGTTCTCTTTGGCGACGCAGATACTCAGCGTACTCTGGTGTTGTTGTTGCCAAAGCAAGATCTGTCTGGGGGTTCCGTCCTAGCTCAGCCATATCGGAGTTCCTCCTTGCTTCGTACTGCCTCAACGTCCCGTAGATCTCATCCATATCTAGAGTTTTGTTAGCTGAATTTTCCTTGAACGTAGTTCTATCGAAGTTCCAGACTCTTGTAAGTCCATTATTGACCACTTGAACTCTGTTCCTCATTGAAACTTCAGCTTTTGGGATGCCCAAGTTCTTTATCTTAGTGACAAGAGCTTCAAAACGGTATGAGTAGTCCTTAACCGTTTCATTGGGCAGCATTCTGAAGGCATAGAACTCTCTCTTGATTTCGAGCTGAACGTCCTCCTTCATCTCAGCAGTTCCTATGTGGTACTTCTCGAGAGCTTCCCACTGTAGTTTGGCTACTGCCAAATTGCTAACTCTGGTGGCGTCCCTCTCGCAAAGAGACGCTTGAAGGAAGCATATTGCCTTAGCATTTGTTTCCATCAGCTTGAATTCATCAGGACCCCACTCGTCCTCTTTGTCAGCTTGTCAGGAGGGACTTTGAGGTCACCCTTCATGATTACTTTCCAGTATTGATAGTTTTGACTCCTGCAAAAGTTTTCAAATCTAATCTTCCAGCGGTTGAAGTTGCCGTCCATCAGGCGCGGAGGCTTCACAAAAGAGATTCCAATAGGTTCCATGTCCATTTTGCACCTGCAACTCAACAAAATCTAGAGCGCCCGCTCTGATACCAATTGTTGGATTGTTAGTAAAACTGAGGGACGTCCTTTACTTAGGTAAAGGCGTCCTTTGGTCAGGCGTCCTTACGAGGTGTAAGGGCGTCCTTTAGTTGTGCAGCGGAATTTAAAACTAAACTGGTGAATAATGAACACAGTGATTTATAGAGGAACCACTCAAGACCAAGTAGTCCTTGAGTGTAAACCTCTACCTCCTTGGAGGATTTTTGAATAGCTTCTTCCTTTATATTAAACGTCCTTACAGTTGTACTGGCGAGTCTTTACAGTTCTCTGGTACTAAGCGTTCTTCCTAAGTCCAGTAGTAAAGGACTCCTCTAAGGCTACAACTTAAGCGAGTTTAATCTTCTAAAGGACTTCTATCCCTACGTCCTACAGTACGTTGTAGGACTCTCTCTCTCTTTCTTTTTGGGTTTTCTGAATTACAAACAAGTTGTGTTTTGGGTTACAGTTCTCACTCGATCTAACACAAGCCTAGAACTGTTCTTGGGTGTTCTTGAGCTTGTTCTTAGTGTTCCTGAGTGAGTCGCTTTCCTCTGATTCTCTCTGAATATTCTCTGAAAGCGTTAACGTCACAATAAATGCCTTGGGCTATTTATAGGACTTGGGGAAGGGCGTCTTTCTCTTCTGACGATCATGCCCTTCGTGGACGTGGCTACAGGATCTTCCTCCACGTAGTAGGACGGTGATGAGGAAGCTTCCTGTATCCAGCTGTGTGTGATGGACTCCGCTACAAGATCTGCCGCCACGCGTTGATGAGCTCTGCTACAGGATCGGTCTCCACGTGTCCTTGGATGATCAAATGTTGTCGAGTGATGTAATCCTGTCGGCTAGTGAGTAAGGACGCTCTGCTTGTGTTCCTACTTGCTTTAGGGCTCCATCCTTGCTCAAGTAGTCTCTTGCTGGTCCTTACCTCCTGTTAGCTAGCGTCCCTAAGCCTAGGGGACGCTCCACACACTTGTTGTCCTTTTGTCACTGGCATTCCTGGACACTTGGACAAATTTATTTAAATCAAAGTGAGTTTGTCATATCAAAACTAAGGGACGGTTGTGTGGTACATCAACAAGTACGCAAGTGTCCTTGATAGCGTCCCAACACGCCGCCCAAACCATGTTTTCTTGTAGTGGTATGAGAGTGTTGAAACCTTGATTTGGTTGTTTGGTGTTGAATGAAGTTGTGATTCTTATCCTTTAGTTTAGTACCACTTGACCAAAAATTGTCCTCACCCAATTCTTGTCACCTTAGCCCCATTACAACCCTCAAAAGACCTCTTGAATTTTGTCATTTGCAATGTCCATAAGCGGTGCAGATTTAGATCTCATTCAAGCCTATGGTAGATTGGTGATCATAGATGAGATTGAGTGAAACACTAAGAAACCTAAACACGTGAGAAAGAGAGTAAACAAATCTTCCTCGTGAAGCTTAGAATGGATGCATTTGTCTTCATCTTTTGAATCTTAAAACATATGCCATGATTCCAAATTGTTGAGCTTCAAGGCATTGATTTATGTCTCTTTTACTTTGAGGTGAATTCTTGAATTGCATTTGATGTGGGATGATAAGTCTAATTTCTTGCTTAAGGACAAGCAAGGTTCAAGTTTGGTGGACGTTGATGGCTTGTTTTTAGTACATGCCTAGATTGCATTTTATATCATGTTTAATTGAGTTTTGCTTTGCTTTCCTCTAATTTAGGATAGATTTTAGTTTTTTTTCGGTTTAGTAGTCTTGTTCGGAGTCTACGCCTTGTTTGTGCGCTTTCCAGGATAAAATGGAGGAGAATTGGGTGAAGGAGATCAAGATGAGGATCAAGGAGAGAGCCATGAAGTCCAAGAGCTCGAGGAAGGAGTCAAGGAGAAGCTTAAGGACACGCCAAAAGAAGAAAACCAAAAGCTGAACCAAGAGAGCAAGACAACAATGCAAGAAAGCAAGCCCAGACGCACATCCAGGTCCTGACCCGGCCAGGGTCGTGTGAGCCGGCCGGATCGCAGCCCAGGTCGGCTCAGTTTCATGCGTACTTGTCCCGTGTGCCTTCATCGCCCTACCCGACCGGGTATCGTCCCGTGTAGTGGCCCGGGTAGCGCGGTGGCACCCCTCTTTGCCTCTTTTAGGTCTTCTTTCCTTTTAGGGGAGATATAAATACCCCTTAGTTGTATCTAAAGAAGGGGAGGCCTCATTTTTTTTGGGGGGGGGTGCCCCACTCTCTCATTTCCTAGAAACTCTCTTTGTTTTGTGAAGCTTTGGAGAAGATGATTGTAGATCTTGCCTTTTCTATCCATGGATTGAAGTTTGGTATGGATCTTCCCTTATTTTCTTCATTTTCCTTTGTTTTTCATGCTTAGCTAGATCCCCAAATCCTATGGTGTTGGGACAATGTTAAGGACGCCTTCAGTAATTAACATTGTGCCTGGCGTTCCTTAGTTTTGATATGACAAACTCGCCTTGATCTAATAAGTTCTCCAAGTGTTTCAGGAACGTATGTTGAAAAGGACAACAAGTGGTTTTTATGTAGCCGTCCTTAAGGAGTAAGGACGCTACATCTTTCAGTGAACGGCTTGGGAAAAACACAAACAAGGACATCGTCCTTAATTTGTACACTAGAGTCCTCCAAAGCTGGCCGATAAAGTGACATCACCAGACAAGCTTTGATCATGATTTCCACGTGGAAGAAGATCCCGCACCCAAGCCTAACGGAATTGCCAGTAAGCTTCCTTGATCATCATAGAGACACGTGGAAGCCGATTACTGTTGCAACGTCCCCAAAGGGCATGATCGTCAGAGAATGTCGCCCTTTCCCAATGTCACTATAAATACTCGTCCAGAGCATTTATTGTGATGTGACGCTTCAGAGAATATTCAGGGAATTTGTCAGTTGCTCAAGAACACCAAGAATAAGCTCAAGAACAAGTGAGAACTAGGTGTTAGATCGAGCGAGAAACGTACCACAAAACCTCAAAGTGTTTGTAACAGAAAAGAACAAAAATAGTGAGAGAGTCCTTACGACGAACTGTAAGGAAAAGGCGATAGCGTCCTTTAGAGAGATTAAGTTAGGTTACTCTACAGGCTTAAAGGAGTTGTTACTAGTGGACTTAGGGACGACCTTCTAAGTGCCAGAGAAGTGTAACTACTCGCCAGTGTATTGTAAGGAAACTTAATAAGAAAGGAAAGAAGCTATTACAAAATCCTCCAAGGAGGTAGAGGTTTACACTCAAGGACTAGTTGGTACTTGAGTGGTTCCTCTATAAATCAAAAGCGTTCCTTACTTATTGTCTTTACTTGTTTAGTCTTTTGATTTCCGCTGCGAACCAAGGATGTTCTCAATCTTTATTAAGGACATCTTGGTAAAGGACGACCTTAACTTCGTTAAGGACGCCCTTGTATTTTTCGACTAACGATCCAACAATTGGTATCAGAGCAGGCGCTCTAGATTCTTACTGAGTTGCAGGTAAAGATGGATATGGAACCTATTAGAATCTCCTTCACAAAGCCTCCGCGCCTGACGGACGGCAACTTCAACCGCTGGAAGATCAGATTTGAGAACTTCTGTAGAGGTCAGAACTATCAATGCTGGAAAGTGATCATGAAGGGTGACCTTACGGTTCCTGCTGACAAGAAAGATAAAGAGGACGATTGGGGTCCTGATGAATTCAAGCTGATGGAAACAAATGCTAAGGCAATATGCTTCCTTCAAGCGTCCCTTTGCGAGAGGGACGCCACCAGAGTTAGCAATCTGCCTACGGCAAAACAACAGTGGGAAGCCCTCGAGAAGTACCACGTTGGTACTGTTGAGATGAAGGAAGATGTTCAGCTCGAAATCAAGAGAGAGTTTTCTGTTTTCAGAATGCTTCCCAATGAATCAGTTAAGGACTACTCATACCGCTTTGAAGCTCTAGTCACCAAAATGAGAAACTTGGGCATTCCTGAAACTGAAATTTCAATGAGGAACAGAGTTCAAGTGGTCATTGATGGACTTACAGGAAAGTGGAACTTCGATAGAACCACGTTCAAGGAGAATACAGCTAACAAGACTCTTGACATGGAAGAGATCTACGGGAAGCTAAGAGGATATGAAGCAAGGAGGGACTCCGATTTGGCTGAACTAGCACGGAACCCTCAGACAGATCTTGCTTTAATGACATCAACACCAGAGTACGCTGAGTATCTTCGTCGTCAACAAGAACTTGCTATGATGGTGGAAGCCAATAAGAATGAGAACCGTGAGAAGATGCGCGCTCAAGCTGCAAGGGAAGAACAAAAGAAATCAAAGGAACAAATTGAAGAAGACAAACAAGTTGCCCTCTTGCACAACGCTCTACGTTCCTGGAGCAAAAGGAACAAACATTTTCAAAAGAACAAAATGCCATACAAAAAGGAGAGTCCCAAATACACTGAGGCTGAAATGAAGGAACTTACTTGTTTTAAATGTAACAAGAAAGGACACTTCGCCAAGAAATGCACCACAGGAATGTCTTCAAAGGATATAAAGAAGAAGGCCTTAATGAGTGCTTTTGAAGCTATCTCAATCAGTGCATGGGACGATAGTGACACGGATGAAGATGATAATTCTGATAATGATGAAGTGGCGTTCATGGCTATTGAGGACGTCCCAGCTGTTGAGGAGGACACTCCTAGATCTGAAAATGAGGTAACTCGTGAGTCTATGATGAGTTCCTTAGTAAATTGTTCTAAATCAAAGCTCATTAAACTCATTGGTAAAATCATGGAAGAAAGTGTAGCTATGAAACATAGGATGGATGAACTTGAAAATGAAAACATAGTTGTTGAATGTGAAAACTGTGCTACAATATCTCTGCAACTAGAGTCCTCCAGTGAAGAAATTAAATCTCTAAAAACTGAATTGATGTGTCTCAAACTGGAAAACGCTAACCTTAGGGAAGAAGTCAAAGTGCTAAGAAAGAGTCCCATTATTAAAGAAGTAAGACCCATGGTGTTTGTCCCAGCCAAAAGGGGACTAGGTTTTGAGTCTGACTGTAAGAACTCTCTTCCAAGAGACTTTGAGGCAAGTAAATCCACAGAACTTGAACAAGAGTGGGAGAAAACAAGGAATCTTCTTGAGAGAATTAGAGTTCTAGAGAGTGGAGAGATAGGAAAAAATGACTACTACACTAACTCCACTAGTCATAGGATCTACAAGAAAATTGCTAAAGGGGAAGGTTCTAAAGTTTGTAACCCTCAAAAGATGAAAGAACACAAAATCCAACGTCCCAACAAGAAGTACTACCTTGGTACTTACTATAGGACGTGTTGGTACTGTGGACAAGGAGATCACTTCAAATATGATTGCTTAAAACTCAAGAAAGACATTGAACGTGGAAAAGCTGCTAGGACTAACATTGAAAATGATAAATCCGTTCCTAAGGCTAATCCTAGGCGTTCTAGACGCTCTAGGAACTCTTTCCGCAAGCATGCTATTTCAAATGATGTGAATATAAATGACTATATGCCAGAACCAGAGTTCTATTTTTATAATGAGCCAGGTAAGGAACACCTTGCCTGGGTCGCCAAAAACTAATTTTGTTTTGGCAGGTGGAAGTGAGGGGACGCCCGTGGATCATTGATAGTGGCGCCTCAAATCACATGACAGGAAGCCAGATCCATCTCACTTCTATCCATAATAGTGCCACGGGAGGAACTGTCTCGTTTGGCAACAAGGGCAAAGGAAAGATCAAAGGGACGGGAACTGCTATCAATGCGTCCATCAAAGCATCAAATGTTAGTCTTGTTGAAGGACTTGGCTTCAATCTCCTTAGTGTCTCCCAAATGTGTGACCAAGGTGAAAACCTAGTCACATTTGACTCAAAGGAATGCCTTGTTATCAACAAGAAAACCAATAAAGTTGTTCTCAAAGGAGTACGCCAGAATAATGTCTACATCTTCAACCAAGAGTTCAAGCCTAAATCTGAGTTATGCCTATCTGTTTCAAAGGAGGACGCTGACCTCTGGCATCGCCGCCTTGGCCATGCTGGACTAAGCACAATCCTTAAGCTGCATCAAAGAAATCTTGTTAAGGGACTTCCCCGAATAGATCCTGAAAAGGTTGAACAATGCGAAGCCTGTATCAAAGGGAAGCAAACAAGAACGTCTTTCAAATCTAAAAATGAAGTTAGCACAAAGAAGCCTTTGGAACTTCTCCACATGGATCTTTGTGGACCAATGAAGACGTTGAGCTATGGTGGAAAGAGGTACATTTACGTTCTCGTAGATGATTTTTCTCGATTCACTTGGGGTCTTTTCTTGGTGTCCAAAGCAGATTGTTTCAATGCATTCAATGTTTTCATCAAACAAGCGGAAGTTGCCCTTAGGACGCCTTTGAAAGCCATACGATCAGATCATGGGACGGAGTTCCAAAACTCAGAATTCCTGGCCTACTGTGATCATCACGGCGTCTCTCACAACTTCTCCGCACCAAGAACTCCTCAACAAAATGGTGTTGTGGAAAGAAAGAATAGGACGCTGGAGGATATGGCAAGGACTATGCTTTTAGCAAATAACGTCCCCAAGTACTTCTGGGCGGAAGCTATTGCTACAGCATGTTACATCATCAATCGTGCCATGATCCGTCCTCTACTGAAGAAGACGTCCTATGAGCTGTTGAATGGAAAGAAGCCTCGCATCGATTATCTCAGAGTCTTTGGTTGCAAGTGCTTTGTTCACAACAATGACAAAGAAAGACTTGGAAAGTTTGATGCAAGGAGTGATGAAGCCATATTCCTTGGGTACTCTCTCACAAGCAAAGCATATAGAGTTTTCAACAAAAGGACTCTTAAGCTCGAGGAGAGTATTCATGTTGTGTTCAAAGAGAGTTCCTCCCATAAAGAACAATCAAGTAAGAAAGAACGCTCTTCCTCACAACAAAAGGACGACTCTGAAGATGAAACTGAAGATTGGTCCTCTGGAAGATACTATGTTCCTAAGGACGCTTCTCAGTGGACGCTCCGAGTGTTGTTCAGGGAGTTCCATCTCGTAGTGAATCTCCAGTTCAACAAGATGTGCCTGAATCAAGTCAACAAGGTGTGGACGCTCTCTCTGAGAGGGGACACACTGAGGACGATGCTCAAAGTGATAATGATGATTCTGATGGAGACATTGATCCAAGATTTGCTCAATTGTTTCAAAGGGAGTCCCGTTTCTCTAGGGACCACCCAACTTCTCAAATCATCTCAGATCCTTCTCAAGGAGTTCAAACAAGGTCAGCTATAAGCAAGTCCCAAAATGCAAATTTAGCCTTTTGTGCGTTCAACGCCTTTGTGTCTATGGTGGATCCAAAGAACATCAAGGAAGCACTTCAGGACGCTGACTGGATTCAAGCAATGCAAGAAGAACTTAACCAGTTTGAAAGGAACAAAGTTTGGAAGCTTGTCCCTCGTCCCAAAGACAAAAACATCATAGGGACGCGCTGGGTGTTCAGAAATAAGCTTGATGAAAGTGGACGTGTGTCAAGGAACAAGGCAAGATTGGTGGCTCAAGGATTCAAGCAAGAGGAAGGCATAGACTATGATGAAACTTTTGCTCCTGTTGCTAGAATTGAGGCCATTCGTCTTCTTATTGCTTTTGCTGCCCATAAAGGATTCAAGTTATTTCAAATGGACGTCAAGACTGCCTTTCTCAATGGAAAACTCAAAGAGGAAGTATATGTTGCTCAGCCGTCTGGCTTTGAGGACGCCTCTCACCCAGATCATGTGTACTACTTAGACAAAGCTCTCTATGGACTCAAGCAAGCTCCTCGTGCATGATACGACAAGTTTGCGTCCTTTCTTTTGTCTAATGGCTACACAAGAGGTTCAATTGATAAAACTTTGTTCATAAAGAAAGTTCACAAGGACATTTTAATTGCCCAAGTCTATGTTGATGATATAGTCTTTGGTAGTACTAACATGAAGCTTGTAGATGAGTTCAAATCTTTAATTAGTAGTGAGTTTGAGATGTCCCTCATTGGAGAACTCAATTTCTTCTTGGGACTTCAAATTAATCAACTCAAAGAAGGGACGCGTATTCACCAACAAAAGTATGTCCCTGAAATGCTTGAGAAGTACGGGATGAACACGTCCAAGCCTGTGGCAACACCTTGTTCTCCCAACTCGCGTCTTTACGCAGATGAACAAGGAAAGGATGTTGATCAAAAGCTTTACAGAGGAATAATTGGCTCTTTTCTCTATTTGACCGCAAGCCGTCCCGACATCATGTTTGCCGTTTGCTTATGTGCACGCTTCCAGGCAAATCCAAAGGAGTCCCACATGCAAGAAGTTAAAGAGGATCTTTCGCTACCTCAAAGGACGCGATGATCTTTGCCTTTGGTACCCCAGGAAGACATCCTTCAAGCTTGTTGGCTACTCGGACGCTGATTATGCTGGTCATGTAATTGATAGGAAAAGCACCTCAGGAATGGCACAGTTCCTTGGTTCATGCCTCGTCTCTTGGGGATCTAAGAAACAGAACTCTGTGGCGCTTTCAACTGCGGAAGCGGAATACGTGGCTGCTGCCTCGTGCTGTTCACAGGTTATTTGGATCAAATATCAACTTGAGGACTATGGTATATCTCTTGAAACTATTCCTATTTTGTGTGATAATACCAGTGCTATTGAAATTGCTAAGAATCTTGTTTTTTTACTCACGCACAAAGCATATATAAGGCATCATTTCTTGCATGATAATGTTGAACTAGGACTTATTAGTATGGGGCATGTAAGGACTGAGGACCAAGTAGCTGATATTTTCACTAAAGCACTTGATAGACGTCCCTTTGAGCATCTCAGGTTGCTTTGAGGTATGATAACTTTTAAGTAGCAAGTCCCGTTCTGCTATTCCCTCGATGATTGGCTATGTTTAGTTGATTTCATAATTGCCGAGTACGTTATGCACTAATTTTACATTTGCAAGGACGCTAGTCTAAAACTGCTGTGTGCATATCTTGAGAACGCCTTTGAATTTCTCTATTGTCTTGAAAAAGAGTATCCCTGATCACCCAACCCTCATTGTAAGCCGAAATGATGGGAACTCTAAGCTTACCCTAGCCGAGAACCTTGCAAAAGCGTCCTATGATCTTCATTTTTTCTTTTACGGGACGTACTTCCATGGTTTTCAAAATGGTTCTTAAGGTGATCTCAGGACGACAGTGTTAATTATGTGGAAGTCAGTTATTCTCTCAGACAGGACGTCAGTACAGGTTCATTCGGAACGCGCCATGTTGGAAGTTGAAACGTTGGCTGTTTGAATTTTGAATTTGAGAAGTTACCAGGGTGCCCTTCACCAACCTTCTATATATACATTGATTGAAACGGCTGTCAGATCTTTCGCTCTCTAAAAATCACAAAACTCCGTTTTGCTCTGACTTCTCTCTAGAACTCCAGCAGTATCTCTCTAAATTTCCGGCCAGTCTCCGATCTCTACTCTCCGATCAGTTCAGAATGTCAAGAGTTATGAATACTTCTGGTTCGTCAATGGGTGGTAAGCGAAAGCGTCTTGCCAAGAGAAACTTCTATGTGGAAGGACCTCCAGAAATTCAGATAGACGAGATTCTGAAGGACTTCGACTCAAAGCCACGGACTCTCTTTGTCGCAGTGACAAACTACATGAAGCAATGCAAAGATGAGGTCCGTCTTCGTAATCTGAAGACGTTCTTAGATCGATTTGTGGTGCCAATTCTACGCAAGACAGGGGGAATGGACGCTCCCTTCTGTGGAGGTACAAATATATTTCTAGAAGCATTCCAAGGTCAAGATTGGAGGATCCCCTTGATAGAATCCATTCCAGATCTTTCCAATGCTAGATTTGTGGACCTTCCTCCCCCCTCCAAAAACATAAAAAGGTCAGTACAATCGTCTTATCCTCCTCCATCACCTCCCAGAGTAATCACCACAAGACCTACTCCTCCTCCATCTCGCCTAATTCACAACTCTCTACCTCAAAAGGCTCCCTCCTCCCAACCTACTCAAATCTTTGATAAATTCCCTTCTCATGTGGAGGAGCGAACCAAATTCAAACATGACCGTCCCTACAAACGACCTCTCTAAAGGCGAAAACTTGCAAAAGCCAAGCCCAACCCCATTCCTCTAGACACTCCCTCAGCCACTCCTTCTCCAATTGAAGTCCTTGACCCCTCCAATCCTGATCCCTCCATACTTCAAATAAAACAGGCCTTCCCTGATATCCAACTTTCTGACTCCCCATCCCCACAAAATTCCCCTCCATCCGCTCCCCTCACTCCCAAATCAAGGGGACCTTCAGCTGAAAGGGACGCTCCCTCATCTCCAGTAGTCGTCCCGGACGACTCAATAGATGCAGAGTTTGGCTCTGCTACTTCCGAGGAGATTAGTACAACAATCGTCCTAGATGAAATCACTAAACAACAGATTGCTGAGGACAAAGAGCTTGGTCGCCGCCTTACAAATCAAAGCGACAACGTTGTGTTGGACCCAGAAATAATCCAAGCAGGAGGCAACCCAGTACCAGAGAAGTCCCAATGCCTTACAGCTACAAGGTACTGTTCGACCCAGGTTTTAGGCGAAGAAGTATCAATACATAGTCAAAAAAGTATCAAAACCCGATTAGTACTTCTTTGCTACCTCTTAAGAGCGCAGCGAGGAGGATGACGAGGAGGAAGGTCGGTCGAACAAGATAGATTTTGTCCGAGATATGGTTGTTACAAGATAGAATCTTTCCAAGATATCATCTGATACATGATAGATTCGCTGCCAGAATGGATAAAGAGCATCCAAGATATAAGATAGATTTTCCGGAAGACTTGTTGGTTAAGATAGATTCATACCTTGTATAAGATAGAATTCCTATTTATTGTCTATAAATACCCATGTAAACCCACGAAATTGGGAGGATAGATGGAGGATCATAGCATATCACATCAGATTACACACCATAGCCCTCGCCAGAGGCATGCACTGTAAACCCTAGAAGGGGGGTCATACCTTCATACATCCATTGTAAACCCTAGAACGGGGTACCATGTTTTTACACATTCATACTCTTTTCTCATCAATACAAACACAATTTTCGTCCTCCTCTTTGATTTATTTCGATCTAGGCCCAATTTAAGCCAAGGTTCTTCCTTGGGTAAATTTTGGTTCAAACAATTTGGCGCCCACCGTGGGGCCGAAGATCGATACAATCATCAAAGGACCAAAGTCTCCACCTTTCTTGATTGAAAGACACAATATCAGGACTGGAAAACACCCATCCTGACCCTCTCACTACGGGAAAAAACAGACATCACGAAGATCAAAGCACCAGATCACGATGACGAAGAGATGGCCGAACTCCGAAAAAGTCTCAAAGAAGTCCCGAAGAAGTTTCGAGCGATCAGCGAAGCCAGGAGTGGAGCGATCATCAAAGCAACATCGATGATCATCAAACCAAAGCAGGGCATGATGCAATATTAGGGTTTGATTTGCAAACATCAAAGCCATGTGCTTTGTTATCTCCTCGTCAAATTTCTGGACAGGGAGAATTCTTCTTCCCATTCAATTCATTATATTACGTTTCTATATTTTAATTATGAAAACCTCATGCTAATAATTGAGTACAATCTGGTGGTTTGTTAAGGGAAGCAAGGCAAGCCAATCATTCATTGTTGGTCGCCAAAGAGCCTCTAGGCAACAACAAGGCAGATCGGACCAGTACTTAGCAACCTGGACGCAAACGGTCAAGTCGATCCTTCCGGATCACGTCTTCCATCCTTCATATACTGGTTTCCTCGTTCCCTTATCTCACAATTCATTCCGTGTTTTGTTTCTCTCTTCTAAGAGTTCAGATTTTGCCTTTATCCTTGTTTGATTACAATTTTTCTAATATGCCGCTAAAAGATAGACTTTCTTTCTTAATTGCGCATCTTATAAATATCGACCTTCTATACTTATACGTATTTGTTGTTCACTTGTTTCAATGACATGACACGTCATCCTAACTTGGATCGCGGGTGACAACACCAACGAGGAAGATTACGAAAGGCGCAATAGATCGGCCTGGACACAACCATTCCAAAGAAGCTATGATGAACAAAGGGTTCGGCACAACCCTAACAGGGCCAGCCCTGACTTGATTCACTAGTCTCCCACGCAGGAGCATTCAGTCCTTTGCGGATCTCTTGGATACCATCTCGCTCTTAGTTCACCTCTAGTCGAAAGCAATCCAACGATCTCTACAAGGTACTTCTGAAGTCCCAAAGAAGTCCTGAAACCATTTCAACCGGGAAAAAGTCTCAATCCAGTCTTGCGACATCACCACCACCTTCGCTAGACTCCCTTAAGCTTAACATCTCTACGGACAAGCTCCTACGAAATATGACCAGGCTTGGGGAATATGTGAGGTGGCCAAGAAAGGATAAGGCTCCAAAGGCCGATAGAGATACCACCAAGTGGTGTGACTACCACGAGTATCATGGGCACCGGACTCGCGGCTGCATCATGCTAAGAAAAGAGTTGTCTCGTTTAATCATCAAGAGGCGGATCAAGGACTTGGCGCCGGACGCCCAAGTGCCCAAAGAAGTACTGAAGAATCTCCAGCCCGAGCGCTAAGAAAGGCGAGATCCTCCAACACTAGACAGAGCGGTCAACATGATATCTGGGGGATCAAACATATGTGGTTGACATACTCAGCAACAAATCTCAGTGCCAAAAAAAGCGATTTTAGGCCGATCCCAACCATCGGGGCACGCCATCAGGAAATCATCAGGACAAGCCATCGTGTTCGATGACACCGATGCAAAAAACCTCCTTCATAATCGGGCAAGGCACATATTGCTATCACATAATGCCCTTCGGCTTGCGAAACGCCGGGGCTACTTTCCAACGATTAGTTAATCGGATGTTCCATAATCACATTGGAAAGACAACGGAGGTGTATATCGATGATATGGTGGCAAAGAGCACAAGCGCTTCCTTACACAGGGGGCACTTGGAAGAAGCATCCAGAACCCTTGAAGAATACAACATGAAGCTAAATCCCCAGAAGTGCATCTTTGGGGTACCGTCTGGTACTTTTCTGGGGCACGTGGTGACCAAGCGAGGGGTTAAGGCTAGCCCTGACCGAGTTCGGGCGATTGCTCCCTTGAAACCCCCTCTAAGCGTAAAGGATGTTTAAAAGCTGATCGACGAGACAGCCGCACTTAGCCGGTTCATCTGCCAAAATCCTCAGATAAGTATCGACTATTTTACGAGGTACTAAAGAAGAACAAGAGCTTCCAATAGATAGAAAAGCACGAGGGCTCATTCCAGGACCTGAAGGGATACTTTGCCAATCAGTTGCTACTGGCTAAACCAACGCCACAGGAGGTACCGCACCATTACTTAGTCGTGTTGCACAGCGCCCTAAGCTAAGTCCTCGTCAAAAAAGAAGAGGGCCAATAGGTCCCAGTCTACTTCGTGAGTAGGATGATGTTTTCCAACAAGACACATTACTCTCCAACAGGAAAACTGGTCTTAACGGTCGTAATTCTCCTGAATAAACTCCGATCATTCTTCGAGTCGCATACCGTACTTGTCCTGACAAAGTACCTGCTCAGGCAAATCATGCAAAAGCTAGGATTCTTGGGAAGAATGGCGGAGTGGGCCATCCACATAAGCGCGTACGACATCAGGTACGAACCTCAGAGAGAAATCAAGTCACAGGTGCTCGCTGACTTCGTTGCCGACTTTACCCTAACCCTCGAGGAGAGCACGAATGGGTACTGAACACCAAAGGAGACTCGAACGCAAGGAGGCAGGTCTCGGAGTCGTGCTAAAATCGGCAAGAGGGGCAAGAGCAGCTCAAGCAGGCAGAAGTAATTTTGACGCCACTAACAACGAGTCGGAGTACGAAACTCTTATCTTCAGACTAGAGCTAGTCGAGGCTCTATCCATCAAGAGACTTAAGGTACGAGTCAACTCTTTGCTGGTCATTAACTGAATATTAGGCATCTTTAAAGCTAGAAACGATAAGATGATCGGCTACCTCGGAATAGTTAAAACACTATCCGAAAGCTTTGACCCGATTGCATTTGAACAAATCCCTCGGCCGAGCAATCCTAAACCCTAGGGAGTACAACAAGATACTTCTCTTTCGCCTACTGCAATCTGTAATGGCCGAATCATCAAAAGAATCAAGGCTAAAGAATCACCACCCGAGCCACTCGCTCCAGATATTCTCCAAAGATCCACCAATCCAAGGGTCAGTTCAGTCGACCACTGGACCAGGCCATACCTAAACTGGTTCCTACATGGCGAAGCGCCCAAGGACAAGATCAAAGCCAAAGCCCTAAGATCGAAAGCAACACGCATCACCATCCTAGATGGGATCTTCTTCAACAAATCTACCTCATGCTTCCTACAACAATGCGCAGAAAAAGAAGAGGCCGAGAAAATCATGTGCAACCGCGAGGAAGACTGCAGGAGCCACACTGGGGGTCGGAGCTTAGCCAACAAGATCCTCAGGCAGGGATGGTAGTAGCTGACTATTCTCCAGGACTTAACCAGGTACGCCTAGGCGTACGAAGCATGTCAGCACCACACACCTATCCCACACCAGCCGCTAGAGATTCTCCATCCCTCGATCACCACATGGTCATTCATGAGATGGGGTATGGACATTGACGGAAAATTGCCTCCATCCACATGTCAAAAGATTAGGGGTATCAAAAGAGATTACGTGCGACGACGGATCACAATTCAGAAGCAAGAAGACGCGTGACTTCCGCAAAAAGTGGAACATCGAACTAATCACACCACCCAAAGGGAGCAACGGTTCAAACACCATTCTTCCTAGCGCACGGATGTGAGGCCGTCATTCCGGCAGAGATTAGAATGCCCACTGCCGGATACTGACTCACCACTACGGAAAGCAACGAATGAGAACTTGAGTCAGGTTCGGACACCGTCCAAGAACTCAAGGAAGCGGCCCACGCTCGGTTCACAAAGTACCAATTCACCACGAGTTGGGGTTACTTAAACCAAGAAGCAACAATAGATTGGCTTAACTGTCCATGGTCAGGGGTTCACTCCCCTAGTTCAGAAAAATCAGGTTCGAGCAGCTTTCTACAGAGAAGACCGCACAAGTCGGCATATCCCTAGACAATCTCTAGGCAATCTCCGGGCAGTCGTTGGAAAAGTTTCAAAGAAGTTGCGAAGATGGCTTCAAGGCCAAACATTTTTGGCTGCAAAACGACGACAGGGGTGTAACAACCTCGACACTAGACCAAGATACAACACCCTTCCAACATCCATTCTTGGGCAACCAGCCAGGCCAATTGCTCATTGTCGGTCTCTACATAACGGCTAGGCAGTCGCCAGAAATTCTCCAAAGAAGTTGCGAAGATAGATTCAAGGCCAGACCTTGATGGCTGCAAGAAGACAACAGGGGTCGTCTGATCTAACTACGACACTCCTTAGACCCCCATTTTCTGGGAACAACCCAAGTCGATCACTTGCTGATTGATCGCTAGATAGCTACCAGGCCGCAGCTAGAGAATCACCATCCCGTTAGCCGGTGTTCAGGAGCGTCGGGGGAGAAGACGATGATGACAATAACCATTGCCACGAACATGATTCAATCACTGGAAAAATGCAGCCATGGCCCGAATACAGTCCCAAGGCGCTACGCGCCAACATTGGCTACAAGACTAAGGTACTTACTTTTACTATCTATACTTTATTAGTCGTTCTCATTCTTCCTACATTCTATAATGTCTTCCCACTCATTCACGAGCCAACGCTAACAACAGTCGATCACGACTCACGCGTTAAAATGCAACCCATCTGAAGAAGTATTACTTCTGAATCGGTTTGGTCTCATTAATTTTCTGATCATCACTTAGCTTTAGTTTAATACTTCTTTAAGACCTCTTTGATTTTTCTTCAATAAGCGACTCCGGGGCGCTAGCTCCCACTGTCGATGTGTTGTCTTTAATTCATAGCTTAGTAGTTTTTCAGTTCTATTTGTGATGTTTTGCGAGAAAACAACTCTCCCACAACTCAACTACCGCTTCAAACGCACCCTATGCGCTATTTTACGTCTCACCGACTAAACAAATACGCGACAAAAAACACACAAAAAACCACTGTATAAATGCATGGTTATACGGTCTAGAAATGGCGATGTCGTCACGCATACAACGTGATGAAGTAACCCATAAGTTGGTTACCCCCCATCTAAGTCCAATCAATGTAGTCACATTGGATTAGTACGGGAAGGGGAACGCTATAGTACCGATACCCAAGGCCACATTCGCGGGACGCCGTGAACACAATACATCCTAAGGACTAAACTTATGGATCCGAAGGATGCCTAATCATAAGCAATTATGCACGGACCTTTGCAGTAAACTAAGCGCAATGACCGAAAACCTATTTCGTGATAATTATGCGCTGGGGAGGAGTCACATAAAACTTCCTCTCGAATGCTGATCTACTAACGCATTCATACACACACAAATGCGTCCTTAGACAATCTCCAAGACCATCACTTCCCTCTAAATTTGCCAACTAACGCAAATAAAAAGGTACTAGCACAACAGCATATATATATGTGAGCGCCATACCATGGCATCGAAGCTCAATACGAGTAAAACAAGACGTCCCCTACCAACGGACGATGTTTCTCTGGATATTCTCTGGATATTTACTTATACTAACATTATTGCAAAGTTATTTTATTTTAGTGCAGGGACAATACTGAAAGAAGCGCTCCATACAAGGGCGTCGAAACAAAACAAACATACACCCAATCAGGGGTTCGCTTTCGTTCACTCAACGAAGTTAAGTCAAATAAGCGACAAGGGAAACGGTAGAGCCACCCTTCAGTGGCTGGGGTCGAAGAAGCTGCCTCGTCCGAAGGCTCCTTGCCATCGAGTTCCTTAATTGCGCCGGCATCATCGCTGGTTAAACATACGTGAAGATTCACCAGAAATGGCTCAGATGAACTCGCTAATCACGCGTCAGTACTTCTCTGGTCATTCTTTGGTTAAATGACAATTTTATCTAGCCACGCCTAGTTAGTAATCAGTCAGCATACGAAGATTGCACATAGATCCTGCGTTCAAAGAATCATTCTGTCATCATGGGGTTAACTCAACCTCATAAATCAGACCCTTCATAACGAAGGAGGCTAGAGTCTATTACCTTCTAAACATCACGTACGTCAATCACCCTATCCTCATGATTGATCGTTCCGGCGTCATTCAAAAGTTCCACGTCCACCTCAAAAGAAGATCCTATGCTGGGGTGCCGAGTGGGTTATACTTAGCAAAGGCATCCTGCTACGCCAATAAGTCCCAACGATCACCCTTGCCGACAGAAAAGTCTTGAAGAATCTCCAGGCGAAGCTTCATCAGATACTAGTGCAACCATGCTAACCTCTACGTTGGCCAAACATTGGGTCACCTCCATAGCTTCTCACAGCTTCACTTCCTGACCGCACTACAACTCATCGAGTATTCTCTATCCTACGCGGAGAATCTCCGATGCAGACCTTAAAACCGACCAAGTGTACTACCCTAAGAGTCACTTCGGAACACAGCTTCCAAGACATAAGCTCACAATCCGAGACATATATCTTAAGTTCCTCAAGCATCTCCTTTGCACGACAGCGAGTGTAAACTCTTGGTTTGTGACTTGAGCTAAGTCCATACTATGGACTAGCGACTTCGATCAAGCTAACACCCGATGCTCACGGTTATCGTCAAGTTAACATGCCCAAGGCTACACAACTACGATCACACCAACGCTGGCGGTAAGAAGCGTCGATCATGTCCGTGCCTATAGCTGACGGCTTCGATAGAGTCCGCACCTCTTGTAAACCCCTCTGTCACGAAGACGTCTGCTGTCTAGAAACTCAATCGCTTATATCAACGAACAACTCTTGCAAATAGCGAAGATTCGTATCAAAGGCGTGAAATCCATCTTTCCCGTCTCGTCGCCTCAACGACCAAGATGAATTTGGTTAAGATAGATTCATACCTTGTATAAGATAGAATTCCTATTTATTGTCTATAAATACCCATGTAAACCCACGAAATTGGGAGGATAGATGGAGGATCATAGCATATCACATCAGATTACACACCATAGCCCTCGCTAGAGGCATGCACTGTAAACCCTAGAAGGGGGGTCATACCTTCATACATCCATTGTAAACCCTAGAACGGGGTACCATGTTTTTACACATTCATACTCTTTTCTCATCAATACAAACACAATTTTCGTCCTCCTCTTTGATTTATTTCGATCTAGGCCCGATTTAAGCCAAAGTTCTTCCTTGGGTAAATTTTGGTTCAAACACGTTGTACAAGAGGACGCTCTCTCTCTCTCGACGAGCAAATTGCTGCTGATGCTCTCGAGATCCCTCCTTGGGAAGCCGTCCCAATGGACGCGGGAGACAAATCTGCTCCCAAAGGAACAGGTGGACAAAATCGTCCACGGAAAACAAAAGCGTCCAAGGACGCTGCTGGTCCATCTGAGGGACAAGTTGATGAAAATCTCCAAGAAGGAGATAATGAAGAAGGAAGTGATGATGATCAGGACGACAATGAGGACGGCACGTCTGGTCCTCCAAAGAAAAAGACCAAAAAGTCTAACAAACAAGAGCACATCCTGGCTCCTTTAGTGTTTGACGAAGCCTTCCTGAGCCAGTTTCCTGAGGCAAAGGATCTCGTGGAGCTCCTACAGGTTCAAGGATGGCTCAAAATCTCAGAGGAGAACATCAAGGTTGATCCCAAGCTTGTGCAGGACTTCTATGATTCTCTCAACATCAACATCGAGAATGGCACAAGGACGTTCTTGGCAAATGACGAGTCTGCCACTTTTTCTGAGAAGACCGTCCGCCAGCTGATGGGACTTGACAAACAAAGACCAGGGACTGACGCCTTACACAGGGTTCCTGTCTCTGGTTTTGGAATTGAAGGCGAAGAGCTGAATGCCTTATTCCGAAGAATCTTCAACGGGAAGACTCCAGATGGGATTGACAGAGTTGCCTCCGTCCTGACTCACACTGGTGCTATGGCACACTACATGATTTGCAGGACTATCGTCCCAAGGCAGGAGAAGAAATCTATTATCCAGACAATTGACTGTCTCCTATTGGACGCCTTCCTACAGGGTCGCAAGATCAACCTGGCCAGAATAATGATCGAACACATGGCCAAGTGCACCCGCAAAAACCATGCTCTTCCCTACCCAGGCTTGGTAAAAGCTCTTTTGATTGAGAACGATGCTTATGCTCCTGGAGAAGAAGTCACTTTGGGACTGCCATGGGATCAAAAGTATGGCGTCCTGGAGATAAAGCACAGTCTTGAGCTTCCCTCCATTAGGAAGCAGATTGAAAAAGCAAGAAAAGAGGCAGAAAAGAAAAGAAAAGAAGAAGAGGCTGCAAAGAAAGCAGAAGAGAAACGTCTAAGGCAGGAAGCTGCTAAGAAATCTGCTGAGGACGAGCGTGCTAGACAAGAGGCCGCCAAGAAAGGGAAGACTGTTGTCTCTGATCCTCCCTTGATTGTTGAAACTGTGGAAGATCGTGTTGCACGCTACGCAGAAGTTGATCAGTTATCGTCCTTCATTCATGCAGAGCCGATGGACTTCAACTTTTCTCCTTCTCACCTTCCTCCTCAACAACAACCGTCCTACTTTCAGTGCTCTCCTGCTCCCTCAAACACTGAAGCTTATTCTGAAAAGCAGATGTACGCCCTCATTCTTAACAATCAAAATGTTCTTGCGCAACAAGGAAACGCAATCATTCAACAGAACAATGCGGCCATGCAACAGAACTATCATTACTTTCAAGCTGTTAAGAACCAGAATGACATGATCAAGCTGCTCATTCAGTCCATTCACAGAGATAGTACAGAGGGTGATACGCAAGAGGAAGAGGAACCTGCTGCGACGGACGCCAATGTCAATAATCAAAGCCGTCCTGCTGGATCACCTTCCACCTAACCCTTTATTCCCTCATCTATTTTGCTTGTGCTTCTTTTCATTTTCAAAACACTTTTCTGAGTGTCTGTAATGACTATCTTTCTTTCAATGGCAATTCTCTTGTTTGTGTGCATTTGTGTGTTTAAGCGTTTATTTGCCTATAGTTGTGATTTTGTGCTATCGTCCTTCTGCTAACTTGTTCTCCTTTTCGATGATGCCAATAGGGGGAAGTGTAGTTTTGTAGAGATGCGCTTTTTATTAGTTATCTAGAAAATGCAAGTGTTAAGGGGGAATTTTAGTGAAAGGACCTAAGAACGCCACATTGCCTCTAATTAAACTTTAGGGACGCTAGTTAAGAAAGAAAATTTGATCAGATCAGAGTAGACGTCTGATGTCTCTCATTTTGGAGGTGTTTTAGTAGTTGATTTCCCTTGTAAATATGTGTTTTTCATTCCTTTCTTTGTTAGATGTGTTTCCCTTTTAGCTTAGTTCCCGGTTTTCTTCAAGAGTCGGAAACTATGCGAGTTTGTTTGTTTTTGTAGGTAAAATGGCAAGAATGAGGATGATTTCGAGGAGCTAAGGAAGGAGCCAAGTCAAGGAGTGCAAGAGCCAAGCTAAGAACGAAGTGGAACCAAAGGAAACCAAGGAAGAAGGCAAGGATCGAGGCCCAGGACCGAGATACACCAAGTCGGGCCCGAGATCGAGCGTCCAGTGAAAGGGACCGACGTTCCCAACGTCGGGCCCGAGGTCACCCCGTGTCGGTCCAAGTCGGCGTGTGAAAAGATTGTTCCCCAAGGCATATTTTTAGCAACTTTCCACATTTGCCCCTTTCTAAATTGGGATTCCTTGGTCCCCAATCCAAAGAGAAGGATAAGAGAGGTGATTGGTGATCAAATCAAAGAGTGGAGTGTGAGGGGGACGAGTGGCACACACACACCAAACCCAATTTCACTCTCAAAGGCTCAAGGAAGGCTTGGAGAGCAAGGAGAAGAAGGAAGAAGGAAGAGAAGGAGAGGTCGGTGGAGAAGAGAGGAGGATTTGTGAGTTTTGTACTTTGTTTTGCTTTGATCTAGTAGAATTGAACTTGGATTTTGTAGACACTTTGAGTTTGAATGCAATTGGAGTTTGATTGGATGTTGATGATTGAGTTTTGCTTGATTTCCATTTTGATTATGCTTTTCTCTTACCATATGGAGTAGATTCCATAGTCTTGGGCTATGGGGGAATCCCCCTAGCTAGATTTGGGTAGAAAACCCCAATTCCATAGCCTTGAGTGCTTGATTTGTGAATCCTCTCTACATTGAGCTTCAATTCTCTTGTGAAAGCAAGGGATCTAGAGCTTGTGTTTGGTAAGAGTAAGCGAAAGTGGTCTCTATCCCATCTCAAGTCTCTAGCATCGAAGGTGAGTGAAAGCTCCCTTGGGTCGAGGTGTAGATTGGAGGGATTTGAGGTGAGCAACCTCGATCTCACTAGAATCAAACACTTATTGGTTGAATTGAGGTAGAATATCCAAGTCTAGTTGGGGGAGGAACCCAAAAACCCAAGACCGATCTACTATTTTGCTTAGACCGAGTTACCCAGAACATCGGGCCCGACTTGCATCACGTCGGTCCCGTGCAACTCAACCTCGATCCTACCTCGGACCGAAGTGACCCTATGTCGGTCCGAGGAGATCTCTCTTGTTTTCCTTCGTTTGTCTTTATTTTCTCCTCTTTTTAGTCTTTTCGGGTACTCTTGACGCACGAACTCCCGTGTGTTCGACACCCTACCTCTTTACTACAAGTGAGGTTCGGTTTTTATAAATTTAAATTGTGAGACCCTCCGATCCCGGACCGATCAACGTCCCCTCCCTAAAATCCAAAAGAAGAATAGATCAAGTGTTGAAAATTTGTGCCTATAGAATTTCGCTGTGTCGATAGGACGCTCTTTAAGTTTTCAAGCATGCTAGAGCTTAAGTTCAAAACTTTTATTGCCTAGAGTTTGTCATCATCAAAAAGGGGGAATTGTTGGGACAATGTTAAGGACGCCTTCAGTAATTAACATTGTGCCTGGCGTTCCTTAGTTTTGATATGACAAACTCGCCTTGATCTAATAAGTTGTCCAAGTGTTTCAGGGACGTATGTTGAAAAGGACAACAAGTGGTTTTTATGTAGCCGTCCTTAAGGAGTAAGGACGCTACATTTTTCAGTGAACGGCTTGGGAAAAACACAAACAAGGACATCGTCCTTAATCTGTACACCGGAGTCCTCCAAAGCTGGCCAACAAAGTGACATCACCAGACAAGCTTTGATCATGATTTCCACATGGAAGAAGATCCCGCACCCAAGCCTAACGGAATTGCCAGTAAGCTTCCTTGATCATCATAGAGACACGTGGAAGCCAATTACTGTTGCAACGTCCCCAAAGGGCATGATCGTCAGAGAATGTCGCCCTTTCCCAATGTCACTATAAATACTCGTCCAGAGCATTTATTGTGATGTGACGCTTCTGAGAATATTCAGGGAATTTGTCAGTTGCTCAAGAACACCAAGAACACCAAGAACAAGCTCAAGAACAAGTGAGAACTAGGTGTTAGATCGAGCGAGAAGCGTACCACAAAACCTCAAAGTGTTTGTAACAGAAAAGAACAAAAATAGTGAGAGAGTCCTTACGACGAACTGTAAGGAAAAGGTGTTGGATCGTAAGTCAGTTAATGAGGGCGTCCTTAACTGGGTTAAGGGCGTCCTTTAGTGCAGCGGAAAATAGACTTAACAGAATACAAGATAAGTAGACACGAGTATTTATAGAGGAACCCCACTAAGACCAACTAGTCTTATGGGTAAACCTCTACCTCCGTTGGAGGATTTTCAATAGCCGTCCCTTATCTTATTAAGAGCGAGTCCTTACAACTTAGGCGAGTCGTTACACTTCTCTGAGCTAAGCGTCCGTCGTTAGCCTCACTAGTAACACTCCTTTCAACCTAACAAGTAACCTAACACTCTTAGCTATAAGGAAGCTATCACTCACGTCTCTCACGGTTCGTTGTGAGAGACAAACTACAACTCTAATTGGTTTGTGGTTTGTTTTGGATTTGATGTGGTTGGACTTTCTTTCTCTTGCTTCAAGCTCACTTGATCTTCTCGATCTTCGTTCGTGTTCTTGAATGCTTCGGGAGAGCTTGAGAGAAAGTCTTCAAAGTCCACTCTTGCACCCACATACCGCTATGCATACTCCTTGGAGAGTATTTATAGCGGAAGTGATTCTTGTCCTCTAGCGTCCTCTGAGACTTGGCAGGATCCTCGATCTTTGATCAACGGTGCGATGAGCGTCTTGAGGAAGTCAACTCTGTTGACGCTTGGGAAGCCTCCGCGTGGGTAGGGGACCATTGCTGGGAAAGCGACGTCTTTGGCATTGTCTACACGTGCCCAGAGAAAGGAAGCTTCCTTCTGAGGACTAAGGCCGGACGATGATGTAATCATGTTGGGGCGGCCTTGATTTGAATTTGAACTTCGTCCGTATTTTGGTGCGCGTCCCTTCTTGATGAGGACTCCGTCCTATCTTGCGCAGGGACTCCGCCAATTACGTTTAGCTTTGGAAGTTCTGGTAACATGCGTCCCTACAGCATAGGGACTGCTGTTCACTTGTTGTCCTTTTCGCTCATGTGCGTCCACTGGACTTACCTGAGATCAAAACTTGGACAACTTATCAAATACATTTGAGTTTGTCATTATCAAAACAAGGGACGATTATTATTGGTTTAGATATTAATGATTGACGTCCTTAATATCGTCCCAACAATTTACCCCTTTTTGATGATGACAAACTCTTTCAAATAATGCACACAGAAGTAAAGCTTTTAGCATGAGGAACTACACTTTGATTTTCTTTTCAGCTTAGATTGGCATGCAATACATTCTTTTGAGTGCGTTCTATTTTATTCCTAACTAACGACCGTTTGACTTGGCCGAAATTCCCCCTGAACACATGCTTTCTATGATAACTTAAGGAAAATCGCATCTCTGCAAATCTATACTTCCCCCTTTTGGCATCATCGAAAAGGAGAACAAGTCGAAAAGCATGCAAGTACAAAGTCATAACTAAAGAAAGGTACGCTTAGACAAAATGAAGCACAAATGTAGTGAATGGCATTCAGAATGAGAAACGAGAACGTTCATTACAGACATTCACAACAAGTATTCAAAACGGGGACAGCGTCCCATTGTCTTAACAAAAACTCAAGAAATGATAAATTGTTTCAGGGTTAGAGAAGGGGGAGGTGATCATTTTCTGGGACGCTTGCCAAGGGCTTTGAGGTGTTGCTCCTGAAGATGGTTGTTCTGGGCAAGGAGCTCGTTGTTGCGCTCAAGAAGGTCTGTGTGGACGTGAAGTGTGTCGTGAACCTGCTGAATTAGATCAATCATTATGCACTCGTTCTCGATCATCATGCCCATCAGATACTTCGTAGAGTGCCTCTCAGCCTCATCAGGGACGCTCATACCATCGAGCTCGTCCTCGTCATCAGCAGCGTCCTCAGCTGGCGTCCCAACTACTTGGACATTTTCAGCTTCGTGATCTCCTTCTCCAGGTTCAGCAGCAGCAGCAGCTTGAGCTCTCCTCTCAGCTTTGGCTTTCCTTTCAGCCTCTTTCCGTTCCTTTTCCAGTTGGCGCTTAACGGACGGAAGGGGCTCATCACACCTGAGTTTCCCAACTGGAGGGAGTGTAATTTGCCTGACGTCCCAATGAATGCCAAAGGAACGCTCTTGTTTAGGAGCATAGAGTCCCTGCTGCTTCAGAATTTGCTTGACCAAGCCGGGGAAAGGAAGAGAGTGCCTGCCTCCTGTGCACTTGCCCATGTGTTTCAAGATTACTCGGGGCAAGTTTATCGGCTTGCGTTCCAAGAAAGCGTCCAAGAGAATACTATCAGTGATTTGAACAATGGACTTCTTCTCTTGGCGGGGGACGACCATGCGCACAATGAAGTGATGCGCAAGGATGCCCGTCTTGGTGAGGCAATGAGCAACTCTGTCCTTAGCAGCTGGCTGTCTCCCATTGAATATTCTGTTGAGGATTTCATCTTGGGAGAAACGGCCAAAGTTCTTGCACGGCAGATCGTGTAGAGCATCTTGCGGAGAAGGACGCAGGCCTAGCATTTTGCGGACGGTGCCCTCAGCAACTGAGTACTCGTCCCCATCGATTTCAAAAGTCCCCTGAGGCTTCCCGTTTACTTCTGTGATTTCGAACTTTGAGTAGAAACGGAGAACCTCATCAGGGTCAACATCAGCGGCCTCAGCGCCCAAGTGCGTCCAACCCTGGAACTCAAGAAGATCCAAGAACTCTTGGCGCTGGTTCTCTGCCAGAAACTCGGCGGTGAAGAGGAGCGGGGAAAAGATTTTCTTGAAGCGTTTCTGCTTGGAGCCATTGCTCACGATCACTTCATCACCAGCATCTTCTTCATCTCCATCTCCCTCCTCTTCCTCAGGTTCCTCATCCTGGGGAGGGGCGTCCTCGTCATCGAAGGCTTCGTTCCGTTGTTCTTGGAACTCAACCATTGCAGTGTCCTCAGCTGTGGACGCCTGTTCTGTGGGAGGCGCGTCCACCGCTGGAGTCCTTGCCAAGGACTCTGTGGGAACGGATGGAGGAGACGTCCCTTGAACTTGAGCAGCTTCTTCGACGGCCGGAGAAGGCGGAGGAGGAGGAGGAGGAGGTGAAGCTCTAGGGGGAGAGGGAGAGGGAGTGTGGAGCTTAGCTTTTGGGGGAGGAGCAGAGGAGGAGCTGGGCGGAACCACTGAGATCGGTTTCACCTTGAGCGGAGCAGAGGGAGGAGGCGGCAGAGTAGCAGGGGTAGCATCCTTGGCCTGGACCTGGACTTGTGGAGCGTCCTTGGCCTGGACTTGAGGAGCGTCCTCTACCCTTGGAGGAGGTGGAGGGAGTTGACGAAGGTCCTGCATACTCGCTTGGATCGCCTTCTCAACGGCTGCTTTCTCTGCTTGCTCTTGCTCTTGGCGCGCCTTCTCCTCTTTTGCCAGTTGAATTTCGGAGAGGCGAATGGCGGCCATTTCTTCATCCGTGACGCCCTCAAGCTGAGCAGAGGACTTGAGGCGTCGTTTTGGGGTAGGAGGGGAGGAAGGGATTGGCTTTGGTGGGGAGGAGGAAGGGCCTTTAATTTGGAGCGATTTGGACGGAGGGGGAGAGGAAGGCCTTTTCCTTTTTTGAGAAGGGACGGAGCCCGTAGGAGCCACAACAAACTCCATTATATCAGGAAGTAGTTTGGCGAGCTCGTCCACGGTTCCACCAAATGAGTCAGAAATGATTCCTGGCGCCATGAACGGTGGGTTGGTGTGATTGGTTTCTTGAAGGCGGGGCTTGACATATGTGATCATGAAATAGTGGAGGAGGCGTTGGATTTTAGGAGGATGTTCGTGAGTGGACGCCCTAAGACAAATGTTGGCGAGCGTCCTAGGCTCCTTTTCAAGCCAGTCCTCAATGAGAGGGTCAAGGGGAGGACGGCGTTTGGGTTGAGAGGGGAGCCGGCCAATTGAGCCACTGTAAACAGAGGCTTTTGTGATATTTTCTGGCTCAGGCTCGGGTTTGAAGGGATTCTCCAGAAATGAGAACCTCTTCGGCTGGGTTTTGGATTGAGAGCGGGATGGTTGTTTTTGTTGAGGAGGTTGGGAGCGAAGGGGTTGAGGAGGGGTGTTGGAGTGGCGGCGCTGGGTGCTTTGAGAGGAGGAATGGTGGTGAGGGGGTTCTTGTCGGCCGGAAGGTCTGCCTCTCGACTCCATTAATGACCGGCCTTTCACCGGAGGACATCTCGAAGAGCTAGTGTTTTTCGCTGCCGACGAGGGTGAGGGATTCTTTGAGGCTCTTGTGTTGGCCATTTTTTGAGATGGTTTAAATAGGGGAGGATTAGGGTTTGGAGAGAGATTTTGGGATTCGGTTGAAGATTTGGAAGATCTTTGAGATTTCTAAAAGTGTGCAAACAGCAGATGAGCGAAGAAAGGTTTTCGGAGTGGACAGGTGGGTATATATAGGAAGAAGACGAAGTTGGACGGTCAGGGGTAACAGGGTCTTTACACACAGCTTCCTCCACCCGCCTTCCCACGCGTGGCTTTCTTCTTTGCTAAGGAATACAGCTGTTGAGCACTGTTTGCGCATATCCCGAGATTTTCGCTGACGATTCGTTAAAACGGTTTACCTTCCCAATTTCAACCATTCAAACTTCTCACAACTGCAAAGGACTCTGACCTGACGTCCTATCAGCACACAACACTACACAACACAGAACTGAACCACGGCGTCCCATTCACTGATCTCAACCTCTGTAATTAGAACTCTGTACAGACAACTCTCAGCTCTTAGCACGCGTCCCTTTGATCACTTAGAACCATTTTTGAAAATCAAGCAAGTACGTCCCGTAAAGGTGAAACAAGGAATGCTCATAGGACGCGTTTGCAAGATTCTCGGCTTGGGTAAGCTTAGAGTTCCCATCATTTCGGCTTATGATGAGGGTAGGGTGATCAGGGATACTCTTGAGATGAAAAGCGAAATGAATACCATTCAAGGACACAAGCGAATACACATATCTTAGACTAGCGTCCTTTAAAGATGACTTTAATGCATGACACACCTTAAAACAAGTTCTCAACAAGACATAGCCAATCATGGAGGGAATAATAGAACGGGACTTGATCATTGAAAAGTTATCATCCCCAAGAGCAACCGGAGGTGCTCGTAGGGACGTCTATCAAGTGCTTTTGTGAAAATATCGGCCACTTGGTCCTCAGTCCTAACATGATCCACTCTAATTAATCCAAGTTCAACATTATCACGAAGAAAGTGATGCCTTATGTGAATATGCTTTGTCCTAGAATGATGAACGGGATTTTTGGCAATACTTATAGCACTGGTGTTGTCACACAAGATAGGGACTGTGTTGAGGGACGTACCATAATCTTCAAGTTGGTACTTGATCCATAGGACTTGTGAGCAGCACGAAGCAGCAGCAACGTACTCAGCTTCCGCGGTTGATAGTGCCACGGAGTTTTGCTTTTTGGATCCCCAAGATACAAGGCATGAGCCAAGGAATTGTGCCATTCCTGAGGTGCTCTTCCTATCCACCACATGGCCAGCGTAATCTGCGTCAGAGTAAGCTACCAGGTTCAGGGACGTCCTTCTGGGATACCATAGACATAGGTCATCCCGTCCCTTGAGATATCTGAAGATTCTTTTGACCTCTTGCATATGGGACTCCTTTGGATTTGCTTGGAATCGAGCGCACAAGCATACAGCGAACATGATGTCGGGATGACTTGCCGTAAGATATAGCAAGGACCCTATCATTCCTCTGTAGAGCTTTTGATCTACACTCTTGCCTTCTTCATCAGCATAGAGGCGAGTGTTTGGGGAGATGGGAGTATCAATGGGTTTTGAAGAGTTCATCCCATACTTCTCAAGCATTTCACGGATGTACTTTTGTTGATGAATCCGCGTCCCATCTTTGAGCTGAGTGATTTGGAGTCCCAAGAAGAAGTTGAGTTCTCGTATGAGGGACATCTCAAACTCACTACTCATCAAGTTCTTGAATTCCTCTACAAATTTCATGTTAGTGCTTCCAAAGACTATGTCATCGACATAAACTTGGACAATTAAGACATCTTCATGAACTTTCTTTAAGAACAGGGTTTTATCAATGTTACCTCGTGTGTACCCGTTGGACAAGAGGAAGGACGCAAGCCTATCGTACCATGCACGAGGGGCTTGCTTGAGTCCATAGAGTGCCTTGTCCAAGAAGTACACATGATCTGGGTGATCAGCGTCCTCAAATCCTGGAGGTTGAGCGACGTACACTTCTTCTTTGAGCTTGCCGTTGAGAAAGGCTGTCTTGACGTCCATTTGAAAAAGCTTGAACCCTTTGTGAGCGGCAAAGGCGATGAGGAGGCGAATGGCTTCAATCCTGGCGACAGGAGCGAAGGTTTCATCATAATCAATCCCTTCCTCTTGCCTATAGCCTTGAGCCACAAGCCTTGCTTTGTTTCTTGACACGCGACCATTCTCATCAAGCTTGTTCCTGTAGACCCATCTCGTCCCTATTATGTTTTTGTTTCTCGGACGAGGGACGAGGGTCCAAACCTTATTTCTTTCGAATTGATTAAGTTCCTCTTGCATGGCCTGAATCCAATCAGCGTCCTGGAGTGCTTCCTTTATGTTCTTAGGTTCAACCAAGGACACAAAGGCGTTGAAGGCACAGAACGCTATGTTAGCATTAAGGGACTGATTCACGGCTGATCTTGTTTGAACTCCTTTTGACATATCTGAGATGATTTGATCCGTTGAATGAAGTCTCGAAAGATGGGATCCCTTATGAGTATCGTCCCTTACGGGAGTACATCTAGGGTCCGTCCAATCAGATTCATCTGAGTCAAACCCGTCGTCTTCATTGAGAGTTTCATAGAGTTCCCCCTCAGGTTGAGCGTCCTCTTCTTGACGCTGTTCTCCTTGTAGGCTTGATTCAGCGACCTCATGTTGAGCTGGAGATTCACTTTGAGATGGAACTTCCTGAACAACACTGGGAACTTCTACTGAGACTTCTTCAGGATTTTGAGTAGCGTCCTTAGGAACATAGTATTTTCCAGAGGACCCGAAATCAACTTCATCATCGGAGTCATCCTGCTGCAGAGGAGATGAGCGTTCTTTCTTACTTGGTTTATCTTTGTGAGAAGAACTTTCTTTGAACACAACATGAATGCTCTCCTCAAGCTTTAGAGTTCGTTTATTGAAAACTCTATACGCTTTACTGGTGAGGGAGTATCCAAGGAATATGGCTTCGTCACTTCTTGCGTCAAACTTTCCAAGTCTTTCTTTATCATTGTTGTGAACAAAGCACTTGCATCCAAAGACTCTGAGATAGTCGATGCGAGGCTTTCTTCCATTCAGCAACTCATAGGACGTCTTCTTCAGCAAAGGACGGATCATGGCTCTATTGATAATGTAGCACGCTGTAGCAATAGCTTCAGCCTAGAAGTACATGGGGACGCTATTGGCTAAGAGCATAGTCCTTGCCATATCCTCCAGCGTCCTATTCTTTCTTTCCACCACTCCATTTTGTTGAGGAGTCCTTGGAGCTGAGAAGTTGTGAGAGACTCCATGTTGATCACAGTAGGCCACGAACTCTGAGTTTTGAAACTCCGTCCCAAGGTCTGATCTTATGGATTTGAGAGGCGTCTCAAGCGCAACTTCCACTTGTTTGATGAAGACTTTGAATGCGTTGAAGCAATCTGTTTTTGAAGCTAAGAAAAGAACCCAGGTGAATCGAGAAAAGTCATCTACAAGGACATAGATATACCTCTTTCCACCATAGCTTAACGTCTTCATTGGTCCACAAAGATCCATATGGAGAAGTTCCAAAGGTTTCTTTGTGCTGACATCATTCTTTGACTTAGACGTTCTTGTCTGCTTTCCTTTGATACATGCTTCACACTGTTCAATTTTCTCAGGATCATTTTGGGGAAGAGCTTTCACAAGATTTCTTTGATGAAGCTTGAGGATTGTGCTTGGTCCAGCATGGCCAAGTCGGCGATGCCAGAGGTCAGCGTCCTCCTTTGACACAGATAAGCACAATTCAGATTTTGGCTTGAACTCCTGATTGAAGATGTAGACATTGTTCTTTCGGACTCCTTTGAGGACGACTTTGTTGGATTTCTTGTTGATGACGAGGCACTCCTTTGAGTCAAATGTGACTAAGTTTTCACCTTGATCACACATTTGAGAGACGCTTAGGAGGTTGAAGCCAAGTCCTTCAACAAGGCTAACATTTGTCGCTTTGATAGACGGATTGAGAATAGCAGTTCCCGTCCCTTTGATCTTTCCTTTGCCCTTGTTGCCAAACGAGACAGTTCCTCCCGTGGCGCTACTTTGGATAGAAGTGAGATGGCTCTGGCTTCCTGTCATATGGTTTGAGGCGCCACTATCAATGATCCATGGCTGTGGAGGACGCCCCAGTCCTCTTCAAGGACTGGGGCGTCCTCCACAGCCATGTACGCCACTGGTCCTTCTGGTTCTTCATCATCAGAACTCACATTATCCCATGCGGCTTCGCACGCTCCCAAGAGAGCTTTTATCTTCATTTCTTTTGAGTTTAGTCCCGTAGTACACCTTTTAGCAAAGTGTCCTTTCGTGTTACATTTGTAGCAAGTAAGTTCCTTCATGTCTGCCTTTGTATACTTGGGACTCTCCTTTTTGTAAGGCATCTTGTGTTTCTTGGAATCTCTGGCCTTTTTACCCCATAAGCGAGCAACTTTGTGTAGAAGGGAAATCTCTTCCTCTTCTTCCAGCTGTTCCTTAGTCTTGCTTTCCTTTTCTTTCAAAGCTTGAGCACGCATCCTTTCACGATTCTCATTTTTATTTGCTTCCACCATTAGGGCAATATCTCTTTGGTGGCGCAGATACTCAGCGTACTCTGGAGTTGACGTCATCAAAGCAAGATCTGTCTGGGGGTTTCTAGCCAATTCAGCCATATCAGCTTCCCTTCTCGCTTCATAGCCTCTCAGCTTCCCATAGATCTCTTCCATATCCAGGGTTTTGTTGGCTGTGTTCTCCTTGAACGTAGTCCTATCAAAATTCCATTTTCCTGTAAGCCCATCAATGACTACTCCGACTCTGTTTCTCATTGAGACTTCAGCTTCTGGGATGCCTAAATTTCGCATCTTGGTCACAAGAGCTTCAAAGCGGTATGAGTAGTCCTTGACAGATTCGTTAGGAAGCATTCTGAAGGCATAGAACTCTCGTTTGATTTCAAGCTTGACGTCTTCCTTCATCTCTACCGTACCCACATGGTACTTCTCAAGAGCTTCCCATTGTAGTTTGGCTGTTGCCAAATTGCTAACTCGGGTGGCGTCCCTTTCGCAGAGGGACGCTTGAAGGAAGCATATAGCCTTAGCGTTTGTTTCCAAAAGCTTGAATTCGTCAGGACCCCACTCGTCCTCTTTGTCTCTCTTGTCATCAGGGATGGTAAGGTCACCCTTCATGATCACTCTCCAGCATTGATAATTCTGACTTCTGCAAAAGTTCTCGAAGCGGATCTTCCAGCGGTTGAAGTTGCCGTCCGTCAGACGAGGAGGCTTTACAAAAGAGATTCCAATAGGTTCCATGTCCATCTTGTACCTGCAACTCAACAAAAATCTAGAGCGCCTGCTCTGATACCAATTGTTGGATCGTAAGTCAGTTAATGAGGGCGTCCTTAACTGGGTTAAGGGCGTCCTTTAGTGCAACGGAAAATAGACTTAACAGAATACAAGATAAGTGGACACGAGTATTTATAGAGGAACCCCACTAAGACCAACTAGTCTTATGGGTAAACCTCTACCTCCGTTGGAGGATTTTCAATAGCCGTCCCTTATCTTATTAAGAGCGAGTCCTTACAACTTAGGCGAGTCTTTACACTTCTCTGAGCTAAGCGTCCGTCCTTAGCCTCACTAGTAACACTCCTTTCAACCTAACAAGTAACCTAACACTCTTAGCTATAAGGAAGCTATCACTCACGTCTCTCACGGTTCGTTGTGAGAGACAAACTACAACTCTAATTGATTTGTGGTTTGTTTTGGATTTGATGTGGTTGGACTTTCTTTCTCTTGCTTCAAGCTCACTTGATCTTCTTGATCTTCGTTCGTGTTCTTGAATGCTTCGGGAGAGCTTGAGAGAAAGTCTTCAAAGTCCACTCTTGCACCCACATACCGCTATGCATACTCCTTGGAGAGTATTTATAGCGGAAGTGATTCTTGTCCTCTAGCGTCCTCTGAGACTTGGCAGGATCCTCGATCTTTGATCAACGGTGCGATGAGCGTCTTGAGGAAGTCAACTCTGTTGACGCTTGGGAAGCCTCCGCGTGGGTAGGGGACCATCGCTGGGAAAGCGACGTCTTTGGCATTGTCTACACGTGCCCAGACAAAGGAAGCTTCCTTCTGAGGGCTAAGGCCGGACGATGATGTAATCATGTTGGGGCGGCCTTGATTTGAATTTGAACTTCGTCCGTATTTTGGCGCGCGTCCCTTCTTGATGAGGACTCCGTCCTATCTTGCGCAGGGACTCCGCCAATTACGTTTAGCTTTGGAAGTTCTGGTAACATGCGTCCCTACAGCATAGGGACTGCTGTTCACTTGTTGTCCTTTTCGCTCATGTGCGTCCACTGGACTTACCTGAGATCAAAACTTGGACAACTTATCAAATACATTTGAGTTTGTCATTATCAAAACAAGGGACGATTATTATTGGTTTAGATATTAACGACTGACGTCCTTAATATCGTCCCAACAGGAGTCCCTACCTGGAGCGCTCCACGATCTACCTAGTAAGGGGTTTGGACGCTTCAAGTCTGAGGATGTGCTTGCTAGGATCTTCAGTGGTAAAGTCTCTCAAATAGCCAATAGAGTGGCCCATGCACTCATAAAGAAGGGCGTCATTGCTCACCATTTCATCGTGAAAATGGTCGTCCCAAGACAGGAGAAAAAGTCGATCGTCCAAATAGTCGACTGCATACTTGTGGACGCCTTCCTCAACCAACAACCGATCAATTTGCCTCGCGTCATGCTCCAACACATGGCTAAGTGCACGACGAAGGATCACTCGCTGCCATTCCCAAATCCAGTCAAGGCCCTCATGAAGAAGGAAGACGTTTATGAGGCCACTGAGGAACTTAAATTTGGGCTGCATTGGGATGTTTGTCAACTCATTCACATCCGATGTGACGAGGAACTCCCCTTTGATAAAAGGAAAAGACTCCTAAAAGAGAAGGTTGCTGAAAATTAGGAAAATTTGGAGTTATATGAACAACTCCTAGGGACGTCTCCTACTCCAGCCTCAACTTCACATGGTCAGCAACAATCGTCCTATGCTCCTAGAAATGTGAATAACTGCTCCACCAGGGAACTACTATGCATGATGATAGATAACCAGTGTATAATGATCGACAACCTCAAGGGACTCTCTTAGAATATGGCCTCCCTCGCTCAAAGCATGGCCACATAGAATGAACTACTCAAGGATCTTAAAGACGGGCTTCTGGGAAACCTTGATTGATCACTTCCCGTTCGCTCCTTTTACCGTTGTTTTTGTTTTTGTTTCCTTAGGACTTCATTCCATGTATTCTTGCAATCTCTATCTTATGAATGAAGTCCCAATTTTTTGCATGCATATGTTTCTAAGCGTTATTAACTCTAATAATGATTTTATGCTAACAAGTCTAACACTTGTTTTCCTTTTAGATAATGCCAGAAAGGGGAAGTATAGTATCGGCAAAGACGCGTTGTTGAAAGTTATCATATATATGCATGTACTTAGGGGGAATTAAGTTAACTCATAAGAACGCTCACCTAAAACAGATTCTTTGAGAAAATTTAAAACTCTAACTTGAGAACTTGAGGAAATCTTGAACATATTAAAATATGCTAAGTCTAAAGGACGCTCAAAAGTTTTCTTACAATTGCTTTAAGCTTTAACTGATGCTTACTTTGTTAAGGGTTTGTCATCATCAAAAAGGGAAAAATTGTTGGGACGGTGTTAGAGACGTCAGTCATTAATACCGGATCAACGATCTCCTTCTCTAGTTTTGATAATGACAAACTCAATATCATCTAATGTGTTATCCAAGTGTTTATTTCAAGAATGCTTCTAGGGATGATCATCTCTAAAAAGAAAACAAGTGATAGCCGTCACTATTCCAGAGGAATGCCTAAAACTTCATGTCAAGTTGAACAAGAATGAGTTTCTACACATGAAGCTAGGACGTTGCTTTCTCATCCCATCCCAGCACGTGGTGATGCAAACCATGCACCAATGACTCCGCAAGAGATCGAGGACCTAGCCCGAGTCCCCTTCGATGGACCAATTACTAGAGATCGAGCCCGGAAGCTAAAGAAAGCGACAAGAGTTCTTTTGGCGCGCATCCCAGCTATGCTCGATTCACATGGGCCACAATGGACCACCCTCATCTCTCATGTCCCGAATTGATATTTGGGCATGCCAATCTTTGAGTTATTTTTAGGATTAGAAAGATTTGCTATTTTTGGCACTTGCCACTTTTTATTCTTTCTATTTTTATCAAGGCATGGACAACTTGTGGCGCAAGACAGCCAACGCCCTAGAAGCGACGCACACACACGCATGGGATGTGGAGAAGGGCGGAAGCTTCCATGACTTGGGCCGCAATTCATCCTTGGAGAAGATAGATGGAGTTTGTTTGAAGTTGTTAATTTTCACTAGTTAAACTCTTATTTCACTAGTAACTTTTTAGCTTTCTTTCCAAGCAAAGATCTATCTTAGGAAGTTGTTAGAAGATAGAATCTTTGGCTGATTTGTGTCTATATATTCGAACCCTTGCATTCAATAAAAATCAGATTAGTTTTCCTTGGAATTTGACTTGCGTTACAAGTTGAATTCCTGGGATTTAATCCAACCAACACTTGTGTTTACTTGGAGAAATTTCGGACCCTACTCAAGCAATCAGCCGAGCACCCTCAACATCATCACACCATCTTTCGTCCATCATCAACAACCCAGCCGAGTAGAATTGCTTCGCAATTCCTACTCGCACCCTCTCTCGCTCTTCTTTACTTTCTCTCGTCTTTCTTCTCAATTCCCCATAATTTGCATGACTAAAAAGAATCTCAATTTGCACAAATTTGTAAGCTTGCGCGAAATTCACCCTACTCATATTGGTATTCGTCGTTGTGAATATCGCAGGTGGCCCATAGGGCGTCAATTCTCCAACCGACCCTTCCTCTACACCATTAAGGTTTCAACCCTTGTTGGATCATCCAACCCAAGGGCGAGCCTTCAGTTTGTAAGAAGCGAAAAGATTGAGCAAGGGCAGCAGGCGAAACTCCCCAAAGATCCTGAAAAGCTTCCGCAACCTCAAGAATAGCCTTCGACGCTGGCAATTCCGTATCAAGTGGTACTCAGAGACTACCTTGTTTTGCCTAGTTCTTGCTTCAATTTGCTTTTACAATCGGTTTTTACCTTGCTTGTCCCAAAGTTTGAAACTTGCCTCCACAAAATCACCACCCAAACCCTAGACTCCATTCGGCCATCCTCCATAAAAAAAAAAAACAACAACAAAAACCGAACCTTACCCTAGCCATCTAGGCTCGCACGAGTGGATTCACACCCCCCTCTCGTGATTTTGGCTTGTTTCTTGCTTTCCAAGTTTCTTACTTTAGTTAAGATCATGCTAGATTGTGTTTACTCATTGACTTGTTTTGGATGATATTGCATAGTTTGACTTGATTTCTTGATTCTCCATGTTTGCATGCTCATTACTTGCGCTCTAAGTCATTGTGGGTTGCATACTTGGTTGGTTTTGATGACATGATTAATACTGCAATTTGTCCCTATTTCTCCCACTAAAAATCACACCTTTTCCCTTTCTTTGTATTTTTGCTTCTTGGTTGTATCATTGGTAGTTTAAATCGAATTGTTTCCATTGATTGCATGCTTTTTAATTTCGTTTTTTAATTAAAAAAAAAAACAGCCTCTTGCCGAGAGCTTCAAACAAAAAAAAATAAAGACTTACGTCAAAAAAAAAAAACGTGCTCTTCATTGCTCTCTTGTCTTGCTCATAGTGATTGCATGCTCAATTCGATCTACCCTGGCTAGTTCAAGCATTCTTTCACCCCACTTGTATGCTTTACTTGTTGTGCCTGAAACCGGAACTTGCATTGCATCCCCTTGTTGATTGGACCGTGCGCTAGCGTCTTAGTAATTCGCATCTTATTACGTGCACATTGATAGCCCATTTCTTTTTGGCCTTTCATGCATATTGTCATGCTTATTACTATCACCATCTTGTGAATGCCCTTTATGCTTGATTCAAGTAGTTGACTTGCGATTGAATTTTGTTTGATTTCTTGTCATCTTGCATATCCGATTCATCTCTTTGAGTGCATGTCTACTTGATCTATAGGGTCCCTAGCTTGTCCTTTCATTCACTAACTGATTGTGGAAATATCTTGTTGCTCCTTGCATTACTCGGTGTTTCTACCACTATATTGCCTGTCGCTGTCGCGTTTGCATTACTTGTGCAGGCACCATGGCTGAAGATCCTACTTCCCCTACTCCCCCGGACAACATCGACCCCAGCAATGCGACCATCACGCTTGTGGTCGATGAGGTCACCACTCAGCTCAACGAGCGGCTTCCCTCTTTGGTGCAACAGACCGTGGCCGAAGCAATAAAGGCCATGGAACCCATGTTCGAGTCCCGCTGGCAACTTATGAAAGAGCACCTCAACACTCTTCTCCCATCGAGTGGCTCTCCTCATAAGTCTGGCCAGCCCCCCACCTCCAAGGAGAAGACGCCCCCTCCATCAACTCAAGTGGCGTCCGGCTCCAACTCTAGAGGCAAAGCGCCTCTCGTGCAAGAGCTTCACACCGACACTCTTGCTAGCTTCAAGGACAATCCTCAGAGCTACTACTCCCACGATCCAAGGTTGTCGCCTGGCCCTCAATACCACCAACGGACTCGACACAACCCGGATCCTCTCAGGCGCCCTGCTGCTGCGCGCCTCCCTGGCGTCGAGGACCCTCTGGACGAGCTCCAATATGCTCCACCACAGGAATACCGGAGGCCCTACGACGACTTCTACCAGGAGTGGGAGGAGGAACCCGCGGAGTTGCCCCGCGCCTATGGGCGTGGCCGACGTCCTTTCTTGCACCAGGACGCGGGTGACTCCCAATTCAAAGGCGATGTGAAGATCAAGATTCCTCCGTTCGACGGTACTTATAACCCTGAAAAGTACCTCGAATGGGAGGAGAGCACCGACAACGTCCTCGACTTCCTCCGCTATGCTGAACATGAAAGAGTCGGCGTTGTTACCGTGCACTTCACCGGCCAAGCAAAGAGTTGGTGGCTGCGTACGAAGGCGGACCGCTATAGGCAAGGCTTGCCTCCCGTCGAGACATGGCCCCAGCTCAAGTTCTTACTCAAGAAGAAGCATGTCCCCGAGGACTATCTAGAGACGATGCGGCTCCGAGTAGCGTCATGTAGGCAAGGAAACCGCGACCCGGTTGCTTACTTTGACGAGCTTGAGGAGCTCACATACAAGGCCAACATCCACCAATCGCAGCGGTCCATGAGGACCCAATTCTTGGCTGGCCTTAACCAACCAATTCGGGAGACATTGGAGATCCATTCCATCACGGACGTACTCAAACTCGTCCAAAAAGCTCAGCTGCTTCATAACCAGCTCCAGAAGAGAAAGACCCAGTTTCCCGCCCAAAAAAGGTACTTTCCTAACTCTTCAAATTCTGGGTTTACTAATCTTTCTTCTTCTCAGCCCAGGGGTGTTTCCAACACCACCAAGGCACCATCTCAGGGCTCGGCACACGCATCCTCACGCACCTCCTCTTCCACAGCTTCTAAACCATTGGAGCGAGTGCGTGACATCCGGTGCTTTCGGTGCCAAGGGCGCGGGCACGTCTCCAAGGACTGCCCCAACGCCAAGCAAGTTCTCTACACGGACTAAGGTTACGTCTCGGAAGGCGACGAGCTCCCCGAGGATGTAAGCTTCGTTCAAGTGGAGGAGGAGACATACTATGCTGACGATGGCGACGCAGAACAAGTCGAACCTGACGCGACCAACCCGCCCCTAGCTTGTGTCGCCATGCGTGCTTTACACCTCCAAGAGTCTCCTCCTACCGACCAAAGGGAGAACATCTTCCACACTCGGCTGAGTGTGGTGGGTCAGTCGTTATGTGCCATTATAGATAGTGGTAGTTGTTGCAATTTGATCAATAAAAGAGTTGTTGACATATTAAAATTGAACACTACCAAAAGATCAACTTCATATTCACTAAATGGCATAAACGACTCTAATAATGAAAATTTGATCACTCATCAATGTACCGTCCAGTTTTCCATAGGTCCTTATAATGATAGCATGATTTGTGATGTGACTTACATGGATTGTACGCATATACTCCTAGGTTGACCGTGGTTATTTGATAAGAAGGTCATTCATGATGGTTACCTTAATACATATTGCTTTAACCACAACGGGAGGAGGATTACTCTTCTACCCATGTCTCCACAGGAAGTGTTGCAGGACCAGGTACTTAGAAATCAGGCCAAGGCAATTCGAGAAGCCAAGGCGAAAGAGGACGCAGCGCGCCAGGCGGCGGCTACGCCCACGGCACCACGTGAAGCCTCCCGGGCAAACGGTGTCAGAATGACCCCAAATTTGGTGGACCGCTCCCCTACATCATCTTAGGAGCCTCCACTAAATTTGAGGCCAAATGGAGGTCGGCCCCCACAGAAGCACACCAAGGCACTCTAGCGGCCCCCGAGCACCCCAAGGCACTCCAGTGGTCTAAATTGGGTACTAGATTGCTTTATTCTACTTCTTGTCACCCTCAGACCGATGGTCAAACTGAGGTTACTAACCGGACTTTGGGCGTCTTGCTACGCACCATGATTAAGTCCAACGTCAAAAAATGGGAAGATTGTTTGCCTTTTGTAGAGTTTGCTTATAACAGGTCGGTGCACTCGGCAACCAAGATGACTCCCTTTGAAGTGGTGTACGGTTTGAACCCCAGGACCCCGGTGGATCTCACGCCCCAGCCCATGAAGGACAAGGATAAGACGTCGTTCGACGCACACAAGAGGGCTGAGTTCGTGAAGAAGCTGCATGAGCGCACTAGGTTGCACCTTGAACGCAAGACCGCCCAATACAAGACCCAAGCTGACAAGGGTCGAAAGAATGTGCAATGTGATGTGGGCGATCTTGTGTGGCTGCACCTAAGGAAGGAGAGGTTCCCGGACAAGCGCAAGTCCAAGCTCCATGATAGAGGCGACGGCCCCTTTCGCATCACTCAGCGGATCGGCCCCAACGCCTATCGACTGGACCTCCCCGGAGAGTATGGCGTCCATCCTACATTCAATGTAGCGGACCTATCCCTCTATGTCCCCGATGATGACTCCGACGACGAATCGAGGACGCTTCGTAGCCAAGTGGAGGAGAATGATGCAAACCATGCACCAATGACTCCGCAAGAGATCGAGGACCTAGCCTGAGTCCCCTTCGATGGACCAATTACTAGAGATCGAGCCCGGAAGCTAAAGAAAGCGACAAGAGTTCTTTTGGCGCGCATCCTAGCTATGCTCGATTCACATGGGCCACAATGGACCACCCTCATCTCTCATGTCCCGAATTGATATTTGGGCATGCCTATCTTTGAGTTATTTTTAGGATTAGAAAGATTTGCTATTTTTGGCACTTGCCACTTTTTATTCTTTCTATTTTTATCAAGGCATGGACAACTTGTGGCGCAAGACAGCCAACGCCCTAGAAGCGACGCACACACACGCATGGGACGTGGAGAAGGGCGGAAGCTTCCATGACTTGGGCCGCAATTCATCCTTGGAGAAGATAGATGGAGTTTGTTTGAAGTTGTTAATTTTCACTAGTTAAACTCTTATTTCACTAGTAACTTTTTAGCTTTCTTTCCAAGCAAAGATCTATCTTAGGAAGTTGTTAGAAGATAGAATCTTTGGCTGATTTATGTCTATATATTCGAACCCTTGCATTCAATAAAAATCATATTAGTTTTCCTTGGAATTTGACTTGCGTTACAAGTTGAATTTCTGGGATTTAATCCAACCAACACTTGTGTTTACTTGGAGAAATTTCTGACCCTACTCAAGCAATCAGCCGAGCACCCTCAACATCATCACACCATCCTTCGTCCATCATCAACAACCCAGCCGAGTAGAATTGCTTCGCAATTCCTACTCGCACCCTCTCTCGCTCTTCTTTACTTTCTCTCGTCTTTCTTCTCAATTCCCCATAATTTGCATGACTAAAAAGAATCTCAATTTGCACAAATTTGTAAGCTTGCGCGAAATTCACCCTACTCATATTGGTATTCGTCGTTGTGAATATCGCAGGTGGCCCATAGGGCGTCAATTCTCCAACCGACCCTTCCTCTACACCATTAAGGTTTCAACCCTTGTTGGATCATCCAACCCAAGGGCGAGCCTTCAGTTTGTAAGAAGCGAAAAGATTGAGCAAGGGCAGCAGGCGAAACTCCCCAAAGATCCTGAAAAGCTTCCGCAACCTCAAGAATAGCCTTCGACGCTGGCAATTCCGTATCACGTGGAAGCTCCCTAACGAAAGGAGAAGTTGACTTTTGGATGAACACAACGTTGTACAACACTGTGGAAAGCAACATGCTTGACATTGTCTCTTAGGACGCAAGAAGGGCAAAAGGGTCCTAGGATAGGAACCTTGTCTCACTCACTATAAATACAATCATTTGTATTTATTGTGATATGACTTCTTCCACACACTCTCGCGAGCTGCCAAGAACAGGAAGAACATCTAGAGAGAGAGAGAGAGAGAGAGAGAGAGAGAGAGAGAGAGAGAGAGATCCAAAGAAGAAGTCCAACTCAAAACAAAAATGTTTGTAAGGAAGAGTGTAGAGTATTTCCGAGGGATTGTGAAACATGAGAGGTTTCATTTCCTTATGTACTTATGTTTATTGTGTAAGGTTACGAAAGATAAGGATTAGAGGAATTTCACTAGTAAATTATAGGGACGGAATCTTATAGTTTAGGAAAGTGTGAAATTCGCTTGTGTAATAGCTGTAAGGACTAACATAAAAAAAAAAGTAAAAGGCAAGTCATTCAAAATCCTCCTCGGAGGTAAAGGTTTACCCATCTAGACTAGTTGGTCTAAGTAGGGTTCCTCTATAAATTAGTGTGCCATCCTTACATGTCTTAAATCCTGCATTTGTATTTCATTTAAGTTTCCGTTGCATAGGACGCCGTCCCGTAAGGCGTCCTTATCTGTTTTCTAATTACTTACGATCCAACACACAGGCAGCGCCAGTCACCAAGAATGGCATTAACTACCTGTAAACAATCACCCTTGATCAGAATGCAGGGAATGCCATGTCGAATGGCCTCAATCAAGAGTCCCTTGCTGAAGAGCAATGAACTTGGTGTTCAAAATGGACTGTCGACCTATTTGTCTCCCATCAAAGTGGAGTGGCGAACCCAAATGATCATAGAGGATGAATCCAATTAAGGAAACACCTTCCGAGCTAATTGCACCATCAAAATTAAGCTTGATAAAGTTCTCAAGAGGTTTACACCAGCTTATTTTTGGTTTTTGTCTTAATTGTTTTCGATTGTTTTGGTCGGTTAGTTGCAAATTCAATAGAGTGGGATGTGTAGGATCTACGTGTGTTACTATACAGACGTTGATCCTCTAGTGGGATCAACGAACTAGGCAGCGGAAATAATAACTCAAACAAGTAAGGATGAACACACACAATTTCCAAATCAACTTGTTAATCTTATTAATCAGAATCAAACTTACAAACGCGAATCTCGATTCCTAGGCGTACACAACCCTAGATCCCGAATCTCGATCCTTCAGCGTCGGATGACTATACTAACTCGCAGCAACTTGTCGACCCACACCTTCAGCCTTCGTACCCAACTCAGTTGAAGTTCTCTGTGTGTCTCTCTCTCTCTCTCAATCGCACTAAGCAATTGAATCTCTATGCTTCGGTGAATGGTTATGAAGATGCTAACCTCTATTTGTACTAAAGACTAGAAAAGATTCTATCCTCTAATATAAAATCGTGATTAGCCTAGTATACGTCTATCTAAAGATACAAGATATCTCTAAAATAAAACTATCCTAACAAGATAAAATCTCATAGCCACGAGATCTTTTATCTCCTTCTAAATTGTCTCCGCAACGCGTCTTCCTATAAATGGAAAGATCCCTCGCTGGCGCTCGTGCATTAATCCAGCTTGCTAAATATAGTATCCTGCTTCTACTTTGATCCCTTTGCTTTTGCATTCCGGAATCAACAAGTATTCTGCAGTAGCTCTGCTTCCACGGTTGGTTGAGAAGATTGATCCTGCTCATGTTCCATTGCTCATACATCCTCGAATGATCATGAAACACTTAGCAAATAACATTAAGTTCTTCTCAAGTAATCAATCATCATCAAAACTACTTAGGATCTATTGTTGGAAGCAAGATCATCCCTACAATTTCCCTCTTTTTGATGATGACAAACACTTAGGAAAATTTAACATAAACCGAATGTAAATAACAACAAGTACAAGAGTTTCCCTTGAGTAGGACCTTCGACAAACCTACTTACCAGTTAACAACATTCCCTCTTAGCATGTGGTCGATCCTTCTGTACCAAGAACTAGTCGCATCTCTACAATTTTCCTAACTTCCCCCTTTTCGCATCATCAAATAACTCAATTTGATCCTTATGAAACATTTTAACACTTAAGCACATAAGCAATCAGAGAAACTAAGAGATATATCATTCATTACTTAAAATTTGGATTACATCACTAGGGAGCAGTCAAAAAGTGGTTCCAAAGATAGTCATAAAAAGAAAACACAAAAAATCAAGAATAAACACTCAATGGGATCATTAATAGGCTAGGGTGGGTGGAGGGGATCACTTAAGACTTAGACGGAGAATTAGCGGTGTCTTCAAGCTGCAAAGCTAACCCTTCTTGTTGTTGTTCCCTCTTCATCAGAAAATCCACAAGAGTTTTCAGTAGCTCTCGGATCTTGCAAACTTCAGCACTGAACCCAACAAAGTCCTTTGCCTTGGTTGATCCTGATCCCCCAGCAGCAAATTTGAGATTCTTGGCATCGATGTGCGCCATTCGGACGATGTTGTGCCTTGCAAGAGGGAAACCAAAGCTGACTTCCTCCTTAGGATGATACATGCCTTTTGTTGGATCGTAAGTCGTTAGAATGGGCGTCCTTATCTGGGTTAAGGGCGTCCTTAAGTGCAGCGGAAAATAGACTTAACAGGAAACAAGATAAGAGAGTAGACACGAGTATTTATAGAGGAACCCCACTAAGACAAACTAGTCTTATCGGTAAACCTCTACCTCCGTTGGAGGATTTTCAATAGCCGTCCCTTATCTTATTGAGAGTGAGTCCTTACAACTTAGGCAAGTCGTTACACTTCTCTGAGCTAAGCGTCCGTCCTTAGCCTCACTAGTAACACTCCTTTCAACCTAACAAGTATCCTAACACTCTTAGCTATAAGGAAGCTATCACTCACGTCTCTCACGGTTCGTTGTGAAAGACAAACTACAACTCTAACTGTTTTGTGGTTTGTTTTGGATTTGATGTGGCTGGACTTTCTTTCTCTTGCTTCAAGCTCACTTGATCTTCTTGATCTTCGTTCGTGTTCTTGAATGCTTCAGGAGAGCTTGAGAGAAAGTCTTCAAAGTCCACACCGCTATGCATACCCTTGAGGGGGTATTTATAGCGGAAGTGGTTCTTGTCCTCTAGCGTCCTCTGAGACTTGGTCGGCACTTGATCTTCCATCAACGGTGCGATGAGCTCCTTGAGGAAGTCAACTCTGTTGACGCTTGGGAAGCCTCCACGTGGGTAGGGGACCATCGCTGGGAAAGCGACATCGTTGGAATTGTCTACACGTGTCCAGACAAGGGAAGCTTCCTTCTGAGGACTACGGCCGGACGTGATGTAATCATGTTGGGGCGGCCTTGATTTGAATTTGAACCTTGTCCGTATTTTGGCGCGCGTCCCTTCTTGATGAGGACGCCGTCCTATCTTCGCAGGAACTTCGCCAATTATGTTCAGCTTTGGAGGTTCTGATGACATGCGCCCCTTCAGCTTAGGGACTGCCGTTCACTTGTTGTCCTTTTCGCTCATATGCGTCCACTGGACTTACCTGAGATCAATACTTGGACAACTTATCAAATACCTTTGAGTTTGTCATTCACAAAACAAGGGACGATCATTATTGGTTTAGATATTAATGACTGGCGTCCTTAATATCGTCCCAACAATTTCCCCCTTTTTGATGATGACAAACTCTTTTCAATAATGCGCACAGAAGTAAAGCTTTAGCATGAGAAACTACACTTGATTTTCTTTTCAGCTTAGGTTGGCATGCAACACATTCTTTTAAGTGCGTTCTATTTTATTCCTAACTCGCGTCCTTTGGTCTTGGCCGAAATTCCCCCTAAGCACATGCTTTCTATGACAACTTAAGAACAATCGCATCTCTGCAAAACTATACTTCCCCCTTTTGGCATCATCGAAAAGGAGAACAAGTTAAAAAAATATGCAAGCATGAAGGCATAATTAGAGAAAGGAACGCTTAGACAAAATGAAGTACAAATGTAATGAACTGCATTCATGAAAATAGAGGAGTACGATCATTACAGACATTCATAAACATGGTTCAAAACGGGGACAGCGTCCCAATGTCTTAACAAAAGCAAAAGAAACAGATAAACTTTTTCAGGGTTATAGAGGGGGGAGGTGATCATTTGCGGGGACGCTTGCCAAGGGCCTTGAGATGTTGCTCCTGAAGATAGTTGTTCTGTGCAAGGAGCTAGTTGTTGCGTTCCAGAAGTTTTGTGTGGGTATGGAGAGTGTCGTGAACTTGCTGGATTAGATCAATCATCATACACTGGTTCTCGATCATCATGCCCATCAGATACTTCGTAGAGTGCTTCTCGGCCTCATCAGGGACGCTCATACCATCGAGCTCGTCCTCTTCTTCAGCAGCATCCTCAACCGGCATCCCTACGACTTGCAAAGTTTCAGCCTCTAGATCACCTTGAGCGTCTTTAGAAGCAGCAGTGGCGGCAGCCTTGGCTTTCCTCTGAGCCTCTTTCCTTTCCTTTTCCAGTTGGCGTTTGACTGATGGGAGCGGTTCATCACAACGGAGTTTTCCAACCGGGGGCAAGGTGATTTGCCTAACATCCCAGTGGATGCCAAAGGATTGTTCTTGTTTCGGAGCATAGAGGCCTTGCTGCTTAAGAATCTGCTTGACCAAGCCAGGGAAGGGAAGAGAGTGCCTACCTCCTGTGCACTTGCCCATGTGCTCCAAGATTACCCGCGGCAAATTAATCGGCTTGCGTTCCAAGAAGGCGTCCAGTAAGATACTGTCAGTGATCTGGACTATCGACTTCTTTTCTTGGCGGGGGACGACCATGCGCACAATGAAGTGATGCGCAAGGACGCCCGTCTTGGAGAGACAGTGAGCGACCCTGTCCCTAGCAATTGGTTGTCTCCCGTTGAATATTCTGTTGAAGATCTCTTCTTGGGAGAAACGACCAAAATTCTTGTTGGGAAGGTCGTGCATAGCATCTGGCGGAGAGGGACGCAGGCCTAGCATATTGCGGACGGTACCCTCAGCAATTGAGTACTCGTCCCCATCAATTTCGAACGTCCCTTGAGGCTTCCCTTTTACTTCTGATATTTCAAATTTGGAGTAAAAGCGGAGAACCTGTTCGAGGTCGACTTCTGTGGCTTCGGCGCCTAGGTGCGTCCATCCCTGGAACTCAAGCAGTTCCAAAAACTCTGTGCGCTGATTCTCTTCGAGAAATTGGGCGGTGAACAGGAGCGGCGACAGAATCTTCTTCAAGCGTTTCTGCTTACTGCCGTTGCTCACTATCACTTCATCACCAGCGTCTTCTTCATCGCCCTCTCCCTCCTCGTCCTCAGGATCCTCATCCTGGTGAGGAGCGTCCTCTTCATCTAAGGCCTCGTCCCCGTGCTCATGGGACTCGACCATTTCTGTGTCCTCAGCAGTGGACGCCTGTTCTGTAGGAGGCGCGTCCACAGCTGGAGTCCTTGCCAAGGACTCAATGGGGACTTCAACAGAAGCCGTCCCCTGGACTTGAATATTTTCCTCGACGGCCGGAGCAGGCGGAGGAGGAGGAGTGGAAGCTCTGGGACGAGAGGGAGTGGGGTTTCTTATCTTTGCTTTTGTGGGGGCAGAGGAGGTGCTGGGCGGAGCCATTGAGATGGGCTTTACTTTGAGCGGAGCAGGGGGAGGAGGCGGCTGCTTAGCAGGGGAGTCCTCAAGTGTTATAACTTTTGGTACAGCGTCCTTGGCCAGGACCTGTACTTGAGGAGTTGCCTTTTGGACTGTTGGCATAAGTTTTGCCAAGTCCGCCTTGATCTCCGCCTGGAACGGATCTGATGAAGCCGCAGGAGCAGGAGCAGGAGTGACGTCCTCTATCCTTGGTGGTGGAGGAGGAAGCCGAGGGACGTCCTGTAAGCTCTGCTGGATCGCCGCAGCAATGGCGTCCTTTTCGGCCTGCTCTTGCCTGGCCTTCTCCTCTTGTTCTATTTGCAGCTCGGAGAGGCGTATGGCTGCCATCTGTTGCTCAGTGACGCCCTCAAGCTCAGTAGACGTCTTCAATCGTCGCTTTGGGGCGGGAGGCGGGGAGGCAGGGACTAGTGTGGCTTGGGAGGAGGAGGGAGGCCCTTTTGCTTGTGTGGAAGGGGAGGAGGAGGAAGGCCTTTTTCGTTTCTAAGATGGGACGGAGCCCGCAGGAGCCACCAAGAACTCCATGATATCGGGGAGAAGCTTGGCGAGCTCATCTACCGTCCCACCGAAGGTGTCAGAAATGATGCCAGGCCCCATGAAGGGTGGGTTGGTATGGTTGGTCTCTTCAAGGCGTGGCTTGACGTAGGTGACCATAAAGTAGTGGAGGAGGCGTTGGACCTTTGGGGGATGGTCATGAGCGGACGCCCGTAGGCAAATATTGGCGAGCGTCCTTGGCTCCTTTTCTAGCCAGTCCTCTATGAGTGGGTCGAGAGGAGGACGGCGCTTGGGTTGGGAGGGAAGCCTACCAATGGAACGACTGAAGACAGATGCTTTGGAGACATTTTCTGGCTCGGGCTCGGGTTTGAAAGGCTTCTCAAGGAATGAAAATCGTTTTTGGACGGGTTTGGATTGGGAACGGGGGGCTTGGTGTTTTTGTTGTGGAGGTTGGGAGCGAAGTGGCTGTGGAGGGGTGTTGGAGTGGCGGCATTGGGTGGATTGAGAAGAAGAATGGTAACAAGGGGGGTCTTGGCGCCCAGTAGGTCGCCCTCTCGAGTCAATGAGTGACCGGCCTTTCACCGGAGGAGACCTCGAGGAACTAGGGTTTTTCGCCGCCGGAGATGAAGATTGGTTCTTGGTTGTTCTTGTGTTTGCCATTTGAGAGGGTGGTTTATATAGAAGAAGATTAGGGTTGAGGAGATGATTTCGGGATTCGGGTTTGAAGATTTGGCAAGATCTTGAGAGATTGCTAAATGTGTGTAAATGGCAGAGGAGCAAAGAAGATTTTTCAGAGGATGTAGGGGCGTATTTATAGGAAGAAGACGAAGTGGAACGGTCAAGGGTAATAGGGTAGTTTCACATGGCTTCCTCCATCCGCAATCCCGCACGTGGCTTCCTTCTTTGCTAAGAAACACAACTGTTTTGCACCCGTTACACATATCCCGAGATCTGCGTTCAACTTCTCCGAAACGGTTCAACTTCCTTCTTTCAATTTTCAAAACCTCACAACTGTAAAGGACGCTGTCTTGGCGTCCTTTAGGCACACAACACTGCATTACTCAGAACTGAACCACGGCGTCCCAGACACTGATCTCAACCTCTGATCTTAGAACTCTGTACGGACAACTCTCAGCTCTTAACACACGTCCCCTTGATCACTTAGAACCATTTTTGAAAATCAAGCAAGTACGTCCCGTAAAGATAAGACAAAGAACGCTCATAGGACGCGTTTGCAAGATTCTCGGCTTGGGTAAGCTTAGAGTTCCCATCATTTCGGCTTATAATGAGGGTAGTTTGATCAGGGATACTCTTGAGATGAAAAGCGAAATAAATAGCGTTCAAAACACAAGCGAAACACATGTCTTAGACTAGCATCCTTTAAAGATGACTTTAAATGCATGACACACTTTAAAAACAAGTTCCCAACAAAACATAGCCAATCATGGAGGGAATAATAGAACGGGACTTGATCATTTAAAAGTTATCATCCCTAAAAGCAACCGGAGGTGCTCGAAGGGACGTCTATCAAGTGCTTTTGTGAAAATATCGGCCACTTGGTCCTCAGTCCTAACATGATCTACCTTGATTAATCCAAGTTCAACATTATCACGAAGAAAGTGATGTCTTATATGAATATGCTTCGTCCTAGAATGATGAACAGGATTCTTGGCAATGCTTATAGCACTAGTGTTATCACACAAGATAGGGACTGTGTTGAGGAACGTACCATAATCTTCAAGTTGGTACTTGATCCATAGGACTTGTGAACAGCACGATGCAGCAGCAACGTACTCAGCTTCGGCGGTTGAGAGTGCCACGGAGTTTTGCTTGTTGGATCCCCAAGACACAAGGCAAGAGCCCAGGAATTGGGCCATTCCTGAGGTGCTCTTCCTATCCACCACATGTCCAGCGTAATCCGCGTCAGAGTACGCTACCAGATTTAGGGACGTCCTTCGGGGATACCATAGGCATAGGTCATCCCGTCCCTTGAGGTATCTGAAGATCCTCTTGACTTCTTGCATGTGGGACTCCTTTGGATTTGCTTGGAAGCGGGCGCACAAACACACAGCGAACATGATGTCGGGACGACTTGCCGTTAGGTATAGCAAGGACCCTATCATTCCTCTGTAGAGCTTTTGATCTACACTCTTGCCTTCTTCATCAGCATAAAGGCGAGTGTTAGGGGAGATGGGAGTATCAATGGACTTCGACGAGTTCATCCCATATTTCTCGAGCATTTCACGGATGTATTTCTGTTGGTGAATGCGCGTCCCATCTTTGAGTTGGGTGATTTGGAGTCCCAAGAAGAAGTTGAGTTCTCCTATGAGAGACATCTCAAACTCACTACTCATCAAGTTCTTGAATTCCTCTACAAGTTTCATGTTAGTGCTTCCAAAGACTATGTCATCGACATATACTTGGACAATCAAAACATCTTTAAGGACTTTCTTTAAGAATAGTGTTTTATCGATGTTACCTCGTGTGTACCCGTTGGACAAGAGAAAGGACGCAAACCTATCGTACAATGCATGAGGGGCTTGCTTGAGTCCATAGAGTGCCTTGTCCAAGAAGTACACATGATCAGGGTGATCAGCGTCCTCAAATCCTGAAGGTTGAGCGACGTACACTTCTTCTTTAAGCTTGCCGTTGAGGAAGGCTGTCTTGACATCCATTTGAAAAAGCTTGAACCCTTTGTGAGCTGCATAGGCGATGAGGAGGCGAATGGCTTCAATTCTGGCAATAGGAGCGAAGGTCTCATCATAGTCAATTCCTTCCTCTTGTCTATAGCCTTGAGCCACAAGCCTTGCTTTATTTCTGGACACGCGACCACTCTCATCAAGCTTGTTCCTGTAGACCCACCTCGTCCCTATTATGTTTTTGTTTCTCGGACGAGGGACGAGGGTCCAAACCTTGTTCCTTTCAAATTGATTAAGTTCTTCTTGCATGGCTTGAATCCAATCAGCGTCCTGAAGTGCCTCCTTCATGTTCTTAGGTTCAATTAAGGACACAAAGGCGTTGAAAGAACAGAACGCTATATTGGCATTATGGGACTGATTCACAGCTGATCTTGTTTGCACTCCTTTTGAGATATCTGAGATGATTTGATCTATTGAATGAAGTCTTGAAAGGTTGGATCCCTTATGAGTAGCTTCCCTTGCAGGAGTACATCTAGGGTCCGTCCAATCAGATTCATCGGAGTCAAACCCATTTTCATTGAAAGGCTCAGAGTGTTCCCCCTCAGGTTGAGCGTCCACTTCTTGACGCTGCTCGCCTTGTAAGCTTGATTCAGCCACATCATGTTGACCTGGAGATTCACTTCGAGAGAGAACTTCCTGAACAACACTGGGAACATCCATTGAGACTTCTTCAGGGTTTGGAGTAGCGTCCTTAGGAACATAGTATTTTCCAGAGGACCCAAAATCAACTTCATCGTCAGAGTCGTCCTGTTGTTGTGAAGATGAGCGTTCTTTTCTACTTGATTTTTCTTTATGAGAGGAACTTTCTTTGAACACAACATGAATGCTCTCCTCAAGCTTTAGAGTTCGTTTATTGAAAAACTCTATATGCTTTGCTGGTGAGGGAGTATCCAAGGAATATGGCTTCGTCACTTCTTGCATCAAACTTTCCAAGTCTTTCTTTATCATTGTTGTGAACAAAGCATTTGCATCCAAAGACTTTGAGATAGTCAATGCGAGGCTTCCTTCCATTCAACAACTCATAGGACGTCTTCTTCAGCAAAGGACGGATCATGGCTCGATTGATGATGTAGCAAGCTGTAGCAATAGCTTCCGCCCAAAAGTATTTGGGGACGCTATTAGCCAAGAGCATAGTCCTCGCCATGTCCTCCAGCGTCCTATTCTTTCTTTCCACCACTCCATTTTGTTGAGGAGTCCTTGGAGCTGAGAAGTTGTGCGAGACTCCATGTTGATCACAGTAGGCCAGGAACTCTGAGTTTTGAAACTCCGTCCCGTGGTCTGATCTTATGGATTTGAGAGGCGTCTCCAGCGCAACTTCCACTTGTTTGATGAAGACTTTGAATGCGTTGAAGCAATCTGTTTTTGAAGCTAAGAAAAGCACCCAGGTGAATCGAGAAAAGTCATCTACAAGGACGTAAATGTACCTCTTTCCACCATAGCTCAACGTCTTCATGGGTCCACAAAGATCCATATGGAGAAATTCCAAAGGTTTCTTTGTGCTGACATCGTTCTTTGATTTAAAGGACGTTCTTGTTTGCTTCCCTTTGATACAGGCTTCGCACTGTTCAATTTTCTCAGGATCAATTTGGGGAAGACCTTTCACAAGATTTCTTTGATGTAGCTTAAGGATTGTGCTTGGTCCAGCATGGCCAAGTCGGCGATGCCAGAGGTCAGCGTCCTCTTTTGACACAGATAGGCACAACTCAGATTTTGGCTTGAACTCCTGGTTGAAGATGTAGACATTGTTCTTTCGGACTCCTTTGAGAACGACTTTGTTTGATTTCTTGTTGATAACGAGGCACTCCTTTGAGTCAAATGTGACTAGGTTTTCACCTTGATCACACATTTGAGAGACGCTTAGGAGGTTGAAGCCAAGTCCTTCAACAAGGCTAACGTTTGTTGCTTTGATGGACGGATTGAGAATGGCAGTTCCCGTCCCTTTGATCTTTCCCTTGCCCTTATTGCCAAACGAGACAGTTCCTCCCGTGGCACTACTTTGGATAGAAGTGAGATGGATCTGGCTTCCTGTCATATGATTTGAGGCACCACTATCAATGATCCATGGGCGTCCCCTCACTTCCACCTGCTAAAACAAAGTTAGTGTTTGGCGACCCAGGCAAGGTGTTCCTTACCTGGTTCGTTACAGAAATAGAACTTTGGTTCTGGCATGTAATCACTTATATTCACATCATTTGAAATAGCATGCTTTTGGAAAGGTCTCTTAGAACGTCTAGGACATCTAGGGTTAGCCTTAGGGACGGACTTATCATTTTTAGTGTTAGTCCTAGCAGCTTTGCCACTTTCAATGTCGTCCTTCAGTTTTAAGCATTCATATTTAAAGTGATCTCCTTTTCCACAATACCAACACGTCCTATAGTAAGTACCAAGGTAGTACTTCTTGTTGGGACGTTGGATTTTGTTCTCTTTCATCTTTTGAGGGTTACAGACTTTTGAACCCTCTCCCTTAGCAATTTTCTTATAGATCCTATGACTTGTGGAGTTAGTGTAATAGTCCTTTTGACCTTTCTCTCCACTTTCTAGGACTCTAATTCTTTCAAGAAGATTCTTGGTCTTTTCCCTTTCCAATTCAAGTTCTGAAGTTTTGCTTGCCTCAAAGTTGCTAGGGAGGGAGTTTCTAGTGTCAGACTCATAGCCTAGTCCTCTCTTGGCTGGGACAAACACCATTGGTTGAACTTCCTCAATGGCTGGGTTCTTTCCTAATACTTTCACCTCTTCCCTAAGCTTAGCGTTCTCTAGTTTAAGACACATCGCTTCAGTTTTCAGGGATTTGATTTCGACACATGAGGACTCTAGTTGTGATGACACTGTAGCACAGTTCTCGCATTCAACTAAAACATTTTCACTTTCAAGTTCAAGTTCATCCATTCTATGTTGCATGACTACGCTTTCTTCCATGATTCTATTAATGAGTTTAATGAGTTTGGATTTAGAACACTTCTCCAAGGAATTCATCATGGATTCACGAGTTACCTCTTGTTCCTTTTCAGAGGCGTCCTCTTCATCAACTGGGGCGTCCTCTACAGCCATGTACGCCACTTATTCATCATCTGAGGCGTCCTCGATGGCTATGTACGCCGCTGGTCCTTCAGGTTCTTCATCATCCGAACTCACATTATCCCATGCGGCTTCACACGCTCCCAAGAGGGCCTTCATCTTCATTTCTTTTGAGTTCAGTCCCGTAGTACACTTTTTGGCAAAGTGTCCTTTCTTGTTACACTTGTAGCAAGTAAGTTCCTTCATTTCTGCCTCTGTATACTTGGGACTCTCCTTTTTGTAGGGCATCTTGTTTTTCCTGAATTCTTTGGTCCTTTTACCCCATAAGCGAGCCACCTTGTGTAGAAGGGCAATCTCTTCCTCTTCTTCAAGCTGTTCCTTAGTCTTGCTTTCCTTCACTCTTAAGGCTTGAGCGCACATTTTTTCACGATTCTCATTTTTGCTCGCTTCCACCATTAACGCAAGTTCTCTTTGGTGGCGCAGATACTCAGCGTACTCTGGTGTTGCTGTCATCAGGGCGAGATCTGTTTGAGGGTTCCTAGCCAACTCAGCCATATCGGCGTCCCTTCTTGCTTCATATCCTCTCAGCTTCCCATAGATCTCTTCCATATCTAGGGTCTTGTTAGCAGTGTTCTCCTTGAACGTAGTCCTATCAAAGTTCCATTTCCCTGTGAGTCCATCAATGACCACTTGAACTCTGTTCCTCATTGAGATTTCAGCTTCTGGGATGCCCAAATTCCGCATCTTGGTGACAAGAGCTTCAAAACGGTATGAGTAGTCCTTGACCGTTTCATTAGGCAACATTCTGAAGGCATAGAACTCTCTTTTGATTTCAAGCTGGACGTCCTCCTTCATCTCGGCCGTACCCACATGATACTTCTCGAGAGCTTCCCATTGTAGTTTGGCTGTTGCCAAATTGCTAACTCGGGTGGCGTCCCTCTCGCAAAGGGACGCTTGGAGGAAGCATATTGCCTTAGCGTTTGTTTCCAAAAGCTTGAATTCATCAGGACCCCACTCGTCCTCTTTATCTTTCTTGTCAGCAGGGACGGTAAGGTCACCTTTCATGATCACTCTCCAGCATTGATAATTCTGACTTCTACAAAAGTTTTCAAAGCGGATCTTCCAGCGGTTGAAGTTGCCGTCCGTCAGGCGTGGAGGCTTCATGAAGGAGATTCCAATAGGTTCCATGTCCATCTTGTACCTGCAACTCAACAAAATCTAGAGCGCCTGGCTCTGATACCAATTGTTGGATCGTAAGTCGTTAGAATGGGCGTACTTAACTGGGTTAAGGGCGTCCTTAAGTGCAGCGGAAAATAGACTTAATAGGAAACAAGATAAGAGAGTAGACACGAGTATTTATAGAGGAACCCCACTAAGACCAACTAGTCTTATGGGTAAACCTCTACCTCCGTTGGAGGATTTTCAATAGCCGTCCCTTATCTTATTGAGAGTGAGTCCTTACAACTTAGGCGAGTCGTTACACTTCTCTGAGCTAAGCGTCCGTCCTTAGCCTCACTAGTAACACTCCTTTCAACCTAACACTCTTAGCTATAAGGAAGCTATCACTCACGTCTCTCACGGTTCGTTGTGAAAGACAAACTACAACTCTAACTGTTTTGTGGTTTGTTTTGGATTTGATGTGGTTGGACTTTCTTTCTCTTGCTTCAAGCTCACTTGATCTTCTTGATCTTCGTTCGTGTTCTTGAATGCTTCGGGAGAGCTTGAGAGAAAGTCTTCAAAGTCCACACCGCTATGCATACCCTTGAGGGGGTATTTATAGCGGAAGTGGTTCTTGTCCTCTAGCGTCCTCTGAGACTTGCTCGGCACTTGATCTTCCATCAACGGTGCGATGAGCTCCTTGAGGAAGTCAACTCTGTTGACGCTTGGGAAGCCTCCGCGTGGGTAGGGGACCATCGCTGAGAAAGCGACATCTTTGGAATTGTCTACACGTCTCCAGACAACGGAAGCTTCCTTTCGAGGACTACGGCCGGACGTGATGTAATCATGTTGGGGCGGCCTTGATTTTAATTTGAACGTTGTCCGTATTTTGGCGCGCGTCCCTTCTTGATGAGGACGCCGTCTGATAGAGGTATTTTAGTCACCTTAATACCTATCAAAGTAATCCGAACTACCTACTAGGAATGTAGTAGGGAAGTAAGGGTCGATCCTACAGAGACTTGTGTTTTTGTGTATTGAATTTGAATACTCGAATGAATGTAAAACAGGGGGTTTTTGAGTGTTATTCTACTAACTAATAAATTGAACATGCAAAACTACGATGATTTATCAAATATGAGAGAAGTATGCTTAACCAGTTAATATCCATTGCGAATTCGATTATTGATCATTGATTATCAAAATTCTCTCTTTTACCTTGACTAATCTATTGCGGAATGCTAATAACCCAACTTCATGGAATTATTAATCCTACTTCAATTCTAGTTATTAGCCCGACCGGTACTAACAACCCTAATTATGAAATAACCTAAGATACCTCCTAGATTCAATTCGACAACAGCATTAAGATTCAAGCATCAATAGAAACATGCATTCAGAGCAACCAGACATCCAAATAACATGCGATTGAATTCTCTTCTCTAATCAACTAGTCCTACCAGTCCTAGATTGATTAAAGGTTCTACTTATGATCGAATTAACACCTACCGGTAATTAGAAAGATCTAGTTGTAATTCAACCTAGAGATTCAATTAGATGGCCAATCTAACAAAACCCTAAATCAAACTTATTCAATCAAGCATAGAGAAAACAATCTAGTCAAGGCAAATTAAGAACAATCAAATCTCACAATAATTCTTAATTCACAACTTCAATTAACTAGTCAAGCAAAAGGAATTTAGTTGTTCAAAGACATTGAAAAGCTTACAAGTTTTCTCCAAAGAGGTTTTTCTTCTTCTCAAAGCTCCAACAATCAATCCAAAGTCAAGAATTATGAGAATATAAACCTAGAAACTAATATCCAAAAATATATCTAAGAGGTTTCTAAAAATAACAACCAAAACAAGTTTCAGCCCAAAAGCCCAAGCCCATACAAAAATATCCAACTTTATGCTGACGCGAAGAGAAACGCGGTCATGAACCAAAGCGCGGTCGCGCTTTCGCTGCCTTCCCGCGCTTTCACTCCTGATCCTCAGATGTCAAAGCGCGGCAGGACCTCTGAAGCGCGGCCGAGTTCCTGAAGATCTGCCCGCGTTTTCACTCCTGAAGCTCGAGACTCTCTATCACTTGGGCACTTGATTTCTTCCTTAGCCTCCATCCATGCACACTCCTTCGGCACCTTCAAGCTCACCTCCAAGTCCACCATCACCATGATCCGGCACTCGACCCCTCATATCTGCAAATATCAACCAAACGAGTGTAGATTCCGAAACTTCCAACACTAAAGCTACAGTACGAAATAAAGGAAAATCTACCTAAAAATGCATGAAAAACTAATCAAAACATGTCCTAAATACTACAACCTATATGCTCTATCAAATTCCCCCAAGCTTGAACTTTGCTTGTCCTCAAGCAAGAAATAAAATCGAGATCACACCACAACTAGCGAGTTCAAGCATCCATCTCAATGTCAATCCACATTTCATCAAAAAGCTAAACCTTGACCAAGACTTCATTGCACACATGTATGAGAAGCTTTCAAAATTAAATCATTCATCCATTCTAGACCTCACCAAGATAATGTGTTTTGCACTCTTCACTCAAGTGTTTAAGGGATGTGTTTCACTCAAAATCAACTTTGAAAGCTAGACTACCATAGGCTTGCATCAGTGTTCTAAATCTCCACTACGAATGATCAAACACACAACAAAAATCATGAGGACTTTTCAAAGGGTTGTAATGGGGCCAAGGTATACACAAGTAGGTAGGGAAATATTTGGTCATGTGGTGCTAAAACCGGGAACTAGAACTAGCTAACTACCCAAACTTTAACCACTTCTCTTCAAATGTTCACCAACTTGATTCACCTTTTCTCCATCACCTTTCTTTATACACTTTTGCTCATTTTTCTTCTTTTTCAACTCTCTTGAGGCTTTTCAACTTGATTTCACATTTTTATTTCACCTCAATCAAACACTTTTTTTTCTTTTCATCATTTTTTTTTTCAACTCCTTATCTCTTTTTCTTTCTTTCTTTCAACTCAACACAAATCCTTTTTTCAACCAACTCACCCAAGAATCATCTCCAACTACACAAAAACACCCTAGCTAAATCCTAATTCCCGGAAAGGGTCAAGCTCATATAGGCTAGGAAATTTTTTTGTGGAGCTACAAAATAAGGCTATAGGCTCAAAATTGGGCTATCAAACAAAGGATCATGCATAAGGTAGATAAGGATATAATGAGCTAATAAAAATGCCTCAATCATTTTAATGTCATGCATTCGAATCATGTAATGTAGCCTTGAAAAAGATATCTAAACGCAAGTTCTAGAGCTAGCAATCAAAGCGATACACTCAAGAAAATATGCAAATATGCAATAAAAGGCTCAAAATAATCTCACAAGGCATAAATGTCTAGAACTTCATAAACAATCCAAAATTTCAACTTCTATGCATGCTCAATCCTATAATCAAGATTAATAACTTAAGAATCATGCTTCAATCCAAGGAAACTTCAACCAACAAGCTAGTCATGGGTTAGATAATACTCTTAACTTAGAGAGACAAGAGGACAAGTAGGGAAATTTGGTTCCTAAAATGCAATATTTTTGATATTTTTCAATTTTTCAATTTTTTTGTGATTTTAGATTGATTTTTCAATTTTATTTTTTTTTCAATTTTAATCGATGCAAAACTATAATTTAAACATGCAAATGCAACAATATGAATGCAAAGATGAGATGACTCAACCAATAATCCCCTCCCCCAAGCTTAAACTTTACATTGTCCCCAATGTAAAAGAAAAGAAAGAAGAAGAAAATACTAACCGAGTCATCCAGATAGGAAGGAAGTGACATCTACTCCGGTGGTGGTGGTGGTGGGAACTGCTGTGGATAGCCCGGATATGGATAATACTGATAAGCTGGGAATCCACCCTCCTGAGTCCACCCATCCATGCGAGCGTGAAGCTGATGAAGCTGCTCGTCGTGGTACTGCCGGTAGTGGTCCATCCTCTGCTCCTGATAATCAAATCTCTGATCCACATGGGCCCTGAACTGAGTCATCTGTGTGGTGAGCCCTCCCATCATGCTCACCAACTAATCAAACTGGCCCTGAGGATAACCACCAACACCCTGAACATCCTCTGCAACAGCATCCTCATCCTGATCACCAAGCTCGGGCTCGAGCTCCTCCTCAGCAATAAAATCCTCATCACCTTCAGAATCATCATCAGTTGTGGCCTCCTCCTCAGACTCCTCAACAGTCCTCTGCACCCGACGCCTCTTGCCCCGATGGCTCTCAACTGCCTCAAGCGGGAGATCACCATCCCGAGGAGTGATCATCCAAGTAGCAGCATGATCTCGTCCGATGGCTAGGACAACTCTCTGTGCATCCGGAAGCTGCATCACCCTCTTGGTGTCTCCAATCGTCCAGTAATAGTGACCATAGTGGAAATGCAGGACACCTATCTTGTTGAAGAAAGCGAAGTCCATTGGTGCAGGCTCAATCCTCCCACCAAACCGAGTCAAATCAAGCTGGTAATACTGAGCCAAAACAGTGACAAGGGCTCCAATGGTGATCGGTCCTGTACCCTTCCTGCTGATGTGAGCTAGATTGTTCATAAGGACCGCACCATAGTTCACCCTCCTCCTCTCTAAGAATGCAGCCAAGAGCATCATATCTTTCCTTGGTGCATTACCCTCTCCTTCTCCCCTTCCTGTAATAGAAAGAGCATAATAGCGCTGCAGCACACGGAGTACAGGGTGTGTAAGAGAAGACGCTTTTGCTCTAGAGGCCTTGTACTCTTCCTTGCCTGTCATACTCTGCCACTGAGAATCACCGAGCCAATAAGCTTGGCTTTCCCATCTCTCCACCTGCTCACCAGAACTAGAGAACCCAAATGCTGCATTGACCTCATTTAGCGTGATTCACCTTCCTACTCCCCCAAGCTGGAAGGTGCACTCCCCCACTTTGGAATTTGCCCCGGAAAGAATATGTGTGTCCAGAGTGCTCAGAAACTCCAAAACAAGACCTTTGTACGCAGGCTGCTGTAGTCGGAGAAAATTGCTCAAGTGCTGGTCATGCTCACATTTCCTAAGCTCATCCTTCAACCCCAATTCTGTCAGAAAATCCCAATCCAAGTACCGAGGGGCATGTATTGGTCGTTTACGGAGGAGCCTGAATCGCTCAAAGTGCACAGGGTCGCTCAAACTGAACCCAAAATCAGATGGGGTCACCTCCCCTACAACCGTAGGCGGAGTGAGATGGGCTCGGGGGCGAGCAGAAGATGAACTGGGGCGGGAGGACTGTGGCTGGGCATGAGAAGATGAAGCTCTAGACGAGCCTCTACGGGTTGTTGGACGAGGAGGCATTCTGTACCTGTTCCTGCACCACAAATCAACAAAGCAACACCACAAGCAAATTTGATTGTCCCGGCAAGGACAATCCCACAATAATCCAACAACAATCCAAAGTCAAGAATTATGAGAATATAAACCTAGAAACTAATATCCAAAAATATATCTAAGAGGTTTCTAAAAATAACAACCAAAACAAGTTTCAGCCCAAAAGCCCAAGCCCATACAAAAATATCCAACTTTATGCTGACGCGAAGAGAAACGCGGTCATGAACCAAAGCGCGGTCGCGCTTTCGCTGCCTTCCCGCGTTTTCACTCCTGATCCTCAGATGTCAAAGCGCGGCATGGACCTCTGAAGCGCGGCCGAGTTCCTGAAGATTTGCCCGCGTTTTCACTCCTGAAGCTCGAGACTCTCTATCACTTGGGCACTTGATTTCTTCCTTAGCCTCCATCCATGCACACTCCTTCGGCACCTTCAAGCTCACCTCCAAGTCCACCATCACCATGATCCGGCACTCGACCCCTCATATCTGCAAATATCAACCAAACGAGTGTAGATTCTGAAACTTCCAACACTAAAGCTACACTACGAAATAAAGGAAAATCTACCTAAAAATGCATGAAAAACTAATCAAAACATGTCCTAAATACTACAACCTATATGCTCTATCACCGTCCTATCTTCGCAGGAACTTCGCCAATTATGTTCAGCTTTGGAGGTTCTGATGACATGCACCCCTTGAGCTTAGGGACTGCCGTTCACTTGTTGTCCTTTTCGCTCATATGCGTCCACTGGACTTACCTGAGATCAATACTTGGACAACTTATCAAATACCCTTGAGTTTGTCATTATCAAAACAAGGGACGATCATTATTGGTTTAGATATTAATGACTGGCGTCCTTAATATCGTCCCAACACCTTTCTCCTGGAGGATTCTCTTGACGATTCCTGCGTAAGGGAGGGAGTGTGTCTTCCCTGAGCACTTGCTCATGTGAAGCAGGATCAATTTGGAGAGATCCATCTCCTTTCTTCGGAAGTGGTCCAAGAGGACGATGTTGGCGATGGTGGGGTTGTTCCTTTTCTCCTGCCTTGGGACCAACACCTTGGTCAGGTATTAATGAGCATCACGAACAAGCAATGGCATTTCAGCGGTGGCTTGGCGGGCATCAAGACTACCAAAAACTCTCTCCAAGATTTTTTTCTTTCCCATCAAGCCAAACACCAGCAGTAGGCAAGGAGTCGATCCCTCCAAGATCGAGTCCAAGCCATTCAACAACCTCGTCACTAGTAAGGCCCATGGACTTGTTCCTAATTTTTGCTGATCCCATCACATAGAATTGGCCGGGGGCAGCGTTGAAGGTAGAGTAGAAGGAACGGACAAGATCGGGATCGACAAGTACCTTCTCAGTGATGAGATCCTCCCAGCCTTGGAAGTTGATTAGGTCCTATAGCTCCTTGAGATCGTTATCGCGGAGAAGATCCTCAGTAACAATGAGTGGGGCCACAATCTTGCGGTCCTCGGTACAAGACGCCTTTTGATCCTCCGAGGGTGGATCCTTTGGTTCAACTATTTCCTCTATGATGACTGCCAAGGCTTTGCCTTTTTCTTGAGCAATCTTCTTCACTTTACTCCTGGTGGTGCGGCCACTTGTATTGGGAGTCGAGGACGACCCCTTGGATTTCTTGGTCCTTTTGGGCGTGGATTCATTGGTTTGAGAGGTGGGGGGGAGATGATCATCACATCGGTATCTTCTTCTCCTCGGCCCCTTTTCTTAGAGCCTTTTCTCTTAAGAGGAACTTCTTCCTCCTCCTCTTCTGTTTCTTTTTCTACGCCTTCTGGGACCTTGGCCTGATCCCCACTTTCTGCTTTTCAAAACTCTGCTTTTCTTGTTCTTTCTCAACCGCCTTGACCAACGCCGGTGATTGAGTCGAGAGAGGTCATGGGCAGAGGACCAGAGGCAGTGGATCCTCCGCTAGGTTTCTCCTTTTGGGCGGAGAGGGTAGCAAGTCTGGCCTTGAGGGCGGCCATCTCAGCATCAATTTCATGGTCTCCTAGTTCGATAGCCAACCATGATTGAAAGTTCTTGCCCTTGATCCAGTCAGACATCGAGTCTTGCCATTGGTTGTATTGACCAACGAGCAACAATGGTGGTTTGGTGTTTGAGACACCAAGTTCCGGGGTTTAAAAAGACATCCTAACACCTGTTTGACAAACACACAATCTAGAGCAACGCAGGCTCTGATACCAATTGTAGGATCTACGTGTGTTAGTATACAGACGTTGATCCTCTAGAGGGATCAACGAACTAGACAACGGAAATAACAACTCAAACAAGTAAGGATGAACACACATAATTTCCAAATCAACTTGTTACTCTTATTAATCAGAATCAAACTTACAAATGCGAAGCTCGATTCCTAGGCGTACACAACCCTAGATCCCGAATCTCGATCCTTCAGCGTCGGATGACTCTACTAACTTGTAGCAACTTATCGACCGATACCTTTAACCTTCGTACCCAACTCAGTTGAAGTTCTCCATGTGTCTCTCTCTCTCTCAATCGCACTAAGAAATTGAATCTCTATGCTTTGGTGAATGGTTATGAAGATGCTAACCTCCATTTATACTAAAGACTAGAAAAGATTCTATCCTCTAATATAAAATCGTGATTAGCCTAGGATATGTCTATCTAAAGATACAAGACATCTCTCAAATAAAACTATCCTAACAAGATAAAATCTCATAGCCACGAGATCTTTTATCTCCTTCCAAATCATCTCCGCAACGCGTCTTCCTATAAATTGAAAGATCCCTCGCTGGCGCTCGAGCGTTGATCCAACTTGCTAAATATAGTATCCTGCTTCTACGTTGATCCCCTTGCTTTCGCATTCCGAAATCAACAAGTATTCTACAATAGCGTTGCTTCCACAGTTGGTTGAGACGATTGATCCTGATCATGTTCCATTGCTCATACATCCTAGAATAATCTTGAAACACTTAGCCAACAACATTAAATTCTTCAATCATCATCAAAACTACTTGGGATCTATCATTGGGATCAAGATGATTCCAACAGGATGTATTCCAATCAACCTTTTGTTTTTGTACAGATTCATTGTACTACCTTAGTCATTTGGGTTTTGGTTACTGGTATTGTCAAATTCTTCTCTAGAGGTTTTTTCACGAATTTCCTCCAAAAGTTGGTTTGGTTTTTTGTTTTTCTAGTTCAATTTGTTTAGTTAATTGGACAGTTGTTCACAAATATCCTCCAAAAGTTGGTTTGGTATTTCTTAGAAACAATTTAAACCCAAATATTTTCTTGTTTAGCTTAGATTTTCCACAATAATTTCATTTCGAGAGCCTTATTCATCTCCTTTGTCTTGATAATCTCTAAGCCTCCATATCGAGGTGGATGACAAATCGATTTCTAACTAATCAGAGGTTTATAATCGTTTTCCTTGTTCCAAAAGTAGTCTTTGATAATTTTATCCAACTCTTTTGATGTTCCTTTAGGGAGTAGGAATGACTACATCAAGTAATTTTGTTGGCCGAGAGATTGGCTTCAATCAAGGTTTTTCATTTTGAGAGTTGTGATTTAGTTCTAAGAGTTAGTAGTTTGAAAGTATTTTTCATTACTCTTCCATTAACAATAGGACAAGCAAGGTATTTATAAAGTGCAATCATATTAGTGATGTGGAGAATTTGTTTTATTTGTTCTTTGGCATGATTACTTATGTTTTTAATGACTTGGAATGCTGATTTGTGGATGTTTACTTTTTTATCAAAGATTTGACAATACTCATCAACTATGTTTTTAACTAGGGTACATGATTGATTGCTTACTCTTGCAAAAATGATAATATCATCTGCAAAAGCCAAGAAAGGAAATTTGGTTCCACCTTTGGCAATTTGGATGCCAATTCCATTTCTTGTATTGCTACTGTAAGAATGAAGATTTCTTGGAAGGACTGTAGCGGCCAGGATGAACAAGTGTGGTGATAGGTGGTCGCCTTGTCTAAGGCCTCTTTGTGGGAAGAATTGTTCTGTGGGTCCATTGCTAACAGGTGTGGAGAAAGATACTTCCTTTACACATTCTTGGATCCATATAGAGAATCAGTCATTAAACCCAAAATTTTTATGGGTGGATTGGAGGAATTCCCAACTTAATTGATCATAATAAGCCTTTTCCATATTGAGTTTGATGGCGATCCATCCTCCCTATCCTTTCTTACTTTGGATTTCGGGTGGAAATTTTCATGAGCTATTAATGTGTTATCATGGATGCTTCGTTTGTGAACAAAAGCTCCCTAAAGAGGGAGTATAGTTTTCTCTATTACCTTTTTAAGTCGATTTGTTAGTACTTTTGAGATAGCCTGTAGAATGTATTATAGAGACTAATAGGTCTGTACTTGTCGATAGATTTTAAGTTGTTGCATTTTGGGATAAGTGAAACAAATGTGTGGTTTTTTTGTTTGCGGATTTTTTGACTACTTTTTTAACATTGGGTCATACGATATGCCAATACTTTTTATAGAATTTGGCTGACATGCCATCCGGCCTAAGAGATTTGTCATCAACAATGTCAAACATCGCTTTCTTTGTCTCATCATTTAACACTGGTTTTGTGATACGCTATGAAATCTCGAGTGAAATATTTTATCAACATATATATTTTTATAATTAATAATATTTTTATAGGATGATATAAATCAAAAATTAAGTTAAGTATGAATTATTTAAATAAATCTTTTAAAAAATATCTAAGTAAATAGTTGAAAAAAATAGAAATTAGATGAAAAAAGATAAAAATTAGAAAAAGAAGAAGATAGATAATAGACAATTAATAAGAATTAGAAAGACTTTAAAAAAAATTTCTAAATGTATTTATAAATGAAGTTGGGATAGAATTAACTTGGAGGCTCGAAAGGTCTCGACTTTAATATATAATATAGATTCGTTTTATTAATTCATTGGTACCACAATAAAAAAAAAAAAGTTATACAAGATACTAAATCCCAACTTAACCCTATACAAGTATATATGAGTAAGTTACACAATTGGTCCATAAACTTTGAAATATTTCTTAGGAGGAATCCTATTTAAAATTGATGTAAAATTTATGAACGAATAACAACAATATTTCAAAATTTCAAAATCCATTTAAAATAAATTAGAGTTTAGAAATCAATAAGAAAAAATATGTAAAATTGAAGGAGCACGACACGAGCGTAATTTATCACCTAGATATATACACGCATGCGTACAATTGTTGTAGAACAAAATGCCTGCCTGGGTATCAGCAGCAGCTAGTGGTGGTATTACACAGTACACAGTAGCTAGCTAGCGTATAAAAAGAGGGGAAAAAGCATTGCTTTTGTATGTTTTTTAAATAATATGTGTGTCTTAAAATGAATTAAGACATTATAATATTGTGATTGAGGAGGATAAGGGAAGAGCGTAGCTAACATATAGGCAAATGCAAAGGAATTGGGTGGTGGGTTTCATGATGGCGATGCACGCCGGCCGGCAGCTTTATTAATTTCTCCTCTATCAACCCGGCCAGCTGCGGGCACGCCTGCTCCCACTTCCCCAGCTTTCTTAAATTAAACTATTACGCTCACTCTCTCCATCGTCCCACAAAGGCAAAGGCAAAGCAACGGCAAATTCAAGTGCAAAAGGCAAAGGCAAAGGCAAGCATTGATAATAATAATAGAAAAGCTCTTACTTTTCTGCATCATCTCCGACCTTGCTTTCTTACTTTAATGATCAACTTTAAATCCTTTTCATCTTTTTGTCAGACCACATAAACCGGCCACCTTGTTCCATCATGCTACGTACCTGGATCGATATATTATGAGCCCCTCGTAACCCAACACAGACCAAAGGCTTGTTAACTAACCTAGCCGGCCCCTAGCTACCATATATGTATGTGTTTGTGTACCGTGAATATATGTATACATTGCCACGTAATATATATTTGTAGTATATTATTCCACGTGATTAAACGGAGTAAGCCCCTCAAACTGAGTTTATAGTACGTAAATGACAGGGCTAGTCAATTAGTAAACCGGATATATATAAAAGAGAGAGAGAGTGTGTGGTTGTGTGTAAGAATGAGGGTAGAGTGAAAGATAAAGGTGAGGTATGAGGTAATATTGGATATATGGTCGGCGTGGGAATTAATAATAGACGTTGGAAGGGGTTGGTTAAATGGAGAGCTTGTTTGGAGTAGTTAGTGTGGAGTCATCCTGTGGCGATCAATACCAAATATCCTACAACTACAACAACAACAACAACTCCCAATCTCTTAACAACTCTAGCACTAGCAGCATCAGCACTACCACCCGCGCCTGCTCCAGCTCAAGATCCTCCAACAAGCAACAGACAACACCCACCCCCACGACGTCGTCCTACTCCTCGTATCATCAATTTCAGCACCATCCCCACCCGCAAAACGACGACCCAGAAGAATGCTTCAACTTTTTCATGGATGAAGAGGACTTGTCTTCTTCCTCCAACTCAGCAGCCGCCGCGGCCCACAACAAGGCGCAGGCCCACTCCTCCTCCTCCTCCACTTACCAGCCGGAGCAGTTCTCCTACTCCCCCGCCCGCCAGCTCAGCCAGGACTACTTCTCCCCGGCGGGCGCGGGCGTGGGCGGCGCCGGATGGGCCACCGGCGTCCTCCTCGACACGGGCCGGGCCATGGCCGACAAGGACACGGCCCGGCTCCAGCAGCTCATGTGGATGCTCAACGAGGTCAGCTCCCCCTACGGCGACGTCGATCAGAAACTCTGCTCCTACTTCCTGCAGGCCCTCTTCAGCCGCATGACCGGCTCCGGCGAGCGCTGCCACCGCACCATGGCCGCCGCCTCCGACAAGACGTCCTCCTTCGACTCCACCCGCAAGACGCTCCTCAAGTTCCAGGAGGTCAGCCCCTGGACCACCTTCGGCCACGTCGCCTCCAACGGCGCCATCCTCGAGGCCCTCGACGGCGAGCCGAGGCTCCACATCGTCGACATCTCCAACACCTTCTGCACCCAGTGGCCCACCCTCTTGGAAGCCATCGCCACCCGCTCCGACGACACCCCCCACCTCCGCCTCACCACCGTCCTCGTCAACAAGCTAGCCGCCACCGGTGACTCCTCCTCATCATTCGCCGGCGTCCAGCGCGTCATGCGGGAGATCGGGACCCGCATGGAGCGGTTCGCCCGCCTCATGGGCGTCCCCTTCGCCTTCCACGTCCTCCACCACAATGCGGACCTCTCCGAGCTCGACATGGCCGCCCTCCACGTCCACGACGACGAGGCCCTCGCCATCAACCTCGTCAACACGCTCCACTCCGTGGGGGGCGCGCGCCGGCGCGACGCCGTGATCGCTTCCCTCAGAGGCCTCAGGCCGAGGGTCGTGACCGTGGTGGAGGAGGAGGCCGACCTCGACGTCGGGCCCGACGGGTACGCCTTCCTCCGGGGCTTCGAGGAGTGCGTTAGGTGGTTCAGGCTCTACCTCGAGACGCTGGAGGAGAGCTTCCCCAAGACGAGCAACGAGCGCCTGCTCCTCGAGCGGGCCTCGGGCCGGGCCCTGATGGACCTCCTCACTTGCCCCGAAGACTACTCCTCCGAGAGGCGGGAGGCCGCCGCCCGCTGGTGCCCGAGGCTCCACTCCGCCGCCTTCTCCCCCGCGCCCTTCAGCGACGAGGTGTGCGACGACGTCAGGGCCCTGCTCAAGAGGTACAGGGAAGGCTGGTCGTTGCTCACCGATGGCCCTGCCGGCGTCTTCTTGGCTTGGAAGGACCAGCCCGTCGTGTGGGCCAGCGCCTGGAAGCCTTGACTTGAGTACTCTTCCAGCTTATTTCATATACGCGCGCCGGGAAGAAACAAAACTATTGTTTATTTAACCTACCTCCGACTTGTTTAAATTAACTGGATTTTGTTTGCAATTCAACTACGACGAATTGAATTGAATGCATGCATTTATTTTGGGTTGATATCGTTTCTTTCATTATTCTGTACCTGCCTAAAAATCTCTTCATCATTTCACTATGATTGTTTTTGTTTAGGGTGGATCAGAGCTGGGCTTGCTGCTTTGAGTTTGCACCGGTAGAATGTGTATGTACCTATGTTGCGCAGTTAAACCACACAGCCTAAACTTAATTGCTGATTTGACTTGAACGAATTCTGTTTTTTTATTTTATTTTTTTTGACTCTGGTGATCTAAACTGCATTTTGAGAATGCGTACGTATTAGAGTTAAAAAACATATATTTTTTTTTGGTTGAGGGCACTGCCCAGAGTCGAACCGGTGACCTCTGGGTACTACCCTTGGAGGCTTAACCGTTTGGACTTGGTTGAGGGCACTGCCCATGAGAGTCGAACCGGTGACCTCTGGGTACTACCCTTGGAGGCTTAACCGTTTTGACTAAATGCCCGAAGGCAGTTGAAAAACATATACTAGGGTTGATGTATTCACAAGTATCATATATACTATGATTTGAAATCTGCTTACTATATATAAACTTGACCCTATCGAGCTCCGTAATTTAAGAACGATATATGTTTTGAGCTTACAAATTTGGTTACGTATATCATATATTTCAAAAAAACCATATGTACTTTGAGTTCTACTACTAGGAGCTAGTGGAATTGGTTTTAACGGATACACCACCATGCCACTATGTTTAGATAGTGGGTTTCATGAGAATATAAGGGAAGAGTAACGTTGAGAATTATTTTTTTAATGTTTGATTTAGTTTTACTATGTAATTGAGTATGATTTTGTAAGAAATTTGAACATAAAAGATGAGAAAATGAATCTCACTAAATTAATGGGATTTGACGGAAAACTAAACATATACACTCTTAAATAAAAAAATAAATTTTATTTTTTTTTATCAAAACCTATGTTTATCTAAACTTAAGTGGTGTACATCCTCGTGTATTGCTTTACCACCTTTTTTTTTCCCATCAGGTAATTAGTACGTTATACAATTTTATTCCAGATAAAAAAAAAGTGGGTCCGGATCCGGTAGGAATGATTATTATGGTAGGAAATAGAAATGAATCATAGCCATTGGATGAGGAGAGATCAAGTGCTCAAGAAAAAACCTGGAAAAAAACGGCACGGGCGTATTTTTCGGAAAACGGCACGGGCGTCCAGACTTTGTGCAACTCTATGGCCGATTTGTGCAACCGTATTTGTTCAACTCTATTGCTCATTTGTGCAACTCTATGGACGATTTGTGCAACTCAATGGTCAAATTTGTGCAACTCAATGGTCAAACTTGTGCAACTCAATGGTCAAATTTGTACAACTCTACGGTCAATTTGTTCATTCATATTTGTTCAATTATATTGCCAATGTGTTGAATTCTATGGTCAATTTGTTCATCAATATTTGTGCATCTCAATGGTCAAATTTGTGCAACTCAATGGTCAAATTTGTGCAACTCAATGGTCAAATTTGTACAACTCTATGGTCAATTTGTTCATTCATATTTGTTCAACTCTATTGCCAATGTGTTGAATTCTATGGTCAATTTGTTCATCAATATTTGTGCAACTCAATGGTCAAATTTGTGCAACTCAATGGTCAAATTTGTGCAACTCCATGGTCAAATTTGTACAACTCTATGGTCAATTTGTTCATTCATATTTGTTCAACTCTATTGCCAATGTGTTGAATTCTATGGTCAATTTGTTCAATTTGTTCGTCATATGATTAAGAGAATTGCTACAACTCCAAAGACCGTAGAAAACACAACAGCAATAGCAAATCAGATTTGAGAATTTACGAAGTCATGGTTGTATTTAGAAGAAGCCTTAAAATTTAGAAGAAAGAATTAGAAGAATGATTTTCAATCGGTTTACCTACAAAGAAAGAGGATGATCAGATCAAAAAAAACAAAGAAAGTGGATAAGAGAGATCTCATAAGAGCATAGCTATACCACAACCGCTTTACAATAACGAAACCCTATAAATCCATCGGATTACTTAAGAACACAATGAAGATCAACAATCAAGCACCAAATCCGTAGAAATTCACTAAGAGTAAAAAGAGGATGAACACACTTCCAATTTGGCAGTAACAGACAAGAACATAGCTAAATCAGAACCGCTTTACACTACTAGAGCAAGACACGTGAACGAAAGGACAACAAAATCAACAACGAACACCTAAAAATCCACCGGATCTTATACCAGCAAAACAAAGAGCAACGATTAACCTCCCAAATTACAATCTTATACGAAAATCCGAAAGAGCTGCCGTCCATCATCGCTCCAAAACTGAACTAGATCGTGGATTGTGCAATTACGATCGAGGATTGTGCAATTACGATCGTAGATTGTGCAATTACGATCGTGGATTGTGCAATTACGATTGTGGATTGTGCAATTACGATCGTGGATTGAATTAGATCCGGCGATGAGAAGCAGAGCGCACATGAGAGCACCGCCTCGGTTAGATCCGGCCACGAGGAGCTCGGAAATCAGAATTGAATGAACCAAACATTTAATCACCACACAAATCGTCAAATCAAGAGGCGAACAAACCCTAGAATTCACAAAACCGCCATAACAAGGATTAGCAAGACAGATCTTACAAACCAAAGCCACAAATTAGAACCAATTACATGCTAAATCAACCACAATTCAAAACTGAATAAGAAGCCGATGACAAAATCACAAACCGACACCATTCAAATTAAACCAGTAAATTGCAATTCCAATCCACAAACAGTAAAGTGACATCCAAATTCAGCGACATTAGTTAGCAATTAGAGCCGTAAAACACTACTATCTCAGAATCAGTTAACAAACAGTAGGGAGAAGAGAAACGAACAAAAGGGGAACCAGACCTCGAAATTGCGGTTTCACTCGGTCACGATCGTCCCACAACCGCAGAGATACACCAGATCGACACGCCTCCACCAGGTCTCCGGAACTGCCGGAAACGGTCGATACGCCTCCGCCAGGTCGCCGGAACTGCCTCCGCCGATCTTCATCCTCTCCGGCCGGTGAATTCGAGTTCCTCAGTCGCCTCCGCAAACGGAAACGAGATTTATGAAAAATTGAAGCGTAAAGGTGAGAGAAACTCATAGTAACATCAAATTTCCGCCATTGACAACCATCCGAAGCCAAATTTCGCCTCATCACAGCAGAATGCACAAATTCGTTGATAAACAGTGGTGAATACATAGTAACATCAAATTCTGAAAATGAAACCATAATTCCCCAATTACAGTGGTGAATACATGCAATTGATTCAAAATCCTCACTAAACTTCACAACAGAAGTTCAAATGCTCGCAAATCCGACACAGAAACCCTAATTCCGCAACATCAGTTTCAGAATGAAGGCGAAGAAGACAGAGATGAGTGACACCGTGATTTCTCCAGCGCTGATGTCAGAGAGGGAGATCCGGAGGAGTTCGTGGAAACGCAAAACGCAAAACTCCGGTTCCAGACCTGGAAGCTGCCATGGATTGAACTTGTAGAGGTCGATTTCAGCGCCGAAGAGAGGTCGGCGGACGGCGGCTTCGGGAGATTCGCCGGAAAGGTAGTGGTTGCCTCCACAGGGACCGGATCTAGGGTTTGTGGCCGTTAACGGCGAGAATTGGCTCAGCGCCGCCGCCGCCTTGCTGTCTGGAGGTGGAGGAGTGGAGGAAGAAGGTGGCGGTGGCTCGCGGCGAAGACCATGTCAGAGGAGAGGATGAGGAAGACGGAGGACGAGCGACGTCGAGGAGGAAAGTGGAGCTGCTTGTTTTATTTTTCATTATCACAGAGATCGGGAGCGTTTATTTATAAATCCATATAAACCGTACGATCTATTGTAATCCAAGGGTGGAGAAACATTCCTATTTCTCACCCTAAGAGTCATTCTTACATGACTCTTTCTCAAAAAATGTTATACCACTTTATTTTTTAAGAATCGATTATGGTGGAATCTACTTTTAATCCTCTCTAAAACCTTCTGACGACATCTTTATGGCAACTCTCCGAGCAATTGGAGATCGATCCCCCTAAATCTTTAGGAAAAAACGAGATTGTAAATAGAGAATCCTAGGTTGCATCTTCAAAACCACTACCATCTATAAGGCCAAGGGATGATGGGATAGAACTTAGATTCTACTGAGCGACCTCCTCAACCAGGTCTGAATGAGGACAACACCATTACTTTCTTAATTAAGGAGTTGCTTGCTATGATCATTAACAATTAACATCAAATGCTTAAGCAGATGAAGGCCGTTTGGATATTAGAAATGCATTTTCGAACGAATGTCGTTGATCACTCTTCGTTCCTTCCCTTTTCCCCTTTTTTTTGTGAATTTCCTTTGTTTTTTACTTCTTTGTACTTCATTCGTGTTTGTACTCTCTTGCATTTGCATATATTGTGCTCGCTTATATTGTGCTTTAAGTGTTCATTTGCTTTAGTTATGATGATACGCCTCAGGTTACTAATACGAGGCCGACAAGAGAACGTCGTCGACCAAGACGATATGAAGAATAATATTTTTTGTTTGGATTATTTATTTAAGTTGTTGGATCGTAAGTCAAACAGAGAGTCGTACTTAATAATGTTAAGGGCGTCCTTAGGTGTGGCTTCCTTAACAAAAGGTTAAGGGAATCCTTTAGTTGCAGCGAAATAAACAGACTTAACAAGTGAAATGAATAACTAAAGAACGCGGCTATTTATAGAGGAACCTCTCAAGACCAAAGCAGTCCTTGAGAGTAAACCTCTACCTCCTTTGAGGATTTTCAAATTGAATAGCTCCTTTCCTTTTTTATTAAGAGTTCTTACAGTTACACGGCGAGTGATTACACTTCTCTAGCACTTAAGTATGCGTCCCTAAGTCCACTAATAACACTCCGTTGATCCTATAACTGTAACCTAACTTATTATCTAAAGGACGTTATTCACACGTTCTTACTGTTCGTCGTAAGGACTTGTTCTCTCTTTTTGTTTTTTGTTTTACAAACTGTTTCGTGGTTTTGGGTACGCTTCTCACTTGATCAAACACCTAGTTCTTGCGTGTTCTTGAGCTGTTCTTAGTGTTCTCGAGTGACAGACAATACCCTCTGAATATTCTCTGAAGCGTCAAATCACAATAAATGCTCAGGGAGGGTATTTATAGCGACCTAAGGACTATGATTGCTTTTGTTTAGGGTGGATCAGAGCTGGGTTTGCTGCTTTGAGTTTGCACCGGTAGAATGTGTATGTGTATACAGTAAGCAGATTTTGAGAATGCGTACGTATTACTATGAAAGTGAATAAGTTAAACCATATACTAGGGTTGATGTATTCACAAAAATCATATATACTTTGAGTTAAAATCTACTTACTGTATTTAAATTTGACCCTATCGAGCTCCGTAATTTATCAACGATGTTTTGAGTTTACAAATTCGGTTACGTATATCATATATTTCAGAAAAATCATATGTACTTTGTTTGAGTTCTACTACTAGGAGCTAGTGGAGTTGTTTTAAACCGATACACCACCACTATGTTTAGATGGTGGATTTCAATGAGAATATAAGGAAAGAGTAATGGTGAGAGTCATTTTTTAATGTTTGATTTAGTTTTACTATGTAATCGAGTAAGTCTTTGTAAGATGATTTGAACATTAAGGATGGGAAATCGAATCTCACTAAATTAGTGGGATTTGACAGGAAAGTTCGGATCTGACAATGCCATACCATAATCAAAGTAAAAGTATACTCTCTTAAATAAAATAAATAAATTTTATTTATAATTTTCTATTAAAACCTATCTTTATCCAAATGTAAGAAGTGTACATCTTCGTATATTACTTTACCAACCTTTTGATTCACCATCATGTAATTAGTTATACCATTAATTTTATTCCAGATCAAAAAAAAGTTATACCACTTTATTTTTCGAAAATTGATTATGGTGCAATCTAGTTTTAGTCCTCTTTAAAACCTGGTGACAACATCTTTATTGCAACTCTCAAACCAAATGAGACATTGATCCCCCTATTGATCGGTGATGTATGACAATCTTCGGGATGAAGACAGTCACGATATGAAGTGCCCAGGGTAAGGATTCCGGATTGAACACGGTGAATTGAACTTGAAAGCAACACTTGAAGTACGAAAACTGAGGAACACTTGAATTAATCAACCAAACGATGTCTCAATAATGGAAAACTATAACCAGGAAAACAAGATTGGCGCAGGAGAGAAACCCCAGGGTTCTCTCTCTATTTCACGCTAAAAAACAAATAAAGGAGATTGTCCTCTATTTATTCTAAACCCTACAAAGCAATAAAAAAAACCTAAAATATTATCATAAGATATAAAGAATACCTTATAATAATAAATACAATCCATAAAAACCAAATTTAACAAAGATGGAAAGTGTTTATTGAAACAATAAAAGGAAAACACAAACAAAGTCGGTCACGCGGACAAGGGCTCGGATGATGGTCGGCCACGACCATGGCATGGTCGGCCACGACCAGCCTTGGGGTCGGCCACGACCCTGTGAAGGTCGACCACGACCATCCAGTTCTCCGCCTTGAACTTCTTATTCTTCATCTTCCAATGTCTACTTGACAACGGTTGATGCACTTCACGTAGCTTCTTCAAAGCCTCCTTATACTTGAATGCTCGAGACCTCTTGTAAGGTCTAGGCCTTCTTCTTGAGCTCGTCTTCCTCCATGAATCCCTTGAGTTAGACGTATTCCCTTGTGTATCAATCGGGGGCCTAGGGAAATCTCTAGGAAAAAACGAGACTATAAATAGAGAATCCTAGGCTGTTGTGGTTGCTAATTCCTGTTTTGGGTGGAAAATTAAGCTTGTTCAAACACCCTGGTTTGAGGTTACGATCGAGAGCTCTTTGAATGTGAAGGACAATTGAATGAAACAGAAAAGATAAGATCAAAGATTCGTCTAATTGGCTTTATTGATTGCTAATCAAATTTAGATTACAGTTGTGAGTATCTTGGATACAATATATCTTTTTGCTACAGAATAATCTATCTTATATCCAATGATCGGCGTCGTTGCGGATAGACCGTGGGTGAGCTACTGGATCCCGAGATCCTCGGTCGGCTTCCAACGGCTCGCTATCGGCCACTTCCCCACTCCCAGGCCTTTCGGAGAATAGCTACAACCGCCTCCCGCCCTAGGCGGACCGCTAATCAATGGGCCGCTCGATTACGTTGGGCTTCCTACGTCATGGGCCTGGGTCATGAGAAAACGAGGCCCAACAATACCCCTGAGAAGGGTATCCGGTTGGCGGCAAATTCAAAAAATTTCGTATCCGCGGCCGGAAGCCTTCTCACCGCTAGACGGCAGACACGTGTCGATGGGACGGTTGCCTGTGGAAACTGCTTCGTAAACCGGCGCTATCAAATCCCTTAATTGCAGAAGTTTCCCCCTTTCATCATCACTTCGCTCTCTCTTTCCAATTTCTCCACGGAAACCCTCTCTTTCTCCCAAGCGATTTCCTTTCTTCGAAAACCTTTCATCTCCCCCGATGGCTAGCCCTAATGGCTTCGTCTCGTCCAACTCTCTCACTGCTCAAGACCAGTATGCTTGTTCCATGACACAAGAGGAGGTGGACGCCTTGGTGGCGGAAAGCGGCTTCCCTCCAGGAACCCAGGCGCTCAAACCCGACATCGAACTCCTTGACTGGGTGAAGCAGGATTGGATCTACTTTCTTGAGTTTCCGTTCACCATCGGCTTGAAGTTCCCCTTCCCCCGCCTGGTACAACTCTTTCTTGGCAATTTGAGGATTTCTTCGTCACAGATCATGCCCTCGGCGTGGAAGATCTTGACCACCATCCACGAGATGTGCTCCGCCCTGGACATCTCGTTCAGCATGAAAGATCTCGCCCATGCTTACGAGATCCGCACTCAGAGGCCGGGCCGCGTCACCCTTCAAGCCCACAATGCCAAGAATCCGCTTGTGTGGAAGCCGAAGGTGGACGCTTCGGGCTGGGCATCAAGGTTCTTCTTTGTCAACCGGAAGTCGATGGGGGCCATGGGCGAGCAACTCAAGCCGATTCTTCTTGACCGCTGGAACGTGAATCGTAAGTATCCGCTCACCCATCTTCTGTTACCCTTTTAGGGTTTCGTGTTCTCGATCGCTGACTCTTTCTTTGAACAGTCCCTGCAGACAGGAACTTCGCCCCCACCATTTCTGAAGCTTGTGCCGCTCTCATGAACATCCCCCTGGAAGATCGCGTCCTCAACAATTTCCCTGACAAGAACACCCTGGCCGCTCGTCTGGCCGCGTCGGAATCCGAATCGTAGGACGACGTTCAAGTTGTCGCGACCCCTACCCCTGCTCCCGCTCCTGCCCTTCCGGCGCCTGGTAGGAGATTTCGTGCCCTAATTTTCGCTTTCTTTCTTTTCCTCGTACCCCTTTTCGCCCCTTTCGACCATAACCCCTCTGCTGACCTAATCGCAGTCTCCGGCCTCCGGAGGCTCAGCGGCAACCGTCTTCCATCACCGGAGGAGGCGGTTCGCCGCCGTACGCGGGCCTCGGCGCAGAAACTGCCGATGCCTCCCTCTCCCAACGTCGAGACTCCACGGGCGACGCCGCTCAAGCGAACTGCGGAAGTCCCGCTGTCTGTCTTGAAAGCCGGAGAGGAGGCTCAAAAAGAGGCCTGGGCGATGTTGAGGGGCGTGGTCACTACGGGGGTTAGGAAACGATTCTTGACGGGGAGTCTTGACGACGCGGTGAACGAAGGGGTTCTGTCGGCTCTTAAGGTAAACTCCCAACTTGCTCGTTTTGATCTTATTAACCCTCGGCTATTTCTCACTTCCTACGTCCGTTCCCAGATGGCTCAGGGGATGGTGGCTGTGCTTGAAAAGATTAAGGAGGAGAGAGAGTTTGTGTCCCGGCGAGAGGGTCAACTCAGCGCGGCGGTAGATGAGTCCAAGGCGATAGTGGAGAAGATGGAGAAGCTTTCGGCGGAGCAGGGTCGTCGTCTGGCGGAGGCGAGGGCGCGGTGGCCACGCTAGAGGCAGAGATCAAGGCGTTCGGGGAAGAATCGTGGGGTATCGCGGCCTATTATTCTCTGAAAGCTCGGGTGGAGGTGCTGGAGAAGCTGCCGGCGGAGTCCCGGGGCGTCTGGAGCCTGGAGGCGGAGGCCGGGAGGCTGGCGACCAACTTTCCAGCCGGCCAGCCGTTTCCTGGCGCGAGATTCTTTAACGAGGGCCCCCAAGAGTCGGACACCGAAGACGACGCTCTGGTGCCCATGGAGATCACCTCCGCCACCCCCTCCAACACTTCTGCTGTCGCGATCATTACCGCTACGACTCCTGCTACCGCCACCAATGCTACTGCTGCTCCCTCTGCTACTCCAGTGACCATGGCTTCCATCCCTGCCGTCGGTGAATCCTCCCATGCTCCAGAGACACCGATTGACCAAGAGCCTGGTGAGTCTTCCGCTTGATCCTTCAATGACAAGTTTCTTCCGCCCTGCGTGGCGTTTGTTGATGGGGTATAGTCCGGGTCGGATGATATCTAAATTTAAATTTATAAACCGAACCCCAATTGTAGTATAAGGGTAGGGTGTCGAACACACGGGAGTTCGTGCGTTGAGTGTACCAAGAAGACTAAAAAGAGGTAAAAGAAAGGCAAAAACAAGGAAAATCAAAGGGAACAACCCGGACCGACTATGGTCACTTCGGTCCGAGGTTGGATCGATGCGAGTTGGCCGGGACCGTCACAGGGGAAGTCGGGCCCGAGGTACTGGGGAACTCGGTCTTTCCCAAATAGTAGATCGGTCTTGGGTTTTTGGGTTCCTTCCCTAACTAGACTTGGGTGATTCCACCCTATTTCAGCCAATAAGTGTTGATCCTTATGAGATCGAGGTTGTTTGCCTTCGACCCCTCCACTCTACACTTCGACCTTAGGGAGTTTTCACTCTCCTTCGATGCTAGGTCTAGTGATGGGTTCGAGATTGCTTTCGCTTAATTACTCTTACCAAACACAAGCCCTAGATCCCTTGTTCTCACAAGAGAATTGAAGCTCAATGTAGAGAGGATTCATAGATCAAGCACTCAAGGCTATGGAATTGGGGGTTCACACCCAATCCTAGCTAGGGGATTCCCCCATAGCCCAAGACTATGAAATCTACTCAATCAAGTAAGAGTAAAAAGCAATCAAATGGGAAATCAAGCAAATCTCCATCATCAAACTCAAATCAAAGCCAATTCTCATTCAATTCAAAAGTGTTCACAATATCCAAGTCTCAAATCCACTAAACAAAAGCAAAACAAGTTCAAACTCACCAATCCTCTCCTAGAACTCCACCGATTTCCTCTTCTCTCTTCCTCTCCCTTTCTCCTCCTTTCTCTCCAAGTCTTCCTTTGAGCCCTTTGAGAGTGATTAGATGTGAATGTGTGTTAAGCTCCTCTAAGCTCCCTCTAATTATCCTCCTCTCTTGATTGGGGACGAAGGAATTCCAAATTAGAAGAAGAGCAAAAGCGGTAGATCACAATAATGTGCCTTGGAGCCCAATCCTCTTTTTAGCCGACTCGGACCGACACGCTTAGACCTCGGGCCCGATGTTGCCAACGTCGATCCTAGCCTCAAATGCTCGAACTCGGGCCCGACGTGCTGGGGACCTCGATCCATGGCCTCGATCCTCTTCTTCCCTTGGTTTTCCTTGAGCTCCTCCTCGTTCTTTGCATGGCTCTTCCGCTCCTTTGCTCCTTAGCTTGGCTCCTCCTTAGAAACTCCTTCAAAACGTCCTCAAATGCGCCATTTTACCTACAAAACACAACAACTTCGCATAGTCTCCGAATCTCATAGAAAATCGGGAACTAAGCTAAAAAGGGACAAAACTAACAAAGAAAGGAACAAAAGACACTTATTTACAAGGGAAATTAACCACTAAAACACCACCAAAATAAGAGACATCAGAATACCGCATACTTAAACTTGCTTGTCCTCAAGCAATAACAATGTAAGGAAGACCGAAGCACAATCTTCAAGTAAAGCCTCATATGAAAAACTCAATCAAGAACAAGGGATAGACATACAAGCAAGATTACATCATCACACATGATCAAGTGTTCAAGGAATAAAGTCAATGCAACCAAGCCTCACTTTAAGGACATAGAAATGTGTATCACTCATCATGTGTTTAGGTTTAACAATGAACACTCAAACTCAACAAACATGCAAGTAAAGGCTTTACCATTGAAGCTAATATCACCAATTCCTCCACCTAGAGATGCCTATTACAATGCACACAAAGAATATGAACTTGGCTCAATGGAGGTCCTCAAAGAGGTTCCATTCGGCCGGGTTGTAATGGGGCTTTTGGTGTTTGTCAAGGTGGGAATCATTTTGGTCTTGTGGTGCTTACAATGGGGATTGAACTTTCTAGTCTCTCACCAAACTCACCAAATCATTCCACTTTCAACTTCACTCTCATCCAAAAGACTTTGATTTTCTCCTTTTTTCAACTTTCAACCCACTCTTTCACTTAACATTCTACTTCATCTTTGCACTAAACTTTTTCGTTGGATTTCTCACACTTTTTTTCCACTAGGATCGACTTGCACTACAACTCGGGCCCGATGTGCACTTTAACTCGGTCGGTACCCATTTCTTTTCACTTAAGTACTTTGCTTTCAATCACTACTTTTGTCCAACTTTTTCATCTTTCTTTTTCACTTTTGCACAACAAAGATGCACTACCCACTTGATTTATAACTCCATTTCTTGCCCTTCACCAAAGAGAATCTCAACTCTCCAAATACATTTCCAAACCTCTCACTAAAGTCCAATGCCATAAGGGTCAAGTCATATAGGCTAGGAATCATATTTTTGAGGAATTTCAAACAAAGGCTAGGCTAAAACGGGGCTACAAACAACGGTTTCTCTTCAAGGTAGGATATGGAAGATTTTTTGACTAAATGAAATAAAGTTCAAATCAATGCGACAAAGCATAGAACAAATCTCATATTGGCCTTGGAAAATAGATAAACACCTCAATAGCAAGTTTTACTAAGCATGCATGAGCTAATCACACAAGAAAATGAGGGATATGCAATATGAACAAACATCCCTAAAATGGCCAAAAATAATCTCACAAGGTTCATTCTAGCTTAGTTGCATCAAAACTTGTCTAAGAACTCCTGTGCTCAATAAAAACATGCAAGATATCAAATCACATAAAAAACAACATCCATTTAGAGGCTAAACTATCCAAAAATATGCAAAGGACTTTACATGCTCACATCATCATTAGCCTTCTTTAGACATCTAAGATGGGAATTCCTAGTCCAAAACAAAATCTTTTTGACTTTTTCACACAATTTTTCGAATTTTTATGGTTTTTTCAAAAAAAAAATTCTCAAACAAAACAAACTCATCCATTCATGCCATCAAATTCAATCATCATCTATGCATCACATCATGCCACTATCCCAAAAGAAAACATCCCTTAACAAAACAAAAACAAACAACCTACACATGAAACTATGAGCTACTAACCCACCCCATACTTAAAATTTTGATGTCCTCATCAAAAGAAATGAAAACTCAAAAGTAAAAGAGAAGAGTCAAGAGAGCTCACAATTCCTTATTCTTGAATGGCATGTTGAGGCTTAGTTTGCTAGGAGGAGAGCCCATGAGGCTCTTACTTCTTCACTTGGGTCAAGCTTATCATAGGAATTCTTTACTCGATGACCATTCACTCGAAAGGTCCGCCCATCCTCACTAATCAAATCTACCGCTCCTTGAGAATGGATTTGATGTACCACAAACGGTCCACTCCACCTTGTTCGAAGCTTTCCGGGGAAGAATCTAAGCCTTGCATTGAAAAGGAGGACCTTGTCAGCCACTTGATAGGTTTTTGGAAGCAATTTCCTATCATGCCACCTCTTGGTCTTCTCCTTATACAACTTGGCATTCTCATAAGTTTTTAACCTCAACTCCCCTAACTCGTGGAGATCCAAGAACCTCTTTTCTCCGGCCAAGTTTACATCCCAATTCATTTCTTTGAGAGCCCACTTAGATTTGTGCTCCAACTCTACCGGAAGATGACACGCCTTGCCATACACTAGGTTGAAAGGTGTAGTCCCCAAAGGTGTCTTGTAAGCGGTTCTATAAGCCCAAAGTGCATCATCAAGCTTGGATGCCCAATCCTTTCTCGACTTAGACACCGTCTTCTCCAAAATAGCCTTGATTTAACGATTGGAAACCTCAACTAGCCCACTTGTTTGAGGGTGATAAGGAGTAGCAACTCGGTGAGACACCCCATACTTAATCAACACATTCTCAAAGCATTTTTCAATGAAGTGAGGGCCACCATCACTAATGAGAACTCTAGGCACGCCAAATCTAGCAAAGATGTTGCTTTTCAAGAACTTCATCACCACCCTTGCATCATTGGTCCTTGTTGGAATGGCTTCCACCCACTTAGAGACATAATCCACGGCCACCAAAATGTATTTGTGCGGGCCCGACATGGGGAATGGTCCCATGAAGTCGATCCCCCATACATCGAAGAGCTCTACCTCAAGCATTCCGGTTTGCGGAGTCTCATTTCTCCTTGACAAGTTCCCCTCTCTTTGGCACTCTTGACATCTCTTCACGTACTCGTGCACATCCTTAAACATGGTTGGCCAATAGAAACCACAATGTAGAATCTTTGCCGTGGTTTTCGAACTCTTGGCCTGACCTCCGGTTGGCAAAGAATGACAATGGCGGATGACACTCTCAATCTCCTCACTTGGAATGCACCGTCTATAGATTCTATCGCTCCCTTCCTTGTATAGGTATGGATCATCCCAATAATATTGCCTAGCATCATGTAAGAATTTCTTCCTAGCCGAGTAAGACAAATTTGGTGGGATCACTCCCCCTACAACAAAGTTAGCAAAATCCGCAAACCAAGGGGTAACCCCTCGTTTCACGGTCTCAATAGATAGAAGACAAGTGGGAGGTGAAGATTTAATCAATTGAAAACGGGATGATGTTGGGACGCTATCAAGAACGCTTGCGTACTTGTTAGTGTACCACACAACCGTCCCTTAGTTTTGATATGACAAACTCACTTTGATTCTAATAAAGTTGTCCAAGTGTTCAGGAACGCCAGTGACCAAAAGGACAACAAGTGTGTATGGGCGTCCCACAAGCTTAGGTACACTAGAGGTTTGCGTGGTACGACAGGTTTGCGTCCTTTCTTTTGTCTCATGGGTACACTAGAGGTTCAATTGATAAAACTTTGTTCATAAAGAAAGTTCACAAGGACATTTTAATTGCCCAAGTCTATGTTGATGATATAGTCTTTGGTAGTACTAACATGAAACTTGTAGATGAGTTCAAGTCCTTAATGAGTAGTGAGTTTGAGGTGTCCCTAATTGGAGAACTCAATTTCCTCTTGGGACTTCAAATCAATCAACTCAAGGAAGGGACGCGCATTCACCAACAAAAATATGTCCGTGAAATGCTTGAGAAGTACGGGATGAACACGTCCAAACCTGTTGCAACCCCTTGTTCTCCAAACTCGCGTCTTTACGCAGATGAACAGGGAAAGGACGTTGATCAAAAGCTTTACAGAGGGATGATTGGCTCTTTACTCTACTTGACCGCAAGCCGTCCCGACATTATGTTTGCCGTTTGCTTGTGTGCACGCTTCCAGGCGAATCCAAAGGAGTCCCACATGCAAGAATTCAAGAGGATCTTTCGCTACCTCAAAGGACGCGATGATCTTTGCCTTTGGTACCCCAGGAAGACGTCCTTCAAGCTAGTTGGCTACTCGGACGCTGATTATGCTGGTCATGTGATTGATAGAAAGCACTTCAGGAATGGCACAGTTCCTTGGTTTATGCCTAGTCTCTTGGGGATTCAAGAAACAGAACTCTGTGGCGCTTTCAACCGCTGAAGTCGAGTACGTTGCTGCTGCCTCGTGCTGTTCACAAGTTATCTGGATCAAATATCAACTAGAGGACTACGGTATCAATCTTGAAACTATACCCATTCATTGTGATAACACAAGTGCTATTGAAATTTCAAAGAATCCTGTTTTTCATTCACGCACAAAGCATATTCATATAAGGCATCATTTCTTGCGTGATAATGTTGAACTAGGACTCATTAGTATGGAGCATGTAAGGACTGAAGACCAAATAGCTGATATTTTCACTAAGGCGCTTGATAGACGTCCCTTTGAGCATCTAAGGTTGCTTTTTGGGATGATAACTTTTAAGTAGCAAGTCCCGTTCTACTATTCCCTCAATAATTGGCTATGTTTTGTAGATTCTAAGTGTTTAAGGACTGTTATGCATTAAATTCATATTTGCAAGGACGCTAGTCTAAAACTTCATGTGTTTGCTACTTTGGAACGCCATTCAAATTTTCTCTAATTTGTCTTGAAAAGAGTATCCCTGATCACCCAACCCTCATTATAAGCCGAAATGATGGGAACTCTAAGCTTACCCTAGCCGAGAACTCCGCAAAAGCGTCCTATGAGCTTCATATTTTCTTTTACGGGACGTACTTGCGTTGTTCTCAACTGGTTCGAAAGGTGATCACAAGAACGGTAAGTTGGTTGTTGGTTTGCTTGAAAAGGTTAAATTTTGCTAAGTTTGAGAGAACGCTCAGTGTTTGTTGGAGAGGACGCCGGTTCAGTATTTGAGGAGAAGTTGAAGAGTCAGAATTTTGAACTTTTGAAAGTGTGAACAGTGACCGTTGCTTGTGCTCAAATCTTAAGGGGGAAGTTTTGCCACGTGTTGCACAGTAAAACAGTGTTAATTACCATTTGTGCCACCGCTTCCTGTATATAAGGCCAGAACAGTCGCAATCAAATTTATTACGCTCAACCACTTTCTCGCTCTCAAATCTGCTCTGCCTTCTCTCTAGAACTCCGGTGACTTTCTCTCACTAAACTTCATCTGAAAATATGTCTCAAAGATAATTGAACGTGGCCGGATCTTCTACCGGCGGGAAGCGAAGAAAGCTAGTGAAGTCCCATTACATAGAGAAGCCCAAACCTATCGTTCTCAATGAGTCTCTACTGGACTTCATCAACAAGAAGCCCAGAACGCTGTACAATCTAATCAGGGAACGCATAGAACTGCCTGAAGTTAAGTCCGATGCAAAGAGAACAAAGAACTACAAGAAGTTCCCTGAGCGGTTCGTCGTCCCCAGTCTCCACCACACAGACTTCAAAGGTCTACCTGGACGAATGGACAATGTGCTCTTCTTCTCTCAGTTCGGAGGTGAGAATCTTGACCCTCTTCTTGACCTTATACCAGACTTGCATAATGCAGTCTTGCCCGAGTTTCCTATGTATCCAAGGAACTCATTAGCCTTTCAAATGACCAAGAACCGTGTGCCCAGTCCCTCTCCTCCTCCTCCTGCCGTCCCCACAATAACCACCAAAAAATTGCTCAAGCGTCCTGCCCCTTCCTCTCCCCTCTCAAAATCTTCCCAACCCTTCTCCACTTCCAAACCAATGGAGATTGTGGATAAGTTCCCTTCCCATTTAAAGGAGGGACGCTCAAAGAAAGTCCACGACCCAAGGCCCCACAAAAAGGCCAAGACATCCAGCGTCCCATCCTCTAAACCCTCCACAAAAAGGCCTAGCATCACAAAAAGGCCTTCCAACCTCTCTAAGGAATCCACTCCTCCCCCTCAACAAATCTCAATCGTCCAACTCCCTACTCCTCCTCCGTCCCCTCAACCCTCAAGGCAAAATGCCCTAATCCCGTTCCCTCCCAACACCCACTCTCCCTTAAACTTGGCCAACTTCCCTTCTACCCCGGCCCACATTTCCCCACCAAAGGACCCCGAGACCCCAAAGTCCCGCCGTCCATCCTCCGAAAGTGGCCCGGAGGAGACAGAGCGCATGCTTGAGCACACTTTTCGCCGAAGGAAGGCTGGTGAAAAGCCCAGGGTTTTGCTCGCCAAGGACGTTCCTGCGCAAATTGAGCACGTTCCCTCCTCCTCTAGCTCATCTGAGAGCCAAAGAGGTACGCCCGCTCAGGTCTCCCCTTTCATAGATGTTGTTGGGGATTCAAATGATGAAGCGGAAGGAGAGGTGAACGCTCCTACTGCACAGATTGAGGACGCTGGTGAGCACCAGGTCGCTCCAGAGAACGCCGAGCCAACTCTTTCTGAAGAGCTCGCGCGTGATGCTTAGGAAGTCCCTCCCTATGACCAGTCCCTCCCAATCCTAAACCCTTCCCAAGCTCCACAAGAAAACCCTCCCTCAATCCAAACAGAATCCCATCAAGTCCCCGCGGACGCTGAGCCAGCAACAGAAAATCAGACAGAGGCTCAGGACGCTGAGGGCACGTCCCAAGGTCAGACCTCAGGTGCCGATCAAGCCACAGCTGGTGGCGATGCAGAACAAGAACAAGGCACAGAGGACGCTCCTTCAAAGGACGCTTCTGACAGTGACTCGGAGAAAGCTGAGGACGAGTCAGATGATGATGAGGACTCTGAGTCCCCCAAAGGCAAGCGTAAAAGGAAAAATGCTGATGTGCCCGTCAAAGTCCTAAGCCCGCTCATTTACTCTGAAGAGTGGCTAGCCTCCTTCGACGATGAATCAGTTAAGGAGTTCCTCGAGCTTCTGAAATTCCAAGGATGGCAGAACGTTGGACCAGCGCCGACCACTGTTGACAAAGAACAGGTGAAGGCGTTCTACAGGGATTTGCGCTACAAAGCAAAAGATGGCTCCCTCCACTTCAAAGTTGAAGGTGAGAAAGCTTCAGTAACAGAACGCCAAATCCGATCCTTCATGGGTCTAGGTTCACGCAAGCCACCGTCCGACGCTCTGAGCTCACTCCCTGAAGGCGGCTTTGAAACGACAGATTAAGAACTGCCTCTGGTTGAGCACATATTTCAGGTCAAAAGGCCAATAGGACTTGACAGGGTAGCTCACGTTCTGAGCAAGGTTGGCGCCATCGTTCATTATTTCATTTGTCGCGCCATTCTTCCAAGGCAGGAGAAGCGTTCAATTGTGCAAGCACATGATATTATCCTCATTGACGCTATCCTAGAACGCCGCCCAATCAACTTAGCCAGAATTGCTATGCAACACATGGCCAAGTGTGGAAGGAAGAGGCATGCCTTGCCATACCCTGGAGTAGTGAAGGCAATCTTGCAGTCCCAGGACGCTTATGATGAGAGCGCTCCCTCTGAAGAACTTGGCTTAAAATGGAATGCTAAGAAGGGACTTGTCGAGATAAGGAACAATGAAGAGCTGCCGTCCGTGATCAAACAGTTAGAAGTTGAGGCTGAGGAAGCCAGACTGAAAGCTGAGAAAGAACGCTTAGCTGCTGAGGCTGAGGCCGCAAGGATTAATCCTACGTCTCAAGAGTTCCCTCAGGACCAAGAGCCCGCAGTAGATCTTGCCACCCTTGATCAAATGCTCTTGGGGACTCCTTCTTCTCCAGCTCTTCCAACGGACGCTCCTTCTTCGAGTACTGGTCATTTGCCCCGTTCTGCCCCTGCAAACATCGCTCAGCATCCTCCAACAGAACTCATGGGTGCAATTATGGACAATCAGTGTCTCATCTTCTCTGCTCTAAAGGACTTGTCCTCTGCGTTCTCCAAGGCTGCTGAACTTCAAGAACAACTGCTCAAGTTTTATCAAGACCAGCGCCGTTCTTAGTGATTGCCACCACCTCTTTAATCCCCTATTTTGTTGCTTTTGCTTCTTTTGAACTTCAAACATTATGATCTTGGTTTGTAATAACCGTACTCTAATTTTGTTTGAATGGCAATTCCACTGTTTGCTTGCATGTGTTTGTTTAAGCGTTCCACTGCTTTTAGTTATGTGTTTGTGCTAACGTTCTTATCACTTGTTATCCTTTTCGATGATGCTAAAAGGGGGAAGTGTAGTTTTGCAGAGATGCGCTACAAAATAGTTATCTAGAATAAGCAAGTGTTAAGGGGGAACTACTAAGTGAAAAGTCTAAGGAACGCTCATGCTAAAATAAAAGAGAACGCTTAGAAAGTTTTCTACGACGTGACTCTTTTCTTAAAATCCAAAAGCTAAAGAATCAAAGATTGAAAACTTGAAATTTCTCTAAGTGTTAGAGGACGCTCCTAAGTTTTCATGCATACTATGTTCCAATGTCAAAACTATTTTGCTAAAGAGTTTGTCATCATCAAAAAGGGGGAAATTGTTGGGACGCTATCAAGAACGCTTGCGTACTTGTTAGTGTACCACACAACCGTCCCTTAGTTTTGATATGACAAACTCACTTTGATTCTAATAAAGTTGTCCAAGTGTTCAGGAACGCCAGTGACCAAAAGGACAACAAGTGTGTATGGGCGTCCCACAAGCTTAGGTGTTGGGACGATATTAAGGACGTCAGTCGTTAATATCTAAACCAATAATAATCGTCCCTTGTTTTGATAATGACAAACTCAAATGTATTTGATAAGTTGTCCAAGTTTTGATCTCAGGTAAGTCCAGTGGACGCACATGAGCGAAAAGGACAACAAGTGAACAGCAGTCCCTATGCTGTAGGGACGCATGTTACCAGAACTTCCAAAGCTAAACGTAATTGGCGGAGTCCCTGCGCAAGATAGGACGGAGTCCTCATCAAGAAAGGTCCCCGCACCAAAATACGGACGAAGTTCAAATTCAAATCAAGGCCGCCCCAACATGATTACATCATCGTCCGGCCTTAGTCCTCAAAAGGAAGCTTCCTTTGTCTGGGCACGTGTAGACAATGCCAAAGACGTCGCTTTCCCAGCGATGGTCCCCTACCCACGCGGAGGCTTCCCAAGCGTCAACAGAGTTGACTTCCTCAAGACGCTCATCCCACCGTTGATCAAAGATCGAGGATCCTGCCAAGTCTCAGAGGACGCTAGAGGACAAGAATCACTTCCGCTATAAATACTCTCCAAGGAGTATGCATAGCGGGATGTGGGTGCAAGAGTGGACTTTGAAGACTTTCTCTCAAGCTCTCCCGAAGCATTCAAGAACACGAACGAAGATCAAGAAGATCAAGTGAGCTTGAAGCAAGAGAAAGAAAGTCCAACCACATCAAATCCAAAACAAACCACAAATCAATTAGAGTTGTAGTTTGTCTCTCACAACGAACCGTGAGAGACGTGAGTGATAGCTTCCTTATAGCTAAGAGTGTTAGGTTACTTGTTAGGTTGAAAGGAGTGTTACTAGTGAGGCTAAGGACGGACGCTTAGCTCAGAGAAGTGTAACGACTCGCCTAAGTTGTAAGGACTCGCTCTTAACAAGATAAGGGACGGCTATTGAAAATCCTCCAACGGAGGTAGAGGTTTACCCATAAGACTAGTTGGTCTTAGTGGGGTTCCTCTATAAATACTCGTGTCCACTTATCTTGTATTCTGTTAAGTCTATTTTCCGCTGCACTAAAGGACGCCCTTAACCCAGTTAAGGACGCCCTCATTAACTGACTTACGATCCAACAATTGGTATCAGAGCAGGCGCTCTAGATTTTTGTTGAGTTGCAGGTACAAGATGGACATTGAACCTATTGGAATCTCTTTTGTAAAGCCTCCTCGTCTGACGGACGGCAACTTCAACCGCTGGAAGATCCGCTTCGAGAACTTTTGCAGAAGTCAGAATTATCAATGCTGGAGAGTGATCATGAAGGGTGACCTTACCATCCCTGATGACAAGAGAGACAAAGAGGACGAGTGGGGTCCTGACGAATTCAAGCTTTTGGAAACAAACGCTAAGGCTATATGCTTCCTTCAAGCGTCCCTCTGCGAAAGGGACGCCACCCGAGTTAGCAATTTGGCAACAGCCAAACTACAATGGGAAGCTCTTGAGAAGTACCATGTGGGTACGGCAGAGATGAAGGAAGACGTCAAGCTTGAAATCAAACGAGAGTTCTATGCCTTCAGAATGCTTCCTAACGAATCTGTCAAGGACTACTCATACCGCTTTGAAGCTCTTGTGACCAAGATGCGAAATTTAGGCATCCCAAAAGCTGAAGTCTCAATGAGAAACAGAGTCGGAGTAGTCATTGATGGGCTTACAGGAAAATGGAATTTTGATAGGACTACGTTCAAGGAGAACACAGCCAACAAAACCCTGGATATGGAAGAGATCTATGGGAAGCTGAGAGGCTATGAAGCGAGAAGGGAAGCTGATATGGCTGAATTGGCTAGAAACCCCCAGACAGATCTTGCTTTGATGACGTCAACTCCAGAGTACGCTGAGTATCTGCGCCACCAAAGAGATATTGCCCTAATGGTGGAAGCAAATAAAAATGAGAATCGTGAAAGGATGCGTGCTCAAGCTTTGAAAGAAAAGGAAAGCAAGACTAAGGAACAGCTGGAAGAAGAGGAAGAGATTGCCCTTCTACACAAAGTTGCTCGCTTATGGGGTAAAAAGGCCAGAGATTCCAAGAAACACAAGATGCCTTACAAAAAGGAGAGTCCCAAGTATACAGAGGCAGAGATGAAGGAACTTACTTGCTACAAATGTAACAAGAAAGGACACTTTGCTAAAAGGTGTACTACGGGACTAAACTCAAAAGAAATGAAGATGAAAGCTCTCTTGGGAGCGTGCGAAGCCGCATGGGATAATGTGAGTTCTGATGATGAAGAACCAGAAGGACCAGTGACGTACATAGCCGTAGAGGACGCCTCAGATGATGAGCAAGTGGCGTACATGGCTGTGGAGGACGCCCCAGTCCTTGAAGAGGACGCTTCTGAAAAGGAACAAGAGGTAACTCGTGAATCCATGATGAACTCCTTAGAGAATTGTTCCAAAACCAAACTTATTAAGCTCATTAAAAGAATCATGGAAGAAAGCGTTGTTATGCAACAAAGAATGGATGACCTTGAACTTGAAAGTGAAAATAGGCTAGTTGAATGTGAGAACTGTGCTACAGTTTCGTTACAACTAGAGTCCTCGCATGTCGAAGTTAAATCCCTGAAAACTGAAGTGATGTGCCTTAAGCTAGAGAACGCTAAGCTTAGGGAACAGGTGAAAGTGTTAGGGAAGAGCCCGGTAACTGAGGTAGTTCAACCAATGGTGTTTGTCCCAGCCAAAAGAGGACTAGGATACGAGTCTGACACTAGGAACTCTCTCCCTAGTGACTTTGAGGCTAGCAAAACCTCAGAACTTGAATTAGAAAGGGAAAAGACCAAGAACCTTCTTGAAAGAATTCGAGTCCTAGAGAGTGGAGAGAAAGGTCAAAGGGACTATTACACTAACTCCACTAGTCATAGGATCTATAAGAAGATTGTTAAGGGGGAAGGTTCAAAAGTTTGTGACCCTCAAAAGATGAAAAAGAACAAAATCCAACGTCCCAACAAGAAGTACTACCTTGGTACTTACTATAGGACGTGTTGGTACTGTGGAAAAGGAGATCACTTCAAATATGATTGCCTGAAACTGAAGAACGACATTGAAAGTGGCAAAGCTGCTAGGAATAACATTGAAAATGATAAGTCCGTCCCTAAGGCTAACCCTAGACGTCCTAGACGATCTAAGAGTTCTTTCAGAAAGCATGCTATTTCAAATGATGTGAATATAAGTGACTACATGCCAGAACCAGAGTTCTATTTCTGTAACGAACCAGGTAAGGAACACCTTGCCTGGGTCGCCATACACTAACCTTGTTTTGGCAGGTGGAAGTGAGGGGACGCCCATGGATCATTGATAGTGGCGCCTCAAACCATATGACAGGAAGCCAGATCCATCTCACTTCTATCCAAAGTAGCGCCACGGGAGGAACTGTCTCGTTTGGCAACAAGGGCAAAGGAAAGATCAAAGGGACGGGAACTGCTATTCTCAATCCGTCTATCAAAGCGACAAATGTTAGCCTTGTTGAAGGACTTGGCTTCAACCTCCTAAGCGTCTCTCAAATGTGTGATCAAGGTGAAAACTTAGTCACATTTGACTCAAAGGAGTGCCTCATCATCAACAAGAAATCCAACAAAGTCGTCCTCAAAGGAGTCCGAAAGAACAATGTCTACATCTTCAATCAGGAGTTCAAGCCAAAATCTGAATTGTGCTTATCTGTGTCAAAGGAGGACGCTGACCTCTGGCATCGCCGACTTGGCCATGCTGGACCAAGCACAATCCTCAAGCTTCATCAAAGAAATCTTGTGAAAGGTCTTCCCCAAATTGATCCTGAGAAAATTGAACAGTGTGAAGCATGTATCAAAGGGAAGTAGACAAGAACGTCCTTTAAGTCAAAGAACGATGTCAGCACAAAGAAACCTTTGGAACTTCTCCATATGGATCTTTGTGGACCAATGAAGGCGTTAAGCTATGGTGGAAAGAGGTATATCTATGTCCTTGTAGATGACTTTTCTCGATTCACCTAGGTTCTTTTCTTAGCTTCAAAAACAGATTGCTTCAACGCATTCAAAGTCTTCATCAAACAAGTGGAAGTTGCGCTTGAGACGCCTCTCAAATCCATAAGATCAGACCATGGGACGGAGTTTCAAAACTCAGAGTTCGTGGCCTACTGTGATCAACATGGAGTCTCTCACAACTTCTCAGCTCCAAGGACTCCTCAACAAAATGGAGTGGTGGAAAGAAAGAATAGGACGCTGGAGGATATGGCAAGGACTATGCTCTTAGCCAATAGCGTCCCCAAGTACTTCTGGGCTGAAGCTATTGCTACAGCGTGCTACATTATCAATCGAGCCATGATCCGTCCTTTGCTGAAGAAGACGTCCTATGAGTTGCTGAATGGAAGAAAGCCTCGCATCGACTATCTCAGAGTCTTTGGATGCAAGTGCTTTGTTCACAACAATGATAAAGAAAGACTTGGAAAGTTTGACGCAAGAAGTGACGAAGCCATATTCCTTGGATACTCCCTCACCAGTAAAGCGTATAGAGTTTTCAATAAACGAACTCTAAAGCTTGAGGAGAGCATTCATGTTGTGTTCAAAGAAAGTTCTTCTCACAAAGATAAATCAAGTAAGAAAGAACGCTCATCTCCTCTGCAGCAGGATGACTCCGATGATGAAGTTGATTTCGGGTCCTCTGGAAAATATTATGTTCCTAAGGACGCTACTCAAAATCCTGAAGAAGTCTCAGTAGAAGTTCCCAGTGTTGTTCAGGAAGTTCCATCTCAAAGTGAATCTCCAGCTCAACATGAGGTCGTTGAATCAAGCCTACAAGGAGAACAGTGTCAAGAAGAGGACGCTCAACTTGAGGGGGAACTCTATGAAACTCTCAATGAAGACGACGGGTTTGACTCAGATGAATCTGATTGGACGGACCCTAGATGTACTCCCGTAAGGGACGATACTCATAAGGGATCCCATCTTTCGAGACTTCATTCAACGGATCAAATCATCTCAGATATGTCCAAAGGAGTTCAAACAAGATCAGCCGTGAATCAGTCCCTTAATGCTAACATAGCGTTTTGTGCCTTCAACGCCTTTGTGTCCTTGGTTGAACCTAAGAACATAAAGGAAGCACTCCAGGACGCTGATTGGATTCAGGCCATGCAAGAGGAACTTAATCAATTCGAAAGAAATAAGGTTTGGACCCTCGTCCCTCGTCCGAGAAACAAAAACATAATAGGGACGAGATGGGTCTACAAGAACAAGCTTGATGAGAATGGTCGCGTGTCAAGAAACAAAGCAAGGCTTGTGGCTCAAGGCTATAGGCAAGAGGAAGGGATTGATTATGATGAAACCTTCGCTCCTGTCGCCAGGATTGAAGCCATTCGCCTCCTCATTGCCTTTGCCGCTCACAAAGGGTTCAAGCTTTTTCAAATGGACGTCAAGACAGCCTTTCTCAACGGCAAGCTCAAAGAAGAAGTGTACGTCGCTCAACCTCCAGGATTTGAGGACGCTGATCACCCAGATCATGTGTACTTCTTGGACAAGGCACTCTATGGACTCAAGCAAGCCCCTCGTGCATGGTACGATAGGTTTGCGTCCTTCCTCTTGTCCAACGGGTATACACGAGGTAACATTGATAAAACCCTGTTCTTAAAGAAAGTTCATAAAGATGTCTTAATTGTCCAAGTCTATGTCGATGACATAGTCTTTGGAAGCACTAACATGAAATTTGTAGAAGAATTCAAGAACTTGATGAGTAGTGAGTTTGAGATGTCCCTCATACGAGAACTCAACTTCTTCTTGGGACTCCAAATCACTCAGCTCAAAGATGGGACGCGGATTCATCTACAAAAGTACATCCGTGAAATGCTTGAGAAGTATGGGATGAACTCTTTAAAACCCATTGATACTCCCATCTCCCCAAACACTCGCCTCTATGCTGATGAAGAAGGCAAGAGTGTAGATCAAAAGCTCTACAGAGGAATGATAGGGTCCTTGCTATATCTTACGGCAAGTCGTCCCGACATCATGTTCGCTGTATGCTTGTGCGCTCGATTCCAAGCAAATCCAAAGGAGTCCCATATGCAAGAGGTCAAAAGAATCTTCAGATATCTCAAGGGACGGGATGACCTATGTCTATGGTATCCCAGAAGGACGTCCCTGAACCTGGTAGCTTACTCTGACGCAGATTACGCTGGCCATGTGGTGGATAGGAAGAGCACCTCAGGAATGGCACAATTCCTTGGCTCATGCCTTGTATCTTGGGGATCCAAAAAGCAAAACTCCGTGGCACTATCAACCGCGGAAGCTGAGTACGTTGCTGCTGCTTCGTGCTGCTCACAAGTCCTATGGATCAAGTACCAACTTGAAGATTATGGTACGTCCCTCAACACAGTCCCTATCTTGTGTGACAACACCAGTGCTATAAGTATTGCCAAAAATCCCGTTCATCATTCTAGGACAAAGCATATTCACATAAGGCATCACTTTCTTCGTGATAATGTTGAACTTGGATTAATTAGAGTGGATCATGTTAGGACTGAGGACCAAGTGGCCGATATTTTCACAAAAGCACTTGATAGACGTCCCTACGAGCACCTCCGGTTGCTTTTGGGGATGATAACTTTTAAATGATCAAGTCCCGTTCTATTATTCCCTCCATGATTGGCTATGTCTTGTTGAGAACTTGTTTTAAGGTGTGTCATGCATTAAAGTCATCTTTAAAGGACGCTAGTCTAAGATATGTGTATTCGCTTGTGTCCTTGAATGGTATTCATTTCGCTTTTCATCTCAAGAGTATCCCTGATCACCCTACGCTCATCATAAGCCGAAATGATGGGAACTCTAAGCTTACCCAAGCCGAGAATCTTGCAAACGCGTCCTATGAGCATTCCTTGTTTCACCTTTACGGGACGTACTTGCTTGATTTTCAAAAATGGTTCTAAGTGATCAAAGGGACGCGTGCTAAGAGCTGAGAGTTGTCTGTATAGAGTTCTAATTACAAAGGTTGAGATCAGTGAATGGGACGCCGTGGTTCAGTTCTGTGTTGTGTAGTGTTGTGTGTTGAAAGGACGTCAGGTCAGAGTCCTTTGCAGTTGTGAGAAGTTTGAATGGTTGAAATTGGGAAGGTAAACCGTTTTAACGAATCGTCAGCGAAAATCTCGGGATATGCGCAAACAGTGATCAACAGCTGTATTCCTTAGCAAAGAAGAAAGCCACGTGTGGGAAGGCGGGTGGAGGAAGCCGTGTGTAAAGACCCTGTTACCCCTGACCGTCCAACTTCGTCTTCTTCCTATATATACCCACCTGTGCACTCCGAAAACCTTTCTTCGCTCATCTGCTGTTTGCACACTTTTAGAAATCTCAAAGATCTTCCAAATCTTCAACCGAATCCCGAAATCTCTCTCCAAACCCTAATCCTCCCCTATTTAAACCATCTCAAAAATGGCCAACACAAGAGCCTCAAAGAATCCCTCACCCTCGTCGGCAGCGAAAAACACTAGCTCTTCGAGATCTCCTCCGGTGAAAGGCCGGTCATTAATGGAGTCGAGAGGCAGACCTTCCGGCCGACAAGAACCCCCTCGCCACCATTCCTCCTCTCAAAGCACCCAGCACCGCCACTCCAACACCCCTCCTCAACCCCTTCGCTCCCAACCTCCTCAACAAAAACAACCATCCCGCTCTCAATCCAAAACCCAGCCGAAGAGGTTCTCATTTCTGGAGAAGCCCTTCAAACCCGAGCCTGAGCCAGAAAATATCACCAAAGCCTCTGTTTACAGTGGCTCAATTGGCCGGCTCCCCTCTCAACCCAAACGCCGTCCTCCCCTTGACCCTCTCATTGAGGACTGGCTTGAAAAGGAGCCTAGGACGCTCGCCAACATTTGTCTTAGGGCGTCCACTCACGAACATCCTCCTAAAATCCAACGCCTCCTCCACTACTTCATGATCACATATGTCAAGCCCCGCCTTCAAGAAACCAATCACACCAACCCACCGTTCATGGGGCCAGGAATCATTCCTGACTCATTTGGTGGAACCGTGGACGAGCTCGCCAAACTACTTCCTGATATAATGGAGTTTGTTGTGGCTCCTACGGGCTCCGTCCCTTCTCAAAAAAGGAAAAGGCCTTCCTCTCCCCCTCCGTCCAAATCGCTCCAAATTAAAGGCCCTTCCTCCTCCCCACCAAAGCCAATCCCTTCCTCCCCTCCTGCCCCAAAACGACGCCTCAAGACCTCTGCTCAGCTTGAGGGCGTCACGGATGAAGAAATGGCCGCCATTCGCCTCTCCGAAATTCAACTGGCAAAAGAGGAGAAGGCGCGCCAAGAGCAAGAGCAAGCAGAGAAAGCAGCCGTTGAGAAGGCGATCCAAGCGAGTATGCAGGACCTTCGTCAACTCCCTCCTCCTCCTCCAAGGGTAGAGGACGCTCCACAAGTCCAGGTCCAGGCCAAGGATGCTACCCCTGCTACTCTGCCGCCTCCTCCCTCTGCTCCGCTCAAGGTGAAACCAATCTCAGTGGTTCCGCCCAGCTCCTCCTCTGCTCCTCCCCCAAAAGCTAAGCTCCGCACTCCCTCTCCCTCTCCCCCTAGAGCTTCACCTCCTTCTCCTCCTCCGCCTGCTCCGGCCGTCGAAGAAGCTGCTCAAGTTCAAGGGACGTCTCCTCCATCCGTTCCCACAGATTCCTTGGCAAGGACTCCAGCGGTGGACGCGCCTCCCACAGAACAGGCGTCCACAGCTGAGGACACTGCAATGGTTGAGTTCCAAGAACAACGGAACGAAGCCTCCGATGACGAGGACGCCCCTCCCCAGGATGAGGAACCTGAGGAAGAGGAGGGAGATGGAGATGAAGAAGATGCTGGTGATGAAGTGATCGTGAGCAATGGCTCCAAGCAGAAACGCTTCAAGAAAATCCTATCGCCGCTCCTCTTCACCGCCGAGTTTCTGGCAGAGAACCAGCGCCAAGAGTTCTTGGATCTTCTTGAGTTCCAGGGTTGGACGCACTTGGGCGCTGAGGCCGCTGATGTTGACCCTGATGAGGTTCTCCGTTTCTACTCAAAGTTCGAAATCACAGAAGTAAACGGGAAGCCTCAGGGGACTTTTGAGATCGATGGGGACGAGTACTCAGTTGCTGAGGGCACCGTCCGCAAAATGCTAGGCCTGCGTCCTTCTCCGCAAGATGCTCTGCACGATCTGCCGTGCAAGAACTTTGGCCGTTTCTCCCAAGATGAAATCCTCAACAGAATATTCAATGGGAGACAGCCAGCTGCTAAGGACAGAGTTGCTCATTGCCTCACCAAGACGGGCGTCCTTGCGCATCACTTCATTGTGCGCATGGTCGTCCCCCGCCAAGAGCGTTCCTTTGGCATTCACTGGGACGTCAGGCAAATTACACTCCCTCCAGTTGGGAAACTCAGGTGTGATGAGCCCCTTCCGTCCGTTAAGCGCCAACTGGAAAAGGAACGGAAAGAGGCTGAAAGGAAAGCCAAAGCTGAGAGGAGAGCTCAAGCTGCTGCTGCTGCTGAACCTGGAGAAGGAGATCACGAAGCTGAAAATGTCCAAGTAGTTGGGACGCCAGCTGAGGACGCTGCTGATGACGAGGACGAGCTCGATGGTATGAGCGTCCCTGATGAGGCTGAGAGGCACTCTACGAATTATCTGATGGGCATGATGATCGAGAACCAGTGCATAATGATTGATCTAATTCAGCAGGTTCACGACACACTTCACATCCACACAGACCTTCTTGAGCGCAACAATGAGCTCCTTGCCCAGAACAACCATCTTCAGGAGCAACACCTCAAAGCCCTTGGCAAGCGTCCCAGAAAATGATCACCTCCCCCTTCTCTAACCCTGAAACAATTTATCATTTCTTGAGTTTTTGTTAAGACAATGGGACGCTGTCCCCGTTTTGAACACTTGTTGTGAATGTCTGTAATGAACGTTCTCGTTTCTCATTCTGAATGCCATTCACTACATTTGTGCTTCATTTTGTCTAAGCGTACCTTTCTTTAGTTATGACTTTGTGCTTGCATGCTTTTCGACTTGTTCTCCTTTTCGATGATGCCAAAAGGGGGAAGTATAGTTTTGCAGAGATGCGATTCTCCTTAAGTTATCATAGAAAGCATGTGTTCAAGGGGAATATCGGCCAAGTCAAACGGTCGTTAGTTAGGAATAAAATAGAACGCACTTAAAAGAATGTGTTGCATGCCAATCTAAGCTGAAAAGAAAATCAAAGTGTAGTTCCTCATGCTAAAAGCTTTACTTCTGTGTGCATTATTTGAAAGAGTTTGTCATCATCAAAAAGGGGGAAATTGTTGGGACGATATTAAGGACGTCAGTCGTTAATATCTAAACCAATAATAATCGTCCCTTGTTTTGATAATGACAAACTCAAATGTATTTGATAAGTTGTCCAAGTTTTGATCTCAGGTAAGTCCAGTGGACGCACATGAGCGAAAAGGACAACAAGTGAACAGCAGTCCCTATGCTGTAGGGACGCATGTTACCAGAACTTCCAAAGCTAAACGTAATTGGCGGAGTCCCTGTGCAAGATAGGACGGAGTCCTCATCAAGAAAGGTCCCCGCGCCAAAATACGGACGAAGTTCAAATTCAAATCAAGGCCGCCCCAACATGATTACATCATCGTCCGGCCTTAGTCCTCAGAAGGAAGCTTCCTTTGTCTGGGCACGTGTAGACAATGCCAAAGACGTCGCTTTCCCAGCGATGGTCCCCTACCCACGCGGAGGCTTCCCAAGCGTCAACAGAGTTGACTTCCTCAAGACGCTCATCGCACCGTTGATCAAAGATCGAGGATCCTGCCAAGTCTCAGAGGACGCTAGAGGACAAGAATCACTTCCGCTATAAATACTCTCCAAGGAGTATGCATAGTGGGATGTGGGTGCAAGAGTGGACTTTGAAGACTTTCTCTCAAGCTCTCCCGAAGCATTCAAGAACACGAACGAAGATCAAGAAGATCAAGTGAGCTTGAAGCAAGAGAAAGAAAGTCCAACCACATCAAATCCAAAACAAACCACAAATCAATTAGAGTTGTAGTTTGTCTCTCACAACGAACCGTGAGAGACGTGAGTGATAGCTTCCTTATAGCTAAGAGTGTTAGGTTACTTGTTAGGTTGAAAGGAGTGTTACTAGTGAGGCTAAGGACGGACGCTTAGCTCAGAGAAGTGTAACGACTCGCCTAAGTTGTAAGGACTCGCTCTTAATAAGATAAGGGACGGCTATTGAAAATCCTCCAACGGAGGTAGAGGTTTACCCATAAGACTAGTTGGTCTTAGTGGGGTTCCTCTATAAATACTCGTGTCCACTTATCTTGTATTCTGTTAAGTCTATTTTCCGCTGCACTAAAGGACGCCCTTAACCCAGTTAAGGACGCCCTCATTAACTGACTTACGATCCAACATTAGGGACGCCAGCTAACAGGAAGTAAGGACCAGCCAGAGACTACTTGAGCAAGGACGGAGTCCCAAGCAAGTAGGAACGCAAGAAAGGAGTCCTTACTCACTAGCCGACAGGATGACATCACTCGACAACGTTTGATCATCCAAGGACACGTGGAGACCGATCCTGTAGCGGAGTCCAACACTACGTGGCGGACGATCCTGTTGTAGAGTCCATCAATACGTGGCGGCCGATCTTGTAGCGGAGTTCATCATACACAGCTGGATACAGGAAGCTTCCTCATCACCGCCCTACTACGTGGAGGAAGATCCTGTAGCCACGTCCATGAAGGGCATGATCATCCCAGTGAAAAGACGCCCTTCCCCAAGTCCTATAAATAGCCCCAAGGCATTTATTGTGACGTTAACGCTTTCAGAGAATATTCAGAGAGAATCAGAGGAAAGCGACTCACTCAAGAACACGAAGAACTAACTCAAGAACTCAAGAACAGTGCTAGAACTTGTGTTAGATCGAGTGAGACTTGTAACCAAATCACAAAAACAGTTTGTAACAGAAAACCCAAAAAGAGAGAAAGAGAGTTCTGCTAAGCATTGCAGAACGTAGGAATAGAGTCCTTTAGTAGATTGAACTAGCTTAAGTTGTAGGCTTAAAGGAGTTCTTTACAAGTGAACTTAGGGAAAAGCTAAGTGTCAGAGAACTGTAAAGGCTCGCCAGTACAACTGTAAGATCGTTCAATAGAAAGGAAAGAACTATTCAAAAATCCTCCAAGGAGGTAGAGGTTTACACTCAAGGACTACTTGGTCTTGAGTGGTTCCTCTATAATTCACTGCGTTCATCTATTATCTGTTTAGTACTTAATTTCCGCTGCATTACTCAAGGACGCCCCTACTCCTCGTAGGGACGCCTAACCTAAGGACGTCTTTACCAAAGTAAAGGACGTCCCTCAGTACTAACGATCCAACAGATGGAATAGAGACCGAGTGGAGTATCTTACTTGATTTCATGGACCGACATTGCAAGGTATTAAGCCCGACGTGTGTGGACGTCGATCGGGTCGCACAAGTGGACAAATCCCTCTGGACCGACATTGCAGACCTCGGTCCCGAGTTACTGGGTACCTCGGTCCGACGTTCTATGCTTCGGGCCCGATGCACTGCCTTGGTCGATCCCTCCTTCCTTTCCTTCTTGCCACTCATTAGCCCTTCATCCGCCCTCACATTGTCTATTTCCACGCCATCTTCCATCTCAATCATGTACTCCATGGGCAATCGAGATAGATGATTGGCCACCACATTCTCCACACCAACTTTATCTTTGATCTCATGGTCAAATTCTTGAAGGAGAAGCATCCATCTCAAGAGCCTCGGCTTAGCATCCTTCTTTTTCATGAGGTACTTGATTGCCGCATGATCCGTATAGACCACCACCTTAGATCCCACAAGATATGACCGCAATTCCTGGCTATCAACATTCGACGTCACAACGCTAGCGTTAGCCCTTCATACAAACAAGCTTGTTTCTTACAAATAATAACTAGGATGCACTAGGTACCTACATCACTTCTAGCAAAGACGAAACACGCTTTTCTAATCACAGTCTTTAGACAAAGGTGATCCTTCTCCAAATAGTACAAAGGGTAGATAATTCGCCGTTAACCGCATCACGGTACTACGACAAATTTACTAATCACGTGATTACCAAGATTATATCTAGACTCTGACTTTAGAGATACACATTGGCTGGCGCTCGTTTAAGACACGAGCACATTTCTCCGTAGACGTTCTCCATAGTACGGCCTACAAATATACCCCTGGAAAGACAAGGGGTACTAGGCCTCCCGGCGAGACCTATCCGAGAAAAATATCTCGTTTCTAGATAAGGCCGGTAGAACCCCATCTAGGCAAAATCACGGGAGCCGGGCAAATTCCTAAGAACTCATTAAGCGACAAGGGGTGAGTTCAAGTGTAGAACAAGTTTACTCAAGGTACGCCCCTAACGCTGCCGGATGGCACGATCAAAACTACTCTTGAAGCTAAAAATTCGCAAGTAAAAATCAAGTTGCTTATGCATGCGTCAAAACGAAAGCATAATAGAACTAAATTAGCAAGGCCATACAAGGGGCCTACAAATAAGAAGTTCATACACTAGGGATACGACGTTTTCCCCCAAAAAAGAGTTAAAGTCTTGGCACACGGGCCACACCAGAATCATTATCAAGTTTTTTGGCAAGTAGCATTGCCAGAAAGAGTGCTTAAACCAAAAGACAATTGAAAAACCAACACTTAGAGAGATTACTTGGCCGGAGAAGGGGTTTGCGACGAGAGCTGCTCGTCCTTGTCCTTCTGGACAATGTCGCTAGAACCCGCGGCTGGAACATCCTCCATCGGAGCTGGAGAGTTGGCGTCATCGTCTAGATCTTCGTCAGGCAGGAAATCTTCTCCTGGGACCTTTGAGCCAGGGGGAAACAAGGCCTCAAAAGTAGACTTCAGCTCCTCCAAATTCCATCGGTCACTCTCTCCATTGGCGACACTCTCCAGGACTTCTATCTTGGCCTTGGTGGAGTAATAAGTCCCGATCCTTACCACCTGCTGTGAGAATTCATCCGCTGCCCCCTGAAGCTCGGCAATCTTCCTCGCCTGGCTAGAGACCTCTTCCTGCAGCTTGGCAACTTGGGTCCGATGGCTGGCCAGAGCTTCCTCAAGAACACGTTTCTGGCGCCCGGCTTCTAGCGCTGCCTCCGAGGTGTGCTTCTGCTTGGACCTTAGCTGGCTGATTTCCCTCATATGCACATCCATGGCTAGGGCAAATTCCTTGGTTGCCTGCGAGAAACGCCAGAGTAGAAAGTTATGACGATAAGAATTTGCTTTGACAAAAAGAAAGAAAGGGAAAAAGAAGGGGGTCGCGTGAATATACTTTCTTCATAGCTGCTTTAGACCGCGTCAGCGCTTGCTCCACTCCGCTCTTGACAGAGGCGGCTCTGGCCTCACTAGAAGTAGACTCTAGCACAACACCCCAGAAATCCGGGAGGTCGTCCTTGGAAAGATCTACGGTAGGAGGGTCCTCCAGTTTACGCTTCTGGGTAGGGCGTTCTTGCTTAACTTCTTTCTTTGGCACCAGTGGAGGGTTCGAACTGCGAGATCTCAGCATACGCTGCTGCATGGCATCAGTCGACACGTTCCTCTCGCGACCTGATCATGCGGCGCGGTGGAAATTAGTTTCCTTTATCAGGAAGAGTTATTTATCACACACAGGGAAGGGTGTTGCGGAAAACTTACCAGAATTGCTAGGTTTCGAAGTACTAGACATCTTTACAACGGGAGGAGAGGCTTCAGGTTCAGTGGTATGGCTAGATCTTGGAGTCGGGGCCTCGCTGATAGATTTTTCTAGTTCGTTGAACACCTTGCCAGGGGCGCGGTCCTTGGGTTCGATGCTCAGCAGCTCCTTGATAAGCTTTCCACTGGAGGATCTTGAGTTGAAATTCTTCGGCACTGCACAAAGTGTCATCTAATGAGTGTTAGCAAGACATGGTACCCAGAGTGACGAACCTAGCTATACGTGCTGGTATAAATTTTAAGACAAAAGACAACAGAGCAAGCAAGGCTCTTACAGGTGGTGTTCCAAGCATCTAAGAAGACATCCTTATAGATTTCCCCTATCTCACCCAAAGAGCGTCGTTCGACAAAGAAGTAGCGTGATTGCCATCCCGTATTAGGGTTCTTGACACCTGGGATCAGGGGGTCATGGGTATTCCTAGAATGAACAGAGATCCTACTTGGCCTAGAGGGTACTACTTTGTAAGCCACCAGAAATTCACTCACTGTCATGGCTATCCCTTTCCTAGAAGCCAACTCGTCGACACACCTCAGTATACGCCAAGTCGTGGGCATAATCTGAGAAGGCGAAACCCCTAAATCCCTAAGAAAGTCCCTAATAAAGGGGGAAAAGGGGAATTTTAGCCCTAGCGAAAACGGGAATTCGGTAAAGCAAACCCATCCTGGTCGGATCCAGTCAATTAGTTCGTCTTGGGGGCAGTAGGTCACGGTTCCGGCTGGAAACCCTCCCTCGGAGACGATTCTGGCGACATCGTCTGATGTGAGGTTACAAGCAAACTGGTCTTGGAGCATGAGTGAATTTGAAGGTGCGAAGAGAGGGATTTCCGCCATGGTGAGAAGAAGGATGGACAAGGGGTGAGAGAAAAACTAAGCGAAGGAAATGAGAGAACCAGGTTTGAGAGGATAGCGGAAGGTAGAAGATGAAGACGAAGAAAAGAAGAGAGAAGTGTGTACCTGATTCGGGCTATTTTGTATACGTTTACTCTTGTATTTTAGGGCTATATTGAGTGTGTTTAGGTTAGATTTGAGCATTATTGTAATACGAAGACCGAAGACACAAGAATTCAAGATTCAAGAGTTTTAAGGCGTTTTGAGCTGTCTGCGCGACACCACTTGCTCGCGAAGGATATATCTTGAGCTACAGACATCGGATTGAGCCGATTCCGGTGCCATTGGAAAGCTAACTTAAAGGGCTGCAATTCACCATTTTACACTGCAGTCAGATTCCAAGCGGAAGATGGTCAAAACAGCCTCCGAAGTGACACCAGCGATTCTGTCGAGATTCCGCGACCGCAGATTGTCCACCGCGACCGCGGTGGCTGCCGAGACGAGAAGTTCTTTTTTGTTGCGAGAGCGCGGGCGCGGTGAAGGCGACGCGACCGCGGCGATGCCGAATCCGAAGCGGGCCGAAATCTTTCTATCTTGTTTCCTTTTCTATCTTTTGCCTCTTTCCTTATCTATCTCGTGGAGCTTGTTCCTTGGGCTTTATAAGGAGGAGCCATGATGTCTCTCATTTTGGAGGTGTTTTAGTAGTTGATTTCCTTTGTAAATATGTGTTTTTCATTCTCTTCTTTGTTAGTTTTGTTTCCCTTTTAGCTTAGTTCCCGGTTTTCTTCAAGAGTCGGAAACTATGCGAGTTTGTTTGTTTTTGTAGGTAAAATGGCAAGAATGAGGACAATTTCGAGGAGCTAATGAAGGAGCCGTGTCAAGGAGTGCAAGAGCCAAGCCAAGAATGAAGTGGAACCAAAGGAAACCAAGGAAGAAGACAAGGATCGAGGCCCTGGACCGAGATACACCAAGTCGGGCCCGAGATCGAACACCCAGTGAACCGGACCGACGTTCCCAACGTCGGGCCCGAGGTCGTTCCGTGTCGGTCCAATTCGGCATAGGATTGGATTGTTCCCCAAGGCATATTTTTAGTAACTTTCCACATTTGCCCCTTTCTAAATTGGGATTCCTTGGTCCCCAATCCATGAGAGGCTATAAATAGAGGTGATTAGAGAGCATTAAGGGCATGTTTGGATAGACCACACTCAAATCACTCTCTAAAGGCTCAAGGAAGGCTTGGAGAGCAAGGAGAAGAAGGGAGAAGGAAGAGAAGGAGAGATCGGTGGAGAAGAGAGGAGGAATTGTGAGTTTTGTACTTTGTTTTGCTTTGATCTAGTGGAATTGAAACTTGGATTTTGTAGACACTTTGGATTTGAATGCAATTGGAGTTTGATTGGATGAAGATGATTGAGTTTTGCTTGATTTCCCTTTTGTTTATGCTTTTCTCTTACCACATGGAGTAGATTCCATAGTCTTGGGCTATGGGGGAATCCCCTAGCTAGATTTGGGTAGAAAACCCCAATTCCATAGCCTTGAGTGCTTGATTTGTGAATCCTCTCTACATTGAGCTTCAATTATCTTGTGAAAGCAAGGGATCTAGAGCTTGTGTTTGGTAAGAGTAAGCGAAAGTGGTCTCGATCCCATCACAAGTCTCTAGCATCGAAGGTGACGTGAAAGCTCCCTTGGGTCGAGGTGTAGATTGGAGGGATTTGAGGCGATCAACCTCGATCTCACTAGAATCAAACACTTATTGGTTGAATTGAGGAAGAATATCCAAGTCTAGTTGGGGGAGGAACCCAAAAACCCAAGACCGATCTACCATTTTTGCCAAATCGAAGTACCCAGTCATCGGGCCCGACTTGCACCAACGTCGGTCCCGGCCATTTCGACCTCGATCCTACCTCGGACCGAAGTGACCCTGTGTCGGTCCAAGGAGATCTCTTTTGTTTTCCTTTGTTTTGTCTTTATTTTCTCCTCTTTTTAGTCTTTTCGGGTACTCTCGACGCACGAACTCCCGTGTGTTCGACACCCTACCTCTTTACTATAAGTGAGGTTCGGTTTTATAAATTTAAATTGTGAGACCCTCCGATCCCGGACCGATCAGAATTTTGGCGCCGTTGCCGGGGAGTTCTACTTGTTTGAGGTACCCTCTTTTGTTGAGTCTTTGCTTTTTGGTAGTAATTTGGGTGAGGGACTAGCCCAAACCCCTTGTTTGTTTTGATTTGGTTTTTGTTTGTGTCTTTGGTTGAAGGTGCATGCGAGCTAGTTCCGTCCGAGGAACACTTGAGCTCGACTTTGTGTGTGACCCGGAGAGTATTCTAAGGCAAGCCCGCAAGAAGAAGAGGATGGCGGACCAAGCCCGGGATGAGGAGTTTGAGAGGATGAGAGCCGACATGGCTCGAATGCAAATTGAGATGGCAAATCGAGATGCCGAGGCCCGTAGAGAGAGGGAGCAAAGGATAAGGTTGGAGGCCCAAATCAACACTCAACCCCGGAATGCTAGACAATACATGCATCCGGAGTTGAAGGTCCCGGAGCCAGCCATCGTCTTGCCGGAGGTGTCGAGGAATTTTGAGATAAAAACTCAATTTATCTCACTCATCAAGAGAGAAAAATTCCAAGGGAGGCCGAATGAGTGTCCGATCGAGCATGTGAAGCAATTCAAGGACCTTTGTGAGACCATTTCCACGGATGATGAGACACTTGAGTATGTGCTACTCAAAGCCTTCAAGTGGTCTTTGGGAGGCAAGGCTTTGCATTGGTTGGAGAGTCAAGCACCTCGATCCATCACATCATGGAGGGCCCTAAATGAAGCATTCTTGATGAAATTCTTCCCGCCCACCAAGACGACGGAGCTTAGAAGGAAGATTGCTAGTTTCCAACAAGGAGCTCATGAGCCACTTTTTGAGGCGTGGGACCGGTTCAAAGAGATGTTGAGAGCATGTCCGACACATGGTCAACAACCCTATGTCCTTCAAGACATTTTCTTCCAAGGGATCAACACCGCCACGAAGGACAAATTGAACCTCCATACCGATTGTGGGTTCATAGATTTGCCGCCGGAACAAGCATGGGAGTTGTTGGACAAACTCTCGGACTATGAGGCGATGTATGGTACTAGCAATGTGAGCAAGGAAGCAAGAGTCCATGGAGAAGGTCCGAAGATGCTCTACGATCCCAAAAGTGAAGAGGTGGACAAAGATGTGAAGATCCAATTCTTGGAGGATGAATTGAACAAGATGAGGAGGAAGATGAGTTATGCCCAACAAACCACAAGAGAATGTGAAGAGTGTGGTTCTTTGAAGCATGGAGCCCAAAAGTGCCCAAACGAGCGCCAAGTCGGATTGGCCGAGCAAATTGAAGAGGCCAACTATGTTCAAAGGAACTTCGGAGGGAGAACCAACTTCAACAACAATGGAGGAAGGTGGAACCAAGGCCAAGCTAGTGGCTACAACAACAACTTCAACCAAAACGAGCCAAGGGCCCAACCACCACCATACCGACCTCCGGGATTCTATGAGCAAACTCCACAATGGGCGCAAGAGATGAGAGGCGAGTTCAAGGACTTGAAGAATCAATTCACCAATGTGGAGAGAAGAGTTGATGAAATGGGTGCTCAATTCAAAGAGTTTGGTGTGTGGAGAAGGCAAGTGGACAACCAATTTGTTCACATGGCGAATCAACTTCCAAGAGAGGAAGGGAGACTCCCGGGCCGACCCGAGGAGAATCCCCGTGCCCCACAACAACAAAACGAAGTTCGAGCCATAGGATTAAGGAGTGGACGGAGTTTGCCCGAGCCACAAGTTCCAAGATCAAGGGAAGAGGGACGGACCGAGGTTCCCAGCACCTCGGGTCCGACGTTCCCAGATGTCGATCCAGAGAATGGAGGAAGCCCCCTGGAGAGGACCGAGGTTGAACCCAACACGGGCCCGACTTGCCTTGAAGTCGGCCCGACGTGCCCAAAAGTTCTTTGCCTTGGGACCGATGTCCCTGAAGTCGGTCCCGAGGTACTTCCAACGTCGGTCCAGGATGGATTTGTTGAGAAAGATCGATCCAAGGAGGTTGATCCAAGCAAGAAGCAAAGTGGCAGTACTCTTCCATATCCTATGAAGAAGCCTAAGGAGATTGTTGAGGGCAAGTTCAAGCGGTTCTTAAAGCTTTTACAAGGCTTGAACATCACCATTCCTTTCACCGATGCTCTAAGTGAGATGCCATCTTATGCTAAGTTTTTGAAAGAAATCTTGAGCAAGAAGAGGTCAATTGTTGAGATGCAAGACGAGGTGAAGATATTGGAGCTACCTCAAAAGCTTGGTGACCCCGGAAGATTTGCCATCACCGTGGGTGTCGGACCAAGGAAGTTTCAAGCATTGTGTGACCTTGGAGCAAGTACAAGTGTCATACCATACACCATATGGAAGTCAACCGCTATGAGACTCATTGCTCCGGTTAACATGAGATTGACCATAACCGACGGAACATCAATTGAGCCAATTGGAGTGGTGGAAGATTACCCATTGTGTATAGAGGGGCACTATGTACCTACGGATTTCGTGGTGGTTGACATGTTAGAAGTGCCGGGTGAGCCTATCATCTTGGGGAGACCATTCCTAGCTACGGTTGGAGCCGTCATAGATGTGAAGAAAGGTCACTTGTCCCTCGAATTTGGAGGAGTAGAGCTCGATTTCTCCTTCAAGTCAACTTCAAGAGAAGCATTGCATAGAGAAGCAAAGATGGTTCAATTTCTTCCAAATGGAGTGCAATGGGAGGTTATATCCAACAAGCCAAGCACAAGGAAGTTAGAGTTGAAAGCCATTCCACCACCCTATGGAGTTGAAGTGAAGAATGAAGGGGTGATTGCTCATCAAGAAGAGGATGAGAAAGTGGAGAATGGGATGACGTACTTGGAGGTGTTCAAAGCCGAAACGGAGGAAACCCAAGCACCACCGGAGCCTTCGCATGTGCTAAAGGAGCTTCCAAAGGACTTGAGGTATGCCTTCCTTGGCCCTAACTCTTCATTACCCGTAATTATGAATGCTAATTTGAATAATGAAGAAGAGTCTAAATTGTTAGTGGTCTTAAGGAAGCATAGGGGAGCCTTAGGGTATTCATTAGAGGAACTTAAGGGAATCTCACCATCAATTTGCATGCATAGGATCTACATGGAGGACAATCATAAACCCACTATTGAACCACAAAGAAGATTGAATCCTAATATGAAAGAGGTGGTTAAAAGTGAGATACTTAGAATGTTGGATGCGGGAATCATCTTCCCAATTTCGGATAGCAAATATGTGAGTCCCGTGCATGTAGTTCCTAAAAAGGGTGGATTGACCGTAGTGCAAAATGAAAAAGGAGAAATGATTCCTACAAAAACCACTACAAAATGGCGCATGTGCATTGATTACCGAAAGTTAAATAGTGGTACTCGTAAGGATCACTTCCCCCTTCCTTTTATTGACCAAGTCCTTGAAAGATTAGCACAACATGAATACTTTTGCTACCTTGATGGGTATAGTGGATTTTGGCAAATCCCTATTCACCCCGATGATCAAGAGAAGACGACTTTTACATGTCCCTATGGAACGTTCGCTTATAGGCGCATCCCTTTTGGTTTGTGTAATGCTCCGGCAACGTTTCAAAGGTGCATGATGTCCATCTTCTCCGACATGGTAGAGGAAATAGTGGAAGTATTCATGGATGATTTTTCGGTCTATGGTTCCTCTTTTGATGCTTGCTGGGCTAATCTAGATAGAGTTTTGGCTAGATGTGAAGAGACTAACCTTATGCTTAATTGGGAAAAATGTCATTTCATGGTTAAGGAAGGAATAGTCTTAGGACATCTCATTTCTAGTCGAGGAATAGAAGTTGATAGGGCCAAAATTGAAATCATTGAAAAACTTCCCCCACCTACTTGTGTGCGTGATGTGCGGAGTTTTTTAGGTCATGCGGGTTTTTATAGACGCTTCATCAAAGATTTCTCTAAAATTTCGAAACCATTGTCTAACCTCTTGATGAAGGATGTTCCCTTCGAATTTTCCGAGGATTGCATGAGTGCTTTTTGTAGGTTGAGAGATGCTTTGGTTTCGGCACCCATCATGGCGTCACCCGATTGGAATCTTCCTTTCGAAGTGATGTGTGATGCAAGTGATTTCGCCGTGGGAGCCGTTCTTGGGCAAAGAAAGGAGGGAAAGTTGCATGCCATCTACTATGCAAGTAAAACCTTGGATGAAACTCAATGTAAATATACAACTACGGAAAAGGAATTCCTAGCGGTGGTATTTGCATTTGAGAAATTCTGGTCATATCTTGTGGGGTCTAAGGTGGTGGTCTATACGGATCATGCGGCAATCAAGTACCTCATGAAGAAGAAAGATGCAAAACCGAGGCTTTTGAGATGGATGCTTCTTCTTCAAGAATTTGACCATGAGATCAAGGATAAAGTGGGCTCGGAGAACTTGGTGGCCGATCATCTATCCCGGTTGCCCATGGAGTACATGAATGAGATGGAGGATGGTGTGGAAATAGATGACATGAGGGCGGATGAAGGCCTAATGAGTAGCAAGAAGGAACAAAGGGATGGATCGACCAAGCTAGAAAGTCGGGCCCGAAGTATGGAACATCGGACCGAGGTACCCAGTACCTCGGACCCGAGGTCTGCAACGTCGGTCCCAGACGAGATTTGCACTTGTTCGACCCGATCGATGTCTACACATGTCAGGCTCAATACCTTGCAATGTCGGTCCATGAAATCAAGTAAGATCCTTCACTCGGTTTCTATTTCTTCTCATCCTAAATTGATTAAATCTTCCCCTCCCACTCGTCTATTATCTATTGAATCCACAAAACGAAGGGTCGCTCCTTGGTTTGCGGATTTTGCTAACTTTGTTGTAGGGGGAGTGATCCCACCAAATTTGTCTTACTCGGCTAGGAAGAAATTCTTACATGATGCTAGGCAATATTATTGGGATGATCCGTACCTATACAAAGAGGGGAGCGATAGAATCTATAGACGGTGCATTCCAAGTGAGGAGGTTGAAAGTATCATTCGCCATTGTCATTCTTTGCCAACCGGAGGGCATGCTAAGAGTTCAAAAACCACGGCCAAAATTCTTCACTGTGGGTTCTATTTGCCAACCATGTTCAAGGATGTTCATGAGTATGTGACGAGATGTGAGGAGTGCCAAAGAGAAGGGAATTTGTCGAGGAGAAATGAGACTCCGCAAACCGGAATTCTAGAGGTGGAACTCTTTGATGTATGGGGGATCGACTTTATGGGACCTTTCCCAACGTCGGTCCCATACAAATACATTTTGGTGGCCGTTGATTATGTTTCTAAATGGGTGGAAGCCATCCCAACAAGGACCAATGATGCAAGAGTTGTGATGAAGTTCTTGAAGAGCAACATCTTTTCTAGATTCGGCGTGCCAAGAGTTCTCATTAGTGATGGTGGTCCTCATTTCATTGAAAGATGCTTCGAGAATGTGTTGATTAAGTATGGGGTGTCTCATCGGGTTGCTACCCCTTACCACCCTCAAACAAGTGGTCTAGTGGAAGTCTCAAATCGTCAAATCAAGGCCATTTTGGAGAAGACGGTGTCTAAATCAAGAAAAGATTGGTCATCCAAGCTTGATGATGCACTTTGAGCTTATAGAACCGCTTACAAGACACCCTTGGGGACTACACCTTTCAATCTAGTGTATGGAAAGGCATGCCACCTCCCGGTGGAATTGGAACACAAATCCAAGTGGGCTTTAAATGAGATGAATTGGGATGTAAACTTGGCCAGAGAAAAGAGGTTCCTAGACCTTCATGAGCTAGGAGAGTTGCGTTTGAAGGCTTACGAAAACGCCAAGTTGTACAAAGAGAAAACTAAAAGGTGGCATGATAGAAAGTTGGTCCCGAAAACTTACCAAGTTGGAGACAAGGTTCTTCTTTTTAATGCACGACTTCGGTTCTTTCCGGGCAAGCTCCGAACAAGGTGGAGTGGACCGTTCGTGGTACATCGCATACATTCTCAAGGAGCGGTAGATTTGATTGATGAAGATGGAACTATCTTTCGAGTCAATGGTCATCGAGTGAAGAAGTACTATGACAAGATTGACCCGAGTGAAGAAGTAAGAGCCTCTTGGGCTCTCCTCTTATCGAACTAAACCTCAACAAGCCATGCAAGAATAAGGAATTGTGAGTTTTCTCTACTCTTCTCTTTACTTTTGAGTTTTGATGGGGACATCAAAATTTTAAGTATGGGGTGGGTTAGTAGCTCATTAGTTCCATGTGTAGGTTGTTTGTGTTTTTCTTGTTTAAGGGATGTTTCTTTTGGATAGTGGCATGATGTATGAGAATGATGATTGAATCTTATGGCATGAATGGATGAGTTTGTTTGCTTTGTTTGAGAAAATTTGCGCAAAAATCCATAAAAATTTGAAAAAAATTTCGTGTGAAAATATCAAAAAGATTTTGTTTTGGACTAGGAATTCCCATCTTAGATGTCCATATGAAGGCTAATGATGATGTGAGCATGTAAATTCCTTTGCATATTTTTGGATAGTTTAGCCTCTAAATGGATGTTGTTTTTAATGTGATATGATGTCTTGCATGTTTTTATTGAGCACATGAGTTCTTGGATAAGTTTTGATGCAACTAAGGTTGAGTGAACCTTGTGAGATGATTTTTGGCCATTTTAGGGATGCTTGTTCATATTGCTTATCCCTCATTTTCTTGTGTGATTAGCTCATGCTTAGTAAAACTTGCTATTGAGGTGTTTATCTATTTTCCAAGACCAATATGAGATTTGTTCTATGCTTTGTCACATTGATTTGAACTTTATTTCATTTAGTCACAAAATGTTCCATATCCTACCTTGAAGATAAACCGTTGTTTGTAGCCCCGTTTTAGCCATAGACCTTTGTTTGAAACTCCTCAAAAATATGATTCCTAGCCTATATGACTTGACCCTTATGGGATTGGACTTTAGTGAGAGGTTTGGAGTATATTTGGAGAGTTGAGATTCTCTTTGGTGAAAGGGCAAGAAATAGAGTTATAAATCAAGTGGGTAGTGCATCTTTGAAGTGGAAAGAAAGAAATAAAAGTTGGAAAAAGTAGTGGATTGAAAGCAAAGTGTTTAAGTGAAAGAAAAGGGCACCGACCGAGTTAAAGTGCACATCGGGCCCGACGAGTGTGTTGCAAGTCGATCCTAGTGGAAAAAGGTGAAAAATCCAACAAAAAGTGTAGTGCAAAGATGAAGTGGAATGTTAAGTGAAATATGGGTTGAAAGAAAAAAAAAAAAAGAAGAAAATCAAAGTCTTTTGGAAGAGTGAAAAAATGAAAGTGGAATAATTTGGTGAGTTTGGTGAGAGACTAGAAAGTTCAATCCCCATTGTAAGCACCACAAGACCAAAATGATTCCCGCCTTGAGAAATACCAAAAGCCCCATTACAACCCGGCCGAATGGAACCTCTTTGAGGACCTCCATTGAGCCAAGTTCATGTTCTTTGTGTGCATTGTAATAGGCATCTCTAGGTGGAGGAATTGGCGATATTAGCTTCAAAGGTAAAGTCCTTACTTGCATGATTTTTGAGTTTGAGTGTTCATTGCTAAGCCTAAACACATGATGAGTGATACACATTTTCATATCCCTAAAGTGAGGCTTTGTTGCATTAGACTTTATTCTTTGAACACTTGATCATGTGTGATGACGTAATCTTGCTAGCATATCTATTACTCGTGCTTACTTGATTTTTCATATGAGGCTTTACTTGAAGATTATGCTTCGGTCTTGCTTACTTTGTTATTGCTTGAGGACAAGCAAGTTTAAGTATGGGGTATTCTGATGTCTCTCATTTTGGAGGTGTTTTAGTAGTTGATTTCCTTTGTACATATGTGTTTTTCATTCTCTTCTTTGTTAGTTTTGTTTCCCTTTTAGCTTAGTTCCCGGTTTTCTTCAAGAGTCGGAAACTATGCGAGTTTGTTTGTTTTTGTAGGTAAAATGGCAAGAATGAGGACAATTTCGAGGAGCTAAAGAAGGAGCCAAGTAAAGGAGTGCAAGAGCCAAGCCAAGAATGAAGTGGAACCAAAGGAAACCAAGGAAGAAGACAAGGATCGAGGCCCTGGACCGAGATACACCAAGTCGGGCCCGAGATCGAACACCCAGTGAACCGGACCGACGTTCCCAACGTCGGGCCCGAGGTCGTTCCGTGTCGGTCCAAGTCGGCATAGGATTGGATTGTTCCCCAAGGCATATTTTTAGTAACTTTCCACATTTGCCCCTTTCTAAATTGGGATTCCTTGGTCCCCAATCCATGAGAGGCTATAAATAGAGGTGATTAGAGAGCATTAAGGGCATGTTTGGATAGACCACACTCAAATCACTCTCTAAAGGCTCAAGGAAGGCTTGGAGAGCAAGGAGAAGAAGGGAGAAGGAAGAGAAGGAGAGATCGGTGGAGAAGAGAGGAGGAATTGTGAGTTTTGTACTTTGTTTTGCTTTGATCTAGTGGAATTGAAACTTGGATTTTGTAGACACTTTGGATTTGAATGCAATTGGAGTTTGATTGGATGATGATGATTGAGTTTTGCTTGATTTCTCTTTTGTTTATGCTTTTCTCTTACCACATGGAGTAGATTCCATAGTCTTGGGCTATGGGGGAATCCCCTAGCTAGATTTGGGTAGAAAACCCCAATTCCATAGCCTTGAGTGCTTGATTTGTGAATCCTCTCTACATTGAGCTTCAATTCTCTTGTGAAAGCAAGGGATCTAGAGCTTGTGTTTGGTAAGAGTAAGCGAAAGTGTTCTCGATCCCATCACAAGTCTCTAGCATCGAAGGTGACGCGAAAGCTCCCTTGGGTCGAGGTGTAGATTGGAGGGATTTGAGGCGATCAACCTCGATCTCACTAGAATCAAACACTTATTGGTTGAATTGAGGAAGAATATCCAAGTCTAGTTGGGGGAGGAACCCAAAAACCCAAGACCGATCTACCATTTTTGCCAAATCGAAGTACCCAGTCATCGGGCCCGACTTGCACCAACGTCGGTCCCGGCCATTTCGACCTCGATCCTACCTCGGACCGAAGTGACCCTGTGTCGGTCCGAGGAGATCTCTTTTGTTTTCCTTCGTTTTGTCTTTATTTTCTCCTCTTTTTAGTGTTTTCGGGTACTCTTGACGCACGAACTCCCGTGTGTTCGACACCCTACCTCTTTACTACAAGTGAGGTTCGGTTTTATAAATTTAAATTGTGAGACCCTCCGATCCCGGAACGATCAAGCCAGCATTAGGTTTTTAATATCTTCTTTCTCATCACCAATTCTTCTTCTCTTTTAGGTATATAGTTTAGTTTTGGAGAGCTAGTGTCCTTGGGTTTGTTCAAGGGAGAAGCTCTGATGTATGAACTCATGAGATTTTGGTAATTGATTTCTATCCTTTGGTTGATATTGATACTCTTGTGCTTAATCCCATGATCTATGTTTGATTTTATGAGTCTGGCCAACTTGTTTGATTGACTTAGATCTATCGTTTGATTTAGGATTGGTTGTTGTCTATGCATCTTTCCTAATTCTTGAAACAACGCTATTCTAGGACCGTGGACTAGTTTAGGGAAGAGTATTCAATGGTTTAATTGTGCATGAGACTCGTAGCTTGATTGCATGATTTGATTTCCTAATATCCTTGTTCTCTATGCTAATTCTAGGTTAAGCGTCCTTGCCTAAGGTTATAGAATTGCTTGGACCGTGGACTTGCGATTGTTAATGATCAGGATAGGAATTAACCTTAGGTGTGAATGAAATCAATGGATGAATCTCTGATTGAGTAATTATTTCATGAGTGTATCTTTTGAATGAACCTACCTCCTATCTATTTGTTTATTTGTTTGTTATTTGTTTCCTAGGTTAGTGTCGTTTAGATTCTTCTCTTTGATTTCCCCCTTATCTTTAATTGATAATTATATTAATACTAGAAGCCATAGTTCTCTTGGGTTCGACCCCTTACTTGCATATTATACTAGTTTGTTTGTTTGGGTTATTTATCTTTGATCTTGGCACGACGACTTTAGCCGAGTCAAATTTTGGCGCCGTTGCCGGGGAACTTGGGTTTCTTTCTAGTATTGATATTTTTATTGACTTTGTAAAAAAAAAAATCAGGCTAACATGCAGGTACTAGGTTCGAAAGAACGTTTTGTACTTGAACCGCGCCAGCGGGTGCGCAACCGCGGTCGCGTTTCGAATACAGAAACTTCGGACTTACAGGTACTAGACACCGCGGTCGCGGTCCACAAACCGCGCCCGCGGTGGTGATGCAGTTGGTCTCGAAAAAAAAAAAGAAAAAAAAAGAAAAAAAAAAAGAAAAAAGAAAAAAGAAAAAAAAGAAAAAAAAAAAAGAGGACTATTTGGTCCCATTCTATCTTCTACCTTCCATATATCTTTACCATCCATCTATCTTTCCATCCTTCTATCTTTCCATCTTTCTATCTCTACCATTCCATATATCTTTCCATACCTTCTATATTTTCTTTCCATCCACCTTTGTAATTCCATTCTTTTGGCTATGTGTAAAGCCTAAGTATGGGGGAGCTTTGTTTCCCCGAGAGTTCTCTTCTCCACGGCTCGAGTTCAAGTATTCATCCATCTTTCGAGAGACGAGCTAAGTTACGAAGGTTGTTTACACATCACGTTGTTCGAGACGAAGTCAAGAACTCGACCCTGCACGAGTACCGTGCCCGCGTCCCATCAGCCGCGCCCGCGGTGGTACGCTAGCCCACGACTTTTGCTCTCTGTCATGATTCCGCGCCCGCGCCCACTACAACGCGCCCACTACAACGCGCCCGCGGTTAGCCAACCGATTGGAAATACGGAGTTCCATTCTACCACTTATGAAGAGTTCTTCCATTCCACCTCTCTTCAACGATTGTGAGTCTTCTGATATACCTTTCTCCTTGCTTCTATCCTTTCTTTTTGCTTCATTGAGGACAATGAAGGATTTAAGTATGGGGGAGGGAGTACTCGCATTCGCTTATCCTAGTTAGTGTAGTTAGAGATTTGCTTCAGATTTTTGATTTTCTTCTTTTCATGGAGCACTTGCACCATATTTTTGCATAATAAAGAAAGAAAGAAAAAGAAAAAGATAGAAAAAGCCATAAAAATTGAAAAAAGGCATATAAATCCTGAGATGAGTCGAAAACCCGAAAGGGCGGCTCAGGTAATAAGCAGGTAATCCGGACCAGCATTAGGCTGGGGTAATATGAGGTTCATGAGAGTTGTGAGTTTTGTGAGCACACTATTGAAAAATGAAAAGAGCGGTTAGGTGAAAACCCGGAAGGGCGCCTAAGCAGAATTGAGCGGTAAAATTCGAGTGTTTTAGGATCATTCTTGCTTGGGGACTTTGGGGCTTACATGTTAGATATTGGGTAGATCCTAGGTTGCCCTATTTCATCTTTTTAGAGCTTGAGTGTTATATCTTGTTGTGAGGTGTGTGTTTGAGCTTCATTGTTTTATACTCATAATTTCTCTATATTTTTGGGTTCGGGTTGTGAGCTGAGTGTTTTATCTTCCCTTGTATTTCCTGAGATCTTAGATGTACTACCTTGTTATATTTCTTTTGAGCTTACTTGAGGACGAGCAAGATCTAACTATGGGGGAATTTGATTCGGGCTATTTTGTATAGGTTTACTCTTGTATTTTAGGGCTATATTGAGTGTGTTTAGGTTAGATTTGAGCATTATTGTAATACGAAGACCGAAGACACAAGATTCAAGAGTTTTAAGGCGTTTTGAGCTGTCTGCGCGACACGACTTGCTTGCGAAGGCTATATCTTGAGCTACAAAGGTCGGATTGAGCCGATTACGGTGCCATTGGAAAGATAACTTCAAGGGATTCAATTCATCTTTTTACACCGAAGTCCGATTCCAAGTGGAAGATGGTTAAAACAGCCTCTGAAGTGACACCAGCGATTCTGTCGAGATTCCGCGACCGCGGATTGTCCACCGCGACCGCGGTGGCTGCCGAGACGAGAAGTTCTTTTCTGTTGCGAGAGCGCGGGCGCGGTGAAGGCGACGCGACCGCGGCGATGCCGAATCCGAAGCGGGCCGAAATCTTTCTATCTTGTTTCCTTTTCTATCTTTTGCCTCTTTCCTTATCTATCTCGTGGAGCTTGTTCCTTGGGCTTTATAAGGAGGAGCCAGCCTTAGGTTTTTAATATCTTCTTTCTCATCACCAATTCTTCTTCTCTTTTAGGTTTATAGTTTAGTTTTGGAGAGCTAGTCTCCTTGGGTTTGTTCAAGGGAGAAGCTCTGATGTATGAACTCATGAGATTTTGGTAATTGATTTCTCTCCTTTGGTTGATATTGATACTCTTGTGCTTAATCCCATGATCTATGTTTGATTTTATGAGTCTGGCCAACTTGTTTGATTGACTTAGATCTATCGTTTGATTTAGGATTGGTTGTTGTCTATGCATCTTTCCTAATTCTTGAAACAACGCTATTCTAGGACCGTGGACTAGTTTAGGGAAGAGTATTCAATGGTTTAATTGTGCATGAGACTCGCAGCTTGATTGCATGATTTGATTTCCTAATATCCTTATTCTCTATGCTAATTCTAGGTTAAGCGTCCTTGCCTAAGGTTATAGAATTGCTTGGACCGTGGACTTGCGATTGTTAATGATCAGGATAGGAATTAACCTTAGGTGTGAATGAAATCAATGGATGAATCTATGATCGAGTAATTATTTCATGAGTGTATCTTTTGAATGAACCTACCTCCTATCTATTTGTTTATTTGTTTGTTATTTGTTTCCTAGGTTAGTGTAGTTTAGATTCTTCACTTTGATTTCCCCCTTATCTTTAGTTGATAATTATATTAATACTAGAAGCCATAGTTCTCTTGTGTTCGACCCCTTACTTGCATATTATACTAGTTTGTTTGTTTGGGTTATTTATCTTTGATCTTGGCATGACGACTTTAGCCGAGTCAGTACCTGTGTTGAAAGTTGAAGTGACGCCTCTGTGGCAAGAAGAGGACTAGAAGCATATTAATACATGGTAATGATGGCGTGGCAGGCGGTTTCCAAGGCAAACGAATCGGAAAGAGAAGATTTCAAATTTGGAATTCCAAATTTAAATCAAAAGGGGTATTTTTGGGCCCTAACTACCAAGAAGCCCAAGGCACGTGCTGGAACGGCCCGCATGATATTTACGAAGCCCGTCAATGAGTTTCCAAAAGACCGACCTAGTTACGTTTGACCAAGTATATCGATTTGACCATCCGAGTCTAATGATGGATTAAGTTATATCCATTCTGGATCTTCTCTATCTTATATAGGCAAGATCATATCGATTTTAGGGATGATATATCTTCTACGATTTATCTATCCATCTAGCTATCTTTTTATCTTGTAGAGCACTCTATCTTTTAGACCCCTATAAATACATAAAGGGGGGCGCACATATGTATAATAGATACTCATATAACAATACAAGGGGATACGCACAAATTCCAAATACAGTTATCGCATTCTTTCTCTTTGATTCTCAAGTTCGTATAGCTTAATTCACGCCCGATCTAGGCTAAGGGGTCACCAACTTTGCTTGGTTGATTTCTAGCTCTAAAAACTTGCATAATAGATGGCGTGCAACTTTCCCTCTTTTCTTTGCCCAAGAACGGCTCCCACGGCGAAATCACTTGCATCACACATTATTTCGAATGGAAGATTCCAATCGGGTGACGCCATGATAGGAGCCGAAACCAAAGCATCTCTCAACCTACAAAAAGCACTCATGCAATCCTCGGAAAATTCGAAGGGAACATCCTTCATCAAGAGGTTGGACAAAGGTTTTGAGATTTTAGAGAAATCTTTGATGAAGCGTCTATAAAAACCCGCATGACCTAAGAAACTCCTAACATCTCGCACACAAGTAGGTGGGGGAAGTTTTTCAATAATCTCAATCTTGGCCCTATCAACTTCTATTCCTCTACTAGAGATGAGGTGCCCTAGAACTATTCCTTCCTTAACCATGAAATGACATTTCTCCCAATTAAGCACAAGGTTGGTCTCTTCACATCTAGCTAACACCCTATCCAAATTAGCCAAACAAGCATCAAAAGAGGAACCATAGACCGAAAAATCATCCATGAATACTTCCACTATTTCCTCCACCATATCGGAGAAGATAGACATCATGCACCTTTGAAACGTTGCCGGAGCATTACACAAACCAAAAGGCATGCGTCTATTGGCAAATGTTCCATAGGGACATGTAAAAGTCGTCTTCTCTTGATCATCGGGGTGAATAGGGATTTGCCAAAACCCGCTATACCCATCAAGGCAGCAAAAGTATTCATGTTGTGCCAATCTTTCAAGAACTTGGTCAATAAAAGGAAGGGGGAAATGATCCTTACGAGTACCACTATTCAACTTTCGGTAATCAATGCACATGCGCCACTTTGTAGTGGTTCTCGTAGGTATCATTTCTCCTTTCTCATTTTGCACTACGGTCAATCCACCCTTCTTAGGAACTACATGCACGGAACTAACATATTTGCTATCCGAAATTGGGAAGATGATTCCCGCATCCAACATCCTAAGTATCTCACTTTTAACCACTTCTTTCATATTAGGATTTAATCTTCGTTGTGGTTCAATAGTTGGTTTATGGTTGTCCTCCATGTAGATCCTATGCATGCAAATTGATGGCGAAATTCCCTTTAGTTCCTCTAATGAATACCCTAAAGCTCCTCTATGCTTCCTTAGGACCTCTAACAACTTAGACTCTTCCTCATCATTCAAATTAGCATTCACAATTACGAGTAATGAAGAGTTAGGACCAAGGAAGGCATACCTCAAGTCCTTTGGAAGCTCCTTGAGTTCATGAGATGGCTCCGGTGGTGCTTGGGCTTCCTCCGTTTCGGCCTTGAACACCTCCAAGTAAGACATTCCATTCTCCACTTTCTCATTCTCCTCTAGATCGGTAATTAAGCCTTCATTTGTCACTTCAACTCCATGAGGTGGTGGAATGGCCTTCAACTCTAGCTTCCTTGTACTTGGCTTGTTGGATATAGCTTCCCATTGCACTCTTTTTGGAAGAGGTTGGATCACCTTAGCCTCTCTATGCAAAGCTTCCTTCGAGGTTGGTTTGAAGGAGAAATCAAGCTCTACTCCTCCAAATTCAAGGGACAAATGACCTCTCCTAACATCTATAATGGCTCCAACCGTAGCAAGGAATGGCCTTCCCAAGATGATAGGCTCGCCCGGCACCTCTAACATGTCAACCACAACAAAATCCGTTGGAACGTAATGCCCCTCTACACACAATGGATAATCTTCTACCACTCCAATTGGCTCAATTGACGTTCCATCGGCTATGGTTAACCTCATGTTAACCGGAGCGATGAGTCCCATGGCGGTAGACTCCCATATCGTGTACGGAATGACACTAGTGCTTGCTCCAAGATCACACAAAGCTTGAAACTTCCGAGATCCAATACCAATGGTGATTGCGAATCTTCCGGGATCACCTAACTTTTGAGGTAGCTCCAAGATCTTCACCTCATCTTGCATCTCCACAATCGACCTCTTCTTGCTCAAGATTTCCTTCAAGAACTTTGCATAGGATGGCATCTCACTTAGAGCGTCGGTGAATGGGATGGTGATGTTCAAGCCTTGCAAGAGCTTTAAGAACCTCTTAAACTTGCCCTCCACAACTTCCTTGGGCTTCTTCAATGGGTAGGGAAGAGTTGTGCCACCTTGTTTCTTGGTTGAATCCACTTCCTTAGACCGGCCTAGATCTCTCTCAACGTTCTCAGCCTGGATCGACGTGGGATCGACGTCGAGACCGACGTCTGGAACCTCGGTCCTAGGGCAAGACACTTCTGGGAACATCGGTCCGACTACAGGGCATGTCGGGCCCGAGTTCATCTCTACCTCGGTCTGGTTCAGGGGACTTCCTCCGTCTCTTGGATCGACATCATGGCATGTCGGGCCCGAGTTACTGGGCAACTCGGTCCGACTCTCTTCTCTTGTTCTTGGCATGTGTGGCTCGGGCAAACTCCTTCCACTCCTTAATCCTATGGCTCGAACTTCATTTTGTTGTTGTGGGGCACGGGGATTCTCCTCGGGTCGGCCCGGGAGTCTCCCTTCCTCTCCTGGAAGTTGATTCGCCATGTAAACAAATTGGTTGTCCACTTGTCTTCTCCAAACACCAAACTCCTTGAATTGGGTGCTCATATCATCAAATCTTCTCTCCATGTTGGTGAATTGATTCTTCAAGTCTTGAGCCCATGGTGGTGTTTGCTCATAGAATCCCGGAGGTCGGCATGGTGGTGGTTGGGCCCTTGGCTCATTTTGGTTGTAGTTGTTGTTGTAGCCATTGGCTTGGCCTTGGTTCCACCTTCCATTCCCTCCATTGTTGAAGTTGGCTCTTCCTCCATAGTTTCTTTGAACATATTGCGCCTCCTCGATTTGCTCGGCCAAACGAACTTGAAGTTCATTGGGACATTCTTGAGCTCCATGCTTGAAAGAACCACATTCTTCACATGCTCTTGAAGTTTGCTTGTAATGACTCATTTGCCTCTTCATCTTGTTCAACTCATCCTCAAGGAATTGGATCTTCACATCCTTATCCACCTCTTCATTCTTTGGGTCGTAGAGCCTCTTTGCACCATCTTCTTGGACTCTTGCCTCCTTGTTGACTTGACTTACTCCGTACATGGCTTCGTAATCTGAGAGTTTGTCTAGCAACTCCCATGCTTGCTTCGGTGACAAATCAATGAACCCACAATCAGTGTGAAGGTTCAGTTTGTCCTTGGTGGCGGGGTTGATTCCTTGGAAGAATATGTCTTGAAGGACATAAGGTTATTGCCCATGCGTTGGACATTACCTCAACATTTCCTTGAACCGATCCTAAGCCTCAAAGAGTGGCTCGTGGACTCCTTGTTGAAAGCTTGCTATCTTCCTTCTAAGCTGCGTTGTCTTGGTTGGCGGAAAGAACTTCATCAAGAATGCTTCGTTGAGAGCCCTCCATGTTGTGATGGATCGAGGTGCTTGGCTCTCCAACCAATGCAAAGCCTTGCCTCCCAACGACCACTTGAAGGCCTTGAGTAGCACATACTCAAGTGTCTCATCATCCGTCGAAATGGTCTCACATAGGTCCTTGAATTGCTTCATATGCTCGATTGGGCACTCATTCGGTCTCCCTTGAAGATGGTCCCTCTTGATAAGTGAGTTGAATTGAGTTTTGATCTCAAAGTTCTTCGACACCTCCGGCAAGACAATGGCCGGTTCCGGCACCTTCAACTCCGGATGCATGTATTGTCTTGCATTCCGGGGTTGGGTGTTGATTTGAGCCTCCAATCTCATCCTTTGCTCACGCTCTCTCCTAGCCTCGGCATCCCGGTTGGCCATCTCAAGTTGCATTCGAGCCATGTCGGCCCTCATCCTCTCAACCTCCTCATCACGTTGTGCTTGGTTCTCCATTCTCTTCTTCTTTCGAGCTTGTTTGATAATGCTCTCCGGATCACACACAAAGTCGAACTTAAGTGTTCCTCGGACGGAACGAGCTCGCATACACCTACAGCCAAAGACACAAACAAAACCGAATCAAAACAAACAAGGGGTTCGGAATAGTCCCTTACCCAAATCACTACCAAATCAAAGACTCAACAAAAGTGGTACCTCAAACAAGTAGAACTCCCCGGCAACGGCGCCAAAATTCTGATGGGGTATAGTCCGGATCGAATGATATCAAAATTTAAATTTATAAACCGAACCCCAATTGTAGTATAAGGGTAGGGTGTCGAACACACGGGAGTTCGTGCGTTGAGTGTACCAAGAAGACTAAAAAGAGGTAAAAGAAATGCAAAAACAAGGAAAATCAAAGGGAACAACCTGGACCGACTATGGTCACTTCGGTCCGAGGTTGGATCGATGCGAGTTGGTCGGGACCGACACAGGGGAAGTCGGGCCCGAGGTACTGGGGAACTCGGTCTTGCACAAATAGTAGATCGGTCTTGGGTTTTTGGGTTCCTTCCCTAACTAGACTTGGGTGATTCCACCCCAATTCAGCCAATAAGTGTTGATCCTTATGAGATCGAGGTTGTTTGCCTTCGACCCCTCAACTCTACACTTCGACCTTAGGGAGTTTTCACTCTCCTTCGATGCTAGGTCTAGTGATGGGTTCGAGATTGCTTTCGCTTACTCTTACCAAACACAAGCCCTAGATCCCTTGTTCTCACAAGAGAATTGAAGCTCAATGTAGAGAGGATTCATAGATCAAGCACTCAAGGCTATGGAATTGGGGGTTCACACCCAATCCTAGCTAGGGGATTCCCCCATAGCCCAAGACTACGGAATCTACTCCATCAAGTAAGAGTAAAAAGCAATCAAATGGCAAATCAAGCAAATCTCCATCATCAAACTCAAATCGAAGCCAATTCTCATTCAATTCAAAAGGGTTCACAATATCCAAGTCTCAAATCCACTAAACAAAACCAAAACAAGTTCAAGCTCACTAATCCTCTCCTAGAACTCCACCGATTTCCTCTTCTCTCTTCCTCTCGCTTTCTCCTCCTTGCTCTCCAAGTCTTCCTTTGAGCCCTTTGAGAGTGATTAGATGTGGATGTGTGTTAAGCTCCTCTAAGCTCCCTCTAATTATCCTCCTCTCTTGATTGGGGACTAAGGAATTCCAAATTAGAAGAAGGGCAAAAGTGGTAGATCACAATAATGTGCCTTGGAGCCCAATCCTCTTTTTAGCCGACTCGGACCGACAAGCTTAGACCTCGAGCCCGATGTTGCCAACGTCGGTCCTAGCCTCAAATGCTCGAACTCGGGCCCGACGTCTGGGGACCTCGATCCATGGCCTCGATCCTCTTCTTCTCTTGGTTTTCCTTGAGCTCCTCCTCGTTCTTTGCATGGCTCTTCCGCTCCCTTGCTCCTTAGCTTGACTCCTCCTTAGAAACTCCTTCAAAACGTCCTCAAATGCGCCATTTTACCTACAAAACACAACAACTTCGCATAGTCTCTGAATCTCATAGAAAATCGGGAACTAAGCTAAAAAGGGACAAAACTAACAAAGAAAGGAACAAAAGACACTTATTTACAAGGTAAATTAACCACTAAAACACCACCAAAATAAGAGACATCATGTGTTCATAACTTTCTCTGGCCGGTGGTGGCCTTAAGACTTTTAGCCCTTCGGGGCGAATTGCATGATTTCACCGACCCTTCGAGGTCGAGGTACTTCTAGCCCTTCGGGGCATATTTGACTCGTTTTGCCCGGCCCGTCGTGGCCGGTTTAGTGGTAGTTTCTGCCCCTTCGAGGGCCGCTTCCTTTACTTGCTTACGTTTGACTTGTTTGTACGTTTGGATGCCGTTTTGATGATTTATGGGCGTAGTCTCTAGGGGGAACGCTCTGCAGTAGCGTCGTGGTTTTAGTGATCGAGCGTGTGCGCGGCTTGCTTAGGCTAGAAACTTAGCGATACTTAGTGCGTACTTGATTTCCTAGGGACTTAGCGTTTCATCAGATAATTCGGGGGTCTCGTGCCGTAGCTGGCGTCTAATCAGTAGATCGTGCGTTGCCAGAAAGACTTAGAACTGTAGCGTGCGAAATATTGTTCACTACGTGATGGAGCTTGATATAAACGATCGCAAACAGTAATCATGCCACATGAGTCATGCGAATTCCATAAAGTATCCAAACAATCATTCATGCAATACGAGTTGGTCCCATCACTGGGGAACGTTTCATCCGATACCACAAATACCATCAAAAGTCATGCAGAAACCAAACAATATCATCAAATGTCATGCAAAAACCAAACAATATCATCAAATGTCATGCAAAAACCACACACACAAGTTTAGATTCTAAGGGGAATCAGAAGTAATACTACAGAAGGTGGGTAGCATTCCAACTTCTGGGGACTTCTCGGCCGTCGGGATCGATGAGCTGGTACGCCCCCTGGCCGGCGACGCCCGAAATCTGGTAGGGACCTTCCCAAGATGGAGCCAGCTTTCCGGCGCTCTGGTCTTTGGTATTCTGGAAAACTTTCCGGAGTACCCAGTCCCCTTCATGGAAAGTCCTTACTCTTATGTTCCTGTTATAACTCCTGGCGACCTGTTGCTGATGGTGCACCATTCGACACCAGGCCTGCTCTCGAACTTCGGTGGTCATGTCGAGGTTCCGAGCTAGTTCGACGGCGTTTTGCTCGCTGGTGAGTAGGCCGTATCTGGCCGTGGGGACCAAGATCTTAGTGGGGATGACCGCTTCACATCCGTAAACCAAGGAAAAGGGGCTTCGGCCCGTGGAGGTTTTCGGGGTCGTGCGGTCCGCCCACAAGACATATGGTAGCTCGTCTGCCCATTGGCTCCCGATCTGTACTAGCCGCTTCTTGAGATTGTTGACAAGGATCTTGTTACTCGATTCTGCTTGCCCGTTGGCCTGGGGCTACCGGGGTGTCGACATGACTAGGTCAATGTTCCATCCCTTGCAGAAGTCGCGGGTTTTCTTGCTAATGAACTGCGATCCGTTATCACACACGATCTCGGAGGGTACCCCATACCTGCTCAGAATATTCTTCTTGAGGAAAGCTATTACCTGCTTGTCTTTGATTTCCTTGTATGCCTCCGCCTCGATCCACTTGGAGAAGTAATCGGTAAGAGCTAGGATATACAGCCGCTGCCCAGACGATGGTGGGAGCTTGCCGACGATATCCATGGCCCATCTAATGAAGGGCCACGGAGTGAGCGTTGGGTGTAGAGGCTCGGGCCGTTAATGTGAGGTAGCTGCGTGCCGCTGACAGGCGTCACACCGTTTGGCAAATTCAATAGCATCTTTCTTCAGCTTCGGCCAATACCAGCCGTAGCCCAATATCTTGCTCGCTAGCCTTCTGCCACCCGTGTGATTACCACATTCTCCTTCGTGGACGTCTTTGAGTATCTTACTGGTCTCAGCCTGAGTTGGGCATCTTTGGAGGATCCCGCTGGCGGATTTATGGAACAAGGTGCCTTCTATGACCGTGAATCTGGCTGCTTTGATTTTGAGAGCACGTGCTTCCGCTTTGTCTGCGGGTAGGACTCCATCCACGAGCTAGGAGAGGTAAGGTTTCATCCAGGACTCTTCGGAGTCGTGTGAGGAAGCGGGTTCCTCTTGGGATGGCTCTCGGGCTTCTTTGGTGGCGGCATCGGCGAGGGTCAAGACGGGTTTCAGGCACCCTTCCGGGGTAGCTAGGGATATAGCAGGTTGGGTAATGTGTAACAGAGGTATAGCTCGGAATTTCTTGTGGTCAATGGAGGAGGCTAGGTTGGCTAGTGCATTGGCCTGAGTGTTCTGCTCCCTGGGTACCTGCTCGAAGGATGTGTCCTCAAACTGCCGGCTCAGGGCGCAGACCACCTCAAGGTAAACGGCCATCCGGCTGTCTTTGGCTGCATATTCTCCAGAAATTTGGTTCACGACCAGCAACGAGTCACATTTGACACTCAGCCTCCGGATGCAGAGATCTCGTGCTAGCACTAAGCCGAACACCAGGGCTTCATATTCGGCTTCGTTGTTGGTGGCCTCAAACTCACACCGGACTGCTTGAGCTATACTATCCCCCCGGGACGAGTTCAGTACAACCCCTGTGCCCGCGCCCCTGACGTTCGACGCTCCGTCGGTGTGTAAAGTCCACTCCGGACAGTCGTCTCTGGCGACTGTGGCCACGATCTGGTCCGGAGCCGGGCTTTCTAGGGTGGGACTGAAGTCGGCCACAAATTCAGCCAATGCTTGCGATTTTATCGCCGTCCTGGGCTCGTAGACGATGTCAAAACCACTCAGGTGTATTGCCCATTTGACCATTCTGCCGGTTATTTCTGGCTTGTGCATCACGGTTTTCATCGGATAGTTGGTCTGAACCGCAATGGTGTGCGACTCGAAGTACGGCCTTAGCTTCAACGAGCACATGACTAGTGTCAAGACTAGTTTTTCCAACGGGGAGTAGCGACTTTCAGCTGATAGCAAGGTCTTGCTTACGAAGTACACCGGTAGTTGCTGGCCTTCTTCCTCTCTGACCAGGACGCCGCTGATGGCGCTTTTTGTTACCGAAAGGTACAACTTTAAGACTTCTCCGGCTTCCGGCTTCGAGAGAAGTAGGGGATTGGCAAAGTAAGCTTTTAGCTCTTGGAACGCTTCTTCATGCTTTGGCTCCCAGGCGAAACTCTTATTCTATTTCAAGAATTCATAGAACAAACGGCACCTTTCCGCCGACCGGGAGATGAACCTATTCAAGGCCGCTATTTTGCCGGTTAGTCGCTGGACGTCCTTGACGCATCGGGGGGATCTTAACTTGGCGATGGCCCGCACTTGCTCAGGACTTGCCTCGATCCCCCTTTGCGTGACCATGTAGCCTAGGAACTTCCCTGATCTTATCCCGAAGGTGCACTTTGCGGGGTTGAGTTTCATGCCATATAGGTCCAAGATAGCGAAATCCTCTGCCAGTTGGGCGATGTGGTCTGGAGCGTGCTTGCTTTTGACGAGCATGTCGTCAATGTATACCTCCATCGTCCTTCCGATTTGGTCTTTGAACATTCGGTTCACCAGCCGCTGGTAAGTAGCGCCAGCGTTCCGGAGTCCGAATGGCATGACCTAGTAGCAGTAAGTCCCTTGGGTGGTGATGAAGGCCGTTTTTTCTTGATCGCCTTCCTCCATCTTGATCTGATTGTACCCACTGAAGGCATCCATGAAAGTGAGGAGTTCGTGGCCGGCCGTGGCATCGACCATGGAGTCGATGTGCGGTAGTGGGAAGGAGTCTTTTGGGCATGCTTTGTTTAGATCAGTGAAGTCTACGGAGACTCTCCACTTCCCGTTTTTCTTGGGGACTACAACCACGTTGGCCAGCCATTCCGGGTACTTGACCTCCTTGATTTTTCCCGTTTCCAACAGTTTCTTCACTTCATCGTCCACCACCCGGTTTCTCTCTGGCGCAAACTTTCGTCTTTTCTGCCGCACCGGGGGGTGTGTGGGGTCCACATTCAACTTGTGGGTTATGACCGAAGGGTCAATCCCCACCATGTCGGCGTGGGACCAAGCGAAGGATTCTGTATGTTGCCTCAAGAAAGTTAGGATTGCTAATCGTGTTTCCGGCTCCAGGTCGGAGCCGAGTCGGATGGTTTGGCCAAGGTTGGCCGGGTCTAAGGCCACCTCTTCCACTTCTTCTTCAGGTGTACCAGCTTTGGTGTGGACAGAGGGGGCCTCCTATAATTGCTATGCGCCATTTCCGGCGGATGCCGGCTTTAGAGCCGACTTGTAGCAATCATGGGCCAACCGCTGGTCGCCTTGATCTCTTGCACCCCCCAAGGGGTGGGAAATTTGAGTGTCTGATGGTAGGTGGAGGCGACCGCCCTCATCTCGTGTATCCAGGGTCTCCCCATGATGACGTTATAGCACGACGGGCACTCCATGACGGCGAAGCGGACTTGAGCGTTGACCCCTTTGGCGTAAGTGGGAAGCACAATGTCCCCTAGGGTGTGCTTCACTTCTCCACTGAAGCCTACCAAAGGGACGGGCTTTCTGTCGAGATCACTTTCGGACAAGCCCATGCCCTTCAAGGCATCTAGAGTCATCAATTTAGTGGAACTTCCAGTGTTGACGAGCACTCTTTTCATCATGACGTTGCCAATGTGGAGGGATATCACGAGTCCGTCGTGATGGGGTCCACTTAATCCCCCCATGTCGGCGTCGTCGAAAGTAATGGGCGCATTTGCCCAGGCCTTATCGGGGCGGCTAGGCCTAGCCGTTTTTTCAAAATTATCTTCTCGTGCCCGACGCTTGGCCGTGGAATAGGTGAGGCCGCAGACGTCCGACCCCCCCGAGATGACGTTGACTACCCGGTCGTGGGGAGGGGACGGAGGTTTGGCCGATCCTGGCTCGGGTACCCCCGGTAACCCTCGTGGGATCCGGGCATTGGGGGCTACCTCCGAGATCAGGTCACGGGCTATTAGGAAGGCTATCTCCCTTCTCAAGATACTGCAGTCATTGGTGAGGTGGCCCGGGCCGTCGTGGAAGTGGCACCACTTTTTGGCCGTGGCCTCCGTCTTGTTACTCTCTATCTTCCGGGGCCAACGGATCAGCTTTCCGAGTCTGCTCAGGTTTCTGACTAGTTCAACAGGGGATAGTCCTAATTGGAGCTTGTCTAGTGGTGGCGGGTCGGGCTTATCTCTACTGGCGTCCGCCGTTTCTGGCGCTGCCACATTTACTGAGGATGGCGCGTGATAAGGTTGAGCCCGACGTTCTCGCCGATTATCGTACTGGGTCTTCTTCTCGACGCGGTCCCAGACTGTGACTCGGGTGTGAAGCCGGCAGTCTTCTTCCAACCGAATGTGGGCCAGGGCTTTAGACTGTACGTCCTCAAACGTGTAGCATGGGAACTTCGTGAGCTCGGTGTACAGATCACCGTCCGGTAGGACCCCCTGCCTGAATGCTTCTATGGCCGTCTCGGCGTCAGACAGAGGAATATTCACTTTGTCCCGATTGAACCGATCCAGAAAGTCACGGGTCGGTTCATTGGCCTCTTACCGGATTCGATAAAGGTCGCTAGAGCGCTTTAAAAACTTGCGGATACTGGCGAATTGCGCTCTAAACAAGTCTACCAAGTGAGCGAAGGAGGTGATGCTCCCCTTCGGAAGGCTTACGAACCACTTCAAGGCGGGACCGCTGAGGGTCGTTGCGAATCCTTTGAGTGTGATGGGACAGAGTTGGTCATCATCCGCCGCTTGTAGACCGCGACGTAGTCGTCGGGGTCGGCGGTGCCGTCATAGGGAGTCATCGTGGGGACGCTGAACTTCTTAGGGATAGGCTCTTGGGCGATGCGGGGCACGAACGGGGACTCGTCGTACCCGTCGTAGGATTCCTTCTCTAGAGGCTTGGGCATGCCAGGGATACAGGCGATTTGCTCCGCGAAAGCCTTTAGGTGTTCTTGGACTTCGCGACGCACGGTGTCCCCTACGCTCAGCGGGCGTCTCCTCTCATGGTCCTCCTCTTCCTCGTCGTCGTTCCATGCGAACTGAGGAAGTGGAGTGCGGGGGGTAGGCTCAGACCGCAGGGGATTAGATGGTTGCTGGGGGGCCGAGGGCTGCCAATTCGTTGGCGTTTGGATAGGTGGTAGCCCGGGGAGGGTAGCCGCAGGGGTGACCCTGTCACCGTTATCTCCGCCCTGGGGCCCCCGCGAGGAGCCTTCGCCACCGTTAAGATTGAGGTTGATGGCAATCCCCTCAGCCTCACGATTCAGCCGCGGGCGCGGGCCGCGTGCAGCGGTCGTCTGGAGTTGAGCACGCAGTCGGTTCTTCTCGCTGGCGATACGTGAGTTCTCCTCCAACATCCGAGAGTTCTCGGTGGCGATGCGACCTACAGTGGCTTGGAAGCTGTCGCGCTGGTCTTGCATCTCCTTCTGGAGATCGAGGATCCTCTGAGAGAGGGTAGCCATCTCGTCTTGGTGAGTGGCGGCCGGAGGGTCTTTGGGGTTCAAGGGATCTTCGAGCTCGAGCTCTGGGTCGGCGCCGTTCGAGTGGTCGTCGGTTAGCGCTTCCTGGAAAGCTTGATCAGATCCTGACATGCTGGTAACTGGAGAATCGTGGTGACAACGGCCGGAAAGTATGAAACTCTACAGATCGTAGCCCCACGGTGGGCGCCAAATTGTTTTGGGTGAAAAACTATGCTTGTTCAAACACCCTGGTTTGAGGTTATGATCGAGAGCTCTTTGAATGTGAAGGACAATTGAATGAAACAGAAAAGATAAGATCAAAGATTCGTCTAATTGGCTTTATTGATTCCTAATCAAATTTAGATTACAGTTGTGAGTATCTTGGATACGATATATCTTTTTGCTACAAAATAATCTATCTTATATCCAATGATCGGCGTCGTTGCGGATAGATCGTGGGTGAGCTACTGGATCCCGAGATCCTCGGTCGGCTTCCAACGGCTCGCTATCGGCCACTTCCCCGCTCCCAAGCCTTTCGGAGAATAGCTACAACCGCCTCCCGCCTTGGGCGGGCCGCTAATCAATGGGCCGCTCGATTACGCTGGGCTTCCGACGTCATGGGCCTGGGTCATGAGAAAACGAGGTCCAACAATTCCAAGACGAGCCCACATCCTATGAAGAATGCATCTTCAAAACTGAAGGATCTGTGTTGGTACCAGAGGTCGTCGACACCTACGATGTCGGCGACCAGAGTTAACAACCTTAGGTTGTGCAGCGGAAATAAACACAAGAAAGACTTTACTTTACCAATTTAGAACACGGGTATTTAGAGTGGAAACCCTCCACAAACCAACTAGTTTGTCTCGGGAAAAACCACTTGCCTCCCAAGCTTCTCACTTGATAGGACTTAAAGAGTACTTCGACTCGTTATATTGATTTCTCGGGCTTACAAAGGTTCTCCTACTCCAAGATGTGAATCCCACGCCCTCTTGCAAATACTCTGCCTAGGTACTCAACCCTCACCCAATACAACTTCTCTCGTACCCTCCCGTTCACAGACGCGAATCACACGAACCTGTCTTCTACCCTCTCAGCAACACTCGCACAGTACAATATCGGAAACTCTTAGAAACCCTTACAGAATACTCTCCCTTGGTTCTGCGCCGTTCTCTCCTCGTTTCCTAACTCTCCAAAACTCCGAACAGAATATATATATTAGGGAGATCGTGGTATAATTCATTCTTTTTACCCAAGGAATGAATTAGACACAATCTTTACAAATCTTTCCTAATCAGCTCCTTAAGACACAATAAAATCTTCTAAATTATCTCGGAATGATCCATGAAGATTTTCGGCATGTACGAACTTCTTCTTGCCTTAATAGAACCTCCAGAATCCTTCTGCCGCGCTTTCCTTAAAACTGCTACGCGTTCTGCCTTTTATAGAGTTCCGCTCGGCTTCGGATTTCTGGGCAACCAGGTTGTCGAGATGGTCGGCGACTTCGGAGTTTATCTTTGTGACGTCGGCGACTTCTTGTCAGCAACCTGTTTGGAACCATCAAAACACACACACAGATTTTCTAACAAATTCCCCCTTTTTGATGGTGACAAACACCGATCTATTTTCTGCACTGGAAGGGGTCTTCTGCAATCTGTACAAACATCTCAAACAGCAATCTATTGCATCAGAGCATCATATCAGAGCATCAAGAATTCATCTCAAACAATTTCCCCCTTAACTTTTCAAAAGTTCCCCCTAAGTTCAACATTCACTTGAAATTCAGCATATCCCCTCAACTAAGCATGCAACCCTCAGCTATTTCCCCCTTTTGGCATCATCAAAAAGATCATATATCATGGAGAAATAAGCAAGGCAAACATATTTGCTAATATAGGCAAAAGCATGCAGAGACCAAGTCAGCGACCATGCAAGCATGGCAATGTCAAACAGTGCACACACAGCAAGAGTATTAATATCTTACAACCATATCGAACTTAAGAGAAGTTTTAGTGGAAGGAATAATGCGGTAGGGATAGAAAGCAGGATAGTGGTAAAGTCAAAGGTGCACTAGTCGACGACTAGTTCATAGCTTTCAGCACTTCCTTGATGTCGTCAACATCTTCACTAACCTCTGCCATCCTCTTAAGCATCTGCGCTATTCCCTTTGCTAACTCAAGATTCTGATTCTCCAGTTCATCCAACTTAGCATTCAGAGTTGCCAACTCTGCTCCAGAACTTCCTGACTTAACATGTAGAGTTGCCGACTCTACTCCAGATTCTCTTGTCTTAGCAAATTCACTCTCAGCTTCCCTAGTTACCCTTCTTCTTTTTCTTCTTTTTTTTTATCATTTTTCTTTTCTCTCTTTTTTTTTATCAAACGAGTCCAACATCTTCTGGACTTCACTCTCTTTCAACAAGGCAAGCTTTCCCACTGAAAAGTCGGGGACAACAGCGATGTCGTTGACTTCAAAACAGCTTTCTCCATTTCTTCTCAACACTTCACTTTTTCTGAGCACAACTCTGAAATATCTTGATAAGTTGTCGACCTCAACTTACACACATGAGAATTCGTCGACCTGTACCTGTCTCACACTTCTGAACAAGATCGTCAGACTAAATGCACCATGACAATTACCACCTGGAGTAGCTTGGGGGTTGGGTCACACCGGGTGGTGTCAAAGCAACCCAAGTATAAAAATAATATTTTGTGGAATTTGTCGATCATGTTGATAAGTCTCAATTTAAGGTAACACAAACAAACAATATGGGCTCATAGAGACTCTCAAGCATGATAGGTTGGGGACAGCTGTAGAATCAACCATCATTTGGGCTTCTAATGAGGGTTCAGGGGTCATCAGGTTGATTCTTTTGGGCTCAAAGAAAAAAGTTCAACATAATTGCAAGCATAATCACAACAAGCAGGAGGTCGTCGACATGCACACACAAGCAAAGTGAATCATCAATCAAAGCATGATTACCCTATTAGACTTACACCACATAAGCATGTTATTCTCATGATAGACAATCTGATTTCAACCAGTCATCGAGGGGTAGCATGTAAGGTAACAAGTTAATCAAGAGAGATCATACCTAGCTCCATGCGAACTCGTTCAAAGGGTTCCCGATTTAAAGCTTTGGTGAAAATGTCCGCCCTTTGTTCATCCGTCCTGCAAAACTCCATGGAGACCATCCTTTTCTCCAGACAATCTCGAAGAAAATGGTGCCTTATCTCAATATGCTTTGTCTTTGAATGTTGCACCGGGTTCTTGGAGATATCTATGGCACTTGTGTTGTCACATAGTATGGGGACAGACCCACACTTCACTCCATAGTCATTGATTTGTTGTTTGATCCAGAGAAGTTGTGAACAACATGTAGCGGCTGCGACATACTCGGCTTCAGCTGTAGATAAAGCGACTGAATTCTGCTTTTTCGAACCCCAGGAAACCAAGCAAGACCCCAGAAACTGAGCCATCCCGGATGTACTCTTCCTGTCAATACGGTTTCCTGCAAAGTCTGCATCAGTGTAGCCGACCAGGTCGAGGTTGCTGACCCTCGGATACCACAGACACAAGTTGTCACTACCCTTAAGGTAACGAATGATCCTCTTTACAGCCTTTAGATGAGATTCTCTTGGATCGGCCTGAAATCTTGCACAAAGGCACACAGCAAAGACAATATCCGGCCTACTAGCTGTAAGATATAAGAGAGATCCAATCATACCTCGATACAAAGTTGCATTCACCTTTGGATCTTTCTCATCTTTTCCCAATGAAGTGGTCGTCGACATGGGAGTGTCAAAAGAGCGAGAGCTCTCAAGACCAAACTTCTTCACGCACTCCCTGAGGTACTTTTGTTGATGGATCTTGGTACCTTCCTCATCCTGCACGACCGAAAGTCCTAAAAAGAACTTGAGTTCACCAACCATGCTCATTTCAAACTCACTCGACATGAGGTTGGCGAACTTCTTCACTAACTCAGGGTCTGTTGAGCCAAAGATGATGTCGTCGACATAGACCTGAACCATCAGAGTGTGATTCCCTTTCCTCAACAAGAATAAAGTCTTGTCAATCTCTCCTCGAACATATCCATTCTGGATGAAGAACTGCGATGGCCTATCATACCACGCGCGAGGAGCCTGCTTCAACCCATAGAGAGCCTTATCAAGCTTGTAAACATGATCTGGGTTGGCGACATCTTCAAAACCTGGAGTTTGCTCAACATAGACTTCTTCCTTCAAGTACCCATTAAGAAATGCGGTCTAGACATCCATTTGCTGCAATTTGAACCCATGAAAAGTAGAATAAGCAATCAACAACCTTATTGCCTCAAGATGAGCTACGGGGGCAAAGGTTTCATCATAGTCGATTCCCTCTTGTTGATTGTAACCTTTCACTACAAGCCTGGCCTTGTTCCTGACCACGTTGCCTTCGTCATCCAGCTTGTTCCTGAACACCCAACATGTTCCAATCACTGTCCTTCCCTTCGGCCTAGGGACCAAGTGCCACACCTTATTGCGCTCAAACTGATGAAGTTCCTCTTGCATGGCATTGACCCAGTCCGGATCTTTCAAAGCTTCCTCAATGTTCTTCGGCTCCAACATAGAAATGAAGGCATTGAATGCAAAGAGGTTGAGTAAGGACCTCGTCTGCACACCCTTCGAGAAATCAGTAATAATGTTGGTGACCAGATGAGCACTTTTCTGCTGATAATTCCTGATAGGTAGTTGAGTCAGGTCGTCGACCTGCGGAATCTGAGACGAGCTACCTGGGACTGAACTTTGAACTGCCTGATCTGAACTGGGACTGAACTTTGAACTGCCTGATCTGAACTTTGAACTGCTTGATCTGCTTCTCTTGCCTCAGAAATACCTTGATCCTACACAGCATCTTCATTCTGATCCTGATTCTGATTCTGATCTGCCTCTGCGTTCTGATCTGAGTCGGCAACACTGTCAAGGTTGGCGACCCCAGACGGACTTTCAGCACAAACCCTGTCAAAGACATCTTCAAGACATAAGAAGTAACCTAGATCACCATCATCACGATCCTGAACCAGAGAACCTGCCATGGTGCTTTCATCGAACACCACATGAACACTTTCTTCAATCTTCTTGGTTCTCTTTTTGTAGACTTTGTAAGCTTTGCTTGTTGGAGAGTAGCCAACAAAGGTGCCAACATCACTTCTTGGATCGAACTTGCCCAGGCTGTCCTTCCCATTGTTATGAATATAGCATTTGCACCCGAAAACGCGAAGGTGGGCGACATTGGGCTTGACTCCTCTCAACAGCTCATACGGAGTCTTTCCAAGTAGTGGACGCAGCATAGCCCTGTTCATCACATAGCAGGCCGCATGAATTGCTTCTCCCCAGAAATTTCTTGGAAGACCACTAGAGATAAGCAAGGTCCGCGACATCTCCTCTAGAGCTCGATTCTTTCTCTCGACTACCCCATTTTGCTGTGGGGTCCTTGGCGCCGAGAAGTTGTGGCTGACTCCAATCTTCTTACAATACTCCAGAAACTCAGAGTTCTCAAACTCTGTACCATGATCAGATCGGATAGCCACCAAGGAATGACCAAGCTTCCTTTCAGCAGCTTTTGCCCACGTCTCGAACTCCTCAAAAACCTGATCTTTAGAAGCAAGGAAGATAGTCCAAGTATAGCGTGAGTAGTCATCAACAATAACATAAACGTATCTGTTTCCTCCTCTACTCTGCACACGCATAGGTCCGCACAAGTCCATATGAACTAACTCAAGGGGCTTGGAGGTACTTACCTCCTTCTTGGACTTAAAGGAGGACCTTACTTGCTTACCCTTTACACAAGCATCACAGATTCCAGATTTAGAGACCTCAATCTTGGGCAAACCACGAACTAGCTCCTCTCTATGCAATTTGATCAACAACTGCTGGCTAGCATGACAGAACCGACTGTGCCAGAGGTCGGCAACCTCAATACCAGACTTCAAGCACAAACTCTCTTCAGATTGGAAGCTGGGATAAACTTTGTAGACATTGTTCCTGCATAATCCCTTCAGAAGCGTCCTACATGTACTAATTTCAATCACCTGGCACTGCTTATGATCAAAGACAACTTGATTTTTCCCGTTAGCACACTGTTGGATCGTTAGTACTGAGGGACGTCCTTTACTGGAGTAAAGGCGTCCTTTGGTATGGCGTCCCTACGAGGTGTAGGGGCGTCCTTTAGTAATGCAGCGGAATAAAGTACTAAACAAGTTAATAGATGAACGCAGTGAATTATAGAGGAACCACTCAAGACCAAGTAGTCCTTGAGTGTAAACCTCTACCTCCTTGGAGGATTTTTGAATAGTTCTTTCCTTTATATTGAACGTCCTTACAGTTGTACTGGCGAGTCTTTACAGTTCTCTGACACTTAGCTTTTCCCTAAGTTCACTTGTAAAGAACTCCTTTAAGCCTACAACTAAAGCTGGTTCAATCTACTAAAGGACTCTATTCCTACGTCCTGCAGTACTTCGCAGAACTCTCTCTCTCTTTTTGGGTTTTCTGTTACAAACTGTTTTTGTGATTTGTTTACAAGTCTCACTCGATCTAACACAAGTTCTAGCACTGTTCTTGAGTTAGTTCTTCGTGTTCTTGAGTGAGCCGCTTTCTACTGATTCTCTCTGAATATTCCTGAAAGCGTTAACGTCACAATAAATGCCTTAGGGCTATTTATAGGACTTGGGGAAGGGCGTCTTTCTCCTGGGACGATCATGCCCTTCGAGGACGTGGCTACAGGATCTTCCTCCACGTAGTAGGGCGGTGATGAGGAAGCTTCCTGTATCCAGCTGTGTATGATGAACTCCGCTACAGGATCGGCCGCCACGTGTTGATGAACTCTGCAACAGGATCGTCCGCCACGTAGTGTCGGACTCCGCTACAGGATCGGTCTCCACGTGTCCTTAGATGATCAAATGTTGTCGAGTGATGTCATCTTGTCGGCTATAGAGTAAGGACGCTCTGCTTGCGTTCCTACTTGCTTGGGACTGCGTCCTTGCTCAAGTAGTCTCTGGTCGGTCCTTACTTCCTGTTAGCTAGCGTCCCAAAGCCTATGGGACTCCCATACACACTTATTGTCCTTTTGTCACTAGCGTTCCTGAACACTTGGACAATCTTTATTAGAATCAAAGTGAGTTTGTCATATCAAAACTAAGGGACGGTTGTGGGCGCGCTGCCAAGTACGAGGGCGTTCTTGATAGCGTCCCAACAATTTCCCCCTTTTTGATTATGACAAACTCTTTAGCAAAATAGTTTTGGCGTTTGAGCTTAGCATGCATGAAAACTTAAAAGCGTCCTCTAACACTTAGAGAAATTTCATTTAGCACAAGTTTTCATTCTTTGATTCTCTAACTTTTGGATTTTAAGGAGAGAAAAGCGTCCTAGAATTTTCTAGACGTCCTCTAGTTTATTCTAGCATGGCGTTCCTTAGACCTTTCACTTAATAGTTCCCCCTTACCACTTGCTTATTCTAGATAACTAATTTATAGCGCATCTCTGCAAAACTACACTTCCCCCTTTTGGCATCATCGAAAAGGATAACAAGTGATAAGAACGTTAAGCACAAAAACATAACTAAAGGCAGTGGAACGCTTAAACAATCATAATGCAAGCAAACAATCGAATTGCCATTCAAACGAAAATGAGAGTACGGTTATTACAAACCAAGAACAGGAACAAAGTGTTTAAAAACAAAAAGAAGCACAAGCAAAAGCAATTGTGGGATAAAGGGGTGGGGAACGGTGATCACTGAGGACGGCTCTTGTCTTGATAGAACTTAAGAAGTTGTTCGTGAAGTTCAGCTGACATGGTGAAAGCAGAAGACAAGTCCTTTAGAGCAGAGAGGATGAGGCATTGGTTGTCCATGATTGCACCCATGAGTTCTGCAGGAGGATGCTCGGCAAGATTTGCAAGGGCAGAACGAGGTACTAGACTTGAACTCGAGGAGGGAGCGTTCAAAGGAGGTTCTGAAGCAGGAGAAGTAGCCATCAATACTTGATCAAGAACTGTGAAGTTGACAGCAGGCTCTTCTTCCTGAGGATTCTCTTGAGACATAGACGCAAGGCGTTCTTCCTCTTCAACTGCCAAGCGTTCTTCCTCAGCCTTCTTCCTTGCTTCCTCAGCCTCAGCTTCTTGCTGTTTGATCACAGAAGGCAACTCTTCATTATGCCTGATTTCAACAAGTCCCTTCTTTGCGTTCCATTTTAAGCCAAGCTCTTCAGTAGGAGCGCTTTCGTCATAGGCGTTCTGAGACATAAGAATGAGCTTGACAAGGCCGGGGTATGGCAAGGCATGGCGCTTCCTCCCACACTTAGCCATGTGTTGCATAGCAATTCTGGCCAAATTGATGGGGCGGCGTTCAAGAAGAGCGTCAATGAGGATTATGTCGTGAGTCTGCACGATTGACCTCTTCTCCTGCCTAGGAAGGGCGGCGCGACATATGAAGTAATGAGCGATGGCGCCTACCTTGCTCAGAACGTGAGCAACTCTGTCCAGTCCCAATGGCCTCTTGCCCTGAAAAACATGTTCGACCAGGGGCAGTTCTTCATCAGTTGTCTCGAAACCGCCTTCTGGAAGAGAGCTTAAAGCAATGGACGGGGGCTTCTGAGCAGTGAGTCCCATGAAAGCTCGAACCTGGCGTTCATTAACTATGGCTTTCTCACCATTTATTTTGAAATGGAGAGAGCCATCTTTAGGCTTGTAACGCAGATCCCTGTAGAACGCTTTTACCTGCTCCTTGTCAACAATTGCAGGTGCGGGCCCGATGTTCAACCAACCTTGGAATCTCAGAAGTTCAAGAAACTCCTGAACGCCATCATCTTCAAAGGAGGCGAGCCATTCCTCTGAGTAGATCAGCGGGCTGAGAACTTTGACTGGGGCACCATCTGGTTTGCGTTTGCGCTTGCCCTTGGGGGACTCTGAATCGTCATCATCAGAAGAACTATGCTCATCGGAGTCCTCTGACTCTTCATTATTGGCGTCCTGGCCAACAGCGTCCTCTGTACCTTGTTCATTTTCAGCATTTCCACCAGCTGTGGCTTGATTGGCACCAGTTGAGGTCTGGCCTTGGGACGTGCCCTCAGCGTCCTGAGCCTCTGATTGGATTTCTATCTGTGGCTCAGCGTCCGCTGGGACTTGGGATTCTGTTTGGATTGTGGGGGATGGGTTTTCTTGTGGAGTTGGGAGGGGATTGAGGAGAGGGAGGGTTTGGTTGTAGGGTGGGACTTCATGAGCATCACGCTCGAGTTCCTCAGATAATGAGGGCTCGGCGTTCTCTGGAGCGACCTGGTGCTCACCAGCGTCCTCAGTCTGACCAGCAGGAGCGTTCTCATCTCCTTCTGCTTCATCATTGGAATCCCCAACGACATCTATGAAAGGGGAGACCTGAGCGGGCGTACCTCTTTGGCTCTCAGATGAGCTAGAGGAGGAAGAGGAGGAGGGAACGTGCTCAACTTGCGCAGGAACGTCCTTGGCGAGGAAAACCCTGGGCTTTTCACCAGCCTTCCTTCGGTGAAAAGTGTGCTCAAGCGTGCGCTCTGTCTCCTCCGGGCCACTTTCGGAGGATGGACGACGGGACCTTGGGGTCTCGGGGTCCTTTGGTGGGGAAATATGGGCCGGGGCGGACGGGAAGTTGGCCAAGTTTAAGGGAGAGTGAGTTTTGGGAGGAAACGGGATTAGGGCATTTTGCCTTGAAGGTTGAGGGGACGGAGGAGGAGTAGGGAGTTGGACGATTGAGATGGGTTTAGGGGGAGGAGTGGATTCCTTGGAAAGGTTGGAGGGCCTTTTTGTGGTGCTAGGCCTTTTGGAGGAGGTTTTGGAGGATGGGACGCTCGAGGTCTTGGCCTTTTTAAGGGGCCTTGGGTCATGGGTTTTCTTAGAGCGTCCCTCCATGATATGAGGTGGAAATTTGTCCACAATTTCTGTTGGGTTGGAGGAGGAGAATGGTTTGGATGATTTTGAGAGAGGGGAAGCAGGGGCTGGTCGTTTAAGAAGATTTTTGGTTGTGACTGTGGGGACTTGAGGAGGTGGGGGAGAGGGACTTGGCACACGGTTTTTTAACATTTTGTAGGCCAAAGAGTCCCTAGGGTACATTGGGAATTCAGGGAGGACGGCGTTGTGGAGGTCGGGGATAAGTTCATGTAAAGGACCCAGATTCTCACCTCCAAACTGAGAGAAGAAGAAAACGTCGTCCATCCGTCCTGGTAGATCTTTGTAGTCTGTTTTGTCAAGACTTGGCATGACGAAGCGTTCAATGAACCTTTCATAGTTCTTTGTCTTTGTGGGATCGTTCTTGACCTCTTGCAAGTCCATGCGTTCCCTTATTAGATTGTAAAGGGTCCTTGGCTTCCTATTGATGAAGTCCACCAACGATTCATTTAGGACGATGGGCTTGGGCTTTTCGATGTAGTGGGACTTCACCAACTTTCTTCGCTTCCCGCCGGTAGAAGAGCCGGCCACGTTCATCAGCTTTTGAGACATGTTCAGGCGAGATTCTAGTGAGAGAAAGTTGCCGGAGTTCTAGAGAGAAGTCAGAGCAAATTTGAGAGCGAGGAAGTGGTTGAGCGTAATAAATTTTGATAGCGACTATTCTGGCGTTATATAGAGGAAGCGGTGGCACAACTGTAATTATCACTGTTTCATTATGCGACACGTGGCAGCCTTCCCCCTTAAGTTTTGAGCAAAAGCAATGGTCACTGTTCAAAAGTTCAAAATTTCAAATTTCTGACCCTTCAACTTCTTTGCACAATCTGAACTGGCGTTCTCTGAATCATACACCAAGCGTTCTCTCAAACTTAGCAAAATATGACCGCTTCAAACAAAATCAACCCTTTGACAACCGTCCTTGTGATCACCTGGCGAACCATTTGAGAACAAAGCAAGTACATCCCGTAAAAGAAAAAAAATGAAGCTCATAGGACGCTTTTGCAGAGTTCTCGGCTGGGGTAAGCTTAGAGTTCCCATCATTTCAGCTTATAATGAGGGTTGGGTGATCAGGGATACTCTTTTCAAGACAAATAGAGAAACTTGAATGGCGTTCCAAAGTAGCAAACACATGAAGTTTTAGACTAGCGTCCTTGCAAATATGAATTCAATGCATAACAGTCCTTAAACACTTAGAATCTACAAAGCATAGCCAATCATTGAGGGAATAGTAGAACGGGACTTGCTACTTAAAAGTTATCATCCCCAAGAGCAACCTGAGATGCTCAAAGGGATGTCTATCAAGTGCCTTAGTGAAAATATCAGCTATTTGGTCTTCAGTCCTTACATGCTCCATACTAATAAGTCCTAGTTCAACATTATCACGCAAGAAATGATGCCTTATATGAATATGCTTTGTGCGTGAATGAAAAACATGATTCTTTGAAATTTCAATAGCACTTGTGTTATAACAACGAATGGGTATAGTTTCAAGATTGATACCGCAGTCCTCTAGTTGATATTTGATCCAGATAACTTGTGAACAGCACGAGGCAGCAACAACGTACTCGGCTTCCGCGGTTGAAAGCGCCATAGAGTTCTGTTTCTTAGATCCCCAAGAGACTAGGCATGAACCAAGGAACTGTGCCATTCCTGAGGTGCTTTTCCTATCAATTACATGACCCGCATAATCAGCGTCCGAGTAGCCAACAAGCTTGAAGGACGTCTTCCTGGGGTACCAAAGGCAAAGATCATCGCGTCCTTTAAGGTAGCGAAAGATCCTCTTGACTTCTTGCATGTGGGACTCCTTTGGATTCGCCTGGAAGCGTGCACACAAGCAAACGGCAAACATGATGTCGGTACGGCTTGCAGTCAAGTAGAGCAAAGAGCCAATCATTCCTCTGTAAAGCTTTTGATCAACGTCCTTCCCTTGTTCATCTGCGTAAAGACGCGAGTTGGGAGAACAAGGTGTTGCCATGGGCTTGGACGTATTCATCCCGTACTTCTCAAGCATTTCTCATACATATTTTTGTTGGTGAATCCATGTCCCTTCCTTGAGTTGATTGATTTGAAGTCCCAAAAAGAAATTGAGTTCTCCAATGAGGGACATCTCGAACTCACTACTCATTAAGGACTTGAAGTCATCTACAAGTTTCATGTTAGTACTACCAAAGACTATATCATCAACATAGACTTGGGCAATTAAAATGTCCTTGTGAACTTTCTTTATGAACAAACTTTTATCAATTGAACCTCTAGTGTACCCATGCGACAAAAGAAAGGACGCAAACCTGTCGTACCATGCACGAGGGGCTTGCTTGAGTCCATAGAGTGCTTTGTCCAAGTAGTACACATGATCTGGGTGAGAGGCGTACTCGAAGCCAGGAGGCTGAGCAACATACACTTCCTCCTTGAGTTTTCCATTGAGAAAGGCAGTCTTGACGTCCATCTGAAACAACTTGAACCCTTTGTGAGCGGCGAAGGCGATAAGGAGACGAACGGCTTCAATTCTAGCAATAGGAGCAAAGGTCTCATCATATTCTATGCCTTCCTCTTGCTTGAATCCTTGAGCCACCAGTCTTGCCTTATTTCTTGACACACGTACACTCTCATCAAGCTTATTTCTGAACACCCATCGCGTCCCTATGATATTGTTGGATCGTAAGTCAGTTAATGAGGGCGTCCTTAACTGGGTTAAGGGCGTCCTTTAGTGCAGCGGAAAATAGACTTAACAGAATACAAGATAAGTGGACACGAGTATTTATAGAGGAACCCCACTAAGACCAACTAGTCTTATGGGTAAACCTCTACCTCCGTTGGAGGATTTTCAATAGCCGTCCCTTATCTTATTAAGAGCGAGTCCTTACAACTTAGGCGAGTCGTTACACTTCTCTGAGCTAAACGTCCGTCCTTAGCCTTACTAGTAACACTCCTTTCAACCTAACAAGTAACCTAACACTCTTAGCTATAAGGAAGCTATCACTCACGTCTCTCACGGTTCGTTGTGAGAGACAAACTACAACTCTAATTGATTTGTGGTTTGTTTTGGATTTGATGTGGTTGGACTTTCTTTCTCTTGCTTCAAGCTCACTTGATCTTCTCGATCTTCGTTCGTGTTCTTGAATGCTTCGGGAGAGCTTGAGAGAAAGTCTTCAAAGTCCACTCTTGCACCCTCATCCCGCTATGCATACTCCTTGGAGAGTATTTATAGCGGAAGTGATTCTTGTCCTCTAGCGTCCTCTGAGACTTGGCAGGTGCAATGAGCGTCTTGAGGAAGTCAACTCTGTTGACGCTTGGGAAGCCTCCGCGTGGGTAGGGGACCATCGCTGGGAAAGCGACGTCTTTGGCATTGTCTACACGTGCCCAGACAAAGGAAGCTTCCTTCTGAGGACTAAGGCCGGACGATGATGTAATCATGTTGGGGCGGCCTTGATTTGAATTTGAACTTCGTCCGTATTTTGGCGCGCGTCCCTTCTTGATGAGGACTCCGTCCTATCTTGCGCAGGGACTCCGCCAATTACGTTTAGCTTTGGAAGTTCTGGTAACATGCGTCCCTACAACATAGGGACTGCTGTTCACTTGTTGTCCTTTTCGCTCATGTGCGTCCACTGGACTTACCTGAGATCAAAACTTGGACAACTTATCAAATACATTTGAGTTTGTCATTATCAAAATAAGGGACGATTATTATTGGTTTAGATATTAACGACTGACGTCCTTAATATCGTCCCAACAGATATTTTTGCCCTTGGGACGTGGGACGAGAGTCCAAACTTTGTTCCTTTCAAACTGATTGAGTTCTTCTTGCATTGCTTGAATCCAGTCAGCGTCCTGAAGTGCTTCCTTGATGTTCTTTGGCTCCACCATTGATACAAAAGCATTGAACGCACAAAAGGCTAAGTTTGCACTTTGGGACTTGCTTGCAGCTGACCTTGTTTGAACACCTTGAGAAGGATCTGAGACAATCTGAGACGTTGGGTGATCCTTTGAGAAGCGAGACTCTCTTTGAAATAATTGAGCAAATCTTGGATCAATTTCATCATCTGAAACATCACTGTTTTCCTGACAAGCGTCCTCAGTGTGTTCCCCCTCAGAGAGAGCGTCCACACCTTGACGTTGCTCACCTTGTAAACTTGATTCAGCCACATCTTGTTGAACTGGAGACTCACTAAGAGAGGGAACTCCTTCAATAATGCTAGGAACGTCTACTGAGACTTCATCAGGATTGGGAATAGCGTCCTTAGGAACATAGTATTTTCCAGAGGACCAAACATCAGTTTCGTCTTCAGAGTCGTCCTGCTGTTGTGAGGAGGAGCGTTCTTTCTTACTTGGTTTTTCTTTGTGAGAAACGCTCTCCTTGAACACAACATGAATGCTCTCCTCAAGCTTTAGAGTCCTTTTGTTGAAAACTCTATATGCTTTGCTGGTGAGAGAGTATCCAAGGAATATAGCTTCATCACTTCTTGCATCAAACTTTCCAAGTCGTTCTTTGTCGTTGTTGTGTACAAAGCACTTGCATCCAAAAACTCTGAGATAGTCAATGCGAGGCTTCCTTCCATTCAACAACTCATAAGACGTCTTCTTCAGCAAAGGACGGATCATGGCACGATTGATAATGTAGCAAGCTGTAGCAATAGCTTCCGCCCAGAACTACGTGGGAATGCTATTAGCCAAGAGCATAGTCCTTGCCATATCCTCCAGCGTCCTATTCTTTCTTTCCACAACTCCATTTTGTTGAGGAGTCCTTGGAGCTAAGAAGTTGTGTGAGACACCATGTTGATCACAGTAGGCCAGGAACTCTGAATTTAGAAACTCCGTTCCATGGTCTGATCTTATGGCTTTGAGAGGCGTCTCAAGGGCAACTTCCACTTGTTTGATGAAGACTTTGAACGCATTGAAACAATCTGCTTTGGTTGCCAGGAAAAGAACCCAAGTGAATCGAGAAAAATCATCTACAAGAACGTAAATGTACCTCTTTCCACCATGGCTTAGCGTCTTCATCGGTCCACAAAGATCCATATGGAGAAGTTCCAACGGCTTCTTCGTACTTACTTCGTTTTTGGACTTGAAAGACGTTCTTGTTTGCTTCCCTTTGATACAGGCTTCACACTGTTCAATTTTCTCAGGATCAATTTGGGGGAGTCCTTTCACAAGTTTTCTTTGATGTAGCTTAAGGATTGTGCTTGGCCCAGCATGGCCAAGGCGGCGATGCCAGAGATCAGCGTCCTCCTTTGAAACAGCTAGGCATAGTTCAGATTTGGGCTTGAACTCTTGATTGAAGATGTAGACGTTGTTCTTGCGAATGCCTTTGAGAACAACTTTGTTTGTTTTCTTGTTGATAACGAGGCACTCCTTTGAGTCAAAAGTGACTAAGTTTTCACCTTGATCACACATCTGACAAACGCTAAGGAGGTTGAAACCTAGTCCTTCAACAAGGCTTACGTTCATAGCTTTGATGGACGGATTGAGAATGGCAGTTCCCGTCCCTTTGATCTTTCCCTTGCCCTTGTTGCCAAACGAGACAGTTCCTCCCGTGGCACTACTTTGGATAGAAGTGAGATGGATCTGGCTTCCTGTCATATGGTTTGAGGCGCCACTATCAATGATCCATGGGCGTCCCCTCACTTCCACCTGCCAGAACAAAGTTAGTGTTTTGCGACCCATGCAAGGTGTTCCTTACCTGGTTCGTTACAGAAATAGAACTCTGGTTCTGGCATGTAGTCATTTAAATTAACATCATTTGAAGTAGCATGCTTGCGGAAAGAGTTCCTAGAGCGTCTAGAACGCCTAGGATTAACCTTAGGGACGGACTTATCATTTTCAATGTTAGTCCTAGCAGCTTTTCCACTTGCAATATCTTCTTTCAGTTTTTCACACTCAAATTTGAAGTGGTCTCCTTGTCCACAGTACCAACACGTCCTATAGTACGTACCGAGGTAGTACTTCTTGTTGGGACGTTGGATTTTGTTTTCTTTCATCTTTTGAGGATCACAGACTTTAGAACCTTCCCCTTTAGCAATTTTCTTGTAAATCCTATGACTAGTGGAGTTAGTGTAGTAGTCCTCTTGTCCTATCTCTCCACTCTCTAGGACTCTAATTCTTTCAAGAAGATTCTTAGTTTTCTCTCTTTCAAGTTCAAGTTCTGAAGTTTTGCTAGCCTCAAAATCGCTAGGAAGAGAGTTCTTAGTGTCAGATTCATAACCTAGACCTCTCTTAGCTAGAACGAAGACCATTGGTCTAACTTCTTCAACTATGGGACTCTTACCCATCATTTTCACTTCTTCCCTAAGCTTAGCGTTCTCAAGTTTGAGACACATGATTTCAGTTTTTAGGGACTTAGTTTCTTCACATGAGGACTCTAATTGAATGGTCATAGAACTACAGTTTTCACATTCAACCACAATATTTTCATTTTCAAGTTCAAGTTCATCCATTCTATGTTGCATGATAACACTTTCTTCCATGATTCTTCCAATAAGCTTAATGAGCTTGGATTTAGAACAATTTTCTAAGGAACTCATCATAGACTCACGGGTTACCTCATTTTCAGATTTAGGAGCGTCCTCCTCAAGAACTGTGGCGTCCTCCATGGCCATGTACGCCACTTGCTCATCAGGTTCTTCATCATCATCATCAGAAGAGCTACCATTATCCCATGCAGATGCGAACGCTCCGATGAGTGCTTTTGTCTTCATTTCTTTTGCGGACATTCCCGTTGTACACTTTTTGGCAAAGTGTCCTTTCTTGTTACATTTATAACAAGTAAGTTCTTTCATCTCTGCCTCAGTATACTTGGGACTCTCCTTCTTGTAAGGCATCTTGTGTTTGTTCAATTGTTTGTTTCTTTTGCCAAAAGAACGCAGAACTTTGTTAAAGAGAACAAGTCCTTCCTCTTCTTCAAGCTATTCCTTAGTCTTGCTTTCTTTCTCTTTCAATGCTTGAACGCGCATCCTTTCCCGGTTCTCATTCTTATTGGCTTCCACCATCATAGCGAGTTCTTGTTGACGACGAAGATACTCAGCGTACTCCGGTGTTGATGTCATCAATGCTAGATCTGTTTGAGGATTCCTTGCTAGCTCAGCCAAATCGGAGTTCCTTCTTGCTTCGTATCCTCGTAGCTTCCCGTAGATCTCTTCCATGTCAAGAGTCTTGTTAGCTGTATTCTCCTTGAACGTGGTTCTATCAAAGTTCCACTTTCCTGTTAAACCGTCTATGACCACTTGAACTCTGTTTCTCATTGAAACTTCAGCTTCAGGAACGCCCAGGTTCCTCATCTTGGTAACAAGTTGTTCAAAACGGTATGAATAGTCGTTCACAGTTTCATTGGGGAGCATTCTGAAAGCATAGAACTCTCTCTTGATTTCAAGCTGAACGTCTTCCCTCATCTCAGCAGTTCCAACGTGGAATTTTTCAAGAGCTTCCCACTGTAGTTTGGCAGTTGCCAAATTGCTGACTCTAGTGGCGTCCCTCTCGCAAAGGGACGCTTGAAGGAAGCACATAGCCTTTGCATTTGTTTCCATCAATTTGAATTCATCAGGACCCCACTCGTCCTCTTTGTCCTTCTTATCAATAGGAACGGCAAGGTCACCTTTCATGATCACTTTCCAGCACTGATAGTTCTGACTCCTTACAAAATTCTCAAATCTGATTTTCCAGCGGTTGAAGTTGCCGTCCGTTAAGCGCGGACGCTTCACAAAAGAGATTCCAATCGGTTCCATGTCCATCTTTAACCAGCAACTCAGTAAGAATCTAGAACGCCTGCTCTAATACCAATTGTTGGATCATTAGTACTGAGGGACGTCCTTTACTGGAGTAAAGGCGTCCTTTGGTATGGCGTCCCTACGAGGTGTAGGGGCGTCCTTTAGTAATGCAGCGGAATAAAGTACTAAACAAGTTAATAGATGAACGTAGTGAATTATAGAGGAACCACTCAAGACCAAGTAGTCCTTGAGTGTAAACCTCTACCTCCTTGGAGGATTTTTGAATAGTTCTTTCCTTTATATTGAACGTCCTTACAGTTGTACTGGCGAGTCTTTACAGTTCTCTGACAATTACCTTTTCCCTAAGTTCACTTGTAAAGAACTCCTTTAAGCCTACAACTAAAGCTGGTTCAATCTACTAAAGGACTCTATTCCTACGTCCTGCAGTACTTCGCAGAACTCTCTCTCTCCTTTTGGGTTTTCTGTTACAAACTGTTTTTGTGATTTGTTTACAAGTCTCACTCGATCTAACACAAGTTCTAGCACTGTTCTTGAGTTCTTGAGTTAGTTCTTCGTGTTCTTGAGTGAGCCGCTTTCTACTGATTCTCTCTGAATATTCCTGAAAGCGTTAACGTCACAATAAATGCCTTGGGGCTATTTATAGGACTTGGGAAGGGCGTCTTTCTCCTGGGACGATCATGCCCTTCGAGGACGTGGCTACAGGATCTTCCTCCACGTAGTAGGGCGGTGATGAGGAAGCTTCCTGTATCCAGCTGTGTATGGTGAACTCCGCTACAGGATCGGCCGCCACGTGTTGATGGACTCTGCAACAGGATCGTCCGCCACGTAGTGTTGGACTCCGCTACAGGATCGGTCTCCACGTGTCCTTGGATGATCAAATGTTGTCGAGTGATGTCATCCTGTCAGCTATAGAGTAAGGACGCTCTGCTTGCGTTCCTACTTGCTTGGGACTGCGTCCTTGCTCAAGTAGTCTCTGGTCGGTCCTTACTTCCTGTTAGCTAGCGTCCCAAAGCCTATAGGGCGCCCATACACACCTGTTGTCCTTTTGTCACTAGCGTTCCTGAACACTTGGACAATCTTTATTAGAATCAAAGTGAGTTTGTCATATCAAAACTAAGGGACGGTTGTGGGCGCGCTGCCAAGTACGAGGGCGTTCTTGATAGCGTCCCAACACACACAGTTGAGCTACACTCAATAAATTAAAACCAAGGTTGTCGACCAAGCTAACATCAGAAACTGGAACCTTACTTGAGATCTTGACCTTTCCAATACCAGAAACCACACCTTTGCTATTGTTTCCGAAGGTAATGCTACCTCCCTTGTGTTGTTGAAGTGAGACAAAATCCTCAGATTTTCCAGTCATATGAGTTGAGCACGCACTGCGATGAACCAGGGGTCGTCGACACTCACTTCAACCTGCACAAACAAGATTAGTTTTTACGAACCTAGAGTTGTTTCACAACTCCTCTGGGTCGAGCAACATATTTCACATCATGGGCAGAAACATTAACATTAGCAGGTTTTGGGTTCTTAACAGAGTTGGTGACTTCAGGTTTCTTCCTAGCAGTCCTCGACTTCCTAGCATTTTCAGAATCCCTAGTCCTTTTGAAGCACTCATGTTGGTAATGGCCTCCTTTGCCACAATACCAGCATGTGATATGAGATTTCAACCCTACATACTTACTATATCCTGGGTAGACAGGTTTGTTGTCGACCCGGGCTTGGAAGTCAATTCGCGAAGGGCCAGCGTTCTGGACTTATTTTTCCCACATGGTACGAACCTTTTGATTAGGGTACCACTTCTGCTTCCCTTTACCCTTGGGGTCCGCCACATGCGATGGACAACTTGCGTTGTGACCATGCATAAGGGATTTTCCTTTGGATGTCTGAGAGTTAGAAGAGTTCCCCTTTTCATTCTGGCTTTTCCCATAACCGAGACCAGGTCGCTCAACAACCTTCACAAATCTCCTTCCGAAGTCTCCCCTGACTTCTTGAACCTTGTCGACGACAAACTCGTCTTTCCACTTCTGTTTCTTAGCCTCATCGTCTATCTTCAAATTTTCAAGGTCACTAGACAACTTAGCGTTTCCTAGTTTCAGCATGAGTTTTTCACCTTCAAGACTAGACACCTGTTTTTCAAGGTCGTCAACCTGTTTCTTAAAGTCAACAACCTAGGACTCAAGATTAGAACATTTAGTGCAATCAACAGGTTTAGAGAGAGTTTTCTTTTCTAGACTTATAGCTTTAGAAGACCAAACTTCGTTATCATCAATCAGATTGGCAATTTTTTCATCTTTTTCATCAATTTTTTCACTTAGTTCCGAAACTTGAAGTCCAAGTTTTTCAATAATAGCACAAAGTTGTTCCCGTGTCTTCTTAGCTAAAAGTGAAGAAAGTTCAGTATTTTTTACCTCACTTGAGGAGTCATCACTCAAGGCCATAAAGTAGTGTTCTTTGGTCGGCGACCCATCTTCTTCTTCATCCGATTAGTCCCAAGTCGCCAACATGCTCTTGCCAACCTCCCTCTTTGGACATTGTTTAGCAAAATGCCCTTTGTCTTGCCAGTGATAGCATATCACTCTCTTCATGTCTCTAGCAGCTTCGGGGGTTTTGGCTGGAGCCTTGTTGCGGTTCCACAGTCTCTTCATTGCTTTAGAGATAAGAGCAACGTCGTCGTCGACGACCTCTTCATCATCCTGTCCTTGAGCAATGTCGAAGGCCTTCTCGACCTTCAAGGCAATATTCTTGATCTTTTCAGAGTCAATTCTGTCATCCCTCCGTTGTTGGATCCCTCCATACATGGTCAGTTGACCAACAATGTCCTCTAGAGTCATCGACTTCGTATCCTTCTGAGTGAGAAGAGAAGTTGCCATACCATCCCACTTCTTGTTGAGGCCAGAAATCAACTTGTTGGTTTGCTTCCATTGTGGAAGCTTTTCTCCCAGAAACTCTAGTTGATTGACCAACCCTTGGAATCTTGAGAAGTAGTCTTGGACAGACTCGTTTCTTCCCTGGAATAGGTTCTCATACTCTCGCTCAAGGGTTATGATTTTGTCCTTCTTGACATCATCATTTCCTTCATGAAGACGTTTGAGAGCATCCCAGATATCTTTGGCGGTGTCATAGCCAATGACCTTCTTCAAGTCACTGCTAGTCATGGCATGGTGGAGAACCTTCTTGGCACGTTCGTTCTTCTCCAACCTCTTGAAGTCAGCATCGTCATACTCCGTGACGTCTTTCTCCTTGCCATCCGCCTTGAGGAACTTCTCAGGGCCAATAAAAATCACTTTCCACAGTTGACCATCAAGAGAGCATATATGGGTACGCATCTGCTTAGCCCACCAGTCGTACTCTCCAGCCTTGAGAATTGGAGGTTTCCAGAAGGAGTCATTCACAGCGGTGTTGGTGGTAGTCATCTTTCCTGCAAGGTACTAGCAAAATCTAGAGCCAAAGCTCTGATACCAATTGAAGGATCTGTGTTAGTACCAGAGGTCGTCGACACCTACGATGTCGGCGACCAGAGTTAACAACCTTAGGTTGTGCAGCGGAAATAAACATAAGAAAGACTTTACTTTACCAGTTTAGAACACGGGTATTTAGAGTGGAAACCCTCCACAAACCAACTAGTTTGTCTCGGGAAAAACCATTTGCCTCCCAAGCTTCTAACTTGGTAGGACTTAAAGAGTACTTCGACTCGTTGTATTGATTTCTCGGGCTTACAAAGGTTCTCCTACTCCAAGATGCGAATCCCACGCCCTCTTGCAAATACTCTGCCTAAGTACTCTACCCTCACCCAATACAACTTCTCTCGTACCCTCCCGTTCACAGACTCGAATCACACGAAGCTGTCTTCTATCCTCTCAGCAACACTCGCACAGTACAATATCGGAAACTCTTAGAAACCCTTACAGAATACTCTCCATTGGTTCTGCGCCGTTCTCTCCTAGTTTCCTAACTCTCCAGAACTCCGAACAGAATATATATACTAGGGAGATCGTGGTATAATTCATCCTTTTTGCCCAAGGAATGAATTAGACACAATCTTTACAAATCTTTCCTAATCAGCTCCTTAAGACACAATAAAATCTTCTAAATTATCTCGGAATGATCCATGAAGATTTTCGGCATGTACGAACTTCTTCTTGCCTTAATAGAACCTCCAGAATCCTTCTGCCGCGCTTTCCTTAAAACTGCTACGCGTTTTGCCTTTTATAGAGTTCTGCTCGGCTTCGGATTTCTGGGCAACCAGGTTGTTGAGATGATCGGCGACTTCGGAGTTTATCTTTGTGACGCCGGCGACTTCTTGTCAGCAACCTGTTTGGAACCATCAAAACACACACACAGATTTTCAAACAAAAACCACTACCATCTACAAGGCCAAGGGATGGATAGTGCGTTCTTTAACGCGATCTGGGGGTTACGGGTTCCGGAGCGGGTTCGTACATTTCTTTGGCTGGCTGCTAGGGGAGCTATTCTCACTAATTGTGAGCGGTGCCGTCGCCATATTGCCAGCAGCGACATCTACAACTTATGCAATTGCTCTCCGGAAACTCTCGTCCACCTATTCAGGGACTGCAATGACATTAAACTTCTTTGGCTTGGCCTTAATTCCCCTTTGGTTGGTGCTAATTTCTTTGCATCACCATTTGCAGGTTGGATCCGCACAACATTTTGGCCAAGAAGGAAGACTGCGGGGAGCTGAAATGGCCTGAGCTATTTGCCACTTGCCTATGGTAGACAAGGAAGTGGCGAAATGAAAAGATCTTTGGCAACCGGACGATGGTGTGCAATGCGACCAGCTTTGTGCGTGAGAGGGTGGAGGAGTATGATAGGGCCTGGAACGCAACCAAGATCAGTGCCGTGCATACCAGGAGGAGCGAGGTGCTTGTGGGATGGCAAAGATCGCCGGAAGGCTTCATAAAAATCAATATTGATGGTTCGGTTAGTAAAGATGGCTTGGCGACAGCGGAAGTTGTGTGACGGGACGCCGATGGAAAATGGGTGGGAGGCTTTGTCCATAATATCTGATGTTGTACCGTGCCCATGGCGGAGTTGTGGGGTATTCTGGATGGCCGGGCTCCAGATGGCTCGTACTAAAGGATACCACCGGGTCTTGCTTGAGACTGACTCTAAGCTGGCCGTTCAGCTTATCAATCAGCCCACCCCCTTTTTCAACTAGTGTGTAGGTGCTAGAATCTCCTAAGTCAGGCCGCCGAGGCTAGACTCTCTCATGTCTACAAGGAAGCGAACATTATCGCAGACTCCCTCTAAGCTTGCTTACTCGTACCCTATAGGTTTACATTTCATTTTGGAGGCACCGTCTTGTGTCGTCCAACTTTTATACGACGATGTCGCGGGTAGGGCCACCACATAGATTGTTAACTCTTTAGGCCTTGGTTAGTTGGGATCTTTCCCTCTTTCCCGACCAAAAAAAAATCTACAAGGCCAAAGGATGATGGGATAGGACTTAGATTATATTGAGCGACCTCCTCAACTAGAGTTGGGTCCGGTTCGGTTTAAACCGGCAAACCGGACCGGAACCGGACCGGCCAAAACCGGAACCAGAACTTAAACCGCCAAACAGGCCCGGCTAGGTTTATGTTGATGTTCGATGCTAACCCAAACTGGTGAACCGGCGGTTCAAACCGGCCGGTTCTATCCGAAACCGTAACCGGATAAAAACCGAAGGTTTACGGTGTTTTTAAAAATAAACTATATTTTTAGTGACCATTTGGCCGGTTGAACCGGCTAAACCGCCGGTTCAACGACGGTTTACTAGCCGTTGGGGGTCCCACGAGCGAGGCACCAAAACCGCGTTCGCGGGCTCATAGGAAAACAAAAGAAAAATAAAAAAATCGGAACTGGCACCGAAACTAGTCACAACCAGGAGGATACCGGTCAAAATAAAAAAAAAGGGGAATAGATGAAAATTATTAGTTTTCCCTAATTTGTTATTCTCTGTAGTGTATCTTTCTTGAGTTTTGTGCCACCCCGGTAACGACTCAAACCCTTGACCAACAAGGGCTCGATATGAATCCACACTAGGTCCGTATCAACTGGTGCTTTCATGTTGAACTATCATGGCAACCACAAATGATGACTCACTGGCAATTGTGACAACCACCATGTCAGAGTTGCGGGATTTACTATTGTAATTGACCGATGATGGGCAACACTTTTGCAAGGAATTGGAGATTCAACACATCCGGATAGACAAGGTGTACGAGGTCTTGAATGCACGACAGCTAGTGATCGCCTCCAGAGTAGAGTATCTTGGGCACATTGTGGCAACAAGACAGTTTCTTACAAATCCTTCTAAGCTATCTACCATGGCAGAGTGGCCGAAACCTAAGTCTGTCAAGCAGTTGCGCAGCTTTTTGGGTCTTACAGGGTATCACAGGAAGTTCATTCACCACTACGCTCTATTAGCAGCACCATTGACTATATTTCTACAGAAGGATAAGTTTCTTTGGTCATAAGCGGCGGATTTGGCATTCGCACGCCTCAAGGAGACAATGACGCAACCTCCTATACTTCAGCTTCCTGATTTTTCTAAACCTTTTGTGGTTGAGACAAACTACTTTGATGAGAGTGTGGGTACGGTACTATTACAGGAAGAGCGACCCATCTCTTTTTACAATAATAGGATCGGTGTTCATCATAGGGGATCCTCAACATACCATCGCAAGGAGCTTGATTCGTAGTGAAATGGCATTAATGCTTGTTGGGAAGAGAAATCTTGATTCGTAGTGATAAGAAGTCTCAAGGAGCTTCTCACCCAAGTGATACAGACGCCTGATCAGTAGTTTTTCCTACAGAAGCTTATGGATTATAAGTTCCACATTGAGTTTAAATCTAGGGCCAACAACCAGGTCGCTGATCCAATTTCTAGGTGTATGATTGAGGAGGACACATCTCTGAAGCAATTCCTCTCCTTCACCGCACCCTTGCCTGATCTTCTACACTGACTCCATCAAGAGAGCACTGCATTGGATGAGGTGAAAGCCTGGCATACAACGGAGACAACCGGTTCATTAGCTGCTTCATTTCGGGTGCATGACGACATACTTTATTATGGTCACCACCTAGTTATTGGAGCGGCATCTCCCTTCAAGGCTGGTATTTTGGCAGAGTTTCATTCCGCTCCTAACAAAGGTCACCCCGAAGTTGATCGTATAAAGCTAGTATAGCATGCAAGTAAGGGGTTGAACCTAAGAGAACTAAAGCTTCTAGTATTAATAATTCTATCAACTAAAGAAATGAGGGATTTAAGAGAAAAATCTAAACTAAACTAATCTAAGAAAACAATTAACAAACAAACAAATCAAATAAGGGAAACAAGTTCATTCAAAAGGTCCACTCTGAAATAATCACTCGATCATAGATTCATCCATTGATTTCATTCACATCTATGGTTAATTCATATCCTGATCATTAGCAATCGCAAGTCCACGGTCCAAGCAATTCTATAACCCTAGGCAAGAATGCTTAACCTAGAATTAGCATAGAGAACAAGGATATGCATGATACATGCAAAAACAATCAAGTTACGAGTCAATTGCAAAAGCATACAATCAATTCTCTTCTTAATCCTAGTTGCATAGACAACATGTCTAAGTTAAGTTGTTTTCACATAACAGGTTTGTCCACGGTCCAAACCCGTTCCAATAGTAGAAAATTAATCAATTCAATAGGTTAATTACTCCTAGAGAAACAATCAATAATCATAAGATGAAGCACAAGAGAATCAATAATAACCAAAGGATATAAATCAATTACCAAAACATCAAGAGTTCATACATCAGAGCTTCTCCCTTGAACAAACCCTAGGAGACTAGCTCTCCATAATACAAACTAAACTAAGGAATTAATTTGATGTGAATTGAGAATAAGAATGGATGCCTAAAACATTAGACAAGGCTCCCCATATATAGACCCAAGGAACATGCTCTCCGAGCTAAATAAGGATAGACGAAAGATAAGAAAAAGGAAAGAAGATAGAAAAACGCGCCGCTCGGATCTGTTGCGAAACCGCGCCCGCACTAGGCAAACCGCGCCCGCGCTTTCGGAAGAAAGGAACTCCGTCTCTAGCAGCAAACCGCGGGCGCGTCGGGTCCACCACGGCCGCGGTACTGTTCACTGGCCGTACTTCGGAGGGTGTTTTGGCCCTCGTCGGCTTAGAGGTGTCGGGGACATAACTCAAACGTCTTGAAAACTCTTGAAACTCGAATTCTTGTGTTTCGGGCTAGATATTATAATTACGCACAAAGTCTAACCTAGAACACTCCATATAGCCCTAAAATACAAGAGTTTACACATCCCAAATAGAGCATATCAGTACAACACTAGCAAGCCAGTCGGATTATTACAACCCTTGCCCGTACCTCAATAGGTGTGGGACGAGGTCTCCATGGATTTCATTAGAAGGTTGCCACCATCTCGTGGGCACACGACAATTTTGGTCGTGGTTGATCGACTCTCTAAATATGTGCATTTTGGCGCACTTGGATCTTCTTTTGACGACCCAAAGGTTGTTAGTGTGTTTGTTGATATTGTTGTGAAATTACACGGCATCTTGACGTCCATTCTATCTGCTCAAGACCCCATCTTTTGCAGTGCTTCTGGACTGAGTTGCATCTCCTTAATGGTACCAAGCTTCGTCACAAACAACCTATCATCCACGGACGGATGACCATACAGAGGTCAAGAATGGGGGCTTAGAGCAGTATTTGCATGCTTTCCCTCAGGGTCGACCTTGATGCTGGTTTGATAGTTTACATTGGGCTGAACTGGCACTGAATTCTATGTTCCGCGAACGGTTGGGGATGTAACCCTTCAAGGCTTTATATGGTCACAAGACACCACCTATAGCTCCCGCAACATTACCTGCAGGGCCACCTACACTAGCGGCGGAAGCCATACGGGACCGCAAGCAGGTCTTAAACTTGATTCGAACTAATCTGACCAAGTTGCAATAACGGATGACGGTATAGGCTAACAAAAATCGTCGCGAGGTCGAATTTCAAGTTGGTGATCATGTTCTCTTGAAATTGCAACTATACCATCAGCGTTCAATGGTGCGACCTCTTTCAACCAAACTTGCTCATCATTTTTATCGACCGTTTAGGGTATCTGAGCACATTGAACCAGTAGCCTATCGGTTAGAGCTTCCTCCATCCGCCCGTATACACAACGTCTTCCATGTCTCTTTGCTCAAGCCGTTTCTTACAGATAGCTCACCCATTGTCCTAACCTTCTTACCTATAGAGTTCTTGTATGACCGACCTATTTCGAAACCAGTTCGAGTGACAGCCGAGCGTGAAGTGTTGGTTGGCAGCCAGCCAAGCTCCGAATGGTTGGTTGAGTTGGAAGATGGTGGTTTGGACTCAACTACAAGGGAACCAGTGGATCAGCTACAACACTCCTTTCTGGATTTACGGCTTGAGGACAAGCCGAATCTCAACAGGGGAGAGATTGATACGCCTCAAGTATACAAGGCCGACAAGAGAACGTCGTTGACCAAGATGATATGAAGAATAATAATTGTTCTTTGGATTATTTATTTAAGTTGTAATTTTGATAAACTAAAGATTTATCTCTCTTCTTGGGTTTCTTGGGTAGACGAATACATGACATCTCTACGATCACATGTTGAAATTTCCTCCCCTGGTTAATGACCCAAATGCCTTGTGCATACTAAATCGCTCAAACGTAAGATTTTAGGACATCTGTATCGTAGCACCATCCAAAACCGACTGAAACTAAATTAAATCGATGCGTCATTAATTTAAGTATGGCTAACTAATTAGTAGCAATACTATGATCACAAATGCGTCATGACGTAATCAGTACAGAAAAAACAATAGTCATAGTTAGAGGTGCCAAGGGTCGGTTCGGCCAGGTTTGGGTTGAGTACGGGTTCGGGTCAAGCGGCTTACAGGTTAAGTTGGATCGGGTCCTGATATGTTATTGTTCACGTTCAAGTCGATCTAATGAGTCATAAATTGGAACGATTATTAAAACAAGGGAAATTACTTTTGATACCACTGTGGTTTTGACAATTCCTTTTGGTGTCCTAGAAAAAAAGTTATTCCTTTTGGTACCCCTATGGTTATACATTTTTCTTTCCCTAGCTAAAACTCTACTTAAACCCATTTTCCATCCAAAAAAAATATTTTTCATTTAAAATTATAATAAAAACGAATTTATTTATTCTTGCAAAACGCTATTTGTAAACTATATAATATACATTTATTTTTATATTATAATTCAAGAGCCTTAATTTTTTGGGATTAATTTGAACCATTTTGAATTTAATAAGTCATCAAAAACACTACTAAAAATATTTTTTTTGATATCGTGTATATGTGATATAAATAAACTACAATTCCCAAAACTCGTTAGTTTTAAATATTCAAAGTTGACAAGTGCAAGTTCAATCGCAAAATAAATTAATTTTCTTGTACTAAATGAATCAATTGACCTAAGTCAAATATAATCGTAAGTATTGTCCAAAAAGAAAAAGAAAACGGTGAAAAATCAAAAAAAAAAATTGTTGGAAAATATTTTTATGTAAAGAAAATGGCAAATTCGTTTTTAGTTAAATTTTAAATAAAAAATAATTTTTTGAATGAAAAATGGGTTTAAATTGAGTTTTGGTTAGAGAAAGGAAAATGTATAAACCATAGGGGTACCAAAAGGAATAACTTTTTTCCTGGGACACTAAAAGGAATTGTCAAAACCACGGGGTAGCAAAAAGAATTTCCCTTAAAATAATGTTATGATTAAATTATAATATATAATAATAAAATATTTCTTTTAATAGTTATTCGTAATGAATTTATTATAAACTTAAAATAAAATATATTTATTTTAGTTGTATAAAAAAATTCAGGTCAATCTAACAGGTTTTGGATTAATCGAGTTAAATTTTTTCGGTTGCCTGCTATTTATCTTGTCAGGTTTTAATTTTAAAATTTTTGATCGATTCGGATCAGTTGCTCGATCTCTGCACGATTTGATAGCTATTGTTGTAATCAATTAAGTAAGACTGCGATGTGTTGGGCCTTTTTTAACAAGTGACCCCATGTATCCACCATGTCTGTACCGTTTCCAATTTGGTTTCACTCAGGAGAAAATAAAAATAGGTAATTTTATGAAAGCTCGTAGGATGACTTTAAGCCCACAACAACGTAGACATTAGACAGCTTATAGTGGGAACTTCTTTTCAGAGAGCTCCACCCCAACTTTCATCTTTACTTCTTTTATATTCGGTGTCTTTTTCTTTGTTTTTTCGTTTTTCATTACTTTATGAAATTTCAGTAAATAAAAAAAGGATCTTGTGTGAAGGGAACTTGACTTGACTCTTCGCAGCACTTGTTCCAGATTTCTATTTTTCCTTGAAGTGGGCCGATTATGAAATTGCCTTGTTAGAGGACAAGCAACGTGCTAGCTTTCGGTTGCAATATCAAAGGGACCGTAGATGGCTGCCTTCTTCTCCCGTCAAAAGCTGACTCAGCCACTAAATGCAATTTTAAAATGTATAAAATATATTTTGAACAGGGAAGGGAAGGTTTATGAGAAAATGACTCTCTAAGAGATAAATATAAATAAGGGCCCGTTTGGTATCCAACGGCGGAAACGGAAACGGAAACGGAATGGAATGGAATGGAAACGAACCTAGTCCACATTAGCATCATGATACATGATGAGTCACCTCAATTTTCATTCAAAAACTACTGCAAGGGGGCTTGCGGTACCCTTGTGGCACCTCAATCATCCCCTAATCTAAGGGTAGGGTAACAAAACACCTCAATCATTCCCTTCATCCCTTCTCTAGACACACAAATTTCAAAGTTTCAAATTAAAATATTTTTTTCAATTAATGTATAGTGATACATAATTGGACTAGATTCATTTCCATTCCGTTTCCGATTCCGCCTTTGGATACCAAACGGGCCCTAAATCTCAACCATACATAGTGAAAATACACGGTCATTGTTGGACCTCGTTTTTCTCTCAACCTAGGTCCGTGCCACGAGAGGCCCATATTGATCAAGCGGCCCATTAACCAGTCTAACTACGGTGATAGAGGTATTTTAGTCGCCTTAATACCTATCAAAATAGTCCAAACAACCCAACTAGGAATGTAGTAGGGAAGTAAGGGTCGATCCCACAGAGACTCAGCTTTTCAATGTTTATTGCTATACTACTCAGGAAAAAGAGGATTTTTGAATGTGATTCTAATAACTATCAAAACTAAACATGCAAAACTAAGTATGATTTGTAGAATATAGGGGAAGTATGCTCAACTAGTTAATATCCATTGTGAACTTGATTATTGATCATTGATTATCAAAATTCTTTTTTACCTTGACTAATCTATTGTGGAATGCTAATAACCCAACTTCATGGAATTATTAATCCTACTTCAATTCTAGTTATTAGCCCGACCGGTACTAACAACCCTAATTATCAAATAATCTAGGAGACCTCCTAGATTCAACCTGATAACATCTTTAAGACCCAAGCATCAATAGAAACATGTATTCAGAGCAACCAGACATCCAAATAACATGCAATTGAATTCCCTTCTCTAATCAATTAGTCCTACCAGTCCTAGATTGATTAAAGGTTCTACTTATTATCTAATTAACACCGACCGGTAATTAGAAAGATCTAGTTGTAATTTAACATAGAGATTCAATTAGATGACCAGTCTAATAAAACCCTAAATCAAATCTATTCAAGTAAGCATAGAGAAAACAATCTAGTCAAGGAAAATTAAGAACAATCAAACCTCACAATAATACTTCGTTCACAACTTCAATTAACTAGTCAAGCAAAAGGAATGTAGCTACTCAAGACATCGAAAAGCTTACAAAGTTTCCCATAGGGTTCTTGTTCTTCTCAAGCCTCTAATAACTAATGTCAAAGATTCAAAAGATAATCAAACCTAGAACTAGGGCTAACTATATAATGTCTTCCAAAAATATATCTAAAAACATAACCCAAAAGGGCCCAAAATATCTTGTACACAAACTCGGACACGGGCCAAAACTCGGGATGGAACCCCAAAACTCGGTCGAGTTTCAAAGCCTTGCCCGCGCTTTCACCCCAAAGAGCAAAATCACGAAGCGCGGTCTGATCTCATGAGACGCGGCCGCGTCTTGTTAGTCCTCTGCCCGCGTCTCACGTTCTGAGCAGGGTTTCCACTTGTTCTTCGCTCGGTTCGTCCCTTGGGCATGCTTCATGGCTCGATTTCCTTTTCCACCTTCTCCAATGCTTCGGCTTGCACCTCCTCCACACTCGTTGTCTTCACATCTACAATCAAAAACCACAACAAGGTGTAGATATCCGAATCTTTCTAACAAACTACCAAAACTAGTAAAACTAACTAAAACTAAACCAAAAACCATGAAAATCCTAACTAAACATGCCCTAAAACACTACCTAATATGTGTCTATCATGCGGCCCGTCTAGAAGAAAGAAATCGTTGGAGCTGCCACCCGAGAAACCCGGAAGCGGAGCGGATGATCGATAGTGGACGTTGGAAGTCGGCCGAAGATCTCGGGCTCCCACGATTCGTTTGCAACGGTGCAAGATATCAAGTATAAGATAGGATTTTTGTAACAAATATGATAGATCGAATCTATCGAATATCAACTGTAATTCAAGTTCGATTAGCTATCAATAAAGCCTATTCGCCGAATCTTTGTTCTTACTTTTAGCATATTCACCACTTTCGTCCTAAACTCTCAATCGTAACCTCAAATTCAGAGTGCTTGAGCTATCTTAGTTTTTCACCCAAAACAATTTGGCGCCCACCGTGGGGCTACGATTTGCAGAGTTTCATTCTTCCCGGCCTTTGTCGCCATAATTTCCCTGTTGCCAGTATGTCAAAGTCCGATCAAGTTTTCCAAGAAGTGCTAGCCGGCGACCACCAGAATGGCACCGACCAAGAACTTGAACCAATGGTCCCCTTGAACCAAGAAGATCCACCCGCCGCCTCCCATCAAGAAGAGATGGCGGCCTTGTCCCAAAGAATTCTCGATCTCTAGAAGGAGATGCAAGACCAGCACGATAGCTTCCAAGCTACCGTAGGTCGTATCGCCACCGAGAATTCTCGGATGCTGGAAGAAAACTCGCACATCGCCAGCGAGAACAATCACTTACGTGCTCAACTCCAGACGACCGCGACACGCGGCCCACGCCAGCGAGTGAATCGCGAGAATGAGGGGGTGGCTATCCATCTCAACCTGAACGGCGGGGAAGGCTCTTCACGAGGCCCCCGAGGTGGAGATAACGTCGAGAGGGTCACCCCTGCGGCTACCCTCCCTGGAGTGCCGCCGATCCAAACACAAACGAATTGGCAGCCATCGGCCCCTCAGCAGCCATCCATACCTCAGCGGTCTGACCTTGCTCCTCGCACCCCACACCCCCAAGAGGAAGACCCCGAGAGGAGGCGTCCAGTAAGCGTGAGGGAAACCGTACGCCGAGAGGTCCAAGAGCACTTGAAAGTCTTCGCAGAGCAAATCGCCCGTATCCCTGGCATGCCCAAACCTTTGGAAAAAGAGTCCTTTGACGGGTACGACGAGTCACCGTTCGTACCCCGCATCGCCTAAGAGCCCATCTCCAATGTTGGGACGCTATCAAGAACGCTTGCGTACTTGTTAGTGTACCACACAACCGTCCCTTAGTTTTGATATGACAAACTCACTTTGACTCTAATAAAGTTGTCCAAGTGATCCGGAACGCCAGTGACCAAAAGGACAACAAGTGTGTATGGGCGTCCCATAAGCTTAGGGACGCTAGCTGACAGGAAGTAAGGACCAGCTAGAGACTACTTGAGCAAGGACGGAGTCCCAAGCAAGTACGAACGCAAGAAAGGAGTCCTTACTCACTAGCCGACAGGATGACATCACTCGACAATGTTTGATCATCCAAGGACACGTGGAGACCGATCCTGTAGCGGAGTCCAACACTACGTGGCGGACGATCCTGTTGCAGAGTTCATCAACACGTGGCGGCCGATCCTGTAGCGGAGTTCATCATACACAGCTGGATACAGGAAGCTTCCTCATCACCGCCCTACTACGTGGAGGAAGATCCTGTAGCCACGTCCATGAAGGGCATGATCGTCCCAGAGAAAAGACGCCCTTCCCCAAGTCCTATAAATAGCCCGAAGGCATTTATTGTGACGTTAACGCTTTCAGGAATATTCAGAGAGAATCAGAGGGAAGCGACTCACTCAAGAACATGAAGAACTAACTCAAGAACTCAAGAACAGTGATAGAACTTGTGTTAGATCGAGTGAGACTTGTAACCAAATCACAAAAACAGTTTGTAACAGAAAACCCAAAAAGAGAGAGAGAGAGAGTTCTGCGAAGTACTGCAGAACGTAGCAATAGATTCCTTTGGTAGATTGAACTAGCTTAAGTTGTAGGCTTAAAGGAGTTCTTTACAAGTGAACTTAGGGAAAACCTAAGTGTCAGAGAACTGTAAAGGCTCGCCAGTACAACTGTAAGATCGTTCAATAGAAAGGAAAGAACTATTCAAAAATCCTCCAAGGAGGTAGAGGTTTACACTCAAGGACTACTTGGTCTTGAGTGGTTCCTCTATAATTCACTGTGTTCATCTATTATCTGTTTAGTACTTAATTTCCGCTGCATTACTCAAGGACGCCCTTACTCCTCGTAGGAACATCTAACCTAAGGACGCCTTTACTAAAGTAAAGGACGTCCCTCAGTTCTAACGATCCAACAATTGGTATCAGAGCAGGCGCTCTAGATTCTTACTGAGTTGCAGGTAAAGATGGACATGGAACCCATTGGAATCTCTTTTGTGAAGCCTCCGCGTCTAACGGACGGCAACTTCAACCGCTGGAAAACTAGATTTGAGAACTTGTGCAGAAGCACAAATTATCAATGCTGGAACGTTATCAGAAAAGGTGACCTCAAAGTTCCCGATGACAAGAAAGACAAAGAGGACGAGTGGGGTCCTGATGAATTCAAGCTAATGGAAACAAATGCTAAAGCAGTGTGCTTTCTTCAAGCGTCCCTCTGCGAAAGGGATGCCACAAGAGTTAGTAATCTCCCCACAGCAAAACAATAGTGGGAAGCTCTTGAGAAATTTCATGTGGGAACTGCAGAAATGAAGAAGGACGTCCAACTGAAGATCAAAAAGGAGTTCTATGCTTTTAGTATGTTGCCAAATGAAACGGTAAATGACTACTCGTATCGTTTTGAAGGTCTTGTCACCATAATGAAGAACTTGGGCATTCCAGAATCAGAAATTTCCATGAGGAATAGAGTTCAAGTAGTCATTGATGGGTTGACTGGAGTCTGGAACTTTGATAGGACGACTTTCAAAGAAAACACAGCCAACAAAACTCTAGATATGGAAGAGATCTATGGGAAGCTCAGGCAGTACGAAGAACGAAGAATCTCTGACATGGCTCAACTAGGAAAGAATCCTCAAACTGATCTTGCTTTGGCGTCCACAACACCAAAGTACGCCGAGTACCTACGTGGCCAAAGAGATCTAGCATTGATGATGCAAAACAAAGAAAAACTTGAGAACTTGCGTCCCAAAGAGAAAGAAAGAAAGCCAAAGGAAGAGATTGACTCAAATGAGGAACTCTCTCTTATTCATAAGGCTCTCAAGTACTATAACAAGAAGAACAAGCATAGTAGCAAGAGCAAGTTCTACAAAAAGGAGAGTCCCAAGTACACAGAGGCTGAAATGAAGGAACTCACATGCTACAAATGCAACAAGAAAGGACATTTTGCCAAAAAATGTACTGTGGGAACGTCCTCCAAGGACAAGAAGAAAGCTCTCATTGGAGCATGTACAGCTGCATGGGATGATCTCAGTTCGAGTGATGATGAACGTGAAGATCAAGTTGCATACATGGCAGTGGAGGACGCCCCAGTTGTTGAAGAGAACGCCTCCGACAATGAACAAGAGGTAACTCATGATTCCATGATGCGTTCTTTAGAAAAATCTTCAAAACCAAAACTGCTTAAACTCATTGGTAAAATAATGGAGGAAAGTCTTGCTATGAAAAGAAGAATGGATGAACTTGAAGATGAAAACATTGTAGTTGAATGTGAAAATTGTAGTACAATGACTATTCAACTAGAATCCTCATGTGATGAAACGAAGTCCCTAAAAACTGAAATCATGTGTCTCAAACTTGAGAACGCTAAGCTTAGGGAAGAAGTGAAAGTGATGGGTAAGAGTCCCATAGTTGAAGAAGTGAGACCTATGGTTTTTGTCCCAGCTAAGAGAGGTCTAGGTTATGAAGATGACACTAAGAACTCTCTTCCTAGTGACTTTGAGGCAAGCAAAACTTCTGAACTGGAACTTGAAAGAGAGAAAACTAAAAATCTTCTTGAAAGAATTAGAGTTCTAGAGAGTGGAGAATTAGGAAAGGAAGACTACTACACTAACTCCACAAGTCATAAGATTTACAAGAAGATTGCTAAAGGGGACGGTTCAAAAGTTTGTAATCCTCAAAAGATGAAAGAAAACAAGATTTAGCGTCCAAATAAGAAGTACTATCTTGGTACTTACTATAGGACGTGTTGGTACTGTGGACAAGGAGATCACTTTAAATATGACTGTTTAAAACTCAAGGAAGATATTGAAAATGCAAAAGCTGCTAGGACTAACAATGAAAATGATAAGTCCGTTCCTAAGGCTAATCCTAGGCGTTCTAGACGCTCTAGGAACTCTTTCCGCAAGCATTCTATTTCAAATGATGTGAATATTAATGACTACATGCCAGAACCAGAGTTCTACTTTTGTAACGAACCAGGTAAGGAACACCTTGCCTGGGTCGCCAAACACTAACTTTGTTATGGCAGGTGGAAGTGAGGGGACGCCCATGGATCATTGATAGTGGCGCCTCAAATCATATGACAGGAAGCCAGATCCATCTCACTTCTATCCAAAGTAGTGCCACGGGAGGAACTGTCTCGTTTGGCAACAAGGGCAAAGGAAAGATCAAAGGAATGGGAACTGCTATTCTCAACCCGTCCATTAAAGCAACAAATGTTAGTCTTATTGAAGGACTTGGTTTCAATCTTCTTAGCGTCTCTCAGATGTGTGATCAAGGTGAAAATCTAGTCACATTTGACTCAAAGGAGTGCCTAGTCATCAACAAAAAATCCAACAAAGTTGTTCTCAAAGGAGTTCGTAAGAACAATATCTACATCTTCAATCAAGAGTTCAAGCCTAAATCAGAGTTGTGTCTATCTGCTTCGAAGGAGGACGCTGATCTCTGGCATCGCCGACTTGGCCATGCTGGACCAAGCACAATCCTTAAGCTACACCAGCGAAATCTTGTGAAAGGACTTCCCCGAATCGATCCTGAGAAAGTTGAACAGTGTGAAGCTTGTATTAAAGGGAAGCAAACAAGAACGTCCTTCAAGTCCAAGAACGAAGTAAGTACAAAGAAGCCTTTGGAACTTCTCCATATGGATCTTTGTGGACCAATGAGGACGTTGAGCCACGGTGGAAAGAGGTACATTTACGTTCTTGTAGATGATTTTTCTCGATTCACTTGGGTTCTTTTCTTGGTGTCAAAAGCAGATTGTTTCAATGCGTTCAAAGTCTTCATCAAACAAGTGGAAGTTTCCCTTGAGACGCCTCTCAAAGCCATAAGATCAGACCATGGAACGGAGTTCCAAAATTCAGAGTTCCTGGCCTACTGTGATCAACATGGTGTCTCGCACAACTTCTCCGCTCCAAGGACTCCTCAACAAAATGGAGTTGTGGAAAGAGAGAACAGGACATTGGAGGATATGGCAAGAACTATGCTCTTGGCAAATAGCGTTCCCAAGTACTTCTGGGCGGAAGCTATTGCTACAGCATGCTACATCATCAATCGTGCCATGATCCGTCCTCTGCTAAAGAAGACGTCCTATGAGTTGTTGAATGGAAGGAAGCCTCGCATTGATTATCTCAGAGTGTTTGGGTGCAAATGTTTCGTTCACAACAATGATAAAGAAAAACTTGGAAAATTTGATGCAAGCAGTGATGAAGCAATATTCCTTGGGTACTCTCTTACCAACAAAGCATATAGAGTTTTCAACAAGAGGACTCTAAAGCTTGAGGAGAGTATTCATGTTGTATTCAAAGAAAGTTCTTCTCACAAAGAAAGACCAAGTAAGCAAGAACGCTCTTCTTCACAACAACAGGACGACTCTGAAGATGAAGCTGAAGACTGGACTTCCGGAAAATACTATGTCTCTAAGGACGCATCTCCAAATCCTAAAGAAGTCTCAGTAGACGCTCCTAGTGTTGTTCAAGGAGTTCCCTCTCGTAGTGAATCCCCAGTTCAACAAGATGTAGCTGAATCAAGTCAACAAGGCGAGCAACGTCAAGGTGTGGACGCTCTCTCTGAGGGGGAACACATTGAGCACGATGCTCAAAGTGATAGTGATAATTCTGATGAAGACATTGATCCAAGATTTGCTCATTTGTTTCAAAGGGAGTCCCGCTTCTCTAGAGACCACCCAACTTCTCAAATTGTTTCTGATCCTTCTCAAGGAGTTCAAACAAGGTCAGCTGCAAGCAAGTCCTAGAGTGCAAATTTAGCTTTCTGTGCATTCAATGCCTTTGTCTCTATGGTGGAGCCAAAGAATTTCAAAGAAGCACGCCAGGACGCTGACTGGATTCAAGCAATGCAAGAAGAACTCAATCAGTTTGAAAGGAACAAAGTTTGGACTCTCGTCCCACGTCCCAAAGGCAAAAATATCATAGGGACGCGATGGGTGTTCAGAAATAAGCTTGATGAGAGTGGACGTGTGTCAAGAAACAAGGCAAGACTGGTGGCTCAAGGATTCAAGCAAGAGGAAGGCATAGACTATGATGAGACATTTGGTCCTGTTGCTATAATTGAAGCCGTTCGTCTCCTCATTGCCTTCGCCGCTCACAAAGGATTCAAGTTATTTCAAATGGACGTCAAGACTGCCTTTCTCAATGGAAAGCTAAAGGAGGAAGTGTATGTTGCTCAGCCACCTGGCTTCGAGGACGCCTCTCACCCAGATCATGTGTACTACTTGGACAAAGCGCTCTATGGACTCAAGCAAGCCCCTCGTGCATGGTACGACAGGTTTGCGTCCTTTCTTTTGTCTCATGGGTACACTAGAGGTTCAATTGATAAAACTTTGTTCATAAAGAAAGTTCACAAGGACATTTTAATTGCCCAAGTCTATGTTGATGATATAGTTTTTGGTAGTACTAACATGAAACTTGTAGATGAGTTCAAGTCCTTAATGAGTAGTGAATTTGAGATGTCCCTCATTGGAGAACTCAATTTCTTCTTGGGACTTCAAATTAATCAACTCAAGGAAGGGACGCGCATTCACCAACAAAAATATGTCCGTGAAATGCTTGAGAAGTACGGAATGAACACGTCCAAACCTGTTGCAACCCCTTGCTCTCTAAACTCGCGTCTTTACGCAGATGAACAGGGAAAGGACGTTGATCAAAAGCTTTACAGAGGAATGATTGGTTCTTTGCTCTACTTGACCGCAAGCCGTCCCGACATTATGTTTGCCGTTTGCTTGTGTGCACGCTTCCAGGCAAATCCAAAGGAGTCCCACATGCAAGAGGTCAAGAGGATCTTTCGCTACCTAAAAGGACGCCATGATCTTTGTCTTTGGTACCCCAGGAAGACGTCCTTCAAGCTAGTTGGTTACTCGGACGCTGATTATGCTGGTCATGTGATTGATAGAAAAAGCACTTCAGGAATGGCACAGTTCCTTGGTTCATGCTTAGTCTCTTGGGGATCTAAGAAACAGAACTCTGTGGCACTTTCAACTGCGGAAGCCGAGTACGTTGCTGCTGCTTCGTGCTGTTCACAAGTTATCTGGATCAAATATCAACTAGAGGACTACGGTATCAATCTTGAAACTATACCCATTCGTTGTGATAACGCAAGTGCTATTGAAATTTCTAAGAATCCTGTTTTTCATTCACGCACAAAGCATATTCATATAAGGCATCATTTCTTGCATGACAATGTTGAACTAGGACTCATTAGTATGGAGCATGTATGAACTGAAGACCAAATAGCTGATATTTTCACTAAGGCGCTTGATAGACGTCCCTATGAGCATCTAAGGCTGCTTTTGGGGATGATAACTTTTAAGTAGCAAGTCCCGTTCTACTATTCCCTCAATGATTGGCTATGTTTTGTAGATTCTAAGTGTTTAAGGACTGTTATGCATTAAATTCATATTTGCAAGGACGCTAGTCTAAAACCTCATGTGTTTGCTACTTTGGAACGCCATTCAAATTTTCTCTATTTTGTCTTGAAAAGAGTATCCCTGATCACCCAACCCTCATTATAAGCCGAAATGATGGGAACTCTAAGCTTACCCTAGCCGAGAACTACGCAAAAGCGTCCTATGAGCTTCATATTTTTCTTTTACGGGACGTACTTGCGTTGTTCTCAACTGGTTTGAAAGGTGATCACAAGAACGGTAAGTTGGTTGTTGGTTTGCTTAAAGAGGTAAAATTTTGCTAAGTATGAGAGAACGCTTAGTGTTTGTTGAGAAGAACGCCAGTTCAGTATTTGAGGAGAAGTTGAAGAGTCAGAAATTTGAACTTTTGAAAGTGTGAACAGTGACCGTTGCTTTTGCTCAAATCTTAAGGGGGAAGTTTTGCCACGTGTCGAACAGCAAAACAGTGGTAATTACCGTTTGTACCACCGCTTCCTCTATATAAGGCCAGAATAGTCGCAATCAAATTTATTACGCTCAACCACTTTCTCGCTCTCAAATCTGCTTTGACTTCTCTGTAGAACTCCGGCGACTTTCTCACTCTAAAGCTCATCTGAAAACATGTCTCAAAGGCAGTTGAACGTGGCCGGATCTTCTACCGGCGGGAAGCGTAGAAAGCTGGTGAAGTCCCATTACATAGAGAAGCCCAAACCCATCGTTCTTAATGAATCTCTACTAGACTTCATCAACAAGAAGCCCAGAACGCTGTACAATCTAATCAGGGAACGCATGGAACTGCCAGAAGTTAAGACCGATGCAGAGAAAACAAAGAACTACAAGAAGTTCATTGAACGCTTCGTCGTCCCAAGCCTCCACAACACAGACTTCAAAGATCTACCTGGACGGATGGACTATGTGCTCTTCTTCTCTCAGTTCGGAGGTGAGAATCTTGGCCCTCTTCTTGAGCTTATCCCAGACTTGCACAATGCAGTCTTGCCCGAGTTTCCTATGTACCCAAGGAACTCCTTAGCCTTTCAAATGACCAAAAACCGTGTGCCAAGTCCCTCTCCACCTCCTCCCGCCGTTCCTACCATAACCACCAAAAAATTGCTAAAGCGTCCTGCCCCATCATCTCCTCAAATCTTCCAAACCATTTTCCTCCTCCAAACCAACAGAAATTGTGGATAAATTTCCACCACACATCAAGGAGGGACGCTCTAAGAAAACCCATGACCCAAGGCCCCTCAAAAAGGCCAAGACCTCAAGCGTCCCATCCTCCAAAACCACCACAAAAAGGCCTAGCACTACAAAAAGGCCCTCCAACCTTTCCAAGGAATCCACTGCTCCCCCTAAACCCATCTCAATCGTCCAACTCCCAACTCCTCCTCCGTCCCCTCAACCCTCAAGGCAAAATGCCCTAATCCCGTTTCCTCCCAACACCCACTCTCCCTTAAACCTGGCCAACTTCCCATCTACCCCGGCCCATATTTCCCCACCAAAGGACCCCGAGACCCCAAGGTCCCGTCGTCCTTCCTCCGAAAGTGGCCCGGAGGAGACAGAGCGCTCGTTTGAGCACACTTTTCGCCGAAGGAAGGCTGGTGAGAAGCCTAGAGTTTTGCTCGCCAAGGACGTTCCTGCGCAAGTTGAGCACGTTCCCTCCTCCTCCTCCTCCTCTAGCTCTTCTGAGAGCCACAGAGGAACGCCTCAAGAAGTTGCTGGTCAAGCTTCCCCTTTTATAGATGTCATTGGGGACTCTGATAACGAGGCTGAAGGAGTTGAGAAAGCTCCAGCTGCAGCATAAGTAGTTGAGGACGCTGGCGAGCACCAGGTCCCTCAAAAGGACGCCGAGCCAACTCTTTCTGAAGAGCTCGAGCGTGATGCTCAGGAAGTCCCACCTTACAACCAGTCCCTCCCCATCCTCAATCCCTCCAAAACTCCACAAGAAAACCCCTCCCCCATAATCCAAACAGAATCCCATCAAGTCCCCGCGGACGCTGAGCCAGAAACAGAAAATCAATCAGAGGCTCAGGACGCTGAGGGCACGTCCCAAGGTCAGACCTCAGGTGCCGATCAAGCCACAGCTGGTGGTGATGCAGAAAAAGAACAAGGAACAGAGGACGCTCCCTCAAAGGACGCTTCTGACAGTGACTTTGAGAAAGCTGAGGAAGAGTCAGATGATGATGAGGACTCTGAGTCCCCCAAGGGCAAGCGTAAAAGGAAAAACGATGATGTGCCCGTCAAAGTCCTTAGCCCGCTCATTTACTCTTAAGAGTGGCTAGCCTCCTTCGATGATGAATCAGTTCAGGAGTTCCTCGAGCTTTTGAAATTCCAAGGATGGCTGAACGTTGGACCAGCGCCGACAACAGTTGACAAAGAACAGGTGAAGGCGTTCTACAGGGATTTGCGCTACAAAGCAAAAGATGGCTCCCTCCACTTCAAAATTGAAGGTGAGAAAGCTTCAGTAACAGAACGCCAAATCCGATCGTTCATGGGTCTAGGTCAACGCAAGCCACCGTCCGACGCTCTTAGCTCACTTCCTGAAGGCGGCTTTGAAACAACAGATCAAGAATTGCCTCTTGTTGAGCACATCGTTCAAGGCAAAAGGCCAATAGGACTTGACAGAGTAGCTCACGTTCTGAGCAAGGTTGGCGCCATCGTTCATTACTTCATATGTCGCGCCATTCTTCCAAGGCAGGAGAAGCGTTCAATTGTGCAAACACATGACATTATCCTAATTGACGCTATCCTAGAACGCCGCCCAATCAACTTAGCCAGCATTGCTATGCAACACATGGCCAAGTGTGGAAGGAAGAGGCATGCCTTGCCATACCCTGGAGTAGTGAAGGCAATCTTGTTGTCCCAAGACGCTTATGATGAGAGCGCTCCCTCTAAAGAACTTGGCTTAAAATGGAATGCTAAGAAGGGACTTGTCGAGATAAGGCACAATGAAGAGCTGCCCTCAGTGCTAAAACAGTTAGAAGCTGAGGCTGAGGAAGCCAGACTGAAAGCCGAGGAAGAACGCTTAGCTGCTGAGGCTGAGGCCGCAAGGCTTAATCCTACGTCTCAAGAGTTCCCTCAGGACCAAGAGCCCGCAGTAGATCTTGCCACCCTTGATCAAATGCTCTTGGGGACTCCTTCTTCTCCAGCTCTTCCAACGGACGCTCCTTCGTCGAGCTCAGGTCCTGTGCCCCGTTCTGCCCCTGTAAACATCGCTCAACATCCTCCCGCAGAACTCATGGGTGCGATAATGGACAACCAGTGCCTCATCTTCTCTGCTCTAAAGGACTTGTCCTCTGCGTTCTCCAAGGCTGCTGAACTTCAAGAACAACTGCTCAAGTTTTATCAAGACCAGCGCCGTTCTTAGTGATTGCCACCACCCCTTTAATCCCCTATTTTTTTGCTTTTGCTTCTTTTGAACTTCAAACATTATGATGTTGGTTTGTAATAACCGTACTCTAATTTTGTTTGAATGGCAATTCCACTGTTTGCTTGCATGTGTTTGTTTAAGCGTTCTACTGCTTTTAGTTATGTGTTTGTGCTAACGTTCTTATCACTTGTTATCCTTTTCGATGATGCCAAAAGGGGGAAGTATAGTTTTGCAGAGATGTGCTACAAAATAGTTATCTAGAATAAGGAAGCGTTAAGGGGGAACTATTAAGTGAAAAGTCTAAGGAACGCTCATGCTAGGATAAAAGAGAACGCTTACAAAGTTTTCTAGGACGTGACTCTTTCCTTAAAATCCAAAAGCTAAAGAATCAAAGATTGAAAACTTGTGTTTACTGAAATTTCTCTAGGTATTAGAGGACGCTTCTAAGTTTTCATGCATGCTAAGTTCCAATGTCAAAACTATTTTGCTAAAGAGTTTGTCAACATCAAAAAGGGGGAAATTGTTGGGACGCTATCAAGAACGCTTGCGTACTTGTTAGTGTACCACACAACCGTCCCTTAGTTTTGATATGACAAACTCACTTTGACTCTAATAAAGTTGTCCAAGTGTTCAGGAACGCCAGTGACCAAAAGGACAACAAGTGTGTATGGGCGTCCCATAAGCTTAGGGACGCTAGCTGACAGGAAGTAAGGACCAGCTAGAGACTACTTGAGCAAGGACGGAGTCCCAAGCAAGTACGAACGCAAGAAAGGAGTCCTTACTCACTAGCCGACAGGATGACATCACTCGACAATGTTTGATCATCCAAGGACACGTGGAGACCGATCCTGTAGCGGAGTCCAACACTACGTGGCGGACGATCCTGTTGCAGAGTTCATCAACACGTGGCGGCCAATCCTGTAGCGGAGTTCATCATACACAGCTGGATACAGGAAGCTTCCTCATCACCACCCTACTACGTGGAGGAAGATCCTGTAGCCACGTCCATGAAGGGCATGATCGTCCCAGAGAAAAGACGCCCTTCCCCAAGTCCTATAAATAGCCCCAAGGCATTTATTCAGGAATATTCAGAGAGAATCAGAGGAAAGCGACTCACTCAAGAACACGAAGAACTAACTCAAGAACTCAAGAACAGTGATAGAACTTGTGTTAGATCGAGTGAGACTTGTAACCAAATCACAAAAACAGTTTGTAACAGAAAACCCAAAAAGAGAGAGAGAGAGTTCTGCGAAGTACTGCAGAACGTAGGAATAGAGTCCTTTGGTAGATTGAACTAGCTTAAGTTGTAGGCTTAAAGGAGTTCTTTACAAGTGAACTTAGGAAAAACCTAAGTGTCAGAGAACTGTAAAGGCTCGCCAGTACAACTGTAAGATCGTTCAATAGAAAGGAAAGAACTATTCAAAAATCCTCAAGGAGGTAGAGGTTTACACTCAAGGACTACTTGGTCTTGAGTGGTTCCTCTATAATTCACTGCGTTCATCTATTATCTGTTTAGTACTTAATTTCCGCTACACTACTCAAGGACGCCCTTACTCCTCGTAGGGACGTCTAACCTAAGGACGCCTTTACTAAAGTAAAGGACGTCCCTCAGTTCTAACGATCCAACACCCAAGAAGTTCACCGTCCCCACGATGACCTCCTACAACGGCACCACGGACCCCGACGACCACGTCGCGGTCTACAAGCAACGGATGATGACTAGCTCAGTTCCCGCACACTCAAAGGAACCCCTGATGGCTAAAGGGTTCGCAACGACCCTCAACGGTTCCACCCTAAAGTGGTTCGTGAGCCTCCCGAAAGGGAGTATCACCTCCTTTGCCCACTTGGTAGACTCGTTTAGAGTGTAGTTCACCAGTAGCCGCAAGTTTGAAAAGCGTTCTAGCGACCTCTACCGGCTCAGGCAAGAGGCCAATGAACCGACCCACGACTTTCTAGATCGGTTCAACCGGGAGAAGGTGAACATTCCCCTATGCGATGCCGAGACGGCAATAGAAGCATTCAGGCAGGGGGTCCTCCTAGACGGCGACCTGTATGCTGAACTTACAAAGTTCCCTTGCTATACCTTCGAAGACGTGCAATCTAAAGCCTTGGCCCATATCCGGTTGGAGGAGGATCGCCGACTGCGTTCCCGGGTGACGGTATGAGACCACGTCGAGAAGAAGACGCAACATGAAAATCGGCAGGAACCTCGAGCCCAACCTTATCACGCACCACCCTCGGTGAATGTGGCAGCACCAAAGACGGCAGACGCTAGTAGGGATAAGCCCGACCCACCACCGCTGGACAAGCTTCAGTTGGGATTATCCCCCGCTGAGTTGGTCAGAAATCTAAGCAGGCTCGGAAAACTAATCCGTTGGCCCTAGAAGATCGAGAGCAACAAGACGGAGGCCACCCCCAAGAAGTGGTGTCACTTCCACGACGGCCCAGGCCACCTCACCAATGACTGAAGTCTCCTAAGAAGAGAGATATCCTTCCTCATAGCCCGTGACTTGATCACGGAAGTGGCCCCCAACGCCCGGATCCCCCGAGGGTTACCAGGGGTGCCCGAGCCAGGATCGGCCAAACCTCCTTCCCCCCCACACGACTGAGTGGTCAACGTCATCTTGGGGGGGTCGGATATTTGCGGCCTCACCTACTTCGCGGCCAAACGTTGAGCACGAGAGGATAACTTTGAAAAGACGGCTAGGCCCAGTCGCCCTGAGAAAGCTTGGGCAGAGGCTCCCATCATCTTCGGCGATGCCGATATGGGAGGGTTGGTTGGACCCCACCATGACGGACTCGTGATATCCCTCCACATTGGCAACGTCATGATGAAAAGAGTGCTCGTCGATACCGGAAGCTCCACCAATCTGATGACTCTGGACGCCCTGAAGGGCATGGGCTTGTCCGAAAACGATCTCGACACAAAGCCTGTTCCTTTGGTGGGTTTTAGTGGCGAGGTGAAGCACACCCTAGGAGACATCGTGCTCCCCAACTACGCCAAAGGAGTGAACGCCCAAGTTCGCTTCGCCGTCATGGAGTGCCCATCTTGCTATAATGTCATCATGGGGAGGCCCTGGATACACGAAATGAAAGCGGTAGCATCAACCTACCATCAAACTCTTAAATTCCCCACCCCATGGGGAGTGCAAGAGATCAAAGGCGACCAGCGGCTGGCCCGTGATTGCTATAAGTCGGCTTTGAAGCCGGCGTCCGCCGGAAATGGCGCATAACAATTACAGAAGGCCCGCTCTGACCACACCAAAGTTGTTACTCCCGAAGAAGAAGTGGAAGAGGTGGCCCTAGACCCGGCCAACCCTGGCCAAATAAGGGTAAGGTTGTTGGTGGAAAGTCCAAGGAGAAGGAGGTTGAAGATAAGGTCCAATTTGCAACGAAGAGGGATGGCAAGGCTACTACTACCAAGAAGGGAGGTGATGACAGTGAACAACAGGATGGGCAAGGATGTTGATGGATGAGATGAGAATTTTGGGGCAATCTATGAAGTCTGTGCCATCGAGAGTCAATGATCTCTCTATATAGGTGGCTAAGATAAGTGAGAGGCAGACTAAAAGAGATTTGAATGTTGAGGATATAAAGGCTCATTTCAACATTGGCAGTCAAGACCTGACAGACTCTCAAAGGATTAAGGAGCACCAAAGAGTGGTTGATAAGGAGGTGAATGACATACTCAATGAGCTCATGAAGGACGTTTGCTCTCACCTTGAGGAACACTCTCACCTGTTTGGAGGACACCTAGGATGTTGTGGGGTTGGCATTGGTTCTCAACAAGAGGATCACAACTAGACTAACACAGTTCAGGACAAACCGTGTGATGACAACGTACATGTTGGTGACAAGTCACAAGGTAGTGACCAAGACAAAGATGGTGACAAGTCTCACGATGGTGTCAAGCCCCAAGGTGGTGATGTTCACATCCCCTCCACTATGTCTATAGAGCCCTCAGCCACAGATTTCCTAGATGACAAGCTTTTGTCTGTCACGGACATGGACAGTGAGAAGGTAACCCCTACTACAAGCGTGGTTGGTTTATAGTCTGGCACATGATCGCTCTCGAACGTGAGGGTCTAGAAATAAAATTGAACCCGACCCCGATGTAGTACGTGGTGGGTGTCGAACACTAGGGAAATCTATTCGATTGATGTGCCCCAACACTAGGAAACGAGAAAAGAGAGCAAAAACAAAGGAAAACAAGAAGAAGCAACCAGGACCGACTTAATGTCACGTCGGGCCCGAGTTAGCTGGGAAATGAAAGTCGGGTCCGACACACTGTAAGTCGGGACCGAGTTTCCTGGGAAAGTCGAACTCAAATGATGGGATTAGATCTTGGGCTTGGGGTTCTTTCTCTAGTAGATTGAGCCTTTTTCCACCCCAATTCAAGCAACAAGTAATGATCTAGGTTGGATCGAGAGGCTTTCACTTCGTCCAAACCACTCTACACATCGAACATGGGGTCGATTGGCTTTCGCTTCTCCCCTTCGATGCAAGGTCTCGTGATGGACGCTTTTCACTTTCGTTACTTCACCAATCACAAGCCTTGATCCCCAACTTTCGCAAGGGATTGTAGCTCTATGTAGAGTGGGTTCCTAGATCAAGCACTCAAGGCTTATGGAATTGGGGTTTCTAGCTCAATCTAGCTAGAATAATTCCCCATTACCCAAGATCAAGGAGATTTACTCCATTTGGCAAGCAACAACAGCAACAAAATCACAAATCATCACAATCATCATTATCAAACTCAAATTCAAGGCAAGTTTCATCAACAATCACAAGATCAATCCACAATCACAAGGCCAAATTGCCAAATCCAAAGAGAACAAACCAAATTCAAGCTAAAACTAGACAATCAAACCTAGAATTTCTCATTAGGCCGATCTTCCTCTTCTCTCTTCTCTTCTCCCTTTTCTCCCTTGCTCTCCCAAGTGTTGTCTTGAGAAATTGTGTGTGTAAGCCAAAAGGAACCCCCCCCCCCTTTTTTAAGAGAACAAAAGGGGTTTTATAGATAAGGGGAAAATGTGGAAGAGTGATCACATTGCCTTGGTGCCCAAGCCACTAATCGAGTTGGACCGACACGGAACCTACCTCGGGCCCGACTTGCTGGGTAAGTCGGTCCAAGGCTGATGCTCCCATTTGCTTGATCGACTTGGCTCCAACTCGGTCCACACCTCGTGCTACCTCTTCTTCTTTGCTTTTCCACTTGTTTCTTCATGGCTTGGTCCTTCTCTTCCTCCTTTTACTCATGGTTTGCTCCATGCTTCAATCCGCCTCCAAGAAGATCCTTGATTCTTTGCTAAAATCCTACAAAACACAAACAAAACTCACATAGTTCCCGAATCTCATAGAAATACTGTTACTAAGCTAAAAAGGAACAAAACACACAAGAAAAGAGGGGAAAAAGGGTCAAAACTACAAAGGAAATCACACACTAAAACACCACCAAATGTGAAGACATCAGCACATCAAAGGACGAGGATGCAAGGGATGATGTATGAAATCAACCTTCTAGGCTAGACTCTGGCAAGGAAGGTGAGAGTTCTGAGCAAGATGAGGTACAACTTAACCAGGAAGGAGCTGTTGATAGGTCCTAAACCTACACCGCAAGTGTCCGGTTCGGTTGTAGTAATACCAAGGTGTCAAACTCTAGGACTTTTGTAGTAGAGATTGAACCAACAAACTTGTGGATAGGCCTAAAAAGAGCAAATATGGAGAGATGGAAGGAATTGAAACTAACAACTAGCAATCAAGAAAGAACAAGTAACAAGATGATGTGAAATCAATGAAGAAAAGCTATCCTAGAGCTAAGGTACTAACACAATGAACCTAGGCAAATAATTATAGCGTGCATGACTTTGATTAAGCTTTGGCTTAGGGGCAATTACCTAATCTCTTTGTCTAATCCTTATGAAACCAAACAAATGTACCTAAAATACGGTATATCATCCACTCTCGTGGCTTGAAAACCCGGGACTACGACTTTTGGGCGCTATAGGGCTTAGGGTCGGTTCACCCCCCATACACTATCGTGGCTTGAGTGATCAATCCTACTCAAAACCTCTATCGGTAATTGTTTCTCTCAAGAGGATTCCAAATCAATTCTCACTTCAGGGAATTCTCAAGCATCAATCCTAGTTTTCTAGTGGGGAGAGGGTCTCTCAACTCCAATCCCACACCAAGCTTCCTATCAACAATTTCACCTCTCGATCTCAATCATCAAAAAGACTCAAGTTCCTAATCCAATTTGGCATTAAACATGTAGGATTGAAACAAACCTCAACCTAATCCCTACTCTTGCAAGCAAATCAATCTCTACCTAGAATTCATTGGGGTTTTCCCCAAACCCTATGTTGGATCGTTAGTCGAAAAATACAAGGGCGTCCTTAACGAAGTTAAGGTCGTCCTTTACCAAGATGTCCTTAATAAAGATTGAGAACTTCCTTGGAGGATTTTGTAATAGATTCTTTCCTTTCTTATTAAGTTTCCTTACAATACACTGGCGAGTAGTTACACTTCTCTGGCACTTAGAAGGTCATCCCTAAGTCCACTAGTAACAACTCCTTTAAGCCTGTAGAGTAACCTAACTTAATCTCTCTAAAGGACGCTATCTCCTTTTGTTGGGACGATATTAAGGACGTCAGTCGTTAATATCTAAACCAATAATAATCGTTCCTTGTTTTGATAATGACAAACTCAAATGTATTTGATAAGTTGTCCAAGTTTTGATCTCAGGTAAGTCCAGTGGACGCACATGAGCGAAAAGGACAACAAGTGAATAGCAGTCCCTATGCTGTAGGGACGCATGTTACCAGAACTTCCAAAGCTAAACATAATTGGCGGAGTCCCTGCGCAAGATAGGACGGAGTCCTCATCAAGAAGGGACGCGCGCCAAAATACGGACGAAGTTCAAATTCAAATCAAGGCCGCCCCAACATGATTACATCATCGTCCGGCCTTAGTCCTCAGAAGGAAGCTTCCTTTGTCTGGGCACGTGTAGACAATGCCAAAGACGTCGCTTTCCCAGCGATGGTCCCCTACCCACGCGGAGGCTTCCCAAGCGTCAACAGAGTTGACTTCCTCAAGACGCTCATCGCACCGTTGATCAAAGATCGAGGATCCTGCCAAGTCTCAGAGGACGCTAGAGGACAAGAATCACTTCCGCTATAAATACTCTCCAAGGAGTATGCATAGCGGTATGTGGGTGCAAGAGTGGACTTTGAAGACTTTCTCTCAAGCTCTCCCGAAGCATTCAAGAACACGAACGAAGATCGAGAAGATCAAGTGAGCTTGAAGCAAGAGAAAGAAAGTCCAACCACATCAAATCCAAAACAAACCACAAATCAATTAGAGTTGTAGTTTGTCTCTCACAACGAACCGTGAGAGACGTGAGTGATAGCTTCCTTATAGCTAAGAGTGTTGGGTTACTTGTTAGGTTGAAAGGAGTGTTACTAGTGAGGCTAAGGACGGACGCTTAGCTCAGAGAAGTGTAACGACTCGCCTAAGTTGTAAGGACAACGGAGGTAGAGGTTTACCCATAAGACTAGTTGGTCTTAGTGGGGTTCCTCTATAAATACTCGTGTCCACTTATCTTGTATTCTGTTAAGTCTATTTTCCGCTGCACTAAAGGACGCCCTTAACCCAGTTAAGGACGCCCTCATTAACTAACCCTCTCATTGAGGACTGGCTTGAAAAGGAGCCTAGGACGCTCGCCAACATTTGTCTTAGGGCGTCCACTCACGAACATCCTCCTAAAATCCAACGCCTCCTCCACTATTTCATGATCACATATGTCAAGCCCCGCCTTCAAGAAACCAATCACACCAACCCACCGTTCATGGGGCCAGGAATCATTTCTGACTCATTTGGTGGAACCGTGGACGAGCTCGCCAAACTACTTCCTGATATAATGGAGTTTGTTGTGGCTCCTACGGGCTCCGTCCCTTCTCAAAAAAGGAAAAGGCCTTCCTCTCCCCCTCCGTCCAAATCGCTCCAAATTAAAGGCCCTTCCTCCTCCCCACCAAAGCCAATCCCTTCCTGCCCTCCTGCCCCAAAACGACGCCTCAAGTCCTCTGCTCAGCTTGAGGGCGTCACGGATGAAGAAATGGCCGCCATTCGCCTCTCCGAAATTCAACTGGCAAAAGAGGAGAAGGCGCGCCAAGAGCAAGAGCAAGCAGAGAAAGCAGCCGTTGAGAAGGCGATCCAAGCGAGTATGCAGGACCTTCGTCAACTCCCTCCACCTCCTCCAAGGGTAGAGGACGCTCCTCAAGTCCAGGCCAAGGACGCTCCACAAGTCCAGGTCCAGGCCAAGGATGCTACCCCTGCTACTCTGCCGCCTCCTCCCTCTGCTCCGCTCAAGGTGAAACCGATCTCAGTGGTTCCGCCCAGCTCCTCCTCTGCTCCTCCCCCAAAAGCTAAGCTCCGCACTCCCTCTCCCTCTCCCCCTAGAGCTTCACCTCCTCCTCCTCCTCCGCCTTCTCCGGCCGTCGAAGAAGCTGCTCAAGTTCAAGGGACGTCTCCTCCATCCGTTCCCACAGAGTCCTTGGCAAGGACTCCAGCGGTGGACGCGCCTCCCACAGAACAGGCGTCCACAGCTGAGGACACTGCAATGGTTGAGTTCCAAGAACAACGGAACGAAGCCTCCGATGACGAGGACGCCCCTCCCCAAGATGAGGAACCTGAGGAAGAGGAGGGAGATGGAGATGAAGAAGATGCTGGTGATGAAGTGATCGTGAGCAATGGCTCCAAGCAGAAACGCTTCAAGAAAATCCTTTCGCCGCTCCTCTTCACCGCCGAGTTTTCGGCAGAGAACCAGCGCCAAGAGTTCTTGGATCTTCTTGAGTTCCAGGGTTGGACGCACTTGGGCGCTGAGGCCGCTGATGTTGACCCTGATGAGGTTCTCCGTTTCTACTCAAAGTTCGAAATCACAGAAGTAAACGGGAAGCCTCAGGGGACTTTTGAAATCGATGGGGACGAGTACTCAGTTGCTGAGGGCACCGTCCGCAAAATGCTAGGCCTGCGTCCTTCTCCGCAAGATGCTCTACACGATCTGCCGTGCAAGAACTTTGGCCGTTTCTCCCAAGATGAAATCCTCAACAGAATATTCAATGGGAGACAGCCAGCTGCTAAGGACAGAGTTGCTCATTGCCTCACCAAGACGGGCGTCCTTGCGCATCACTTCATTGTGCGCATGGTCGTCCCCCGCCAAGAGAAGAAGTCCATTGTTCAAATCACTGATAGTATTCTCTTGGACGCTTTCTTGGAACGCAAGCCGATAAACTTGCCCCGAGTAATCTTGGAACACATGGGCAAGTGCACAGGAGGCAGGAACTCTCTTCCTTTCCCCGGCTTGGTCAAGCAAATTCTGAAGCAGCAGGGACTCTATGCTCCTAAACAAGAGCGTTCCTTTGGCATTCACTGGGACGTCAGGCAAATTACACTCCCTCCAGTTGGGAAACTCAGGTGTGATGAGCCCCTTCCGTCCGTTAAGCGCCAACTGGAAAAGGAACGGAAAGAGGCTGAAAGGAAAGCCAAAGCTGAGAGGAGAGCTCAAGCTGCTGCTGCTGCTGAACCTAGAGAAGGAGATCACGAAGCTGAAAATGTCCAAGTAGTTGGGACGCCAGCTGAGGACGCTGCTGACGACGAGGACAAGCTCGATGGTATGAGCGTCCCTGATGAGGCTGAGAGGCACTCTACGAAGTATCTGATGGGCATGATGATCGAGAACCAGTGCATAATGATTGATCTAATTCAGCAGGTTCACGACACACTTCACGTCCACACAGACCTTCTTGAGCGCAACAACGAGCTCCTTGCCCAGAACAACCATCTTCAGGAGCAACACCTCAAAGCCCTTGGCAAGCGTCCCAGAAAATGATCACCTCCCCCTTCTCTAACCCTGAAACAATTTATCATTTCTTGAGTTTTTGTTAAGACAATGGGACGCTGTCCCCGTTTTGAATACTTGTTGTGAATGTCTGTAATGAACGTTCTCGTTTCTCATTCTGAATGCCATTCACTACATTTGTGCTTCATTTTGTCTAAGCGTACCTTTCTTTAGTTATGACTTTGTGCTTGCATGCTTTTCGACTTGTTCTCCTTTTCGATGATGCCAAAAGGGGGAAGTATAGTTTTGCAGAGATGCGATTGTCCTTAAGTTATCATAGAAAGCATGTGTTCAGGGGGAATTTCGGCCAAGTCAAACGGTCGTTAGTTAGGAATAAAATAGAACGCACTCAAAAGAATGTGTTGCATGCCAATCTAAGCTGAAAAGAAAATCAAAGTGTAGTTCCTCATGCTAAAAGCTTTACTTCTGTGTGCATTATTTGAAAGAGTTTGTCATCATCAAAAAGGGGGAAATTGTTGGGACGATATTAAGGACGTCAGTCGTTAATATCTAAACCATAAATAATCGTCCCTTGTTTTGATAATGACAAACTCAAATGTATTTGATAAGTTGTCCAAGTTTTGATCTCAGGTAAGTCCAGTGGACGCACATGAGCGAAAAGGACAACAAGTGAACAGCAGTCCCTATGCTGTAGGGACGCATGTTACCAGAACTTCCAAAGCTAAACGTAATTGGCGGAGTCCCTGCGCAAGATAGGACGGAGTCCTCATCAAGAAGGGACGCGCGCCAAAATACGGACGAAGTTCAAATTCAAATCAAGGCCGCCCCAACATGATTACATCATCGTCTGGCCTTAGTCCTCAAAAGGAAGCTTCCTTTGTCTGGGCACGTGTAGACAATGCCAAAGACGTCGCTTTCCCAGCGATGGTCCCCTACCCACGCGGAGGCTTCCCAAGCGTCAACAGAGTTGACTTCCTCAAGACGCTCATCGCACCGTTGATCAAAGATCGAGGATCCTGCCAAGTCTCAGAGGACGCTAGAGGACAAGAATCACTTCCGCTATAAATACTCTCCAAGGAGTATGCATAGCGGTATGTGGGTGCAAGAGTGGACTTTGAAGACTTTCTCTCAAGCTCTCCCGAAGCATTCAAGAACACGAACGAAGATCGAGAAGATCAAGTGAGCTTGAAGCAAGAGAAAGAAAGTCCAACCACATCAAATCCAAAACAAACCACAAATCAATTAGAGTTGTAGTTTGTCTCTCACAACGAACCGTGAGAGACGTGAGTGATAGCTTCCTTATAGCTAAGAGTGTTAGGTTACTTGTTAGGTTGAAAGGAGTGTTACTAGTGAGGCTAAGGACGGACGCTTAGCTCAGAGAAGTGTAACGACTCGCCTAAGTTGTAAGGACTCGCTCTTAATAAGATAAGGGACGGCTATTGAAAATCCTCCAACGGAGGTAGAGGTTTACCCATAAGACTAGTTGGTCTTAGTGGGGTTCCTCTATAAATACTCGTGTCCACTTATCTTGTATTCTGTTAAGTCTATTTTCCGCTGCACTAAAGGACGCCCTTAACCCAGTTAAGGACGCCCTCATTAACTGACTTACGATCCAACAACTCCTTCAACTTAAGGAAACGCCACACAACGCCTTCTAAGACGGTGAATTTTTCATCCTGTGCGGAGAATGTCCCTTGGATCTTTTCTACATCCAGCTGGGAGACTTTGAACTCCGAGTACTCAACTTTGACTTCCTCTAGATCCACGGAGGTAAAGTCTTTACCAAGGTTCTCGCAGCCTTGGAACTTTAACAACTCGAGGGACTCCTCCGTCCCATTCTCTAGGAGGAGTTCCTGAGTGAACTCTAATGGATCAAGGATCTTCTCCTCCTTGTCCTTGTTCCTCGTCCTTTTTTCCATTTCCCTTGGCCTAGAGACTCTATTCCTCATCGTCGTCGCCGACCTCATCCTCATCATCGTCAGGGACCTTGTTGTCCTCACCTTGAGACTCATCGTCCGCACTAGAGCCTTCATTCATTTGATCCTCGTGGCTGACCTCTAGTAGGACGTCCTCTTAACTTTTAGTTACTTGACCCCTCTCCTCTTCCATGTCAATAGCAACATGGCTTCCCTCAGGAATCTCAAGGACGATCTCAGGTTGCGTCCCTTAGTTACTTGTCTTAGCAGTTAGTGTGGCAAACTCACGAAGCTCAACAGGAGGCGTTGGGGGATGCTCTTGAGTAGAGGATTCTTCGAGATCCACCACCGAGGCATCCCTTTGGATGTACGGTGTAGTTTTGTTCAGGTCTGCTCTCATCTCTTCCTTTAGAGGGTCTTCTCCTAAAGCTACAGCCTCTAGCTCAGCACTTATGGTCGTCCTCTCAGATTTGGGATGCTTAGCAAAGGCGGCCTTTAATGTGTTGGAGGAGGAGGGAGATGAGGTAGGTTAATTTGAGAGGGAATGGTAGAGAAATCGGAAAGTTGGGTAGGAGGGTGAGTTGGAGCCACAATAATAGCGATGGTTGTGGCCGGGGTTGAAAATGGCACCGTTTCTAGAAGGGACGGTGTTGCCTCTATTTGTTGTAGAGGTTGGGACGCGGCGGGTTTCAGTTTCTTTTCCGGAGGAGGGGTGTCCCTTGATTCTTCCTCCTCTTGTATCAATTGGTCGGCCATGCAGATGGCGACCATTTCCTCCTGAGTGATCCCCTCGGTTCTAGTTTAGGTTTTAGGGACAGGGGGCCCTTTTTGCGTTGGATAGGGTTGTTGAGAAGGTAGGAACTTTGATTGAGGATATTTGGATTTTGAGGGGGACTGTCTTGTAGTTATTGTGGTGGTGGCAGGCTTGGCGGCGGTGGCGGGGGGTGTTGATTGAGTGGTGAATGGTCTGGGTGCTTTAGGTTATGTGAGGATGGGAAGCAGAGTGATGGTGGCGGTTGAGAGATCTGGGAGGAGCTTAATTATATATGACATGGACTCCCGGCCAAATTTAGTGGGAATAATGGCGGGGTCGGCGAACGGTGGATTTTTGTTACCGGTGATAAACCATTTCATGAAGATGTCTAGGCTACGCTTCTCCTCCGGTCTGACAGTTTTAAGGGTGGTAACCACTAGGTCGGCGAGCTTTCGCGGCTCCTTCTCAAGCCAGTCCATGATGATTGGATCGAGTGGGGTTTTCTTTGCCTTGGAAAAGGTTGAGGTTATAGGCCTTTTTTGTTTGAGAGTTTGACAGTTTGTCTGTGAGGTGCCATAGCTATTTGATGTTTTAATGGTTTTGGAGAACATGAAATGTAGCAAGGGAAAGAGAGATTTAGTAAGTTTGCTAATAATGGAAAATTATGAGCGTAATAGTGAATGTGGCAGACGGATGGAATGTTCTTATATGCATGTGGTTAGGAAGTTTGCTAAGCAATGGACGATCTTACTCTTGATGTTCCCAATGCACAACTGTCTTCCACTTTTCAAATTCTGAGCAAACTCAACTGTTCGGCTTCCTTTTCAAAACAACAACCCTTACTTGACAACTGGCATCCCTATACTGATCTTCTCTCAAAACTTTCGAAATGGCCTGAGCAACGTCCATATGATCACTTTAACCATTTTGAAAACTAAGCATGTACGTCTCGTAAAAGAAAATAACATAAAATGTCATATGACACTTTTGCTTGGCTCTCGGCTAGGGAAAGCTTAGAGTTCCCATCATTTATACTAATGAGGGTTGGGTGATCAGGGAAACTCTTAAGATAAAAAGAGAGATCAAAGAAAGTCACATGCAATGCAAAACAAAGTGTCTTAGACTAGCGTCCCTAAAAATATGATTTTCAATGCACATAATCCCTACACATGCTGTATACGAAACATAGTCAATCATTGAGGGAATAATAGAATGAGACTTTTTTAATTATAAGTTGTCATCCCTAAGAGCACACGAAGATGCTTAAAGGGACGTCTATCAAGTGCTTTAGTGAAAATATCAACTGCTTGGTCCTCAGTCCTAACATGCTCAACACTTATTAAACTAATTTCAACATTAGCATGCAAGAAATTATGCCTTATGTGAATATGCTTTGTACGTGAATGATGAACAAGATTTTTAACAATGTTTATGGAGCTTGTCTTATCATAATTTATAGGAACGGTACTAAGGGACGTGCCTTAATCTTCAAGTTGGTACTTTATCCATAAAACTTGTGAGTAGCATGAGGCAGCATGAACGTACTCAGCTTCCGGAATAGAGAATGCTACAAATTTCTGCTTATTGGATCCCCATGACACAAGGCAAGATCCTAAGAACTACATTGTTGGGACGATGTTAAGGATTCCAAGTACTTAGCATCGTACCTATAACAATCGTCCCTAGGATTTTGATAATGACAAACCCACTTTGATCTAATATGTTGTCTAAGCTATGTCTCAAGAACTTACAGGGACACATGTCACGCTGAAAGGACAACAAGTGTAAAGTAGTCCCTAAAGTGTAGGGACGCTAACACATAGAAGAATGGACATGAATGAGTTTCAACGAGTCAAGGACGCATTCCCCAATTAGTAGGAACGCAAGCTACAACTCTCAAAGTCCGTAACAGGCCGTCATCATGATGACATCACCAGACAGTCCACAATTTCCCGAGAAGCTTTATTGATCATAAAGGACACGTGGAGGCAAATCCTCTTCACCCGTACTCATCCACGTGGAAGCATATCCTGTAGCAAGGAACTATGGAAATTGCCAAGTGTTGGGACGCTATCAAGGACGCTTGCGTACTTGATAGTATGCCACAATCGTCCCTTAGTTTTGATATGACAAACTCACTTTGATTCTAATAAATTTGTCCAAGTGTTCAGGAACGCCAGTGACAAAAGGACAACTAGTGTGTATGGGCGTCCCCTAGGCTTAGGGACGCTAGCTAACAGGAAGTAAGGACTAGCTAGAGACTACTTGAGCAAGGACGGAGTCCCAAAACAAGTAGGAACACAAAGCCAAGCATCCTTACTCACTAGCCGACAGGATGACATCACTCGACAACATTTGATCATCCAAGGACACGTGGAGACCGATCCTGTAGCGGAGTCCAACACTACGTGGCGGACGATCCTGTTGCAGAGTTCATCAATACGTGGCGGCAGATCCTGTAGCGGAGTTCATCACACACAGCTGAATACAGGAAGCTTCCTCATCACCGCCATCATACGTGGAGGAAGATCCTGTAACCACGTCCACCAAGGGCATGATCGTCCTAGGAGAATGACGCCCTTCCCCAAGTCCTATAAATAGCCCCAAGGCATTTATTGTGACGTGAACGCTTTCAGAGAATATTCAGAGAGAATCAGAGGAAAGCGGCTCACTCAAGAACACGAAGAACTAGCTCAAGAACTCAAGAACAGTGCCAAGACTTGTGCTAGATCGAGTGAGAATTGTAACCAAAATCAAAACTTGTCTGTACTCAGAAAAACCCAAAAAGAAAGAGAGAGTCCTACGACGTACTGTAGGACGTAGGGATAGAGTCCTTTATAAGATTAAACTCGCTTAAGTTGTAGGCTTAGAGGAGTCCTTTACTAGTGGACTTAGGAAGAACACTAAGTGCCAGAGAACTATAAAGACTCGCCAGTACAACTGTAAGGACATTTAATATAAAGGAAAAGCTATTCAAAAATCCTCCAAGGAGGTAGAGGTTTACACTCAAGGACTACTTGGTCTTGAGTGGTTCCTCTATAATTCACTGTGTTCATTTCTACTTGTTTAGTATTTCATTCCGCTGCATAGCCAAAGGACGCCCCTACTCCTCGTAGGGACGCCTGACCAAGGACGCCTTTATCTACATAAAGGACGTCCCTTAGTTAATAACGATCCAACAATTGGTATCAGAGCAGGCGCTCTAGATTTTGTTGAGTTGCAGGTAAAAGATGGACATGGAACCTATTGGAATCTCTTTTGTGAAGCCTCCGCGCCTGACGGACGGCAACTTCAACCGCTGGAAGATCAGATTTGAAAATTTCTGTAGGAGTCAGAACTATCAATGCTGGAAGGTTATTATGAAGGGAGACCTCAAAGTCCCTGCTGACAAAGCTGACAAAGAGGACGAGTGGGGTCCTGATGAATTCAAGCTGATGGAAACAAATGCTAAGGCAATATGCTTCCTTCAAGCGTCCCTCTGTGAAAGGGACGCCACCAGAGTTAGCAATTTGGCAACTGCCAAGTTACAATGGGAAGCTCTTGATAAATTCCATGTAGGAACGGCTGACATGAAGGAGGACGTCCAGCTACAAATCAAAAGGGAGTTCTATGCTTTCAGAATGCTGCCAAATGAAACGGTCAATGACTACTCCTACCGTTTTGAAGCCCTTGTCACCAAAATGAGAAACTTGGGCATCCTAGAAGCTGAATTCTCAATGAGGAACAGAGTTCAAGTAGTCATCGATGGGTTGACTGGAATCTGGAACTTTGATAGAACAACCTTCAAAGAGAATACAGCCAACAAAACTCTTGATATGGAGGAAATCTATGGGAAGCTAAAGCAGTATGAAGCAAGAAGGAACTCTGACATGGCGGAGCTAGGACGGAATCCACAAACAGAACTTGCTTTGGCATCAACCACACCAAAATACGCTGATTATTTGCGTCGCCAAAGAGAACTGTCTTTGATGGTGGAAGCCAACAAGAATGAGAATCGTGAAAAGATGTGCGTCCAAGCGTTAAAAGAAAAAGAAAGCAAGTCAAAGGAAGAACTTGATGAAGAGGAAGAACTTGCTCTTTTACACAAGGCTCTCCGTATCTATGGTAAAAGGAGCAAACACTTCAACAAACACAAGATGCCCTACAAGAAGGAAAGTCCCAAGTACACAGAAGCTGAAATGAAGGAACTTACTTGCTACAAATGTAACAAGAAAGGACATTTTGCCAAGAAGTGTACTACGGGAATGTCATCAACGGATATGAAGACAAAAGCTCTCTTTGGAGCATGCTCAGCTGCATGGGATAATGTCAGTTCTGACGATGAAGAACCTGATGAACAAGCGGCGTACATAGCTATAGAGGACGCCACAGATGATGAACAAGTGGCGTACATGGCTATGGAAGACGCCTCAGCTGTTGAAGAGGATGCCTCGGAAAAGGAACCCGAGGTAACTCATGAATCCATGATGAATTCCTTAGAAAGATGTTCAAAATCAAAGCTTATCAAACTCATTGGTAAAATCATGGAAGAAAGTCTTGCAATGAAACAAAGAATGGATGAACTTGAACTTGAAAATGAAAATATTGTAGTTGAATGTGAGAACTGTGCTACAGTGCTTTTACAACTTGAGTCCTCAGGAGAAGAAACAAAGTCTCTAAAAACTGAAGTAATGTGTCTAAAACTTGAGAACGCCAAGCTTAGGGAAGAAGTGAAGGTGTTAGGAAAGAATCCTATCATTGAGGAAGTTAGACCAATGGTTTTTGTCCCAGCCAAGAGAGGACTAGGTTATGAGTCTGGCACTAGGAACTCTCTACCTAGTGACTTTGAGGCAATCAAAACTTCAGAACTTGAACTTGAAAGGGAGAAAACCAAGAATCTTCTTGAGAGAATTAGAGTCCTAGAGAGTGGAGAGAAAGGTCAAGAGGACTATTACACTAACTCCACTAGTCATAGGATCTATAAGAAAAGTGGTAAGGGAAAAGGTTCTAAAGTCTATAACCCTCAAAGGATGAAAGAGAACAAAATCCAATGTCCCAACAAGAAGTACTACCTTGGTACTTACTATAGGACGTGCTGGTACTGTGGACAAGAAGACCACTTCAAATATGATTGCTTAAAACTCAAGGAAGATATTGAAAGTGGAAAAGCTGTTAAGACTAAAAATGAAAATGCTAAGTCTATCCCTAAGGTTAATCCTAGGCGTCCTAGACGCTCTAGGAATTCTTTCCGAAAGTAGGCTATTTCAAATGATGTTAATATAAATGATTACATGCCAAAACCAGAGTTTTATTTCTGTAACGAACCAGGTAAGGAACACCTTGCTTGGGTCGCCAAAAACTAACTTTGTTATGACAGGTAGAAGTGAGGGGACGCTCGTGGATCATTGATAGTGGCGCCTCAAATCATATGACAGGAAGCCAGATCCATCTCACTTCTATTCAAAATAGTGCCACGGGAGGAACTGTCTCGTTTGGCAACAAGGGCAAGGGAAAGATCAAAGGGACGGGAATTGCTATTCTCAATTCGTCCATCAAGGCAACAAATGTCAGTCTTGTTGAAGGACTTGGCTTCAATCTCCTTAGCGTCTCTCAAATGTGTGATCAAGGTGAAAACCTGGTCACATTTGACTCAAAGGAATGCCTTGTCATCAACAAGAAATCAAACAAAGTAGTTCTCAAAGGAGTACGCCAGAACAATGTATACATCTTCAACCAGGAGTTCAAGCCTAAATCAGAATTGTGCCTATCTGTTTCAAAGGAGGACGCTGACCTCTGGCATCGCCGCCTTGGCCATGCTGGACCAAGCACAATCCTTAAGCTACACCAAAGAAATCTTGTGAAAGGACTTCCCCGAATTGATCCTGAGAATATTGAACAGTGCGAAGCCTGTATCAAAGGGAAGCAAACAAGAACGTCCTTTAAGTCCAAGAACGAAGTCAGTACAAAGAAGCCTTTGGAACTCCTCCATATGGATCTTTGTGTACCAATGAAGACGTTGAGCTATGGTGGAAAGAGGTACATTTACGTTATTGTAGATGATTTTTCTCGATTTACTTGGGTTCTTTTCTTAGCATCAAAAACAGATTGCTTCAACGTGTTCAAAGTCTTCATCAAACAAGTGGAAGTTGCTCTTGAGACACCTCTCAAAGCCATACGATCAGACCATGGGACGGAGTTCCAAAACTTAGAGTTCCTGGCCTACTGTGATCAACATGGCGTCTCCCTCAACTTCTCAGCTCCAAGGACTCCTCAACAAAATGGAGTTGTGGAAAAAAAGAATAGGACGCTTGAGGATATGGCAAGGACTATGTTACTAGCAAATGGCGTCCCCAAATACTTCTGGGCCGAAGCTATTGCTACAGATGTTACATTATCAATCGTGCCATGATCCGTCCTCTGCTGAAGAAGACGTCCTATGAGTTGTTGAATGGTAGGAAGCCTCGCATTGATTATCTTAGAGTTTTTGGATGCAAGTGTTTCGTCCACAACAACGACAAAGAAAGACTTGGGAAGTTTGATGCAAGGAGTGATGAAGCCATATTCCTTGGGTACTCTCTCACCAGCAAAGCATATAGAGTTTTCAACAAAAGGACTCTAAAGCTTGAAGAGAGTATTCATGTTGTGTTCAAAGAGAGCTCTTCTCACAAAGAAAAACCAAGTAAGAAAGAACGCTCTTCGTCACAACAACAGGACGATTCTGAAGACGAAGTTGAAGATTGGTCCTCTGGAAAATACTATGTTCCTAAGGACGCTACTCCAAATCCTGAAGAAGTTTCAATGGACGCTCCTAGTGTTGTTCAGGGAGTTCCCTCTCGTAGTGAATCCCCAGTTCAACAAGATGTGGCTGAATCAAGTCAACAAGGTGAGCAACGTCAAGGTGTGGACGCTCTCTCTGAGGGGGAACACACTGAGGACGATGAACAAGATGATAGTGATGATTTTGATGGAGATATTGATCCAAGGTTTGTTCAATTATTCCAAAGGGAGTCCCGCTTTTCAAGGGACCACCCTACTTCTCAAGTTGTTTCCGATCCTTCTCAAGGAGTTCAAACAAGGTCAGTTGCAAGCAAGTCCCAAAGTGCAAATCTAGCTTTTTGTGCGTTCAATGCCTTTGTCTCTATGGTGGAACCAAAGAACATCAAAGAAGCACTCCAGGACGCTGACTGGATTCAAGAAATGCAAGAAGAACTCAATCAGTTTGAAAGAAACAAAGTTTGGACCCTCGTCCCTCGTCCCAAAGGCAAAAATATCATAGGAACGCGATGGGTGTTCAGAAATAAGCTTGATGAAAGTGGACGTGTGTCAAGGAACAAGGCAAGACTGGTGGCTCAAGGATTCAAGCAAGAGGAAGGCATAGACTATGATGAGACCTTTGCACCTGTTGCTAGAATTGAGGCCGTCCGTCTTCTTATTGCCTTTGCCGCTCACAAGGGATTCAAGTTATTTCAGATGGACGTCAAGACTGCCTTTCTTAATGGAAAACTGAAAGAGGAAGTGTACGTTGCTCAGCCGCCTAGCTTCGAGGACGCCTCTCACCTAGATCATGTGTACTACTTGGACAAAGCTCTCTATGGACTAAAGCAAGCCCCTCGTGCATGGTACGACAAGTTTGCGTCCTTTCTCTTGTCTCATGGGTACACAAGAGGTTCAATTGATAAAACTTTGTTCATCAAGAAAGTTCACAAGGACATTTTAATTGCTCAAGTCTATGTTGATGATATAGTCTTTGGTAGTACTAACATGAAACTTGTAGATGAGTTCAAGTCCTTAATGAGTAGTGAGTTTGAGATGTCCCTCATTGGAGAACTCAATTTCTTCTTGGGACTACAAATCAACCAACTCAAGGAAGGGACGCGTATTCATCAACAAAAATATGTCCGTGAAATGCTTGAAGAGTACGGGATGAACACGTCCAAGCCCATGGCAACACCTTGTTCTCCCAACTCGCGTCTTTACGCAGATGAACAAGGGAAGGACGTTGATCAAAAGCTTTACAGAGGAATGATTGGCTCTTTGCTCTATCTGACCGCAAGCCGTCCCGATATCATGTTTGTCGTCTGCTTGTGTGCACACTTCTAGGCGAATCCAAAGGAGTCCCACATGCAAGAAGTCAAGAGGATCTTTCGCTACCTCAAAGGACGCGACGATCTTTGTCTTTGGTACCCTAGGAAGACGTCCTTTAAGCTTGTTGGCTACTCGGACGCTGATTATGCTGGTCATGTGATTGATAGAAAAAGCACTTTAGGAGTGGCACAGTTCCATGGTTCATGCTTAGTCTCTTGAGGATCTAAGAAACAGAACTCTGTGGCGCTTTCAACTGCGGAAGCCGAGTACGTTGCTGCTGCCTCATGCTGTTCACAAGTCATCTGGATCAAATATCAACTTGAGGACTACGGTATCAATCTTGAAACTATTCCAATTCGTTGTGATAATACAAGTGCTATTGAAATTTCTAAGAATCCTGTTTTTCATTCACGCACAAAGCATATTCATATAAGGCACCATTTCTTGCATGATAATGTTGAACTAGGACTTATTAGTATGGAGCATGTAAGGACTGAAGACCAAATAGCTGATATTTTCACTAAGGCGTTTGATAGACGTCCCTAGCTATGAGCATCTAAGGTTGCTTTTGGGGATGATAACTTTTAAGTAGCAAGTCCCGTTCTACTATTCCCTCAATGATTGGCTATGTTTAGTAGATTCTAAGTGTTTAAGGACTGTTATGCATTGAATTCATTTTTGTAAGGACGCTAGTCTAAAACTTCATGTGTTTGCTACTTTTGAACGCCATTCAAATTTCTCTATTTGTCTTGAAAAGAGTATCCCTGATCACCCAACCCGCATTATAAGCCGAAATGATGGGAACTCTAAGCTTACCCTAGCCGAGAACTCTACAAAAGCGTCCTATGAGCTTCATATTTTTTTACGGGACGTACTTGCTTTGTTCTCAAATGGCTCGCAAGGTGATCACAGGGACGGTTATCAAGGTTATTGGTTTGCTTGAAGAGGTAAATTTTTGCTAAGTTTGAGAGGACGCTCGGTGTTTGTAAGAGAGGACGCCAGTTCAGTTTTGAGAAGAAGTTGAAGAGGCAGAAATTTGAATTTTGAACGTTTGCACAATGACCGTTGTGATTGCTCAAATCTTAAGGAGGAAGTTATGACACGTGTCGCACAGAAAATCAGTGGTAATTACAGTTTGTGCCACCGCTTCCTCTATATAAGGATGCAACAGTCGCTCTCAGTCATTCATTGCTCTCAACCACTTCCCTGCTCTCAAATCTACTCTGCCCTCTCTCTAGCTTTCCAACGACTTTCTCTCTCTAAACTCATCAGAAAATGTCTCAAAGACTTGTGAACGTGGCCGGATCTTCTGCCGGCGGGAAGAGAAGAAAATTGGTTAAGTCCCACACAATAGAGAAGCCTAAGCCTATTGCTCTCAACGAATCTCTTGTGGACTTCATCAACAAGAAGCCCAAAACGCTCTACATGCTAATCAGGGAACGCATGGACAGACCTGATGTAAAGCAGGACGCTGTGAAGACAAGGAATTACAAGAAATTCATGGAACGCTTCGTCCTCCACGGCCTCCACAAAAACAATTATCACGACCTGCCTGGCCGGATGGAGGACGTGCTCTTCTTCCAACAATTCGGTGGTGAGAATCTTGCTCCCTTACTTGATCTCATTCCCGATTTGCATAATCAAACCCTTCCCGACTTTCCCATATACCCAAGGGACTCTCCTGCTTACCAAATGCTAAAGAACGGCTTGCCGAGTCCCTCTCCCCCTCCTCCTCAAATTCCCACCATCACCGTAAAGAAGCTTTTTAAGCGTCCTGCCCCTTCGTCCCCCCTCTCAAAATCCTCTAAACCCTTCTTCTCCTCCAAACCCACTGAGATTGTGGACAAGTTTCCACCTCACATAAAAGAGGGACGCTCCAAAAAGGTTCATGACCCAAGGCCTCTCAAAAGGGCTAAGTCTTCCTCCGTCCCCTCCTCAAAAAGGCCCAGCTCCACAAAAGGCCCCTCCAAACTCTCAAAGCAATCCAGTCCTCCTCCACCAAATCCTCTCAAAATAGTCCAACTCCCAACTCCTCCTGCGTCCCCCAAACCTTCAAAAGCAAATGCCCTTATTCCCTTTCAACCTAATCCTCAATCCTCACCTCTTAATCTTGCCAACTTCCCCTCCGCCCCTGCCCACATTTCCCCACCAAAGGACCCCGAGACTCCCAGGTCCCGCCGTCCTTCATCAGAAAGTGGTCCGGAGGATCTTGAGCAGCGTTCCACCCTGGAACACACCTTTCGCTGCCGCAAAACAGGTGAAAAACCTAAGGTGTTGCTTGCAAAGGAAGTGGCAGCGCCAGAACCCGTCCCCTCATCCAGTTCCTCTTCCTCCAGCTCTTCAGCAAAGAGTAACCAAGGAACTCCTGCTGGTGAGTCCTCCCCCTTTGTCGATATAACAAGGGACTCCCAACATGAGGCTGAGAACGTTCAGGCTGAGAATGTTGGGGCTGCTCCTAATCCTACAAAAGCAGAAATTGTTGAAATTGCTGAGGACGCTGGCGAGCACCAGGTCGCTCACAAGGATGCCGAGCCTACACTCTTTGATGAGCTCGAGCGTGATGCACAAGAAATCCCTCCCTACAACCAATCCCTTCCCCTACTCAATCCCCTCTCAACTCCTCAAGAAAACCCCTCCCCCACCATCCAAACAGAAAACCAAGTCCCAGCGGACGCTGAGCCCCCCCACTGAAAATCAAAAAGAGGATCAGGACGCTGAAGAAACGTCCCAAGGCAGAGCGCCTTCAGAAACTGAACAGGCCACAGCTGGTGGCAATGATGAAACAGTGCAAGGCACTGAGGACGCTCTTGCTTAAGACGATGCTGAAAATGAGTCAGAGGACGATGCTGATGAAAGTTCTGATGATGAGGACTCCAAGTCCCCAAAAGGCAAGAAGAAGCGCAAGGACGATGGCGCGCCTGTGAATGTTCTAGGCCCCCTGGTCTATTCTGAGGAATGGCTTTTGTCCTTCTCCAAAGACAAAGAAGTTCTGGAGTTTCTTGAGCTTCTCAGATTTCAAGGCTGGTTGACCGTCGGACCCGCTCCTACTGAAGTTGATAAAGAACAAGTCCGCGCGTTCTACAAAAGCTTGCGCTACAAGTCCAAGGACGGCTCTCTCCATTTCAAGATAGAGGATGAGAAAGCCTTTGTCAATGAACGCCAAGTCCGTGCCTTCTTGGGACTTAGCACTCAAAAGCCCCCGTCCAACGCACTGAGTTCTCTTCCAGAAAACGATTTTGAAATGACGGACGATGAAGAAGTAGCCATGATTGAAAGAATCTTTCAAGGAAAGAGATCATATGGGACGGACAGGGTAGCTCACATTTTGAGCAAAGTTGGCGCCATTGCACACTATTTTATCTGCCGCGCCGTCCTTCCTAGGCAAAAAAAGCGTTATGTAGTTCAAATGCATGATATCATCTTGATAGACGCTTTTCTAGACCGCCGCCCCATTGTTGAAGGGTTTTCTTGAACAAATAAATTTTTAGTCAAGACCCCGCTGAGTATAGCGAAGTCAGGATCGTCCACGGGAGCGAGAGTAGTGCTAAGTTTAATCGATAAACTACGAAAAAGCAAAGAAAACAAGGGCAGAACAACTCAGGCTCGACCCAAAGAGGGTTGATCTCGACCCTAGGGAGGTCGATCCTGAGAACGGACACACACGAGCGCACACAAAACACACTCAATCACACAAGTAACGGTTCGAACACGACTTAGGGAGTCGGGATCAAAGCAGAAACACGAATTTTAATCGATAAAAAGGGGCAAATCCTAGGGCTAGGGCTACCACAACAACAACCATACATGCTTTCAACAAGAATTCACAACTATCATGCCATCTAGATCATAGAAAAGTTAACTTTCGCAAACAATTCAAGCCATTCAATCAACTTTCGCAAATCAAACAACTTTCTACCTATCCTTCAACCTAGGAATATCAACTTTTGCAAATAATCCTATTAGATCTATCAAGTAACTAACTTTTCACTTTCGCTAGGGTTAATCACAAGACATGCCTCAATTTTCACCAAGGGTTAAGCACAAGATAGGTTAGATATGATCATCAAGCATTCAAGTCATGAATTCAAGTTTTAAACATGCATGATTGTGTTGGGTTTTTGCCCAACCCTAGAACTTAAGAGGACTACTCACACATGGCAAAGAGAGAATAGGAAGAAGAAGAAGAAGACATGATCAAACCAAACTAAAATTCAAATAAAAACCAAAGATCAATCTTACAAACCTCAAACTTGTTCTCCAAGTTTCCTTCCTAGCTCTCCAAGTCTTGATGATTAATTGAATGAATCAAAACTATAGGTTCCACCTCTTTTATAGACAAAAGGGAGTCCTAATCTAACTAGGAAACACAAAGAAAACACCTTCCTAAAATACAGATTTGGAAACTTCAACATGTAATCCGGATAGAAGGAAGTCGGCGCAAGGTTCGACCCACCTAGGGTCGATATCGACCCCCTCAAGGTCGATCCTGGGACTTTTGTTCCTTGGCTTCCAAGTTTGACGATTCTGCTCGATCTCGACCTCCTTGGGCTCGATCTGGGGACTTTTTGCTTGACTTTTCTTCTTGCTTTGGCTCCTCTTTAGCTCTTCTTCTTGACTCTTCCACTTGAAATCTTCCTCCTAGCTCATCCATCCTCTCCTAGCCTCGCTCCAAACTCGTCTTCAAGCTTCAAAATACCTACAAAACGATACAAAAGCGCGTAGTTTCCGAATCTCAAGGAAATACGAAAACTCATGCACAATGACTCAAAAACACAAGACTCAAGCACAAAACACCACTAAAACTAACCTATCTAAACCCTAAAAATCTACCTAAAAACGCGGACATCAAAACACCCCATACTTAGACTTGCTTGTCCTCAAGCAATAATCATGCAAATCAAAACCAATAACACAATCTTCAAGCATAGCCCTTGTCAAAACATTTTAAACACAAGTGAAAAAGAAGACAAGCAATTTTAACGTCATCACATATGTATGAATCTTAAGCTAGGCAATCACAATCCAACCTCACAAGGGATATAAATGTGTTTCTCTCAACTCTCATGTGTTTAGGCTATCAAAACAACTCTCATCTCAAACTTTATGCAACATCTACTTTATCATTGAGACTTATATCACCAATCTCTCTACCTAGAGAAGTCAAAACACATCAATCTTCATAAGAACTTAGGCTCAATGAAATCTTCATAGAAGACTCCATTCAGCCGGGTTGTAATGGGGCTCGGTAATAACAATAGGTAGGGAGTTCTTTGGCCATGTGGTGCTAAATCCGGGAATCAAACTCCTAAATACAACACTTCAAACCAAAACAACTCTCTTCTTCTCTTTTCAACTCCTAACCAAACACTTCATCAATCAAACTCATACCCATCAATTTCTAACCCAAATTCCCATACTACAACTTATAAACACTAGGAATTCTTGGCTTTGCACTTAAACATTTTTTTCTCTTTTCTTTTCTTTCTCTCTTTTTCTTTTTTCCCTTGCTCGAGCCTATTGAGGGTCGAGGTCGACCCCTGGGGGGTCGAACCTGAGACTCACTTTTTTCACTGGGGGCCGAGATCGACCCATATGGGGGTCGATCCTGAGAGCTTTTGGTCGAGCTTCTTTACTTCTTTTCTTCAATTTTTCAACAATGTGCAATCCAAGCCAAGAATCCTATTACACTACACTTCAACAAGTTGTTTTCTACCCTTTTACAATGTCACCTCTTTCAAACCCAACACAAATGTCACTCAACTAAAATTATTCCCAACACTCTTCATCTAAGTTCAATTCCCGGAATAGGGTCAAGCTAATATAGGCTAGGGATAATTTTTGTGGAGCTTCAAACAAAAGGCCAAGGCTAGAACGGGGCTTCAAGCAAAGATAATTCAAGGTAGGAATGGAATAATATGGGCTGCCTTCCATTCTCAAGCAGTTAGAAGCTGAAGCTGAGGAAGCTAAGAAGAAAGCTGAGCAAGAACGCCTAGCCGTTGAAGTTGAACAGGAACGCCTTGCCTCTATGCATCAAGACCCCGTTCACGAGGAAGAGCCCGCAGTTAACTTTGCAGCTCTTGATCAGCTGATGATGGCGTCGTCCCCTCCTTCCTTTGTACCTCATATGGACGCTCCCTATTCTAGTTCTGGTCCCGCGCCTATTCCTGCCCCAGCTAATCCTGAACAGCATCCTCCTGCAGAACTTATGGGTGCTATTATGAACAATCAGTGTCTTATCTTCTCTGCTCTCAAGGACTTGTCTTCGGCATTCACCAAGTCGGCAGAACTTCATGAAAAGCTTCTCAAGTTTTACCAAGACCAAAGCCTTCCTCAGTGATCGCCGTTCTCAACCTCTTTATCCCTCATTGTTTTGCCTTTGCTTCATTTGTTTGAAAACACTTGATCTCTTTTGATTGTTGGTCTGCAATGACATTTATTCTACTTCCTTTGAATGGCTATTACACTGTTTGCTTGCATTGTGTTTGTTTAAGCGTTCCAATGCCTATAGTTGTGTTTTTATGCTAACGTCCTTATTCACTTGTTATCCTTTTCGATGATGCCAAAAGGGGGAAGTGTAGTTTTGCAGAGATGCGCTATAAAATAGTTATCTAGAATAAGTAAGTGTTAAGGAGGAACTATTAAGTGAAAGGTCTAAGGAACGCCGTGCTAGAATAAAAGAGGACGCTTAGAAAGTATTCTAGGACGCTACTCTCTCCTTAAAATCCAAAAGCTAGAGAATCAAAGATTGAAAACTTGTGCGTATTAAAATTTCTCTAAGTGTTAGAGGACGCTTCTAAGTTTTCATGCATGCTAAATTCCAATGTCAAAACTATTTTGCTGAAGAGTTTGTCATCATCAAAAAGGGGGAAATTGTTGGAACGCTATCAGGGACGCTTGCGTACTTGGTAGTATGCCCACAACCGTCCCTTAGTTTTGATATGACAAACTCACTTTGATTCTAACAAATTTGTCCAGGTGTTCAGGAACGCCAGTGACAAAAGGACAACTAGTGTGTATGGGCGTCCCCTAGGCTTAAGGACACTAGCTAACAGGAAGTAAGGACCAGCTAGAGACTACTTGAGCAAGGACGGAGTCCCAAAACAAGTAAGAACGCAAAGCCAAGCGTCCTTACTCACTAGCTGACAGGATGACATCACTCGACAACATTTGATCATCCAAGGACACGTGGAGACCGATCCTGTAGCGGAGTCCAACACTACGTGGCGGACGATCCTGTTGCAGAGTTCATCAATACGTGGCGGCATATCCTGTAGCGGAGTTCATCACACACAGCTGAATGCAGGAAGCTTCCTCATCACCGCCATCATACGTGGAGGAAGATCTTATAGCCACGTCCACCAAGGGCATGATCGTCCCAGGAGAATGACGCCCTTCCCCAAGTCCTATAAATAGCCCAAGGCATTTATTGTGACGTGAACGCTTCTAGAGAATATTCAGAGAGAAACAGAGGGAAGCGGTTCACTCAAGAACATGAAGAACTAGCTCAAGAACTCAAGAACAGTGCCAGGACTTGTGCTAGATCGAGTGAGAATTGTAACCAAAATCAAAACTTGTTTGTACTCAGAAAAACCCAAAAAGAAAGAGAGAGTCCTACAAAGTACTGTAGAACGTAGGGATAGAGTCCTTTATAAGATTAAACTCGCTTAAGTTGTAGGCTTAGAGGAGTCCTTTACCAGTGGACTTAGGAAGAACGCTAAGTGCCAGAGAACTGTAAAGACTCGCCAGTACAACTGTAAGGACGTTTAATATAAAGGAAAAGCTATTCAAAAATCCTCCAAGGAGGTAGAGGTTTACACTCAAGGACTACTTGGTCTTGAGTGGTTCCTCTATAATTCAATGTGTTCATTTCTACTTGTTTAGTATTTCATTCCACTGCATAACCAAAGGACACCCCTACTCCTCGTAGGGACGCCTGACCAAGGACGCCTTTATCTACATAAAGGACGTCCCTTAGTTACTAACGATCCAACACCAAGAAGCTTCCTCCATCATCAAACGAGACAGTGGAAGAAGATCATGTTGTAAGGGACTCCAAGGTCATGATGGGCAGAAGAAAGCTGCTCTTCCCAACCACTATAAATACCCCCGTGGGTATTTATTGTGATGTGAATTCTCAGAGAATTTTCAAAGAAAAAATGATTTTTCACCAAGAACAACAAGAACACTCAAGAATAGTGACGAAGTGGTGTTTAGATCGTTAGAGAAGTTCACTATACCAAAACAAAGTGTTTGTAACAAAAGAAAGTGTTTGTCTCTCACAAAGAACTATGAGGGACGTGTGTGTCTAGCGTCCTTAAGAACGAGTGTTAGGTTACAAGTTTTAGGCTAAAAGGAGTTCTTACTAGTGATCTTAAGGACGGACTCTTAAGTTCAGAGAAGTGTAAAGCTTGCCTTTGTAACCTATAAGGACTCCCTCAATAAGATAAGGAAAAGCTATTCGAAAATCCTCCAAGGAGGTAGAGGTTTACCCATAAGGACTACTTGCTCTTGTGGGGTTTCTCTATAAATACCTGCGTCCTTATTACTTGCTCTTGTGGGGTTTCTCTATAAATACCTGCGTCCTTATCTTACTGCCTTTTACCTGATAAGTATTTTATTACGCTGCACAAGGAAGCTCCCTAAGGACGTCCTTGACCCTTGACTCCTAACCTCGATCCAACAATTGGTATCAGAGCAGGTGCTCTAGATCTCTTAGTAGTTGTAGGTAAAGATGACTGACATAGAGCCTGTTGCGTGTTAGACCTGGATTTTAGCCAAAGAAGTATCGAGACCTGGATGATAATTCTTCAACACCTCTTCGGAAAATGATAAGAATTACGACGGGACGAGAATCGGTTAAAGTAAGCAGATCCGAAGCCATATCTAGCAATAAGATAGGGTTTATAGATTGTATCGTTAGAAGCTAGGATTGGATAGATTATCTGTAGAACATATCTTTGTTAAAGATAGATTAATCTCCAAGGGGCTATATAAGCAAATTGTAACCCTAAGAGAAAGGGACGTTTTTTCATACACTTACATTCCTACATTCAAAGCAATACAAGACAGACAATTTTTCTCTAAAATTTTGAAGATTTACTTGATCAGGCCCGATTTAGGCCAGAGTTCCTCTTAGGGAGAATTTTGGCTCAAACAATTTGGCGCCCACCGTGGGGCCATGATCGATACAACCATTAGAAGAATCTCCGTTTGAGCACCTCCTCAAATCAACAAGCACAATGGCCGGAAACGGGACTGAGAGCCCTACAACCCTAATCGCCAACAATGGAAAGGACCCTGAAAACCAGGGAAACCGGTCACAAGATGAAGAGATGACCGATCTTCGGCAACGCATGCAACTCCTCCAAAAAGAGTTGAGCGACCAAAAGAGCTTCTACGATGCTCATGTAGAATGCCTCACAAGAGAAAACAGTCAACTAAAGCAGCAATACGAGGTTGTAGCCACCGGCCGCTAGTCACTACGCGTTCATCGACGCACCGACAGCATACTCAGGAGACTCGACTTCAACGCTGGAGAAGGGACATCAAGGAGAGAAGCAGACTTGAACGCACGAGACAAGACACCCGTGCTACGAGAAGAAGCCCCAGAACTCATCAATCAAACCCATCACGAGGAGGTCTTCCGCAACGAAGATCCTCCGATAAATCTCAAGTCAGAGGCTAGACCACGCCGAACACCATCACGGGATCTTTGGTTTGATGATGAGGATACTGACGAGGAAGATCATGAGAGGCGAACGCCGGTCGATCTGGACGCAGCCATACGCAAAAAGGTAACTGAGCAAATCGGCACCATCCCGGACCAACTCAGGACTGGCCGAAGGGGTTTCCAACCTCTAGAACCTGAAGCATCTGATGGCTTCGACGAGTCACCCTTCTCCCGCCGCATCACGCTAGTGGAAATCCTGAAGAAGTTCACTATGCCTAGCATGACCGCGTACAACGGGACAACCGACCCTAACAAACACATGGCTATTTACAAGCAGAAGATGATGACGAGCACAGTCCCTTGTCATTCAAAAGAAGCGGTGATGTGTAAAGGGTTCATAAACCTCCCACGAGGGAGTATCGGTTCTTTTGCTAATCTCTCGGACTCCTTTCGCACCCAGTTCACAAGCAGCCAAAAGTTTGAGAAACAATCCAGTGACCTCTATCGAATCCGGAAAAGGTATCAAGACACCACCAGAGAATTCCTATACCGTTTCAACCGCGAAAAAATCTCAATCCAGTCTTGCGAAGTCACCACCGCGGTCGAAGCATTCCGGCAAGGTATCACTCCAGATAGCGGCCTATACAAGGAGCTCACTAAACACCTTTGCTACACCTTTGAAGAAGTGCAAGCCAGAGCCTTGGCACACGTCCGGATCGAGGAAGACAAATCCCTGCGTAAAAGGTCATTAGAAATAGAAAGGTCTGAAAAAAAGGGGTCTTGTTGACAGTCGCAAGGGATCGGCAGACCAGAGAAAGGAACGACGTGCTCACTCGTACTCTCGTCCTAAGCACGGACAGGTCAACATGGCTAGAACACGACCCACAGACGACAGGAACTGTGAGCCACCACCACCTTCACTAGATTCCCTTAAGCTCAACATATCCTCGGACAAGCTCCTACGAAATATGACAAGACTTGGGGAACACGTGAAGTGGCCAAGAAAAGACAAGGCTCCTAAGGCCGATAGACATACCTCCAAGTGGTGTGATTACCACGAGTACCATGGGCACTGGACTCGTGACTGCATCATGCTCAAGAGAGAGTTGTCTCGTTTAATTGTTGAAGGGAGGATAAAAGATGTGGCGCCAGACGCCCAAGTACCCAAAGAAGTTTTGGAGAATCTTCGATCCGAGATGCGAGGAAGGAGAGATCCCCAAACCACAGGGGGATCGAACATATGTGGACTAACATACTCGGCCGCAAAGCGCCATGCAAGAGAGGGCAGTTTTGGTCGACCCCGCCCATCCGGGCACACAAACGAAGAATCTTCAGGATCTACCATCGTTTTCGATGATAGCGACGCTGGGTACACCTCCGAGCCACACCATGACGGCCTTGTGATATCCCTACACATGGGGAACGTGCTGATGAAGAGAGTCCTAATCGACACTGTGAGTCTTAAGCGAATTTGAGGCTATTTATTAATACCTTTACAACCAAGTTGTAAAGGTATTCGAAAATAGGGGTACTTTCAAATTTTTCATTTAATTTGAAAATGGTACTTTCAAATGGTCTCCATTGTAGTTGCTGGAATAACATATTGTTAATCGCTATTGCCATATTGTTATTCTTTGTCTCAAAATTTGTTCATATCAATTTGTTTAACCCTATTCCACATTTGTTCAACTCTCTTTCATAATGATTCATATCTATTTTCATATCGTTATTCTTTGTCACAAAATTTATTCATGTTAATTTGGTCAACCCTATTCCACAGCTGTTCAACTCTATTCTATATTTGTTCAACCCTTTCACATATTTATTCAACTCTATTGCATATTTGTTCAACCCTATAACACATTTGTTCAACTCTATTACAAATTTGTTCAACACTATTCCATATTTGTTCAACTCTGTCTATGGTTTTATTTCAGATTATCTATTGCGATTGTCCCACCTCCTACAGCAGACCCCAGCCTATATCCTAAGGCAATTCCCTATTGTTGGGTATATCAACTCTAAGATCCTATCACAAAGGCAGAGTTTTAAAATGAAGAAGGGTTGCTTTGGAAAGGGTTTATGTCAATCTTTATATAGGATTTTTGAGAGAGTGATTGTGGATGTTGAAGCAACTAGTGCTGATGTTGGACCAAGAGTTTCGTCTGTTGATGAAATGCTCCAAGAAGACATTGATCTTGAAGGTTGTGTCGATGTGTGGTGCTTTCTTGACATTGATTTTATTTTCTTCTTAATGTTTTATGTCTTTTATTTATTTCGTGATTTTATTTTTCATGTTATTCATCTATCAAGGAGCACTTGAATATGTCAATAGAGTTGGCCAATAGCATAAAGAATTTGTTACAACATGTCAAGAAAGCACCATCACAAATTTCTAGCAATGACCCCTTCATGAAAATTAATGATGCTTTAGAGAAGCTTGTGGGGTTGAAGGTGATTAGGTGAAGACTAGCTAGTTCGACATCACAACAACCTTCTAGCAATGAAGAAGAAGGCACACTAAGCCAAAAGAATTTCTACGCTGAAGCAAGTAAGGTGCTTGATGAGATCTAATATGCTAGGAAGGCGAGAGAGTCGTTTGAAGGTCCTTCATTTGACGTGGGTATTATGGTATTAGAGCCAAATGTTTTAAATCATATGACAGGGAGCCAGATCTTCTGAGATGTTTTAAACGATGGCGCCACTATCCCACTAGACCAACTTGTACTTAAAATGTTTTAACACTCTTTTATATATAATACCTTTTAAAAATGTTTAGGACTCTCCCACTAGACAAATCTTCATATGGCAGGGAGCTAGATCTTCTGAAATGTTTTAAATGATGGCGCCACTATCCCACTAGACCAACTTGTAATTAAAAATGTTTTAAACACTCTTTTATATATAATACCTTTTAAACAAATTGGGTTTCTAAAAACCATGGGCCATGTGCCTGTGCCCACTCTACCTCACCCTCGAGGTCATGCCTGCTTATCACTTCTTGCATCGAACTTCCCAAAATTGTCCTTGTCGTTGTTGTGGATGAAGCACTTGCACCCGAACGTCCTTAGATGTGTTGTGTTAGGTTTCCTTCCTCTAATCAACTTATAGGACATCTTCTTCAGCAAAGGACGGATCATGGCTCAATGTAAGCAATTGTGGCAACGGCTTCCGCCTAGAAGTGTTTTGGGACGCCACTTACCAACATCATCGTCTTTTCCATGTACTCTAGAGTTCTGTTCTTCCTTTCTACAACTCCATTTTGTTCAGGAGTTCGAGGAGCTGAAAAGTTGTGGAGACGTCTTTCTTGCTGCAGAAGCTTAGGATCTCTGAATCTTCGAACTCAGTTTCGTGATCTGACTTGATTCAAAATTGCGTAGTTATTTAGCTACTTGCTATCCGTACAATTACATTTGTTATTTGTAAATATTAAATTTCCAAAAAAAGTTCTCTTCAGCCATCGTTAAAATTTAGCTAATAATTATTTGTTGGATCGTTAGTAGATTAAGGGATTAAGGACACACTTTGAAAGGGTGTTATGTAGAGGAATAAACTTAAGCAGAGTAAAAGCAAATATGAAACAAGTAAGGACGACACATGATTTATAGAGGAACCCCACATAGACCAACTAGTCTAGATGGGTAAACCTTTACCTCCGAGGAGGATTTTGAATGACTTACACAAGCAAATTTCACACTTCCCTAAGCTACAAGGGTCCGTCCCTATAGCTTACTAGTGAATTTTCTCTAAGCCCTAGATTTGTAACCTAACACGATACACAAGTACAATGGAGCTCGAACCTTCCGTGTCTTGCAGTCCTTTGGGAAGACACAACTATCTTTTTTTCTTCTTGTAGCAACAATTTTGTTTTCGTGGTGGACTTCTTCTTTTGAACTAGCTCACTCTCTCACTTTGATCATGAGTTCACTTTTTTGTTCTTGACGGCTCGGAAGAGAGTGTTCGGAAGAAGTCAAATCGCATTGAATGACTTTAGCTTGTATTTATAGGCGATGTGAAAGGGTTACTTTCCTAAGACCCTTTTACCCTATGGCGTCCTCAGAGATCTTCAGAGATGTTATCGCATCCCTCCAACATTGTACTTCATGGAAGATTTGCTCCAAGTGAAAGTCAACGTTTCCTTTTGCTAGGAAACTTCCACGTGGTCATTGGGACTAGCTTGTCAAAAGCGACGCCTTGGAAGCTTGCACTCGTGTCCCTGACACATGAAGCTTCTCTCAGACTACGGCTACGAGTGATGTTATCTTGTCGGGCAGCCTTGTTTGAATTTGAACATTGGCGATTTGGCGAGCATTCCTACTTGATACGGATGGGATCCTTATCTCGCAAGAACTTCATTCTTGTTCACTTGATCATTGAAGTCTTATGCGCCCCTATGACATAGGGACGCTTGTTCACTTGTTGTCCTTTTCACTTTGAGAGCGTCCTTGGAACCTTTCTGGGATAAACACATGGACAAATCATTAGATGAAAGCATTGAGTTTGTCATTATCAAAACTAAGGACGAAGATCCTTGATTCGATACTAATGACTAGCATCCTTAATATCGTTCCAACATTATTTAGTAATGTATTTTGATATTCTCTACACTCTTACTAAATTTTATTTATATGAGTAATTTGTTTTTGCTACATGTTATCCGTACAACTACATTTGTTATCAATAAAATTAAATTGTTGTGATTTAACAAACAAAATGTAATAGTATGGTTACATGTAAGTGGGAACCTTGTAAAACATAAAAGTTATTAGCAATATAAGTTGTATTGTTGGTCGTTAGATGCATTCCAATTTCCAACTCATATAAGATTTAGTTAAAAATTGCATTTTAATTGTTAAAAATGCACTTAAACTTAGTAATGCACTTTTATATATAATGCATTGTAATAATTACTCCTTTACGATGCACCTTTAATGTTTTATAGTCCACATTTACTTGCTGTATATTCGAACATAATTTTTATTCTGCATGTGATACAAAATATAAGTTCAAACGGGTTTATTAATCATCATTTTTTGTTAGATGAAAATTAATAATCTAATTTATATTCAGATGATCTACAAACATAAAAAAAAAATCGCACAAGGCCTCCAAAATACATTGGACGGTCAACTGCCTCCCCATAGTAACTTCCACTTGTTTGATGAGGACTTCGAACTCCCAGAATTCACATGCTTTGCAAGCAAGAAAAAGAATCCAGGTAAATCGAGAAAAATCATCTACAATAACGTACATGTACCTCTTTCCACCATAGCTTTGCGTCCTCATTGGTCCACACAAGAACATGTGAAGAAGTTCCAAAGGCTTTTCTTAACTTACAACGTTCTTTCGTTTGAAAGAACTTCTTGTCTGCTTCCCTTGAATGCAAGCTTCACAGGTTTTAGCTTGGTCAGGATCAATTCGGGAAATTCGTCTAACTAGATCTTGTTGGAACAACTTCATAATGGTTCTAAGTCCAACATGCCCAAGACGTCGATGCCAGAGCTCAGCGTCCTCTGAGGATACAGTTAGGCACAATCTTGTTGGAGGCTCAAACTCGCTATTGAGGATGTACACGTTGTCCTTCCATACTCCTTTCAGTTGAACTTGATTTGTCTTCTTGTTGATGACAAGGAACTCATGAGAGCTAAAGGTGACCAGGTTATTCCCTTGATCACACATTTGAGAGACGCTCAAGAGGTTGAAGCCTAAGTACTCAACAAGATTCACATTGGACACCTTGTTGATCATTGCAATGCTAGCCCTTTTGATGTTTCCTTTGCCTTATTACCAAAGGAGACAATCCCTCCTTGGATGTTTGCCATGATAGAGGTGAGATGGACCTTACTTCAAGTCATATGATTTAATGCTCCATTGTCTATGATTCATGGGCAGCTCCTCACCTCCACCTAAAATACACGTTAGTTCTTTGCAACCCAGGTAAGGTGTCCCTTACCTGGCTCGTTACAATAAAACACTTCCCTACACTGCATAAAATCAAGCAAGTTCACATCATTGGAAGACTTAGCATGCTTTTTCACAAAGTTCCTAAAATTTGAAGAAGTGATAGCATGCGTACTAGCAAAAGACTTGACATTTTTAGGTTTAGTAAAAATTTTCTTTCCATTCCAAGCCTTTCTAGTTTGTTGAACATCGTCCTCAAGTTTAGGACACTCAAATTGACGGTGTCCATGCTTCCCGTAATGCCATCAAGTTTTATAGTATTCACGAAGAAAGTACTTTGGGTGTGGCTTTTGGGTCCTATTCTTCTTCATTTGTTTTGGGTTAGGGATTTTGGATCCTTGACCATTAGCAATTTTGACATAGATCTTATGATTCTTAGCGTTGGTGCAGTAGTTTGATGTCGCTCTTTCTGAATAGGTTTTATAGATTGTTTGTTTGTTAGATTGAGTCCTTTCTAGTGGTTTTGTGTCATTTTGCATGCAATTTCGGTTCTCTTTCGAGAGTCAGAATTTATGCACTTGTTTGTTTATTCTTGTAGGTTTGAAGCGTTGAGGAGGAGTTCTCGAGTCTTTTTCAAGTCTTTTAGGAGGTGTGGCTAGTAGTGAAGGTGTGGCTAGAAAGGTAGTCATGATATGAGCTAGTGTGCGAGAGTTGGTGTGTTTGAAGGTTTCAAGAGTTTATAGAGTTTGAACATTTGTCAAGGGTTAGAGTATTCAAGATGGAAGAAGTTGCTGAAAATGATGTTTCTAAGGTGCTAGATGATATCTAAGAAGGTCGAGAACATTCTAGAAAAGAACATGGAGTAGAAGTTAAGCTTTGGGACAAGTTTCGAGTGAAGAAAAGAAGACAACTCAAGTGTAGGACCGGTCAAGTACGACCCCCCCTATGGTCGGTGCCGAGCGCTGCCAAGAGAAGTCAGCAACAGAAGTCAAACCCAGCCATTCGTATCTAGTGTCAGTCGGTTCCGAGCGGAGGCCGGGTGACTCGGCTTAGGTCGTTATGCCAAGAACAAAGATAATTAACCTTAATACAAGCTAGTGTAGCGACTAAGTCAGGGTCGTACCCAAGAGAACTTGCGGATTCTAGTATCAATATTTTTACCAACTAAAGACAGGGAGAAATCAAGAGAGAGATGTAAATCAAACTAAACTAAGAAACAAATAACAATCAAACAACTAATTACGGAAACAAGTTTATTCAAATCATTCGATCATAGATTCATCCATTGATTCCTTTTACACCTATGGTTAATTACTATCCTGATCTTATCTCATCGCCTGTCGACGGTCCAAACAAATCTTAATACTGACAAAGGACACTCAAATCAATACTAGTAATGCAAACAAGGATATGTAGGATACATGTAAAAGCAATCAAGCTACGAGTCAATTGCACAAACATATAATTAAATCAATTCCTTAATCCTAGTCCACGGTCCTAAGAATCAAGTTGTCTTCTAGAAAAGATAAGTTCACACAGACAATGACACACATCAATTGGGCCAGACATGCAAAATCCATCAATATTCATATAATGATGCACAAGAGATTAATATTAACCAAAGGATAGAAATCAATTACCCAAACCTCACGAATTCATACATCAAAGACTAAAAGATAAGAAAAAGGAAAGAAGATAGAAAAATAAAGCCTTCTCGGATCAAGAACCACCGTGCACGCGCCGGCTCCATCGCGCTCGCGGTCCACTCTAATCAATTCTAGTCAACTCTGGCGAAAAATCGCCCGCACTTCGCTAATCACCCTCTACCACGCACACCTTTCAAGATCCGCGCATGTGGTTTTCTAAGGTGTATAATAGACTTCCCGGGAATGCTACCGTGCCTGCGTTCATGCCACCGCGCTCGTGGTTTATGTACAGAGTTGGCTCTTTTGCTCGAATTTGTCTTGAAAACTTTTGAATCTAGAATCCTTGTGTCTTCGGTCTTGATAATACAATTAAGCACAGAGTCTAACCTACAACACTCACTATATCCCCAAAATACAAAAGTTAACATATCCTAAATAGAGTACTTAGATCAAATTCCCCCATACTTAGATCTTGCTTGTCCTCGGATAAGCTCAAACTAAATATAGCAATCAGCACAATAAAGATCTCAGGAAATAGAAGGGAAGACAAAAATACTCAACTCTCAACCCGAACCCAAAATAGAGTAAAAGTGAGCATAAACACATAAAGCTCAAAACACACACCTCACAACATGATATAGCATTCAAGCTCTAAAAAGTTTAGAACAACTTAGGTGATCTACCCAAATCTACAATGAATCCCAAAGTCCCCAATTAAGAATCATCCTAATTTACTCAAAATTTTCCATCTAACCGCTCTTTTCATTTTTCAATAGATCACAAAACTCACAATCACTCATGAACCTCATATTACCCCAGCCTAATTCTGGTCCGGCTTACTTGATTATTACCTAAGTCGCCCTTTTGGGTTTTCGACTCATCCTAGGATTTATATGCCTTTTTCAAATTTTTATGGTTTTTCTATTTCTTTTTTTCTTTTCTCTTTTAGTATGAAAAAATATGGCGCAAGTGCCCCATGAAAAGAAGAAAATCAAAAAGATGGGAGCAAATCAAATCAAAAGCATCTATCTACACTAACTAGGATAAGCGCAGCGAGTACTCCGTCCCCCATACTTTAATCAATCAATCCTTCATTGTCATCAATGAAGCTATGAGCAAGGAATTTGCCAAGGAAGAAGGTATATTAGAAGACTTACATACGAAATAAGAGATGTGCAAGACAACTAAACGAAGCTAAAAAGTCTAAGAAAGAATTATTGAATGAACGAGTTATTGGAATATGAGTTCTGGAAAAACTCCAACTTAAAACCTAATGAATGGGCTCAGAAAAATAATTATCCGAATAGACTAAAAGATAACAAAAAGGAAAGAAGATATAAAAATAAAGCCCTCTTGGATCTGGCACCATCGCGCACGCGCCGGCTCCACCGCACTCACGGTCAACCCTGGTCAACTCTGGCAAAAATCGTGTGTACTTCGCTAATCACCCTCTACCACGCACACCTTTCAAGATCCGCGCGTGCGGTTTTCTCCGGTGTAAAGTAGCCTTCCAGGGAATGCTACTAAGGATAGAAACAACTAGTATCATCGTAATCAAGTGATTAGAATGATGACGTAGATTAGGTGCTTCTCGGCCCCGAGTATATCAAGAAGACAACGTTGTTATCACTTTAAATCGACAAAGGAATATCAGCAGATCAACAAAAGTTGTACATAAGACCAAGGGATGACATAAGAAATTGGGGAAACATGTAACCAATGCAAAGTCAATTCTCATACTTATTGTCATTTTAAAGAAAGAACCAGAGTTCTTTAAGGGGGTACTACAGCTTGTACTTCCTCTTCAAGATCAGATATTCTTTATCTACTCAGTCGTTTTAAGCATGCTAGAGTAGCCTCTGCTAGTTTCGGGGTCGAAACTATTTTTAAGGGAGTACTGTTGTAACATCCGCAAGTTTTATAAAGTAGATTACGAAATTCTCCTTAGTTTTACAACTCAAATTTGTTTTTGGAACGATAAGAGAAAGGGTAAAGGTCACCTGATTAATCGTGTAACGTTGGATAACACTAAACAAAACCCTCAACTTCAAAAATTCATAAAACCTTCATTAAAGCTCAGAATTGAGTGATTCAAAGTCTAATGCTAGATAAAGAGTCTAGTTTATCCCTCAAAATTTGAGGCCATTTTGATAAGTATCCAGAAAGTTATGGCAATTTTACCAAAACGTTGCCCAGTGCCGAGAGGGTAGCGACCGCCGTCGAGCAGCGGGCGCCGCTATGAAACTGGCGGGCGCCACTTTGCCGCAGACGCAAGTGGCTCGACGGGACATTTATATTGTGGGCGGCCGTGGTTTTGGTTGCTGCTATAGTTTTGCATTGAGATCAATCCCAACACCTTTACTCAAAGTCAACCTCATTAATGTCAACCTCATTTGGATCATTATGCTTAAACTCAACCCCATTAATATCAGCCTCATTAATGTCAACCTCTCGGGCGCTTTTCATCTAGGTCTGGAATGGCCCCATCTTGACCCCCCAGACCCTGCATACGCGGGATTCACTAGGTAGTTGTTGTTGTCATTTAGATCAAAAGAAGGGATTTGGGAACCTATAAATAGGGGGTTGGTGGTGAAGGTTGGAAGCATCCAAAATCCTCTTCTCTCCCTCTAAAATCTCTCTCAATACAAAGTAGAAGTGTAGATCTCGCTACTGTCGGCACCGGTTCCTCAACAAGTGCTCGGAATCAATCGGAGGAAGCTTGCAAGATCATGCCATCGACACACCCGTAGGCAGCGACCGCCGCCAAGGAGGCAGCGCCCGCCGCCTTGAAGGGGGCTACCGCCACCACGAGCCCTTGCATGCACTTTGTTCTGGGCCGCGCTCTAGCCGTTGCTCAGGCCGTTCCTTGCTTTTTCCTTGTGTATTGCCTTGCCTTAGGCCTTGTCTAGTGCCTTGCTAGCCTCGACTCCTCGCCTCAATTAGCATTCTTAGGATCGTTCAAAGGCAAGTGGATGGTTCTCCTTTTTCATTACACGATAATCGTGAAATTGCTTTCCGTTATCAAATTAATCGTCGGGAACAAACTTGTGTGCTAATAAATTGATTAGGATTATTATGCTTAGAATTAATAACCATTGGTTTTAATATCGTACGCTCTAGTACATGGACTTAGGACCGTTGATGTGTGACCTTGATTGTTTAAAGTCTCGAGAAGTCTCTTTTCGAGACTTTGTTGTGGACTAGTCTAAGACTAGGAATGCGAGATTTAAGACTCTCGTCATTTCTTAATAACTCATGTTACTGATGGGTTCCGGATTGGAGGGTCAAAATTTAAATTTATAAACCGAACCCCGATGTAGTACAAGAGTAGGGTGTCGAACACACGGGGGTTCGTGCGTTGAGTGTACCAAAAAGACTAAAAAGGGGAAAAGAAAGGCAAAAACAAGGAAAATCAAAGGGATCTTCTCAGGACCGACTTTGGTCACCTCGGTCCGAGAAGGATCGATGAGAGTTGGCACGGGACCGACACAGTGGAAGTCGGGCCCGAGGTTTGGGTAACTCGGTCTTGTCAAAATAGTAGACCAGACATACATTTGAATGTTCGAAGATCAAATTGGGAGGACGATGGAAGCCTACATCGACGAAATGCTCGTCAAGAGCAAGCGCACTCAAGACCACATCGCCCACCTGGCAGAAGCTTTCGCCATCTTGGACCAGTACAGCATGAAACTCAACCCCGCGAAGTGCACATTCGGGGTGAGATCAGGAAAGTTCTTGGGCTACATGGTCACACAAAGGGGGATCGAGGCAAGTCCTGAGCAAATGCGCGCAGGCCATCGCCAAGTTAAGATCCCCCCAATGTGTCAAAGACGTCCAGCGATTGACCATGAAGATGGCGGCCTTGAGCAGGTTCATCTCCCTATCGGCGGAAAGGTGCCGCCTATTTTATGAGGTCTTGAAGAAGAACAAGAGTTTTGCCTGGGAACCGAGGCATGAGGAAGCATTCTAAGAGTTGAAAGCTTACTTTGCCAACCCCTTGCTCCTCTCGAAACCAAAAGCCGGTGAAACCCTGAAGCTGTACCTTTCGGTGACAGAAAGTGCCGTCAGTGGTGTCTTGGTCAGAGAGGAAGAGGGCCAGCAGCTGTCGGTGTACTTCGTAAGTAAGAACTTGCTGTCGGTAGAAAGTCGTTACTTCCCGTTAGAGAATCTAGTCCTGGCTCTAGACATGTGTTGACAGAAACTGAGGCCGTACTTCGAGTCACACACCATCGCCGTACAGACCAAGTACCCGATGAAAACCGTGATGCACAAGCCAGAGACAACCGGTAGGATGGTCAAATGGGCAATACACCTGAGTGGTTTTGACATCTTGTATGAGCCTCGGACGGAGATAAAGTCACAAGCGCTAGCCGACTTTGTGGCCGATTTCAGTCCTACCCTAGAAAGCCCGGCTCCGGATCAGGCTGTGGCCAAAGTCGCCAGAGACGACTGTCCGGAATGGACTTTGCACACCGACGGAGCGTCGAACGTCAAGGGAGCGGGCATAGGGGTTGTACTGAATTCGACCAGGGGGGGTTGTTGGGACGATATTAAGGACGTCAGTCGTTAATATCTAAACCAATAATAATCATCCCTTGTTTTGATAATGACAAACTCAAATGTATTTGATAAGTTGTCCAAGTTTTGATCTCAGGTAAGTCCAGTGGACGCACATGAGCGAAAAGGACAACAAGTGAACAGCAGTCCCTATGCTGTAGGGACACATGTTACCAGAACTTCCAAAGCTAAACGTAATTGGCGGAGTCCCTGCGCAAGATAGGACGGAGTCCTCATCAAGAAAGGTCCCCGCGCCAAAATACGGACGAAGTTCAAATTCAAATCAAGGCCGCCCAAACATGATTACATCATCGTCCGGCCTTAGTCCTCAGAAGGAAGCTTCCTTTGTCTGGGCACGTGTAGACAATGCCAAAGACGTCGCTTTCCCAGCGATGGTCCCCTACCCACGCGGAGGCTTCCCAAGCGTCAACAAAGTTGACTTCCTCAAGACGCTCATCGCACCGTTGATCAAAGATCGAGGATCCTGCCAAGTCTCAGAGGACGCTAGAGGACAAGAATCACTTCCGCTATAAATACTCTCCAAGGAGTATGCATAGCGGGATGTGTGTGCAAGAGTGGACTTTGAAGACTTTCTCTCAAGCTCTCCCGAAGCATTCAAGAACACGAACGAAGATCAAGAAGATCAAGTGAGCTTGAAGCAAGAGAAAGAAAGTCCAACCACATCAAATCCAAAACAAACCACAAATCAATTAGAGTTGTAGTTTGTCTCTCACAACGAACCGTGAGAGACGTGAGTGATAGCTTCCTTATAGCTAAGAGTGTTAGGTTACTTGTTAGGTTGAAAGGAGTGTTACTAGTGAGGCTAAGGACGGACGCTTAGCTCAGAGAAGTGTAACGACTCGCCTAAGTTGTAAGGACTCGCTCTTAATAAGATAAGGGACGGCTATTGAAAATCCTCCAACGGAGGTAGAGGTTTACCCATAAGACTAGTTGGTCTTAGTGGGGTTCCTCTATAAATACTCGTGTCCACTTATCTTGTATTCTGTTAAGTCTTTTTTCCGCTGCACTAAAGGACGCCCTTAACCCAGTTAAGGACGCCCTCATTAACTGACTTACGATCCAACAGGGGTAATATAGCTCAGGCAGTCAGTTGCGAATTTGAAGCCACCAACAACGAGGCCGAATACGAAGCCCTGGTGTTTGGTTTAGTACTAGTGCGAGACCTCTGCATCCAGAAGCTGAAAGTTAAATGTGACTCGCTACATGTCGTGAATCAAATCTCTGGAGAGTATGCAGCTAAGGACAGCCGGATGGCCGCTTACCTCGAGGTAGTCCGCGCCGTGAGCCGGCAGTTTAAGGACATTACCTTCGAGCAAGTACCCAGAGAGCAGAGTACCCAGGCCGACGTCCTAGCCAATTTAGCCTCCTCGATCGACCACAGGAAGTTTCGAGCCATACCTTTGCTGCATGTTACCCAGCCTGCCATATCTACTGCTAATCCAGAAGGCTGCCTAAAGCCTGTCCTCACACTCGCCGACGCCCCAGCTGAGGAAGCACAGGAGCCATTCCAAGAGGGACTCGCGCCCTCACACGACTCCGAAGAGTCTTGGATGAAACCTTACCTCTCTTGGCTCGTGGATGGGACCCTACCCGCAGACAAAACGGAAGCACGTGCCCTCAAAATCAAAGCGGCCAAATTCACGGTCATTGAAGGCACCCTGCTCCACAAGTCCGCTAGCGGGATCCTTCAGAGGTGCCCAACTCAAACTGAAGCTGCCAAAATACTTAAGGACATCCACGAAGAAGAGTGTGGCAATCACACGGGCGGTAGAAGTCTGGCGAGCAAGATACTAGGCTACGGTTGGTACTGTCTGACGCTGAAGAAAGATGCCATCGAATATGCTGGACGGTGCGACGCCTGCCAAAGGCACGCAGCTACCTCGCACCAACCACCCGACCCTCTGCACCCGACCCTTACTCCTTGGCCGTTCATGAGGTAGGGCATGGATATCGTCGGAAAGCTCCCGCCTTCGTCTGGACAGAGAGTGTTTTTCTTAGCCCTCACCGATTATTTCTCCAAGTGGATAGAAGCGGAGGCATACAAAGAAATCAAAGATAACCAGGTGATAGCTTTCCTTAAGAAAAATATTTTGAGCAGGTATGCGGTACCCTCCGAGATCGTACGTGACAACGGGTCGCAGTTCATAGCAAGAAAACCCGCGACTTCTGCAAAGGGTGGAACATCGACCTAGTCACGTCTACACCCCGATACCCCCAAGCTAATGGGCAAGCAGAGTCGACCAATAAAATCCTTGTCAACAATCTCAAGAAGCGGCTAGTGTAGATTGGAGGTCGATGGGCAGACGAACTGCCATACGTCCTTTGGGCAGACCGCACCACCCCGAAAACCTTCACGGGCCATAGCCCCTTCTCTTTGGTTTACGGGTGCGAGGCGGCCATCCCCACCGAGATCCTGGTCCCCACGGCCAGGTACGGCCTCCTAACCGGCGAGCAGAATGCCGTCGAACTAGCCCGAAATCTCGACATGACCACCGAAGCTCGAGAGCAGGCTTGGTGTCGAATGGTGCGCCACCAGTAGCAGGTCGCCAGAAGCTACAACAGAAATGTGAGGGTAAGAACTTTCCAGGAAGGAGACTGGGTCCTTCGGAAAGTCTTCCAAAATACTAAGGACCAGAGCGCCGGGAAATTGGCCCCTTCTTGGGAGGGCCCTTACCAGATTTCAGGCATCGCTGGCTAAGGGGCATACCAACTCCGAGACACCGACGGCCGAGAAGTTCCCCAGAGCTAGAATGCTACTCACCTCCGGCAGTACTATTTCTAATTCCCTCTTATGATTTGAACTCGTGTGTTTGCCTCCCGCATGAAACTTGTTGATGTTATCTGTGTTTGAATGATGTTCTCCCGGCTTTGGGATAGACTCTCTTTCGATGATGATTGCATGAATGATTGCTTGAGTATTCTATGAAATCCGCATGGTTTGTGTTGCATAATGATGTTTACGTTTGTTTATCTCGGGATCTATCACGTTTTGAATGACATTCTGCATGCTATGATTTCGAGTTCTTTCGGCTATGGCTCGGTCAAATCAGTCAAATACACCCCGAAGGGCTAAAAGTACCTCGACCTCGAAGGGTCGGTAGAAATCAACCAAACTGCCCCGAAGGGCTGAAGTCTTAAGGCCACCACCGGCCTAAACAAAGTTATCAACAAACGCCACGCAGGGCAGTAGAAAGTCATCACTAGAATGCAAGAAAGTTAGGTAGAAGGCTCACCAGGCTCTTCTTGGTCAGCCGGCGCCTCGGAGGCATGGGAAGATTCACCAAAGGAAGGGACAGAGGCCACTGTCACCAGAGTTGTCGAAGGAGCGGTAGCGGTGGCCGTAGCGGTAGCAGCAGCAATGGCGGCAACAGCGACAGGGGCGGTGGGAGTAGCGGCGGCAAAAGAGGTTTCCATGGGGGCCGGACCGTCATCCTCGGCGTCCGATTCCTAGGGACCTTTGTCGAAGAACCGCTCGCCAGGGAGCGGCTGGCCAGCCGGGAAGTTGGTGGCCAATCTCTCCGCTTCCACCTCCAGGCTCCAGACACCAATGGACTCCGCCGGTAGACGCTCCAACACCTCTACCCGGGCCTTCAGGGCATAGTAAGCCGCGATGCTCCATGCCTCCTCCCCGAATGTCTTGTTATCCTCCTCTAGTTTCTCCTCGCGCGCCCTGGCTTTTGCAAGACGGCGACCCTGCTCCGCTGACAGCCTCTCCGTCTTCTCCACTATCGCCTTAGCCTCATCCACCGCAGCGCTGAGCTGACCCTCCCGCCGAGACACGAACTCTCGTTCCTCCTTGATCTTCTCGAGAACCGCCACCATCCCCTGAGCCATCTACGATCGGACGCGAACAGAGCATGAGAGATTATTTTGAGTAAAAGATTCGGGGTAAAACCATGAAAGAAAGAGGTGAAAACGTACCTTCAAAGCCGCCAAACCCCCTTCATTCACTACGTCGTCCAGGCTTCCCGTCAGAAACCGCTTCCTGACCCCTGTGGTGACCACACCCCTCAGCGTTGCCCAGGCCTCCCTTTGAGCCTCTTCGCCCGCCTCCAGAACTGTTGGGACAATATTAAGGACGTCAGTCATTAATATCTAAACCAATAATGATCGTCCCTTGTTTTGATAATGACAAACTCAAAGGTATTTGATAAGTTGTTCAAGTGTTGATCTCAGGTAAGTTCAAAGGGCGCACATGAACGAAAAGGACAACAAGTGAACGACAGTCCCTAAGCTGTAGGGACGCACTTCATCAGAACTTCCAAAGCTGAACGTAATTGGCGAAGTTCCTGCGCAGATAGGACGGCGTCCTCATCAAGAAGGGACGCGCGCCAAAATACGGACGAAGTTCAAATTCAAATCAAGGCCGCCCTAACATGATTACATCACGTTCGGCCGTAGTCCTCAGAAGGAAGCTTCCCTTGTTTGGGCACGTGTAGACAACTCCAAAGATGTCGCTTTCCCAGCAATGGTCCCCTACCCACGCGGAGGCTTCCTAAGCGTCAACAGAGTTGACTTCCTCAAGATGCACATCGCACCGTTGATGGAAGATCAAGGATCCTGCCAAGTCTCAGAGGACGCTAGAGGACAAGAACCACTTCCGCTATAAATACCCTCCAAGGGGTATGCATAGCGGTGTGGAGTTTGAAGACTTTCTCTCAAGCTCTCCCGAAGCATTCAAGTTCAAGAACGAAGAACAAAGAGATCAAGCGAGCTTGAAGAAAGAGAAAGAAAGTCCAACCAAATCAAATCCAAAACAAACCACAAAATAGTTAGAGTTGTAGTTTGTCTCTCACAACGGACCGTGAGAGACGTGAGTGATAGCTTCCTTATAGCTAAGAGAGTTAGGTTACTTTGTTAGGTGGAAAGGAGTGTTACTAGTGAGGCTAAGGACGGAAGCTTAGCTTAGTGAAGTGTAACGACTCGCCTAAGTTGTAAGGACTCTTTCTGAATAAGATAAGGACGGCTATTGAAAATCCTCCAGCGGAGGTAGAGGTTTACCCATAAGACTAGTTGGTCTTAGTAGGGTTCCTCTATAAATACTCGTGTCCATTATCTTATCTGTTTTCCTGTTAAGTCTTATTCCGCTGCACCTAAGGACGCCCTTAACTCTGTTAAGGACGCCCATTCTAACTGACTTACGATCCAACAATTAGTATCAGAGCAGGCGCTCTAGATTAAGTTTGAGTTGCAGGAAACAAGGTTTGAGTGCTTCGTGCGAAGTCAAAACTACCAATGCTGGCTGGTGATAAAGAACGGCGACCTCGAAGTCCCTGCTGCCAAGAAGGACAAAGAAGGAGAATGGGGTCCCGATGAGTTTAAGCTCATGGAGGCAAATGCCAAAGCTATCTGCTTCCTACAGACGTCCCTCTGTAAAAGGGACGCCACCCGCGTGAGCAATCTCCCAACTGCCAAGCTCCAATGGGAAGCGCTGGAAAAGTATCATGTTGGGACACCCGAGATGAAAGAGGACGTCCGACTTGAAGCTAAGAGGTACTTCTACAAGTGCAGAATGTTCACAAATGAGACTATCACCGACTACTCCTTCCGCTTTGAGACTCTACTAACCAAGTTGAAAAACTTGGGTGTCAAAGAAACGGAGATCACTCAAAGGATGAAGGTTCGAGTCTTGATCGATGGACTCACGGGACCATGGAACTTCGATAGAATGATGTTCAAGGAAAACCAAGCCAACAAAGGACTGTCCATGGAAGAAATTTATGGAAAGCTTAAGGGGTACGAAGCAAGAAGAAATCAAGATCTACTGGAAATGGGAAAGAGTTCCCAAAATGAGCTGGCTTTAACTCTTGTGGCTAGGACGCCAGAGTATGAGCAATACTACCAAAGACAAAGGGAACTGAACTCCATGCTAGAAGCCAAAACTCAAGAGCACCAAGAGAATCTTCGTCTTCAGGCTTTAGTAGAACGCAAAGGGAAGACTGAAGAACAAATATCTGAAGAAGATGAGCTAGCACTATTGCACAAAACTCTTCGTACTTTGTACAAAAGAGGCAAAGTCCCAAGAATGAAGATGCCTTACAAGAAGGAAAGCTGCAAACCTTCAGATGCTGAAATGAAGGATATAGTCTGCTACAAATGCAACACGAAGGGACACATGGCTAAGAAATGTACAACAGGGTTATCATCAAAAGAAATGAAGGAAAAGGCTCTAGTGGGTGCATTTGAGGGCGCATGGGACGACCTTGACTCAAGTGATGAAGAACCAGAAAATCAAGTGGCTTACATGGCTATGGAAGACGCTCCCGAGGACGTCTCTGAAACTGAGCAAGAGGTAACTCATGAATCTATGCTAAGCTCTCTTGAAAAATGCTCAAAGCCCAAGCTCATCAAACTAATCACTCAGATCATGCAAGAAAGCTATGCCATAAAACAAAGTTTTGAGGAAATTGAATCCGAGAATATTGTTGTGGAATGTGAAAATTGCAATACTATGTCTTTTCAACTAGAGTCCTCTCAGGAAGAGGTCAAATCCCTTAAAAGTCAGCTTGTGTGCCTAAAACTTGAAAATGCTAACCTTAGGGATGAGGTGAAAGTCCTAGGAAAGAGTCCCATGACTGAAACTATAAATCCAATAGTCTTCGTTCCATCCAGGAAAGGACTAGGGTATGAATCAGGATCAAAGGACTCCCTTCCAAGTGACTTCGAAGCTAGCAAAACCTCTGAGCTAGAATTTGAAAGAGAAAAGACAAAGAACTTAGAGGAACGCATAAGAGTTCTTGAGAGTGGTGAAATTGGTAGAAAGGACTACTATACAAATTCTGTCAGCCATAAGGTTTATAAGAAAATTGCTAAGGGAAATGGCTCTAAGGTCGTTGATCCAGAAAAAATGAAGGAAAATAGAATTCAACGTCCTAACAAGAAGTACTACCTTGGAAACTACTATAGGACGTGCTGGCATTGTGGCAAAGGTGGTCACTACCAGTATGAGTGTCTTAAGCTAAGACAAGATCTTGAAAACGGCAAAAAGGCTAGACGTGATAATAAGAATGCTAAGTCAAAGTCTTCTACTAGGACGCATGCTAGTGTGCCAAATGCTAAAACTCGATCTCCTAGGACGCATTGATTCGCTCTACTTTGTATAGGATAACTCTTGTATTTTAGAGCTATATTGAGAGTGTTTAGGTTAGTTTTGAGCGTTATTGTAATATCAAGACCAAAGATACAAGATTTGAAGAATCAAGAGTTAAAGAGCTTAAGGACGAAGAATCGCCACTGCATGGATGCCGCGGACGCGTTACCTATGGCGCGGGCGCGGTGGCGTGGAGGAGCGAACCAACCAAAACCGTGAAGGCCGCGGACGCGTTGCTTCCGGCGCGGTCGCGGTAGAAGCTGAACCCGGTTTGACCGTTTGAAGGCCGCCGCGGGCGCGGTTCTGGTGCCGCAGGCGCGGTGGTAGCCGACTTCGGATTTGGCGAGATTTCACCATTTCTATCTTGTTTCCTTTCTTATCTTTCGGTTTCCTATCTTGTTTAGTCCGAAAAGGTTGATCCTTGGGGCTATATAAGGGGAACCTTTCTAGGTTTTTAGGATATCCAATATTTGTCAATCAATTGTAATTCAATAAAGATTAGAGTTTTCTTTGTAATGGAGAACTAACTCTCCTTTGGAGTTTATTCAATCAAGGAAGCTTTATTATGAAGTTGTGAAATTCTGGTAACCTCTTTATCCTTAGGTCTTTATTGATACTCTTTAGCTTCATCCCATGATTTATGTTTGATTTTATGAGCCTGATCAACTTGTTTGATTGACTTACATCTATTGTTTGAATTAGGATTGGTTGTTGTCTATGCATCTTTCCTATTCTCGAAACAACTCTATTCTAGGACCGTGGACTAGTTTAGGGAAGAGTATTCAATGGTTAAATTGTGCATGAGACTCGTAGCTTGATTGCATGATTTGATTTCCTATTATCCCTGTGCTCTATGCTAATTCTAGGTTAAGCGTCCTTGCCTAGAGTTATAGAATTGCTTGGACCGTGGACTTGCGATTTCTAATGATTGGGATTGGAATTGACCTAAGCATATAAAGAGGTGGATGAATTCATGATCAACGGATTAATAAAGTGGAATTGATTGGATAAACTCTGCTTGATAACTTTGATTGAAACCAACTTTCAAAACCCCCTTTTGATTACTTGCATGAAAATCACATAAAGTCTGAATAAAACTGATTCCTTTGGGTTCGACCCCTTGCTTGCCTACTATACTTTGTGTTTGCATGTTAGGGATTTATTTTTGATAAGGGAACAACGACTTTGCCCGAGCCAAATTTTGGCGCCGTTGCCGGGGAATCTTTTTCTTGTTTTGATTTTGTGTGTTTTCGGGCTCTGCGCCCAAACCGCGCCCGCGACCCCCTCGGCGCGCCCGCGGTTTGTACGCAGAACCATCCTTTGGGTTCGGACCTAACACATGGTCCGTACCCGGTCTACTAATACTTCTCCTGTTCGTTTTGATCTAGAAATTGACAGGACTCTTCGGAAGATAAGGAGCGCCCCTAGACCCTCTACCTCCTACAATCTTCTTGAATCTTTCTCTCTCTCTGACTCTGAACCATAAGGCGTCATGGCGGAACAAACTATTCGCCAACTCACGGCGCCGGATCTCCAGCAACAGTAGCTCGCTGTTCAATTCCCCGAACTCGGGGAGGGTGTAAAGTTCGAGCTCAAGTCTGGCCTCATCCACCACTTGCCTAAATTTCACGGGTTGAGTGGCGAGGACCCGAATAAGCATCTTACTGAATTCCACGCGGTGTGCGTGAGTATGAAGCCCACAGATGTGATGGAGGATCAAATCAAGTTCCGGGCTTTTCCCTTCTCTCTTGAAGACACCGCCAAGGACTGGCTCCTTTATTTGGTGCCAGGCTCTTTCACTACTTGGGCGGCTATGAAGAAGGCGTTTCTTGAGAAGTAGTTCCCCGCTTCCAAACAAACATCTATTAAGAAGCAGCTCAGCAGTTTGGAGCAAGGGGAAGACGAGAACCTCTACGACTATTATGAGCGCTACAAGAGGCTCATCGCGAGTTGTTCCTACCATGGCTACCAAGCCAAGGACCTTATTTGCTACATCATTGAGGGACTCTGCGACAATGACAAGAGGCTCGTGAATGCATCTTGTGGGGGTAGTTACGAGAACTTGACCCCCGCTGCAGCTTTTCAGAAGGTGGAGAGAACAAGCCCGCAATCAAAGGTCCAGGACCAAGGTGAGGTCCGTTAGTATGGTGAATGAGTCCCTGAATGCTGAAGTAAGGGAGCTCAAGGATCTTATGAAGCAATTCCTCACAAAGAGGACGGCCCAGCAAGTCAACGCTTGTGGTCTGTGTTATGATGCTAACCACCACACGGATCAATGCCCTACTATTCAAGAGACCGAGGAGTCGGTCAACGCTATTGGCAATTATGGTGCGCCCCGACCCCGGAATGATCCTTACTCTAATACCTACAATCCGGGGTGGGCGAACCATCCTAACATGAGGTGGAGCAACCAGCAGCAGCAAGATCCACCACAACAGCAGCAGCAGTACGCTCCTCAGGGCCAGCAACTATGCCCCGAGAGCGCCTACTCCGTCTCAGAATGACGCTATTACTGCCCTCTTGAAGGAGAACCAAGAGACGAGAGCCGCTGCAAAGAATCTTGAGACTCAGCTGAGCCAACTTGCTACCATGATCAATAGGCTCGAGTCTAAGGATTCCGGAAACTTCCCTCTCAACCGCTCAATCACAAGGAGAATGTGAGTGCCATGAATTTGAGGAGCGGTAGAACACTGGCGAGCCGGACATCACCCACTGGTGACGTACCGCGCCCGCGCTCCCCTGGCCGCGACCGCGCCGGGGCGACAGCACAGGAGGACGAAGCCTCTGTGGAGATTCCGCGCCCGCGCTCCCCCCTCCGCGCCCGCGGAATTCCAACAGAACCTTTGGAGCACGAGAGTCGTAGCGACCCGCGCCCGCGGAGTCCGGACCGCGCCCGCGGCAAGGAGGCCGAGCGAAATTTCGAGGCTTTGCTCGATTATGCTTTCAAGAACTACTCTCCTCCTCGCCCAAGCTCTCCTAGACGGAACCGAGCTCCAGCAGCAGAAGAGGACGATGGCTATGTGGCTCCACCCCTTCCACCATTGGATTCTTTCAAGCCCTCTCCTCCATTCCCCGATGCTCTTAAGGACACAAGGAAGCCGGCACATGACAAGGAACTCTTCGAGACCTTCGCCAATTGTCGGGTAAATGTTCCTCTTCTTAATCTCATCCAAAGTGTCCCTCGTTTTGCTAAATTCATGAAAGAGCTATGCACCATAAAACGAAAGAATAGGACTAGTCCTAAGATTAAGAAGGTAGCTCTAGTTGAAAAGACTCAGGATAGCAAAATTGAGACTTGTAATTCCCTACTCCAGAAGCAATTACCTAAAAAATGCTCAGACCCAGGAAGATTCACCGTCCCTGTCACTATTGGAGAAACTAAAGTTGAGCGTGCTATGCTAGATTTAGGTGCCTCCATTAATGTTCTCCCAGCTTGCATGTATGATAGGTTAGGCCTTGGTCCTTTGAAAGATTCTAATATTGTTATTGAATTGGTTGACCATTCTAATGTGCGCCCGAAAGGGATAGTTGAGGATGTTCTAGTACAGGTACAGGGTTTGATCTTTCCTGCAGATTTTTATGTGATGGAGATAGGTGAAGGGCGGTACGACCCGGTTCTCTTACTTGGTCGTCCATTCATGAAAACCGCCAGCACGGTCATTGACGTTGCCAATGGATCTCTTTCCATATGCCATGGTGGCAACACGGTTCGGATTGATGTTGATGAGGACCCGTATTGATCGTATCCACGTCGAGCCAACGATGTTAAACAAAAGCGCTGCTTGGGAGGCAACCCAAGGATTAGATAGATTGTTTTTCCATTCCTAGCTTAGGATTTGCTTGTACTTTTAGCTAACATGCAGGTACTAGGTCCGAAAGGACACGCCTGACGTGAAACCGCGCCCGCGCTTCCTTTGCCGCGCTCGCGGTGGATCGTCAGCGCGCCCCGACGAACAGGTACTAGCCCGTGCTCGCGGCAACCATACTACGTCTCGGTTTTAGCTCGTTTTTCTTTATGAAAAAAAAAGAAAAAAAGATGACTTCTTGGTCCCATTCTACCTCTATATTTTCCATCCATCTATCCATTCTATTCCATCTTCTATCTTTCCACCATTCTATTTCTTCTTTCCATCCATCTTTGTACTTTCCATTCTTTGGCTATGTGTAAAAGCCTAAGTATGGGGGAGCTTTGTTTCCTCGAGAGTTCTTTTCTCCACGGTTTGAGTTCGAGTATTGATCCATCTCCCAAGAAGACGAGCCAAGATACGAAGGTTCCCTACACATCACGTTTTTCGAGACGAAGTCAAGACATTGTTCCTGCACGAGACCTGCGCCCGCGCCCCATCAGCCGCGCCCGCGGTGTACTCCGACGATGACTTCCTTCTCTGCATTGATTCCGCGCCCGCGCCATACCGGCCGCGCCCGCGGTTTGGTTACCGATTGGAAGTACGAAGCTTTCTATTCTACCACATATGAAGAGTTCTTCCATTCCACACCTCTTCATCGTTTGTGAGTCTTCTGTTATACCTTCTTCCTTGCTTCTATCCTTTCTCTTTTCTTCATTGAGGACAATGAAGGATTTAAGTATGGGGGAAGGAGTACTCGCATTCGCTTATCCTAGTTAGCTTAGTTAGCTATTTGCTTCAGATTTTTGATTTTCTTCTTTTCATGGAGCACTTGCACCATACTTTTTGCATAATAAAGAAAGAAAGAAAAAGAAAAAGATAGAAAAAGCCATAAAAAAAATGAAAAAAGGCATATTAAATCCTGGGATGAGTCGAAAACCCGAAAGGGCGGCTCAGGTAATAAGCAGGTAACCCGGACCAGCATTAGGCTGGGGTAATATGAGGTTTATGAGAGTTGTGAGTATTTGTGAGCACACCTTTTTGAAAAATGAAAAGAGTGGTTAGGTGAAAACCCGAAAGGGCGCCTTAGCAGAATTGAGCGGAAAAATTTGAGTGTTTAGGATCATTCTTGCTTGGGGACTTTGGGGCTTATATGTTAGATTTGGGTAGATCCTAGGTTGCTCTATTTCATGTTTTTAGAGCTTGAGTGTTATATCCTTGTTGTGAGGTGTGTGTTTGAGCTTCATTGTTTTATGCTCATAATTTCTCTGTATTTTTGGGTTCGGGTTGTGAGTTGAGTGTTTTTTTTATCTTCCCTTGTATTTCCTGAGATCTTAGATGTGCTTATTTGTCATATTTATTTTGAGCTTACTCGAGGACGAGCAAGATCTAAATATGGGGGAAATTTGATTCGCTCTACTTTGTATAGGATAACTCTTGTATTTTAGAGCTATATTGAGAGTGTTTAGGTTAGTTTTGAGCGTTATTGTAATATCAAGACCAAAGATACAGGATTTGAAGAATCAAGAGTTAAAGAGCTTAAAGACGAAGAATCGCCACTGCATGGATGCCGCGGACGCGTTACCTATGGCGCGGGCGCGGTGGAGTGGAGGAGCGAACCAACCAAAACCGTGAAGGCCGCGGACGCGTTGCTTCCGGCGCGGTCGCGGTAGAAGCTGAACCCGGTTTGACCGTTTGAAGGCCGCCGCGGGCGCGGTTCTGGTGCCGCGGGCGCGGTGGTAGCCGACTTCGGATTTGGCGAGATTTCACCGTTTCTATCTTGTTTCCTTTCTTATCTTTCGGTTTCCTATCTTGTTTAGTCCGAAAAGGTTGATCCTTGGGGCTATATAAGGGGAACCTTTCTAGGTTTTTAGGATATCCAATATTTGTCAATCAATTGTAATTCAATAAAGATTAGAGTTTTCTTTGTAATGGACAACTAACTCTCCTTTGGAGTTTATTCAATCAAGGAAGCTTTATTATGAAGTTGTGAAATTCTGGTAACCTCTTTATCCTTAGGTCTTTATTGATACTCTTTAGCTTCATCCCATGATTTATGTTTGATTTTATGAGCCTGATCAACTTGTTTGATTGACTTAGATCTATTGTTTGAATTAGGATTGGTTGTTGTCTATGCATCTTTCCTATTCTCGAAACAACTCTATTCTAGGACCGTGGACTAGTTTAGGGAAGAGTATTCAATGGTTAAATTGTGCATGAGACTCGTAGCTTGATTGCATGATTTGATTTCCTATTATCCCTGTGCTCTATGCTAATTCTAGGTTAAGTGTCCTTGCCTAGAGTTATAGAATTGCTTGGACCGTGGACTTGCGATTTCTAATGATTGGGATTGGAATTGACCTAAGCATATAAAGAGGTGGATGAATTCATGATCAACGGATTAATAAAGTGGAATTGATTGGATAAACTCTGCTTGATAACTTTGATTGAAACCAACTTTCAAAACCCCCTTTTGATTACTTGCATGAAAATCACATAAAGTCTGAATAAAACTGATTCCTTTGGGTTCGACCCCTTGCTTGCCTACTATACTTTGTGTTTGCATGTTAGGGATTTATTTTTGATAAGGGAACAACGACTTTGCCCGAGTCACGCATGCTAGAAGATCAAATGATGTGAATGTTTGTGACTATTTGCCCATGAAAGAGTCGTACCCATGTAACGAGCCAGGTAAGGGTCACCTTGCCTGGGTCGCAAAGAACTAACTCTTCTTTTCAGGTAGAAGTGAGAGGAAGCCTGTGGATCATTGATAGTGGCACCTCAAATCACATGACTGGAAGCCAGATCCATCTCACTTCTATCCAATCAAATGCCACGGGAGGAACTGTCTCGTTTGGCAACAAGAGCAAAGGAAGAATCAATGGGACGGGCACCGCAAAGCTAAATCAATCCATCAGTGCGTCCAAAGTCAGTCTTGTTGAGGGACTAGGCTTCAATCTCCTTAGCGTTTCTCAAATATGTGATCAAGGTGAAAACCTAGTCACATTTGACTCTAAGGAGTTCCTGGTCATCAACAAGAAAACAAATCAAGTCATTTCAAAGGAACTCGTGAGAACAATGTCTATGTCTTCAATCAAAGATTCAAGCCTGCATCCAAATTGTGCTTATCCGTCTCTGGCATCGACGTCTTTGACATGCTGGACCTAGCACGATCTTCAAGCTTCATCAAAAGGAACTTGTAAGAGGACTTCCCCGAATTGATCCTGAGCAAATTGAACAATTTGAAGCATGCATCAAAGGGAAGCAGACAAGATCGTCCTTTAAATCCAAAAATGAAGTAAGTACAAAAAAGCCGCTAGAACTCCTTCACATGGATTTGTGTGGACCCATGCAGACCCAAAGCTATGGTGGAAAGAGGTACATGTACGTTATTGTAGATGATTTTTCAAGATTCACTTGGGTTCTCTTCTTGGTGTCAAAAGCAGAAGCCTTCCAGATGTTCAAAATCTTCATCAAGCAAGTAGAAGTTGCTCTTGGGACGTGCTTGAAAGCTCTAAGGTCAGATCATGGAACGGAGTTCAAAAACTCAGAGTTCCTTGACTTCTGTGACCAACAAGGAGTCTCCCACAACTTCTCTTGTCCCCGAACTCCTCAGCAAAATGGCGTTGTTGAAAGAAAGAATAGGACGCTGGAAGATATAGCAAGGACGATGCTCCTGGCAAGCGGCGTCCCCAAACACTTTTGCTCAAAAAGACGTCCTATGAGCTCCTAAATGGAAGAAAGCCAAACATTTCACACCTCAAAGTCTTTGGGTGTAAATGCTTCATCCACAACAACGGCAAAGACAACATCGGAAAATTTGACGCTAGGAGTGATGAAGGAATATTCCTTGGATACTCCCTTACAAGCAAAGCCTATAGAGTCTTCAACAAACGGACTCTTAATCTTGAGGAAAGTATCCACGTGGTGTTCAAAGAAAATGCTTCTCATAAGAAAGAACCAAGTAGAAAGGAACGTCATATCTCTCCAAGGGACGATGATGAAGATGATGAGGAAGATTCCAGAGGCTCCTCCGACAAATACTACGTTCCTAGGAACGCCCCTGAAGCTCGCGATGAGGTTTCAATGGGAGTCCCTAGCGAACAGCAAGAGCCCTCTCAAACTTGGTCGCTAAACCAAGTAGATGCCTGTGAATCAAGTCAACAAGGAGAAGAAAGGCACAGTGTGGACGCTCAACCTGAGGGGGAACACATTGAGGCTATCAATGAAGAAGATGACTTTGACTCCGATGAGTCTGATTGAACGGACCTTAGGTGTACTCCTGCAAGGGACGCTACTCACAGAGGATCCAACCTTTCTAGACTTCACTCAACAGATCAAATCATCTCAGACATCTCAAAAGGAGTCCAAACTAGATCAGCTGTGAATCAGTCCCATAGCGCTAACATAGCGTTCTGCGCCTTCAACGCCTTTGTTTCCTTAATTGAACCTAAGAACATAAAGGAGGCACTTCAGGACGCTGATTGGATCCAAGCCATGCAAGAAGAACTCAATCGATTTGAAAGAAACAAGGTTTGGACCCTCGTCCCTCGTCCGAAAAATAAAAACATAATAGGGACGAGGTGGGTCTATAGAAACAAGCTTGATGAGAGTGGCCGTGTTTCACGAAACAAAGCAAGGCTTGTGGCTCAAGGCTATAGGCAAGAGGAAGGAATCGATTATGATGAGACCTTCGCTCCTGTCGCTAGAATTGAAGCCATTCGCCTCCTCATTGCCTATACTGCTCACAAAGGGTTCAAACTTTTTCAATTGGATGTCAAGACAGCCTTCCTCAACGGCAAGCTTAAAGAAGAAGTGTATGTCGCTCAACCTCCAGGTTTTGAGGACGCTGATCATCCTGATCATGTGTACTTCTTGGACAAAGCACTCTATGGACTCAAGCAAGCCCCTCGTGCCTGGTACGATAGGTTTGCGTCCTTTCTCCTGTCCAACGGGTACATACGAGGTAACATTGACAAAACCTTGTTCTTAAAGAAAGTCCTTAAAGATGTCTTGATTGTCGAAGTCTATGTCGATGACATAGTCTTTGGAAGCACTAACATGAAACTTGTAGAGGAATTCAAGAACTTGATGAGTAGTGAGTTTGAGATGTCCCTCATAGGAGAACTCAACTTCTTCTTGGGACTCCAAATCACCCAGCTCAAAGATGGGACGCGCATTCACCAACAGAAATACATTCGTGAAATGCTTGAGAAGTATGGAATAAATTCGTCCAAATCCATTGATACTCCCATCTCCCCCAACACTCGCCTTTATGCTGATGAAGAAGGCAAGAGTGTAGATCAAAAGCTCTACAGAGGAATGATAGGGTCCTTGCTATACCTAACGGCAAGTCGTCCCGACATCATGTTTGCTGTATGCTTGTGTGCCCACTTCCAAGAAAATCCAAAGGAGTCCCACATGCTAGAGGTCAAAAGAATCTTCAGGTCCCTCAAGGGACGGGATGACCTATGCCTATGGTATCCCAGAAGGACGTCCCTAAACCTAGTGGCGTACTCTGACGCAGACTACGCTGGCCATGTGGTAGATAGGAAAAGCACATCCGGGATGGCACAGTTCCTTGGTTCGTGCCTTGTATCTTGGGGATCCAAAAAGCAAAACTCCGTGGCCCTCTCAACCGCGGAAGCTGAGTACGTTGCTGCTGCTTCGTGTTGCTCACAAGTCCTATGGATCAAGTACCAACTTGAAGACTATGGTACGTTCCTCAACACAGTCCCTATCTTGTGTGATAACACCAGTGCTATAAGTATTGCCAAGAATCCTGTTCATCATTCTAGGACGAAGCATATTCATATAAGACATCATTTTCTTCGTGATAATGTTGAACTCGGATTAATTAGAGTGGATCATGTTAGGACTGAGGACCAAGTGGCCGATATTTTCACAAAAGCACTTGATAGACGTCCCTACGAGCACCTCCGGTTGCTTTTAGGGATGATAACTTTTAAATGATCAAGTCCCTATCTATTATTCCCTCTATGATTGGCTATGATTTGTTGAGAACTTGTTTTAAAGTGTGTCATGCATTTAAAGTCATCTTTAAAGGACGCTGGTCTAAGACATGTGTTTTGCTTGTGCTTTGAACGCCATTCTTTTCGCTTTTCATCTCAAGAGTATCCCTGATCACCCTATCCTCATTACAAGCCGAAATGATGGGAACTCTAAGCTTAGCTAAGCCGAGAATCTTGCAAACGTGTCCTATGAGCGTTCTTTGTTTTATCTTTACGGGACGTACTTGCTTGATTTTCAAAACTGGTGTTAAGTGATCAATGGGACGCTTGTTAAGAGCTGAAGGATGTCAGGAATGAGTTCCAAGAATCAAAGGTTGTGATCAGTGTTTGGGACGCCGTGGTTCAGTTCAGAGTAGAGCAGTGTTGTGTGTTGAAAGGACGCCGAAATAGAGTCCTTTGCAGTTGTGAAAAGTTTGAAATTTGAAAATGGGAAGATGAACCGTCTTAGAGAAGTTGAACGCAGATCTCGGGATATGTGTAACGGGTGCAAAACAGCTGTGTTTCTTAGCAAAGAAGGAAGCCACGTGCGGGATTGCGGGTGGAGGAAGCCGAATGACAAGTCCCTATTACCCTTGACCGTTCACCTTCGTCTTCTTCCTATAAATATACCCCTGTGCATTCTGAAAACTCTTCTTTGCCTCCCTGCTGTTTGCATAAATACGGAAATCTCTCTAAGATCTTACCAAATTCCCAAATCCCAGATCTCGAAATCTTCTTCTCTCAACCCTAATTGTTAGAAAACCGAGTTCGTGTTTTGATGGTTCTAAACCGAAGAGGTTGCCGACCTCAGTTCCCAGAAGCGAAGCGCGTGCGGAAATTCAGAAAAGGAAATAGCGTGTTTCTTTGATATGGAAACTGCGTACAGCATCTTCAGCAGTTCGTTTAAGGCAAGGACAAGATCATAAAGATGGAAAATCATCAAGAGATCAAGGAAGATATTGAAGATGATTTTATCATGGCTTAGGTTTTTATTTTAGGAAAGATCTTGTAGAGATTGTGTACGATTCATGTCTTAGCCGATTTGGCTGAATCGTGCAGCAATCTTCTTAGTCTTATTTATACATTTCGTGCATACATTCTAGGACGAAGAAGGAGGAGAGTGCAAACATTGTAATTGTGAGCGAGTGTTGTGTGAGATCGTGAGATTCGATCTCAGGAGGTTGAGTGTTGAGCGAGATTGTATTGAGTGAGGATTGAGATAAGGCAAGAGTACTTGCTAGAGTGTGTGGGATTCACATCTAGGAGTAGGAACACCTTTGTAATCTGAGAAAGCAATACAAGCGAGCGAAGTGCTCTTCAAGTCCCTCTAGGTAGAAGCTTAGAGGGCAAGTGGTTTTTCTCTATACAAACTAGTTGGTTTGTAGAGAGTTTTCCACTATAACTCCTGTGTTCAAAGTGGTAACGTATCAATCTTTCTTGTGTCTTTATTCCGCTGCATAACACTAGTTGTTAACTCTGGTCGACGACATCGTACGTGTCGACGACCTCTGAAGTACTAACGCAGATCCTTCAATTGGTATCAGAGCTTTGGCTCTAGATTTTTCTAGTACTTTGCAGGAAAGATGTCTACCACCAACACCGCTATCAATGACTCCTTCTGGAAACCTCCAGTACTCAAGCCCGGAGAGTATGATTGGTGGGTGAAACAAATGCAAACCCACATTTGCTCTCTGGATGGACAACTTTGGAAAGTGATTTCCATCGGTCCTGAGAAGTTCCTTAAAGCTGGCGGAAAGGAAAAAGAAGTCACGGAGTATGACGACGCTGACTTCAAAAAGCTTGAGAAGAATGAGCGTGCTAAGAAGGTCCTCCATCACGCTTTGACTAGGAGTGAGATCAAGAAAGTCATAGGCTATGACACTGCTAAGGATATTTGGGATGCTCTCAAACGTCTCCATCAAGGAAATGATGATGTCAAAAAGGACAGAATCATAACCCTTGAGCGAGAATATGAGAATCTATCCCAAGGGAAGAATGAGTCCCTCCATGAATACCACTCAAGATTCCAATCGGTGGTCAATCAGCTAGAATTCCTTGGAGAGAAGCTTCCACAATGGAAGCAAACCAACAAGCTGATTTCAGGACTCAACAAGAAGTGCGACGGCATGGCAACTTCTCTCTTGTCTCAAAAGGACACGAAGTCGATGACCGTGGAGGATGTGATTGGTCAACTGACCATGCTCGGAGGTATCCAACAGAGAAGAGAGGATAGATTTGACTCTAAAAAGGTCAAGACTATTGCTCTAAAAGTCGAAAAGGCTTTCGACATCGCTCAAGGACAGGATGATGAAGAGGTCGTCGACGACGACGTTGCTCTCATTTCTAAGGCGATGAAAAGACTTTGGAATCGCAACAAAGCTCCTACCAAAGCCCCTGAAGGTGCAAAAGATTTAAAGGGAGTGATTTGCTATCACTGCCATGATAAAGGGCATTTTGCTAAACAATGTCCAAAGAGGGAGGCTGGGAAGAGTATGATGGCGACTTGGGACATGTCTGACGAGGAGGAAGATGAGTCGCCGACCAAAGAAGTCTGCCTGATGGCCTTGGGTGATGACTCCTCAAGTGAGGTAAATGATAATGATAATGATGTTTCTTCTCTCTTAGCCAAAAAGACACGTGAACAACTTTATGCTATCATTGAAAAACTTGGTCTTCAAATTTCTGAGCTTAGCGAGGAAATTGATGAAAAAGATGAGAAAATTGCAAATCTGATTGATGATAATAAAGTTTGGTCTTCAAAAGCTATAGATCTAGAGAAGAAAAGTGTTTCTAAACCTGTTGATTGCTCTAAATATCCTAACCTTGAGGCTCAGGTTGCTGACTTACAGAAACAGGTTGACGACCTAGGAAAACAGGTGTCTAGTCTTGAAGGTCAAAACCTCATGCTGAACTTGGGAAATGCTAAGTTGTCTAGTGATCTTGAAAATATGAAGATAGATGACGAAGCTAAAAAAACAGAAGTGGAAGGATGAGTTTGTCGTTGACAAGGTCCAAGAAGTCAAACAAGACTTCGGAAGAAGATTTGTGAAGGTTGTGGAGCGACCTGGTCTAGGTTATGGGAAAGACCAAACTGAAAGGGGGAACGCCTCTACCTCCCAAACATCTAAGGGAAAATCTCCTGTGCATGAGCACAACGCAAGTTGTTTATCGCATATGGCGGATCCCAAGGGTAAAGGGAAGCAGAAGTGGTACCCTAATCAAAAGGTTCGTACCATGTGGGAAAACCAAGTCCAGAAAGCCGGCCCCTCACGAATTGACTTCCAGGCCCGGGTTGACAACAAACCTGTCTATCCAGGATATAGTAAGTATGTAGGGTTGAAATCTCACATCACATGCTGGTATTGTAGCAAAGGAGGCCATTACCAACATGAGTGTTTCAAAAGGACTAGAGATTCTGAAAAGGCTAGGAAGTCGAGGACTTCTAGCAAGAAACCTAAAGTCACCAACCCCGTCAAGAATCCAAAACCTGCTAATGCCAATGTTTCTACTAATGCTGTGAAATCTGTTGATCGAACCAGAGGAGTTGTGAAACAACTCTGGGTTCGTAAAAACTAATCTTGTTTGTGCAGGTTGAAGTGAGTGTCGACGACCCCTGGTTCATCGACAGTGCGTGCTCAGCTCATATGACTGGAAAATCTGAAGATTTTGTCTCACTTCAAGAACACAACGGAGGTAATATTACCTTCGGAAACAATAGCAAAGGTGTGGTTTCTGGAATTGGAAAAGTGAAGATCTCAAGTAAGGTTTCAGTTTCTGATGTTAGTCTGGTTGACAACCTTGGTTTTAACTTATTGAGTGTTGCTCAACTGTGTGCTAACGGGAAAAATCAAGTTGTTTTTGATCATAAGCAATGCCAGGTGATTGAAATAAGTACAGGTAGGACGCTTCTGAAGGGATTGTGCAAGAACAATGTTTACAAAGTGGATCCCTGCTTCCAACCTGAAGAGAGCTTGTGCTTGAAGTCTGGTGCAGAGGTTGCCGACCTCTGGCATAGTAGATTCTGTCATGCTAGCCAGCAGTTATTGATCAAATTGCACAAAGAAGAGCTAGTTCGTGGATTGCCCAAGATTGATGTCTCAAAGTCTGATGTATGTGATGCCTGTGTTAAGGGTAAGCAAGTAAGGTCTTCCTTTAAGTCCAAGAAGGAGGTGAGCACCTCCAAGCCTCTTGAGTTGATTCATATGGACTTGTGTGGACCGATGCGCATACAGATTAGAGGAGGAAATAGATATGTCTTTGTGATTGTTGATGATTATTCACGCTATACTTGGACTATCTTCATTGCTTCTAAAGATCAGGTTTTTGAAGAATTCTAGACATGGGCAAAGGCTGTTGAAAAGAAGCTTGGAAAGTCTATAGTGGCTATCAGATCCGATCATGGCACAGAGTTTGAGAACTCTGAATTTCTGGAGTATTGCAGGAAGAATGGAGTCAGCCACAATTTCTCGGCGCCTAGAACCCCTCAACAGAATGGCGTAGTCGAGAGAAAGAATCGAGCTTTAGAGGAGATGTCGCGGACCTTGCTCATCTCTAGTGGTCTCCCAAGGAATTTCTGGGGAGAAGCTATTCATGCAGCTTGCTAAGTGATGAATAGAGCCATGTTGCGTCCACTACTTGGAAAGACTCCCTATGAGCTCTTGAGAGGAGTCAAGCCTAGTGTCGCCCACCTCCGCGTCTTCGGATGTAAATGTTATGTTCATAACAATGGGAAGGACAGTCTGGGCAAGTTCGATCCAAGGAGTGATGTTGGCACCTTTGTTGGCTACTCTCCAACAAGCAAAGCTTACAAGGTGTACAATAAGAGGACCAAGAAGATCGAAGAATGTGTTCATGTGGTGTTCGATGAAAACACCATGGCAGGTTCTATGATTCAGGATCGTGATGATGGTGATCAAGGCTACTTCTTAGGCCTTGAATATGCCTCTGACAAGGACAGTGCTGAAGGTTCGTCCGAGGTCGCCAACAGTGACAGTGTCGCCGACCCCGATCAGAGTACAGGGACAGGTCAAAATCAGGTTCAAGATCAGGTTGCAGATGTTGTACAGAATCAGAACGTATCAGAGGCCAGTGGATCAGATCAAGCAGTTCAAAGATCAGATCAAGCAGTTCAAAGTTCTATTCCAGGTAGCTCGTCGCAGATTCCAGTGGTCGACGACCTGACTCAACTACCTATCAGGAATTATCAGCAGAAAGATGCTCATCCGGTCACCAACATCATAACTGATTATTCGAAGGGTGTGTAGACGAGATCCTCACTTAATCTCTTTGCATTCAACGCCTTCATCTCTATGTTGGAGCCGAAGAATATCGAGCAAGCCTTGAAAGACTCGAATTGGGTCATTGCCATGCAAGAGGAACTTCATCAGTTTGAGCGCAACAAGGTGTGGCATTTGGTCCCAAGGCTGAAGGGAAGAACAGTGATTGGAACACGGTGGGTGTTCAGGAACAAGCTGGATGATGAAGGAAATGTTGTTAGAAATAAAGCCCGGCTTGTGGTGAAAGGGTACAATCAACAAGAGGGAATCGACTATGATGAAACCTTTGCCCCGGTTGGTCGCCTCGAGGATATAAGATTGTTGATTGCTTACTCTACCTTTCATGGATTCAAATTGCAGCAAATGGATGTCAAAACCGCATTTCTTAATGGGTATTTGAAGGAAGAAGTCTATGTTGAGCAAACCCCAGGTTTTGAAGATGTCGCCAACCCGGATCATGTGTATAAGCTTGATAAGGCTTTATATGGGTTGAAGCAGGCTCCTCGTGCATGGTATGATAGGCTATCACAGTTCCTAATCCAGCATGGATATATTCGAGGAGAGATCGACAAGACCCTATTCTTGTTGAGGAAAAAGAATCACACTCTGGTGGTTCAGGTCTATGTCGACGACATCATCTTTGGCTCAACAGATCCAGAGTTAGTGAAGGAGTTCGCCAACCTCATGTCGAGTGAATTTGAAATGAGCATGGTGGGGGAACTCAAGTTCTTTTTAGGACTTCAGGTCGTGCAAAATGAAGAAGGTACCAAGATTCATCAACAAAAGTACCTCAGAAAGTGCGTGAAGAAGTTTGGTCTTGAGAGTTCTCGCTCGTTTGATACTCCCATGTCGACGACCACTTCACTTGGAAAAGATGAAAAGGACCCAAAGGTCAATGCTACAGTGTATCGAGGTATGATTGGATCCCTCTTATATCTTACAGCTAGTAGGCCAGATATTGTCTTCGCCGTATGCCTTTGTGCAAGATTTCAGGCCGATCCAAGGGAATCTCATCTAAAAGCTGTAAAGAGGATCATTCGCTATCTCAAGGGTAGTGACAACCTGTGTCTATGGTAACCACGGGTCAGCGACTTCGACCTAGTCGGCTACACCGATGCAGATTTTGCAGGGAATCGTGTTGATAGAAAGAGTACATCAGGGATGGCCTAGTTTCTTGGCTCGTGCTTAGTTTTTTGGGGATCCAAAAAGCAGAATTCAGTTGCTCCATCTACCGCCGAAGCCGAGTATGTCGCCGCCGCAACATGTTGTTCACAACTCTTATGGATGAAGCAACAACTCAGAGATTATGGTGTAGAGTGTGGGTCCATACCCATACTTTGTGACAACACGAGTGCCATCAATATCTCAAAGAATCCGGTGCAACATTCCAAGACAAAGCATATTGAAATCAGGCATCATTTTCTTAAAGATTGCGTGGATAAAGGCATGGTGTCCATGAAGTTTTGCAGGACGGATGAACAAAGGGCGGATATTTTCACCAAGCCTCTAAATCGTGAACCCTTTGAACGACTTCGCATGGAGCTAGGTATGATCTCACTTGATTGACTTGCTAAATCTTTTATGCTATCCTCTTATGACTGGTTGAAACTTGATTGGTTATCATTTTGAGAATTTCATGCTTATATAGTGTCAACATAATGAGGTGTGTGTGCGTTTAATCGATGAAATCTCCTGCTTGTGTGCATGTCGGCGACTTCCTGCACATTGTGTTTATAAATTGCATATTCAATTGAACTTTTTCTTTGAGCCCAAAAGAATCAACCTGATGACCCTTTAACCCTCATTAGAAGCCTAAATGATGGTTGATTCTACTGCCGTCCCCGACCTATCATGCTTGAGAGTCTCTATGAGCCTAATAGCTTGCTTATGTGTTTTTAAAACGGAGACTTATCAACTTGATCGACAAATTCCACAAAATATTATATTTTTATGCTTGGTTTGCTTTGACACCACCCGGTGTAACCCAACCCCCAAGCTACTTCATGTGGTAAAAGTCAAGGCGCAGTAAGGTTGTTGACAGGCTCAGAACTCAAGAGAAAACAGGTTTGAGGTTGACGACTTCAGATATGTCAGTTGCAGTTGATGATTTGACAGATTTCAGGTTTGTGGAAAGAAAGTTTAAACTTGAGGTAGTCGACAAGGTTGACGATCAGTTTGTGCGGAAAGCGCACGTGCTATTTTTGGGCGAAATATTTGACAGGTTTTCAGTTTGAAATTTTTGGAAAGAGAAGATCTTCTAACGGGATCATGTACTCGAGTATATTTGCAGTTGTCATAAATTGAGAAGTTGTACTTGCTTAAAAGGACCCCCAAAAGGTATTCCTCTTTCCATCCTTCACCTATCCTGTCAACTCTCTCTCTTTTCCCCAAAAACTCCCAAACGCCATTACCGCCTCTCAAGCTTTACCCAAGCGTCAATGGCGTCCCCAAACCAGTCCCCTCTGTCAAGCCTCACCCCCGAGCTGTAATATCCGTAAAAAATTTTGATCCAATTTAATTTTAAAAAATTATTAACATTATATGTTTCGAAGCCGAGAATTGACATAAATAAATTTCTCTAGCCTTCTCCGAGTTTAGAAAAAAAAAATTAAAGTTATATTTTAGTGGATTCGTAAAATTATTTGAGTAATTCTTATTATCAGTGTTATTTATTCGGAAATAATTGTCGGGCTACTAAAGAGCTTGTTAAATAATAACCGGTTAAATTTCTTTCTCGTTCCATTAGGGAATTAATTTTAGTGGGGTGAGCGGCGCTTATTAGTATTATTTGTGCCTTAGTGGAAATTAATTTTCACTTTATTATTCTACCGACAGTTTGTCCTCTAATTGATTAATACCCCGCCACTCACATCACTAATGAGGTATTAGTAATAATTAAGTCTGCCTCCTCTACAACTTCCGTTCAAAGTCCGAGCCAAATCGATTCCGTTTTCGACCTCCGAAAAATATCCGATAACTCTTACCTCCGTGTCATTTAGTCTCTTTGCTTAGCTTATCTCTACACCTCGTTTCTTTATCCTGTGTGATTTGATCCTTATCTCTATCTCACTTTGATCCTTATCTCTATCTCACTACAATTGTGCGTCACTTAGCTGGAGCACCTTTTCCCTTATCAAATTCAACTAGTATTAGAATATATGTTATACTCTCTCTTTATTGACAACTAGCCTTCTTCTTCTTATCTATTTCCTACAAGATCATTTCTTTCCCTCATCTCCTGTCCCGTACAGACTCCTCTTTCCTTCCTGTGCAACCGTTGGTTCTCAGCATCAACTTCGTCGTCATCACTCAGCCGAGTTTGTTGAAGACCGTCCAGATCCGACCTGTTTGGGCTGTCACCTTATAAAATTCGTATCTCCCTCGTTTATCACTCAAAATTCACAAAACAAGTCTCCAGATTTAGATTAGAGAGTCCTCTTCAAGTTTCATGTTGTGAGTTTGACCTGAAACCAGCTCGAAGTGGGGTATTTTTACCATTAAAGGTCGCGGACCTGCTTGGGAACAGAACCTCCGATCATTCTCGGTAATTAATCCATATCTATTTCGTTTCTTGCGTAACAATTTCGAAATCACTTCCTGAGTTTAAGTTAGTAAGTCCTCTACAAAATCCATGTTATAAGTTTTCCAAAATTCTTAATCGAAATGGGTCGAATTAATTATTGAAGTTGGTTGCGCAGTTTGTTCGGTTTTCCAATAACTTGGTAACTTAGTTGATTGGGCCACGATTTAAGCTTGATAATACTCCAAAATAATTCTTGTTGTAGGTGTGGGGGTTAATATACTAGGCTCTTCAATCAATTTTGTGAAAACCCATTCTAATTAATTAGTTTTAAGCTCTACTAAGTTGATTAACACCTTGTGCATGGTAAATATAATATAATTTTTCAATATTGTGGATTTAAATAAAATAAATAGGATTTTATCAAATTACCACATTAATAATATATAAAAATGATATATTATTCATGAGATAGTAATTACAATTTATGCTTATGAAGTAGTTGAGAAAATCATATAGTATATATATTATAGTCACCTTATAGTATTATCGTTAAGTCATATTATTATTAAGATTAATAAAATGGTGTTAGAAAGTAATAAAATGTTATTATAAGTTATATATTGCATTTTTATAAGAAGAGTATTTCTTATATATCTAAGTATAAGGTAAAAATGATTAAATCTATTATTACTAAATTATATCACTCGAATATATATTATATGAGATTATATAATTATACAAAATGATATGTTATTTTTGGAATAGTAAATAAACTTGGAGAACTTTTATAAAATCCGTATGATATGTAATTAAGTTTATGACCTATAAATATAATATGTATTTAAGTATATTTGACCTAATAATATGTAATGTATAAGTATAATTTTTAAGAGAATAATAATAGCATTAAAATGGATTTTTTATGTTAAGTATGTATAAGGAGTTTTCCTAATATACTTGGGTATAATAATTTGATTAAGTATTATATATTCTATTTATTCAATTGTTAATATAGTCTAATAAATGACTATAGGAGTTATAAGTATTTATGATATTTGGAAAATTATTAAAAGTGGTCAATTAAAGATTTAAGGACATATTTATAAGGTAATTCAAATACTTGGATATTTTGAGAATAACATTAATGAGGAGTAAAATGATGGTTAAGAATTTAACATATTATAATATGAAATAAGTGGTCTAAATTATGAAGAAATTCCTTCATAATCATTAAGTTTCATTAAATATTTTTTGAGTAAAGTATTAAGTTATATATATACAATTTGAGTGAAGGCTTAATAAAAGGGTGTTATGAAACCTATAGTAAGTAATATTGGAACAAATTATCTTATGGAAATTATATAAGATTTTATTAAGAAACTTTATCAATAAAATGTCTAAAAGGAAAGTTACACATACAAAGGGGTTATTATTAAATCAGAGTCAGGAAGGATATGAACTCCAATATTCCTTTCTTCAAAATAAATTATTAAAGTTATAAGGAAGTGTATAATGTCAAGTAAAGAATTTTCTTAATAAAGTTACTATATTGAAAATTAAGACTTATAATAAAAATCATTAAAGGGTTATTATTGAGTTAGAGTTTATGAAGGATATAAACTCTAACATTATTCTCCAAAATAAATTGTAATGATTTATTGTGAATTACCTTGTCTTTCCAGTTAGTTCGTTATTGAGGATATAAGTCTCCGTCGTTACTCTTTCCGTCGAGTCAAATTCTTCTAACGTCGGTTTCAAGGCAAGTGGATGGTTCTCTCTTCATATCCTCTTTATATTCGATCATCGTTGATTCCATTCCCGTTATCATATCCATTTTGTTGGGAACACCTTGTTTGCTAAATAAAATGAACTTAGGGTTATTTACTGTTTAGAAATAATGACCCCATTGTTACTTACATTATCGTACTGCGCTAGCCCATGGACTTAGGACCGATGATTGTGGCCTCTGATTGTTTCAAGTCTCTTTTCGAGACTTTGCTATGGACTAGGATAGTCATTAGGGGTGAGAGACTTGTCTCTGCTACACCTCTTAAAAAGATGTATTAGGATGTACCTATACCCTAATACTGGGTCATGACTCTGCCTGCTCTACAAGCGTAGAGAGGTGACAACACCCTAGCTAGGTGTTAAGGACTCCGTCCTTCTTTGATGTGGCCCTTGACCCGTTTTGGGTTGCTGCATCTAAAAATCTATAACTGATTGCACTGTTTTGTCATTAATGCAAGATAAGTGCCATATGCACAATAATTAATGAACAAGGAATGTATTGGGTGTGGCCCTTGACTCTTATGAGTTGCCACATCCGGAAATCGTTACAATAAAATGTATTGTTGTATTACTTAGAGAAGATAAGTCGGTGTAGGTTTCTACTAAACCTTGATGCGTATTAATAAGTTCCCAACAAAAATCTTAATCATATTTCATTTCTAGGAATAACCTCTTTGTGATTTCCTATACTCACAAGAAAGCTCATTATTCACCTCCCTTCGGATTCGTTCCTTTTATCTGAGTTGTATTAGAATGAAACCTCGTTCTCTAAATTATATCACACCTTAACCTCAAAAGAACCCGATTTGTCGTGCATCGTTCAGTTCCCTTTGGATCTTGATGCTGACACACTTAGCCTTTTAAGAACCTAGTCATATTCTACCACTTGCTTAGTCTCGCGTTAGACTAATACCACTTTCTTTTCTTCCCGACATTGGTCGGCTGGTATTTCTTGCTTTTATGGAAATATCAGGAAGTAAAGACAGGCTTGCCAGAGACCAAGGACGAAGACTCGAGGATTTAAAGGAAGGAAGATTTTCAAGAGGTTTCAAGTTATTTTAAACATTTTGGAGTTTCCTATTTTGTTTTTTGTGAAGAATCTTTTAACCGTCATTTTATTTCCGCTGCAAAATGATTTATATGTCTTCTTCACTCAAACATTATTATTTTGTATCATTGAGCATTGTTTCTTAATCATGTATCCAAATATTGAGTCACTTTTGATGTAATATAAGTTCATTATTTCGTTTTATATGAATCGAGTTATGTTACCTACCGCCTTGGGTGGCTTTGGATGGAAAAGTCCGAGGTCACTGGCATGTAATACCCATGGTTTCAAAATAGGGGTGTTACAGTTATGGTATCAGAGCTGAAAGTTTTTAAAACCGAATTTCTTTTCATCTTCTTGTAACAGAATTCAAGAACTAATCATCAAAAAAAAAAAAAATCCTTCTTAGATTCCTCGGTTGCATGTATAGAAAACAGACATTCTATACTAAATTGTTCTTGCTAATCATTTACAGAAAATGGTTAGTATAAGAGGTCACTCTTTTGAAGAGAAGAGTTGTACCAAAGAACAACGGAAGTTATAACTCGTGTGAAGTTAGGTTTTGGCATATCTTATCCACATTTTCTTAGATCATTTCCATTCTTCTTTATGAAGCCTATCCTAAACCTTAGTAGAAGCGATGATGGTCAAGTTTTGAATCATTCATTTCCTGTTGTTCTAGCAAACCTTTCTGTCTAAACAAAACTCTAGTCATGTCTCCTTTTCAAATTCCATTTGTATATTATTTGTGAAATAGTCAAACCTCCTATGGATTTTAAATTGAAACTAAGATTTTTCTTAACAAGTAGAGGTGATTAAATGATTTATTATAATAATCCAAGCTTATCAAATGATTTATCAAACTCATTTCTTGAAATATGACAGTCAAAAATGGTTTAAGGGAGAATTGTTTAGTTGTTAAAATTTTCATGGGTTTAAAATTTTATGGAAAGTGTTCCTTTTGAAATAATTAAATTCTTAACTTCTTCATGTTATACATGTAGAAATAGTTGTTTATGCCAAAGAGGATTTTTTCTGAAAGTTGAGACTTTTCTTAAATTAGAATTTAAAAGTATGCGATGATTTGTAAAGTTTTGTTTCATAATTATTTTGACATATAAATAATTAAATAAATATATGCACTCGATGACTTAGTGTCTAGCATTTAAACGAAGTTTGATAAATTATAAGTCTTCTAAATTCATATGTTCGGATTTTATTAACTCCTAACATTTCAATACTAGTTTGCAATGAGTTTTGATCATCTTCTAAATAAAGTGAAAATTTATCTCTTATATCGTAATCATATAATTGCAACGTGTAATTTAAATCCTAGGTGAATTTTGAAAGTCAAAAGATTGTTTAAAAAGACAAATTTGAGGTGATTTTTCTTTTAGCTAAGAGTTGTAAGATTAAGTTTTCAATAAAAATGTTGCATCTAAATTCTTAATTACATTTCTTTTTGATAAATGTAATAGCTGTTTTTAAAAAAAAATGAGAAGAGAATTGTTCCAAAGTTATTGTTTTACCATTTTAAGTTCAGATTTTTAACATTTCAATCGTATAAGACTTCAATAATCTAAGACCATGTACATAAGTAAGGTTGAAATGAAAAAGGTAACCCTTTGAAAATTTATACTTTGGAACTTAAACGTCTTTTAAAATTTTTAACACTCCTTGTCAAAGAGTCTCCATCATATAAAATATTCTTTCATTTTCGTAAGATTATTATGTCCGTGACAAGTTTGGTACGCTTAGAAGTAATGCATTAATTTATGAATTATTTCGAGTTATAATGTCAAATTTCTCTTTTGAAAGAAAAGGTTAAATATATTATGTTCATCGTTTATTCTAAAGTTCTCTCTCCAAGTTGTAATATTTTTCAAATCCGACCGAGATGTCCAAGGGTACCAAAGTAGAAAATTAAGTGTATAATCTTATAAAAGAGTATATTTGAAAGATAAACTTTTAACCTTAAAGCTATGCAATTGAAACATGTTTGAAAACATTTTGTGTTATGTTATTAAGAAAGAATTGTTACTTTTGTAAAATTTAATCATCTTGAATTATTATTTTTATGATTTAAGTAAATATGTTTGGTAATCATGATAATTTTCTTTCGAGCTCAAAATAATTTAAACGCTGACATTAGTAGTATATAAGAAGTTCGACCGGTTACGATCTAGCTACTTTCATAAAAATTGGTAATGGTGATTTGCTTTTGCTTGATAATTTCCATAACCATATTATCATATATAAGTCAAATTCATTGAAATTTTTTTTTTCTAATGCATCAAACTTTAAATATGTATATTTGTATAAAGCTTTATGAATTTTGGTAGGCAAGTTTTGTTCGGTTATTCTGTCGTTTAAAAAAAAAAAAAAATTCAAAACTTTTTTTTTTTTTCAAGTGATTTATATTTAAACGTTGACACTAAACCAATAAATTTTAGTCTTGTAAGTTGTAACCCTTTGACTATCTTTATAAATTTACATAAGGTATTTTGATTTTACAATGTTCGTGACTATGTCAACTTTTATAACTTCGTACAATAAAGGAAAAACTCTTCTTCTGGATACTAAGACGCTGCATTACTAATAGTATTATAAATTCTTCTGAATTTTATAAGACACTTATGTGTCAATTGAGGTGTTTCTAAAAGCGTTTAAGATTCTTGTTGATTTTCATCATAAAAAGTAATTTTGATTTGCGTTGAGTGAATGTTTATAAAAGTTGTCTCAAAGGTTTTTGTGCTGTCCTCTACGGTTTTCATGGTGGAGAGTAAAAATGTGTTTTGTCTTCCATCTTGATCACATGGCAAGACAATTCCACATGTTTTATTCCCATGGAAATGCGGTAAAGGTTTATGTCGATCTCGTTCCCCATCTTGATCACATGGTGGAACAAAATCACATAATTCCTTGAGGACAATTTGAAATAAGAAATTTTAAAGAAGTTTTAACTCTTGTGTTGTAATTCAGATTTAAAATTTTAGCAAGTAAAAGGTTTGTCAACAAGTAGAAATAATCACATTTTTTAAAGTAAAGTAAGTCCGAATATAGTTTCAAAAGCAAGGTGAGCTATGTCGAAATTTTTAAGGGGGTACTTAAATAATAAGTGTCATTTTGTGCAGGCAAATTTCTTGAGTTTATCTTTCCTAATTCAAGTTAACCATAGTTCTCCCTAGTTTCGAGGACGAAACTATTTTTAAGGGGGTACTATTGTAATATCCGTAAAAAATTTTGATCCAATTTAATTTTAAAAAATTATTAACATTATATGTTTCGAAGCCGAGAATTGACATAAATAAATTTCTCTAGCCTTCTCCGAGTTTAGAAAAAAAAAATTAAAGTTATATTTTAGTGGATTCGTAAAATTATTTAAGTAATTCTTATTATCAGTGTTATTTATTCGGAAATAATTGTCGGGCTACTAAAGAGCTTGTTAAATAATAACCGGTTAAATTTCTTTCTCGTTCCATTAGGGAATTAATTTTAGTGGGGTGAGCGGCGCTTATTAGTATTATTTGTGCCTTAGTGGAAATTAATTTTCACTTTATTATTCTACCGACAGTTTGTCCTCTAATTGATTAATACCCCGCCACTCACATCACTACTGAGGTATTAGTAATAATTAAGTCTGCCTCCTCTACAACTTCCGTTCAAAGTCCGAGCCAAATCGATTCCGTTTTCGACCTCCGAAAAATATCCGATAACTCTTACCTCCGTGTCATTTAGTCTCTTTGCTTAGCTTATCTCTACACCTCGTTTCTTTATCCTGTGTGATTTGATCCTTATCTCTATCTCACTTTGATCCTTATCTCTATCTCACTACAATTGTGCGTCACTTAGCTGGAGCACCTTTTCCCTTATCAAATTCAACTAGTATTAGAATATATGTTATACTCTCTCTTTATTGACAACTAGCCTTCTTCTTCTTATCTATTTCCTACAAGATCATTTCTTTCCCTCATCTCCTGTCCCGTACAGACTCCTCTTTCCTTCCTGTGCAACCGTTGGTTCTCAGCATCAACTTCGTCGTCATCACTCAGCCGAGTTTGTTGAAGACCGTCCAGATCCGACCTGTTTGGGCTGTCACCTTATAAAATTCGTATCTCCCTCGTTTATCACTCAAAATTCACAAAACAAGTCTCCAGATTTAGATTAGAGAGTCCTCTTCAAGTTTCATGTTGTGAGTTTGACCTGAAACCAGCTCGAAGTGGGGTATTTTTACCATTAAAGGTCGCGGACCTGCTTGGGAACAGAACCTCCGATCATTCTCGGTAATTAATCCATATCTATTTCGTTTCTTGCGTAACAATTTCGAAATCACTTCCTGAGTTTAAGTTAGTAAGTCCTCTACAAAATCCATGTTATAAGTTTTCCAAAATTCTTAATCGAAATGGGTCGAATTAATTATTGAAGTTGGTTGCGCAGTTTGTTCGGTTTTCCAATAACTTGGTAACTTAGTTGATTGGGCCACGATTTAAGCTTGATAATACTCCAAAATAATTCTTGTTGTAGGTGTGGGGGTTAATATACTAGGCTCTTCAATCAATTTTGTGAAAACCCATTCTAATTAATTAGTTTTAAGCTCTACTAAGTTGATTAACACCTTGTGCATGGTAAATATAATATAATTTTTCAATATTGTGGATTTAAATAAAATAAATAGGATTTTATCAAATTACCACATTAATAATATATAAAAATGATATATTATTCATGAGATAGTAATTACAATTTATGCTTATGAAGTAGTTGAGAAAATCATATAGTATATATATTATAGTCACCTTATAGTATTATCGTTAAGTCATATTATTATTAAGATTAATAAAATGGTGTTAGAAAGTAATAAAATGTTATTATAAGTTATATATTGCATTTTTATAAGAAGAGTATTTCTTATATATCTAAGTATAAGGTAAAAATGATTAAATCTATTATTACTAAATTATATCACTCGAATATATATTATATGAGATTATATAATTATACAAAATGATATGTTATTTTTGGAATAGTAAATAAACTTGGAGAACTTTTATAAAATCCGTATGATATGTAATTAAGTTTATGACCTATAAATATAATATGTATTTAAGTATATTTGACCTAATAATATGTAATGTATAAGTATAATTTTTAAGAGAATAATAATAACATTAAAATGGATTTTTTATGTTAAGTATGTATAAGGAGTTTTCCTAATATACTTGGGTATAATAATTTGATTAAGTATTATATATTCTATTTATTCAATTGTTAATATAGTCTAATAAATGACTATAGGAGTTATAAGTATTTATGATATTTGGAAAATTATTAAAAGTGGTCAATTAAAGATTTAAGGACATATTTATAAGGTAATTCAAATACTTGGATATTTTGAGAATAACATTAATGAGGAGTAAAATGATGGTTAAGAATTTAACATATTATAATATGAAATAAGTGGTCTAAATTATGAAGAAATTCCTTCATAATCATTAAGTTTCATTAAATATTTTTTGAGTAAAGTATTAAGTTATATATATACAATTTGAGTGAAGGCTTAATAAAAGGGTGTTATGAAACCTATAGTAAGTAATATTGGAAAAAATTATCTTATGGAAATTATATAAGATTTTATTAAGAAACTTTATCAATAAAATGTCTAAAAGGAAAGTTACACATACAAAGGGGTTATTATTAAATCAGAGTCAGGAAGGATATGAACTCCAATATTCCTTTCTTCAAAATAAATTATTAAAGTTATAAGGAAGTGTATAATGTCAAGTAAAGAATTTTCTTAATAAAGTTACTATATTGAAAATTAAGACTTATAATAAAAATCATTAAAGGGTTATTATTGAGTTAGAGTTTATGAAGGATATAAACTCTAACATTATTCTCCAAAATAAATTGTAATGATTTATTGTGAATTACCTTGTCTTTCCAGTTAGTTCGTTATTGAGGATATAAGTCTCCGTCGTTACTCTTTCCGTCGAGTCAAATTCTTCTAACGTCGGTTTCAAGGCAAGTGGATGGTTCTCTCTTCATATCCTCTTTATATTCGATCATCGTTGATTCCATTCCCGTTATCATATCCATTTTGTTGGGAACACCTTGTTTGCTAAATAAAATGAACTTAGGGTTATTTACTGTTTAGAAATAATGACCCCATTGTTACTTACATTATCGTACTGCGCTAGCCCATGGACTTAGGACCGATGATTGTGGCCTCTGATTGTTTCAAGTCTCTTTTCGAGACTTTGCTATGGACTAGGATAGTCATTAGGGGTGAGAGACTTGTCTCTGCTACACCTCTTAAAAAGATGTATTAGGATGTACCTATACCCTAATACTGGGTCATGACTCTGCCTGCTCTACAAGCGTAGAGAGGTGACAACACCCTAGCTAGGTGTTAAGGACTCCGTCCTTCTTTGATGTGGCCCTTGACCCGTTTTTGGGTTGATGCATCTAAAAATCTATAACTGATTGCACTGTTTTGTCATTAATGCAAGATAAGTGCCATATGCACAATAATTAATGAACAAGGAATGTATTGGGTGTGGCCCTTGACTGTTATGAGTTGCCACATCCGGAAATCGTTACAATAAAATGTATTGTTGTATTACTTAGAGAAGATAAGTCGGTGTAGGTTTCTACTAAACTTTGATGCGTATTAATAAGTTCCCAACAAAAATCTTAATCATATTTCATTTCTAGGAATAACCTCTTTGTGATTTCCTATACTCACAAGAAAGCTCATTATTCACCTCCCTTCGGATTCGTTCCTTTTATCTGAGTTGTATTAGAATGAAACCTCGTTCTCTAAATTATATCACACCTTAACCTCAAAAGAACCCGATTTGTCGTGCATCGTTCAGTTCCCTTTGGATCTTGATGCTGACACACTTAGCCTTTTAAGAACCTAGTCATATTCTACCACTTGCTTAGTCTCGCGTTAGACTAATACCACTTTCTTTTCTTCCCGACATTGGTCGGCTGGTATTTCTTGCTTTTATGGAAATATCAGGAAGTAAAGACAGGCTTGCCAGAGACCAAGGACGAAGACTCGAGGATTTAAAGGAAGGAAGATTTTCAAGAGGTTTCAAGTTATTTTAAACATTTTGGAGTTTCCTATTTTGTTTTTTGTGAAGAATCTTTTAACCGTCATTTTATTTCCGCTGCAAAATGATTTATATGTCTTCCTCACTCAAACATTATTATTTTGTATCATTATTATTTTGTATCATTGAGCATTGTTTCTTAATCATGTATCCAAATATTGAGTCACTTTTGATGTAATATAAGTTCATTATTTCGTTTTATATGAATCGAGTTATGTTACCTACCGCCTTGGGTGGCTTTGGATGGAAAAGTCCGAGGTCACTGGCATGTAATACCCATGGTTTCAAAATAGGGGTGTTACACGAGCAATTTCAATCTCTTCTCATGACCCATCTCGGAGAGGAAGAGTTGAAGAAACTCGCTGCCAAAACCCTAATCGAAAAATCCCAACCAGAACCCGCCATGGCCGAAAGCTCCAAAACTAAAATTCCCGACCCCATTGCCCCTGAATCTCCTCAATCCAAGCCAAAATCCCCTCCAAAAGAGCCCATAACCGAACCCGAGCCTCTTCCGACAGAGAATGTGTCAGAAATCGCCCCAGATCTGGCGGTTTCAAGCGACATTCCTCTGGCGGTTGAAAAACCCGAACCGGAGCCGGAGAAGGAGGAACCGCCAAGGGAACCGGCGGTTGAGGGAGAGAAAGGCGAAGAGAAGGACGCAGAAGCGGAAACCGCTACTGAAACTGAGTTTGAGGCCACAGAGAAGGTGGTCGATGCTTTTGAAGAGGTGGTTACTGTTCCCGCTGAAACAGAGGAGAAGGATGAAGACGACACCCAGAAAGCTGAAGAGGTTGTCGACTTGGAGAAAGTCTCGGAGGTTGTTGCCAAGGTTGTTGACTCTGCCAAGGTCAGAGGCAAACGTCCAGTGTCTATCCCGTCTGACAGTGAAGGTACTGAATCTGATCCTCTTTTTGTTGAGAAAGAATCTCTGTCTAAGGCTAAAGAAGAGGTTAAGAAGCAGTTGTTTGGAGAGGATACCCCTATCTCTAGGAGATCCACTAAGAAACCCACTGTTGAGCATAGGCATGTGACTAGGAGATTAAAATTGATGACTGGAGAAGATTTGCCTAATATCCCTCTGCCAGATGAGAGTGAATCTAAAGGAAAGCTTAGGAAGTCTAGGGCTAAGCGACCCAGGTCGCCGACCTTGATTAAACCTAAGGCCTCTGTTAGCAAAAGGAAGAAGAAGCCCGAGAATAGGAAAATCCAGTCTAGGGATTTTACTAAAGTGTTGCTGTGGGAGAGTAATTTTCTGAATGAGTTTAAGCTGTCTAAGGTTGAGAGATGGATAGAGATCCAAGGGTGGAAGGATTTGTTCTGTGAATAAGAGAAGTTCATAGCTGATTTTGTGAAGAAGATTTATGAGACGTTGACCATAGAGGATTATGGCAACAAAACTGTTGGGAAGTATGTCTGGAAAGGAAAGGAGTTTGTGTTCACCAGCCAGGAGGTCGCTGACCTTCTAGAGATCCCTCATGAAGGCTTTGCTGAGTATTACAAGGGAGTATGGCTAGAGAATGTGGATGCCAGTAGTGCTTTGAAGAATGTACTGGCACTGGTCCTTATCTTGTGAACTCCATGGCTGTTGATAAGAAAGTGATGTTCTCCTACCTCATCAGCAACCTCCTACCCCGAGAGCAAAAGAGGCATTGTGCTTACATTCAGGAGATCCTTGTTCTTGACAAGATCTTTAAGGGAGAGAAGGTGTGCTTGCCCAGGTTGATCATGCTGCACATGAAGAATGTCTTGGAGAGTCCTAATCACGCTTTGCCTTACGGCTGGATGGTCACCGACATCTTCATCAATCATGAGAACTGGGATGAGAATTGTTCTGGAGATGAAGTGACGCCTGGACATCGCATTCTCAACAGGGATACTTTGAGGAAGATGGGATCGAATTTAATTGATGGAGAGTGGCAGAATAAGGAAGCTGAATCTGATGCAGCGCAGGCTGAGGAGTCGGCAACCGAGGAATTCCAAAGAGCTCAAATTGCTTTGCTGAGAAAGGAGCTGCAGGAACAATCTGAGAAGATTGATGCTCTGACCAAGCTGGTTGAATCCATTGCTGACGATGTGAGCCACATCAAGGAAGGACTCTACTAGGTCGCCAACCTCTGCTGCCTCATGACTTTTGCCACCATCTGCTTTCTACCCCTACCATATTATTCCCTATTTCAAAAACTTTTTTTCTAAGTTCGATTGGGTTGTAAACCTAAATACTTTATGTTTGGTTGCTCTGTTTGACATTGCCATGCTTGCATGGTTGACGACTTTTGATTGATGCTGCATGCTTTTATTATCTATTATATTTGCCTAGCTGATTTCTCTATGATTTTCAATCTTTTTGATGATGCCAAAAGGGGGAAAATAGCTGGGATTGCAGGTCTAATTAAGGGGATATACTGAATGTCATGAGTTGCTTGAACTTAGGGGGAACTTTTGAAAAGTTAAGGGGGAATATTTTTGCTTGCCTTTGTAGTTTGTGTGTTTGAGATGCTAAACAGGTTAACGAAGACCCCAGAACCAGTTCAAAGAAGATGAGTGTTTGTCACCATCAAAAAGGGGGAATTTGTTAGAAAACCGAGTTCGCATTTTGATGGTTCCAAACCGAAGAGGTTGCCGAGAGGTCGCCGACCTCAGTTCCAGAAGCGAAGCGCGTGCGGAAATTCAGAAAAGGAAATAGCGTGTTTCTTTGATATGGAAACTGCGTACAGCATCTTCAGCAGTTCGTTTAAGGCAAGGACAAGATCATAAAGATGGAAAATCATCAAGAGATCAAGGAAGATATTGAAGATGATTTTATCATGGCTTAGGTTTTTATTTTAGGAAAGATCTTGTAGAGATTGTGTACGATTCATGTCTTAGCCGATTTGGCTGAATCGTGCAGCAATCATCTTAGTCTTATTTATACATTTCGTGCATACATTCTAGGACGAAGAAGGAGGAGAGTGCAAACATTGTAATTGTGAGCGAGTGTTGTGTGAGATCGTGAGATTCGATCTTAGGAGGTTGAGTGTTGAGCGAGATTGTATTGAGTGAGGATTGAGATAAGGCAAGAGTACTTGCTAGAGTGTGTGGGATTCACATCTAGGAGTAGGAACACCTTTGTAATCCGAGAAAGCAATACAAGCGACGAAGTGCTCTTCAAGTCCCTCTAGGTTGAAGCTTAGAGGGCAAGTGGTTTTTCTCTATACAAACTAGTTGGTTTGCAGAGAGTTTTCCACTATAACTCCTGTGTTCAAAGTGGTAACGTATCAATCTTTCTTGTGTCTTTATTCCGCTGCATAACACTAGTTGTTAACTCTATTCGACGACATCGTAGGTGTCGACGACCTCTGAACTACTAACGCAGATCCTACACTAATCCTTCTCTATATAAACCCAAACTCCATAAATGGCCAACACAAGATCTCTCAAGAATACCTTGTCCCCCCCGTCTTTGTCGGCGGCGAAAAACTCAAACCCAGCGAGATCCATCACTCCGGTGAGAGGCCGGTCGCTAATGGACTCACGAGGCAGACCCGCTGGCCGGCAAGATCCTCCTCGCCACAAGCATTCCTCCCATTCTTCTCTGCGCTGCCCTTCCACCACCCCTCCAAAGACACACCAATCCCAACATCCTCCTCAAAAATCCCAATCTTCCCGTTCCCAATCCAAACCCTCATAAAAACGCTTCCAATTCCTGGAGAAGCCTTTTAAACCTGAGCCAGAGTAAGGGAACCCTTCAAAGACCTCCGTCTTTAGACTCCCAGCCCAGCCTAAACGCCGTCCTCCTCTTGACCCACTTATTGAGGACTGGCTTGAAAAGGAGCCAAAGACGCTGGCCAATATTTGCCTAAGGGCGTCCGCTCATGACCATCCTCCAAAAATCCAACGCCTCCTTCACTACTTTATGGTTACCTATGTCCAGCCTCGCCTACAAGAAACCAACCATACCAATCCTCCTTTCATGGGGCCAAGTATCATTTCTGACTCATTTGGTGGGACAGTGGACGAGCTCGCCAAGCTTCTCCCCGATATAATGGAGTTCTTAGCGGCTCCTGCGGGCTCCGTCCCATCGCAAAAGAGAAAGAGGCCCTCTTCCCCTTCCCCTTCAAAACAGCCCCAAATAAAAGGCCCTTCCTCCTCTCAACCAAAACCCATCCCATCCTCCCCGCCACCCGCCCCAAAGAGAAGGTTGAAGACGTCTGCTCAGCTTGAGGGCATCACGGAGGAACAGATGGCCGCCATTCGCCTCTCGGAAATTGAACTAGAGAAAGAGGAAAAGGCGAGGCAGGCCAAAGCTGAAGAGGACGCCATCGCACAGGCGATCCAGCAAAGCTTGCAGGATGTACCACGACTCCCTCCACCTCCACCAAGGATAGAGGACGTGACTCCTGCTTCCGAGGCTGCTATGGATCCGCTTGAGGCGGAGATGGAGGCGGACCAGGCAAAACCTATGCCTAAGGTCCAAAGGGACGCTCCTCAAGCACAGGTCCAGGCCAAGGACGTTGTGCCAACCGTCATACAGCTAGAGGACTCCCCTGCTAAGAATCCTCCTCCCCCTCCTGCACCGCTCAAGGTCAAGCCTATTTCAGTGGCTCCGCCCAGCACCTCCTCTGCCCCCGCAACCAAGGCAAAAATAAGAACTCCTACTCCCTCTCCTCCCAGAGCATCTACTCCTCCTCCTCCGCCTGCTCCGGCCGTCGAGGAAAATATTCAAGTCCAGGGGACGCCTTCTGTTGAAGTCCCTATCGAGTCCTTGGCAAGTACTCTAGCTGTGGACGCGCCTCCTCCAGCACAGGCGTCCACTGCTGAGGACCAGGACATGGCCGAGTCCCATGATCAAGGGGACGAGGCCTTAGACAACGATGATGCTCCTCACCAGGATGAGGACCCTGAGGACGAGGAGGGAGATGGTGATGAACAAGACGCTGGTGATGAGGTTATTGTGAGCAACGGCAGCAAGCAGAAAAGGCTCAAGAACATTCTGTCGCCGCTCCTCTTTTCTGCTCAGTTTTTGGACAAGAATGGACGCACAGAGTTTTTGGAACTGCTCGAGTTCCAGGGTTGGACGCATCTTGGTGCAGAGGCCGCTGAAGTCGACCCCGAACAGGTTTTCCGCTTTTACTCAAAATTTGAAATATCTGAAGTAAAAGGGAAGCCTCAAGGGACTTTCGAGATTGATGGGGACGAGTACTCAATTGCTGAGGGTACAACCCGTAATATGCTAGGCCTGCGTCCTTCTCCGCCTGATGCTCTGCACGTCCTTCCCAACAAAAACTTTGGCCGTTTCTCCCAAGAAGAGATCTTCAATCACATTTTCAGTGGGAGACAGCCAGTTGTTAGGGATAGGTTTGCCCATTGTCTTTCCAAGACAGGCGTCCTTGCGCATCACTTCATAGTGCGCATGGTCGTCCCCCTCCAGGAGAAGAAGTCCATCGTCCAGATCACCGACAATATTATATTGGACGCCTACTTACAATGCAAGCCCATCAACTTGCCGCGGATTATCTTGGAGCACATGGGTAAGTGTACAGGAGGACGCCACTCGCTCCCCGTCCCTGGATTGGTCAAACAGATTCTACAACAGCAACATCTCTACGTCCCCAAAACAGAACAGACTTTCGGAATTCATTGGGACGTTAGGCAGATAACAGCCCCTCCGGTAGGAAAGATGAGGTTTGATGAGCCGCTTCCTTCCGTAAAGAGGCAACTGGCCAAAGAGAAGAAAGAGGCTGAACGAAGAGCTAAGGCTGCTGCTGCTGCTGCTAAGAATGTGGAAGGCGAACCTGAGGCTGAAAATTTGCAAGTAGTTGGGACGCCAGTTGAGGACGCCGATGCTGAAGAAGAGGAAGATGAACTTGATGGCATGAGTGTCCCTCATGAGGCTGAGAAGCATTCCCAGAAGTATTTGCTTGGAATGATGATCGAGAACCAGTGCATGATGATTGATCTCATCCAACAGGTTCATGACACTCTCCATCAACACACTGAACTTCTGGAACGCAATAATGAGCTCCTTGCGCAGAACAACTATCCTCAGGAGCAACATCTCAAGGCCCTTGGCAAGCGTCCCCACAAATGATCACTCCCCCCTCTCTCTCCAACCTGAAAAAGTTTATTGTTTTTGTTGTGTTATATTTTTCGTTAAGACTTTGGGACGTTGTTCCCTTTTTGGACCATTTTATGTGTGTTTCTATGTAATGATCGTACTCTCTTTGTGAATGCAGTTCATTACGTTTGTGATTCATTTTGTCTAAGCGTTCCTTTCTTTAGTTATGACTTTGTGCATGCATGCTTTTCAACTTGTTCTCCTTTTCGATGATGCCAAAAGGGGGAAGTATAGTTTTGCAGAGATGCGATTATTATTAAGTTGTCATAGAAAGCATGTGTTTAGGGGGAATTTCGGCCAAGTACAAAGAACGCTAACTAAGAATAAAATAGGATGCACCTTAAAAGAATGTGACGTATTGCTTAAAGGAGTTTGTCATCATCAAAAAGGGGGAAATTGTTGGGACGATATTAAGGACGCCAGTCATTAATATCTAAACCAATAATGATCGTCCCTTGTTTTGATAATGACAAACTCAAAGGTATTTGATAAGTTGTTCAAGTATTGATCTCAGGTAAGTTCAAAGGACGCACATGAACGAAAAGGACAACAAGTGAACGACAGTCCCTAAGCTGTAGGGACGCACTTCATCAGAACTTCCAAAGTTGAACGTAATTGGCGAAGTTCCTGCGCAGATAGGACGGCGTCCTCATCAAGAAGGGACGTGCGCCAAAATACGGACGAAGTTCAAATTCAAATCAAGGCCGCCCCAACATGATTACATCACGTTCGGCCGTAGTCCTCAGAAGGAAGCTTTCCTTGTCTGGGCACGTGTAGACAACTCCAAAGATGTCGCTTTCCCAGCAATGGTCCCCTACCCACGCGGAGGCTTCCCAAGCGTCAACAGAGTTGACTTCCTCAAGATGCACATCGCACCGTTGATGGAAGATCAAGGATCCTGCCAAGTCTTAGAGGACGCTAGAGGACAAGAACCACTTCCGCTATAAATACCCTCCAAGGGGTATGCATAGCGGTGTGGACTTTGAAGACTTTCTCTCAAGCTCTCCCGAAGCATTCAAGTTGAAGAACGAAGAACAAGGAGATCAAGCGAGCCTGAAGAAAGAGAAAGAAAGTCCAACCAAATCAAATCCAAAACAAACCACAAAATAGTTAGAGTTGTAGTTTGTCTCTCACAACGGACCGTGAGAGACGTGAGTGATAGCTTCCTTATAGCTAAGAGAGTTAGGTTACTTTGTTAGGTGGAAAGGAGTGTTACTAGTGAGGCTAAGGACCGACGCTTAGCTCAGTGAAGTGTAACGACTCGCCTAAGTTGTAAGGACTCTCTTTGAATAAGATAAGGACGGGTATTGAAAATCCTCCAGCGGAGGTAGAGGTTTACCCATAAGACTAGTTGGTCTTAGTGGGGTTCCTCTATAAATACTCGTGTCCATTATCTTATCTGTTTTCCTGTTAAGTCTTATTCCGCTGCACCTAAGGACGCCCTTAACTCTGTTAAGGACGCCCATTCTAACTGACTTACGATCCAACAAGAACAGACAGCGGGACTTCCGCGGAACACTTGAGCGGCGTCGCTCGAGAAGTCTCGACGTTTGGAGAGGGAGGCATGGGCAGTTTCTAAGCAGAGACCCTTGTGCGACGGCGGACTGCCTCGTCCGCCGATGGAAGGCGGTTGGCGTTGGGTCTCCGAAGACCCGAGACTGCGATTAGGTCGGAAGAGGGGTTACGGTCAAAAGGGATAAAGAATGGCGTAAGAAAGAGAAGGAAAAGGACGAGTAGGACACGGAATCTCCTACCAGGCGCTGGAGGGGCAGGAGAAGGGGTAGGGGTGGAGATGACTTGAACTTCGTCCTCGGACTCCGACTCCGATTCGGCCAGGCGGGCAGCCAGGGTGTTCTTGTCGGGGAAATTGTTGAGGACATGATCTTCCAAAGAGATGATCATGAGGGCAGCGCAGGCTTCAGAGATTGTGGGGGCAAAGTTTCTATCAGCGGGGACTGTTTAGAGGAAAAATCGACAGTTGAAAAAGCGGAACCCTAGAAAAGCGGAAGAAGATGAGCAAGCGGTAACTTACGATTTACGTTCCAGCGGTCGAAAAGGATCGGATTGAGTTGTTGGCCCATGTCCCCCATGGATTTGCGGTTGACGAAGAAGAACCTCGACGCCCAGCTAGGAGCGTCCACCTTCGGCTTCCACACCAGCGGGTTTTTGGTGTTGTGGGCTTGGAGGGTGACGCGGCCCGGCCTCTAGGTGCGAATCTCGTAGGCGTGGGCAAGATCCTTCATGTTGAACGAAATATCTAAGGTTGAGCACATTTCGTGGATAGTGGTCAGGATCTTCCAAGCTGAGGGCATGATTTGCGATGGGGAAATCCTCATATCGACCAGGAAGATTCGCACCAGAGGAGGGAAGGGGAACTTCAGGCCGATGGTGAACGGGTACTCGAGAAAACAGATCCAGTCCTGCTTGACCAAGTCAAGGAGTTCGGTGTCGGGATTGAGCGCTTGGGCTCCCGGGGGGAAGCCGTTCGCCGCCACCAGAGCATCCACTTCCTCTTGCGTCATGGAACAGGTGTACTGGTCTTGGGCGGTGAGGGAGTTCGACGGGACGAAGCCGTTAGGGCTGGCCATTGGAGGAGACAAAGAGTTTTCGGAAGGGAAAATCTTTTGAGGGAAAAAGACGATCTTTGGAGAGATTTTGGAAAGAGAGGGAGGAATGATGGCGATAAGAAGACTCGATTGCAGTTAAGGGAGATTTGATGGCATCGGTTTCCAAGGCAAGTTTGGGCAGGAAACCGTCCCGTCGCCACGTGTCCATCGTCTAGTGGTGAGAAGGCTTTCAGCCGTACTTGCAAAAATTTTCGAATTTGCCGCCAGCCGAATACCCTTCTCAAGGGTATTGTTGGGCCTCGTTTTTCCCTCAACCCAGGTCCGTGCCACGAGAGGCCCATATGGATCAAGCGGCCCATTAACTAGTCTAAGTGCGGCCCGTCTAGAAGAAAGAAATCGTTGGAGCTGCCACCCGAGAAACCCGAAAGCGGAGCGGATGATCGATAGTGGACGTTGGAAGTCGGCCGAAGATCTCGGGCTCCCACGATTCGTTCGCAACGGTGCAAGATATCAAGTATAAGATAGGATTTTTGTAACAAATATGATAGATCGAGTCTATCGAATATCAACTGTAACACCCCGATTTCACAAGCATAAGGGTATTACCGCCAACGACCTCGGATTTCACGGTCCGAAGCCGTTTAAGGCTTGAGTATCGTAACACGATAAATATCAAAACCAAATCATATTTTATAACAAAAGCTGGATTCGGTTACAAAGGCTCATACGCCTTAAGTTGTTTAGTAATACAAGAGTAAGGAGTTTGCAGCGGAATATACAAGTCTCGGATAGAGACGGAAGCGAGTGGAAACCATAAAGTAGACAAAATATTTGAAGACGTCTTGCTTCCTTCTTTTCTTCCTTCCATCCTTCCTTCCATCGTAGGTCTTCAGTCACTCCTGGATAGCCTTCCCTTTCCTATCTGATATCCCCATAAAAGCAAGGAATACCAGCCAACAGAGTTGGGAAAGAAAGAAGGGATGTTAGTCTAACAAGCGACTAAACAAGTGGGAGAGTAATGCTTCGGTTCTGAGAAAGGTCAGACATAACGGCAATCCTTAGCCATATGATGACTCGTAGGTACACGTTAGTCGAGGTTCATCATGACGATAGCAAAGCAGCAGTTTGAGCGAGAGGTTTAGGTGTTTGGCACGGTGTACGAAGAGAAGATAGAATTTCCTCGGGAATAGGACGTTATCAGGAAATAACGCCTAGGAAAGGAAATGTGTTTATCGATTCGTTGGGAACTTAAACATTCAAGATTTTGAAAAGCTTCCAACATATATCGAATCGTATCAACCTCATCATAACTCGAAGATGCCGACAGGAGGTGGCCACAAGGACGCTTATACACCTGAACCCATCTTGCCATTTTATAGGCGTTTTAACAACTCGAGTCATGCATTCAGATTAGATAGGCGATTGACAATAATGTGGACCCGGAGTGATTTTCCAAGTTGTACTAATCACCCCGCATTCATTGATTACTATGCACGAAGCACTAATCTTTCATTAGTTATAAATCAAAGCACTTTACTTAGTGACTTTTAGAGATAGGCAAGTCCTAATGAGGAACGAGCCAAAGTAAGGAACATAGTCCTCAACACTTTGCAAGAGTGTTAGCCTCTCTATTCGGAGAAAGGCAGAGTCATGACCCAATATCAGGAGCCGATAGCTAAATATACCTCCTAATACGTTATAAAGAGACAGCGGATCACTAAACCGACAATCCCTATCTTAAGCTAATCCAGAGCAAAGTCTCGAAAAGAGACTTGAAACAATCAAAGGCCACACATCATCGGAGACCTAAGTCCAAGTCTAGCATTCGATAATAATACTAAACAATGGTCATTAACTCTAAGCATAATAATCCTAATCAAATTATTAGCAAACAAGTTTGTTCCCAACGATTATTGTGATAACGGAGAGCAATTTCACGATTATCGAGTAAGGAAACGAAGAACCATCCACTTGCCTTAAGACGTTCTTAAAAACGTTAATCGAGGCGTGAAGTCGAGGCTAGCAAGGCCCTAGACAAGGCCTATGACAAGGCAAGAGGCAAGGCAAAGGCAAGGCATGGCCCGAGCAACGGCTAGGCAACGGCCCGGGACGAAACGTAAGCTAGGACACTGGCGGCGGGCGCTGCCCCCTTGGCGGCGGTCGCTGCCCCTGTTGGCGGCGGTCGCTGCCTACTGCAGTGACGACGGCGCGACTTTGCAAGCTTCCTCCGATCAACTCCGGCCACCTTTCGACGAGCTTTTGCCAACAGTAGCAAGAAGAACACTTGAACTTTATAATGGAAGAGGTTTCAAAGGGAGAGAGGAGAGATTTGGATGCCTTAATCCATCATCTTCAACCCCTATTTATAGTGTTCTATCTTCCTAATAATCCAAGAAAGAGAGTTGACATCAAGCCTAACAAGCCAAAAGGGGTTGACAAACCATAGTTGACATTGCCCAAAGGTGCTATGATTGGTCCCCAAGCCATAATACAACAACTCCCAAAACCCCGACGCCCACAAGAAAAACGTCCCGTCGGCCACTTGCATCTGCAGCAAGGCGGCGGTCGCTGCCTTCTGGGGACTTGGCAACGTTTCAGTAAAATTGGCATAACTTTTTGGATACGTAACGGAATTGCCTCAAATTTAGAGGGATGAAACTAGACTCCTTTATCTACCATTAGGCTTTGGAATTACTCGATTCCAAGCTCTAATGAAGGTTTTATGAATTTTTGAAGTTAAGGTGTCCGTTTAGCGTTATCCAACGCTATTCGGTTAATCGGGTGACCATTGCCCTTTCTCTTGTCGTTCCAAAGACAAAACTGAGTCATAAAACTAAGGAGAATTTCATGATCCATTTTATAAACTTTGCGGATATTACATCAACTGTAATTCAAGTTCGATTAGCTATCAATAAAGCCTATTCGCTGAATCTTTGTTCTTACTTTTAGCATATTCACCACTTTCGTCCAAAACTCTCAATCGTAACCTCAAATTCAGGGTGTTTGAGGATCTTAGTTTTTCACCCAAAACAGTCATCGAAACATGACTTCGTAGTGTAAGTTTTGAAATATGATTGTGTAGTCCCATACAACTTAACTGTATAGTCCCATAAAATATGACTGTGTATACATTACCACTAATCACACATCATATTACGAGTCCGTTTGGCAAGCCTTCATTTAAGTGCTTATTTGTTAATTATAAGAACTATTTGCTTATTTTGGTGCTTATAAGCACTAAAAAATGCATGATCAGAAGCTTCAAGTGTCAGAAGACAAAAATGCATGAAGCCAGGATGTCGCTTTCTCATCACATCACACGTGGAAGTTCCCTAGCAAAAGGAGATTTGACTTTCAGATGAAGATAAAGCTGTACACCTTTGTGGAAAGAGACAGGTCTGACATTGTCTCTACGGACGCCTGAAAGGCAAAAGGGTCCTAGAAAAGTTATCCTGGTTTCACTCACTATAAATACATTAGTTGTGTTTAGAGTGAAGTGACTTCTTCAACACTCTCTCAAGAGCTACCAAGAACACCTCAAGAACAAGAGAGAGAGTGACCCAAATCCAAAAAAAGAAATCCAAATCTAATCAAATCTGTTTGTGATCAAGAGATTTGTATGTTTCTTGGGGACTAGGAAACACGTGAGTTGAGTTCCTTTGTATTTTGTGATTATTGTGTTAGGCTACAAGAGCTAGGGCTTAGAGGAATTTCACTATCCTGTAATTTAGGGAAGTGTGAACTTCGCCTGTGTAATAGCAGTACGGACTCACTTAATACAAGTAAAAGGAAGTCATTCAAAATCCTCCTCAGAGGTAGAGGTTTACCCATCTAGACTACTTGGTCTAAATGGTGTTCCTTTGTAAATATCTGCGTCCTTACTTGTCCTTTTCTACAATCTTAAATTCTCTTAAGTATTCTGATACATAGGATGCCGCCCCTTTAGGCGTGCTTATGGTAACTAACTAATCGCGATCCAACAGTTGGTATGAAATCAGGAACCTAGCTTTAGATTCTTAGTTAGTCTGCAGGTTAAGATGTCGAACATGGAGCTAGTCGGTAATAGCAACAACAAGCCTCCAAGCCTAGTGGAAGGAAACTACGATCATTAGAGACAAAGAATGGTTTCCTGGATCGAGTCGTGACTACCAATGTTGGGTGGTCATTAAGAAGGGTGATTTCCAAGTTGACAAGGACAAAGATGACAAGGAAGATACTTGGGGTCCAACGGAGTGGAAGTTCATGGAGACAAATAGTAAGGCTATCGTCCTTCTCCAAAACTCTATGTACAAGCAAGATGCTACTCGGATGGGAACCTGAAAACAACCAAGGAGATGTGGGACATTGTTGAGAAATTCCACATATAGACAACTAACATGAAGGAAGAGCACTAGATGAAGGCTAAGAGGGAGTTCTTTTTCTTTCGAATGAAGATAGGTGAGTCCGTCCAGAGCTATGCCTTCGACTTTGAGGCTTTATGCAACAAACTTAACCAGTTGGGAATCACAACTGGAGAGATCATTGAAAAATGAAAGCTCAAAAAGTTATAGATAGACTGATTAATGAATGGAACTCTTCCAAGACGTCGTTTTAGAAGAACACTTTCAACAAAAGTCTCCCAATTAGTGAGATTTTGGCAAGCTACGTGCTTATGAAGTGAGAAGTGAGAAGGACGGATCCTTGAAAAAAGGAGAAAGACATTGCTTTAAAGATTGAGGCTTCCCTAAAGTAAGAGAATGCAAGACCTAAGGCCCCATCTTCAAAGGACGAAAAGCGGAAGATGATATAGTCCTCATTACAAAAGCCGTTTGTGTAATGTACAAGAAAGGGAAGTTCAACAAGAAAAACTTCTTTTTCTTTTTCTAAAGACAAGAGCTCCAGCAAGTTCTCCGATCAAGAAATGAAGGACGTCACCTACTTCAAGTGTAACAAGGAAGGGCACTTTGCTAAGAACTACAACTCTAGGGGCAGTACGTTCAAACTACTAGGGAAAAGGAAAGGCGTACGTTGTAGCTTGGGAAGATCTTGAAGATGATCCTGAAGCCTGGACCTCCCCAAACAAATGGCATGGGATGAGTCAAAGGACGTCGAGGATGAGGTAACTAACAAAACTGTACTAGAGTTCCTTGCTCACAACTCTAAGCATGACCTTGTTAAAATTCTTTCTAAAGTCCTTAGGGATAGCATTGAGTGATGCAGACCATGCACCTATGACTCCGCAAGAGATCGAGGACTTTGTTCATGTTCCATTCAATGTTCCAATTACAAGAGATAAAGCTAAAAAGTTGAGGAAGACTACTTGAGCTTTGCTAGCTCGTATCCCTGACATAATGAACAAGCCAGACGAGCCTTAATGGACGACACAACTCTCTCATGTTCAAAGTTGATATTTTGAGCATGTTTATCCTAGATAACTATTAGTGGAAACTTTTGACACCTAGAATGTTTTCATTTTGGCATTTGCTATTTTTAGCAACCTAATTGTCTTATTGACCGGCCAAGGTACTCGTGCCTTTCTTCTCTCCATAGGGCCGAGCCTCATCCTTGGGAGATAAGCACTATCTTATGTTTATTTCTATATTATAGCTTAATTTTATCATAATGCAATAATTCTATCTATTCATAAGGATAAGATTGTTAATTTGATAGAATTATGGTCAAGTCTCTTGTCTATTTAAACTCTTTTGAGATTCAATAAAATTCAGATTAAACCTTTGGAATTAACTTGATATAATTTTCATTCATGATGTTATTAATCCCCAATTTATCTACTTGTTATTCAAGCAATTTGGGCAACATCAACAACTTCTTCTCTCTCGTTCTTCGTCCAACTTCAACTACTCTCTCTCTCTCTCTCTCTCTCTCTCTCTCTCTCTCTCTCTCTCTCTCTCTCTCTCTCTCTCTCTCTCTCTCTCTCTCTCTCGAATTTCATGTGTTTAAATTCTATAATTAATAAAATAATTCGTGAGTTTTGATGTTGAATTAACGTTTGCATTATTGTGTGTGTTCGTAAGTTTGGACGAGAGATCTTTCCCCTCTAGGCCTTCATTCGTGTTCCATCATTGAGGTTTCAACTCTTGTTGGTAATTCCAATCCAAGAGCAAGCCTTTGTTCTTCTAAGGTGCAAGTGAAGTTTGATCCAAGAGAGAAAAAACACGATCCAAACCTATTGTTGTGTCTCTACGAGATTGGTGGCTTCTCACTACTCTAAGCAATCATGTATGAAGTGGTATTCAGATTCTCCTTTTTTTGTCAAGTTCTTGCTTCAATTTTACTTACATGATCACTTCTTACCTTACTTGTCCCTAAAAATGACAACTTTTTGCCTCCACAACAAATCACCCATCCAAGCCCTATCCTTGGTTGCGTCACCCCACGGTGGCGCCACCACTATTTGCTAATTTTTGATGTATATGTCGTCATCCGTTGCAAAGACGTGAGGATTCTTGGATGCCGTCCACTTTGAGAAGTTGATAAGGATAAAGTAATCTTGATTTTGCTAATGCTCAAGAGTGTATCAAAGGCATGCTCTTTTAAAATTAGATAAATAAGACGAATGGGATCTACATAACATGACCCTTATTATTATATAAACCATGTCACTTGGCAACAGTACTGAAATGAAGACAACCAATTTAATGACGAAAAAAACTTGATCAATACCCATTTTCTTATTTAAACATCGTAGAGCAGCGCTTGTCGCATTGACTCACTTGTTGAGCTCTCATGGTAGTACCATTGAGGTCTCGGGTTCGAGACTCCAGGGCCGCGGTTTGCCCTGTTATCTTTAGAGCTGGTAAGTAACCAGTTCTCATCCTTTGCGGATGCTCTAGACTCGTCCAAGTAGTACTTGTGGCGACCCTAATCCCTTTCCATATCAAAAAAAAAACATCATAGAGCAAGGATATATAATATAAGCGCTATAGGAAGCATATACTAACTAAATCACTACAATAAGAAAAGTTAGAGATAATTTGAAAAGTTAACCTTTGAAGAAAACGATAACAGTAGCATATCAAGCGAGACAAAAGTAATTAAATAACTAGCAAGAGAATTTAAATATCTCCCTCTATCACAAAGAGCTAATTAAATAGTTCTATGAAAACATCATAGCTTATCAACCGTGAAATGAAAGTTACAACAAATTCCCACAATTCAAGGTTAGCAAATAATTAAAAACATTTCGACCAAGAGGTTAAAATTAAACTTCTTCAACATATTTTCTTATTTTAAGAGTTCCAAAATCAACTTATTTTAAGGAAGACGGAATCCTTGTGAACTAAATGAATGGTCGTAATCCAAGAACAAAGAGACCAACAAAGGACATTTATAGCTTGAAGCTAGCTTGAAGCTAATTAGTTCCATCGATAGGAGAGATTTAGTTAGCATGCAAGAAAGAGTAGTGTCCAAGTAATCTCATCACCTTCATATAACCAGGCGACCATCCTTATTATCTTATCCATATGTCCACCACTAGAATGCAGGGGAGTAACATAATCATCAATATCGATAATTTCACAACTAAGTATATGCTCTTTTATTTTAAAACACTATGCAAAAACCAAGTTGTATAAGTTATAAGGTTCAAAGTGAGTGGCACCTTTTTGTGTTTACGGCAGGTTTGCACAATTCCTCAATTTCATCCGGAGAAAAAACCTTCTCTCTCCCTCTCAGCCTTCATTTTCAACCCCTAATACTGCAACTTTCCTTCTCCCAAATCTTTAAAACGGCCCCCGAAGTGCAAATCTCTCCCTCGGGCAAACTTTCTTACCCAGTGCCGTCTCGGTAAATTTCGTGGCCTTGTGCCATTACTAAAATGGGGCCCTATTATTAATAATAATTACAATAAATTAAAGATATAGAGCTATTTTGCTAAAATTGGACTATTAGAGAGAGTCAAAGAACTTAATGTTTGAGGGGCGGGGCAGGGCGGATAATGTATTCCCCATCCCCATCCCCATCCCCTATTAGTCCCCCATCCCCGCCCCATCCCCATCTAATCCCAACGGGGAGCGGGGCTGGGAATACCCATCGGGTTTGGGTATGTTAACGGGACCCCATTTAATGATTTTTTTTATTAAAGACTTTTATTTACTTTTAGCTATTCCAAAAATTACTTCAAATTCTAAGCATAATTAAACTATATATCTACCTTATAATACATATAGATGGATAACCTCAAATATTAAATACCATAATTATATTAGAAATCATTCATGCAAAATTATTAAAACTAGAGAATTGTCCATCCAAAATTAATAAAACTAGAAAATACATATATAGTTATATAAGATAAGTGATTAACAAGATGTATTTTAAGTAAGTACGTAGTAGTATGCCAAATCCTTATACACTTTTACTTCCTATATAAAAAACAACTTTATAATATTTTACATATAGACTATACTTTTAGTATAAATTAAGTAGTTATATAAGATAATATATTAATAATATCGGGGGTCGGGTACTAAATGGGGCGGATAATAGATTCCCCATCCCCGCCCCATCCCCATCGGGGAATTGAAACCCGATCCCCATCCCCGCCCCACTCTCGACTAAGTCGGGGAATCCCCACCCCATTAGGGGCGGGTCTCCACGGGTCCCCGTCCCCGCGGGGCAAATGTGCATCCCTTTGGTGACTTGTTAATGTGGAAATTGGGTTTCTTTTTTATTGTTAAAAGGGGTGTGAAGGAGATGAAGGGGAAATAAAGTTAAGTGTTGTTATGATAATTCCTAGTGTAAAGCTATATTGCTAGGATAGTAGGATTTAGAATTAGTCTCATGGGTAAAGCACATGTACAAACGTATGTCAGAGGAGGAAATGATCTATTTTGTTGAAAAAAAAGGAAAGAGAAAAGCAATAGTAGATTAGGTAAGAAATACAATAATAAATACATATAAAATGGGCTGGAAAATTTTGGGGCCCAAACATTTTGGGGGCCCGATTCTAGATGACCACATAAACCGCATGAAGGCCGGCCCTGTTCTTACCCTTCAAAATCCTCAAAAACTTCACAATCTTCATCCAAAACCATGAAGAACTCTAAAGCAAAGCCTATTAACCTAGATGACATGGTTGTAGACTGATTACTCCGGCAGCCAAAGGGCCTCTACAATACGGTGATGAAAGCCATCGAAGTCGCCACTGATCCCAAACATAAATCCAACTTTAACCTATTCGTAGCTGATACACAAATGAATACGTCTAACTCAAGGGATTCATGGAGGAAGACGAGCTCAAGAAGAAGGCCTAGACCTTACAAGAGGTCCCGAGCATTCAAGTATAAGGAGGCTTTGAAGAAGCTACATGAAGTGCATCAACCTTTGTCAAGTAGACATTGGAAGATGAAGAAGACGAAGGAGATGGTCTTAGGACCGACCCCCAGGGGGGTCGTGCACGACCCATCTAGGGTCGATCACGACCCATGAGGGTCGATCACGACCCACATCTAGGTCGGTCCTGAGGGTTGTCAATCCGCGTCCGCCGGTTTCCTTGTTTAGCTTGCGTCCCAAGTCGTTTCCTTTTATTGTTATCAAACTATTTCCATATTTTGGTTTTCTAGATTTGTAATTATTATTATGAGATATTCTTTATATCTTATGATAACAATTTAGGATTTGTTTTTCTAGGGTTAGAATAAATACTTGGGTTTTTCTCTTTATTTCTTTTGAGCGTATTTTGAGAAGAGAATAGAGTTCTCTTCTTGCGCCCCTTTGTGACCTGCGTCCTTTGAGACTCGAGTTTGTTTTATGCAAGTTTGGCTTTGGTTTGATCAAGTATTGTTTCGTGAAGATTGTTGATTGTGTTTCGGTTCGAGAAGTTCGAGGCTTATACTTGGTGCAAGGTCTAGATCCGTTTCCGTTCGCGATTGTGTGACGTCAAGGATCCCCTTTGTCATACATCAAGAAATAAAGAATATCTCATAATAATAAAGAGAAAAACCCAAGTATTTGCACGACCCCCCTCGGGGTCGGTCTTGAGACCATCTCCTTCGTCTTCTTCATCTTCCAATGTCTACTTGACAAAGGTTGATGCACTTCATGTAGCTTCTTCAAAGCCTCCTTATACTTGAATGCTCGGGACCTCTTGTAAGGTTTAGGCCTTCTTCTTGAGCTCGTCTTCCTCCATGAATCCCTTGAGTTAGACGTGTGTATCAGTAGCACATTTTAGTATTCCCTGACTTTGAGAAACCGAATTCAAATACTCTCCCTTCATAGGTCCAACCTTCATCCCCTTCGAATTCCATCCTCCTAGATCTTTCTGAGAATCTCATCAATCCAGCCCCACTCTAAACCCTCTCAAGCAAAAAGAATAAAAACTCTAACCGCTCCAATCGCTTCCCCTACTAGAACAACCGAAAATTTTCCATGTCCTCCTGTATCCCTACTGAAAACAAATGCCTTCCCCTACCCCGAAGGTGTGCTAGAAAAAGAGGAAAACAGCTCAAGCCCAAACAGAGGGCTTATCTGAAAAGGAAATGGAGTCAGTCAGGATCGTAGAAGAGGTCTTAACTAGGGAAGCACCAGAGGACGCTTCTCGTCGCTCCAAGAAACATAAGATTATCAACAGAGCTGATGTTGCGTGCTCCGTTCCGTCCCAACCTCCTTAAGCTCCAGACACTTCGATATCTTTGATAGTGGTGCTACCTAGGCCCATTGCACCTGAGATGGTCTCTCAAGACATGTTGGATGTCGAGATAAGTGATAAGGACACAAAGCTCATGGTGAAGATTCATGCGGATTTGGCTATGAAGCCTCCGTATGTCCAAAAGCCCGTAGAGATTTCTAAGGCTCATGATGAGGACGATGAAGTCCTTATCATCAAGGAGCTATCCAAGAAAAAGGATGCATTTCCTGTTCCAAAAGATGCTCTCTAAGAGGAGCTTACAAGACCAGCCTCCCCTATTTGTATCCGAAACAGAAGTTCAAGGAACACTCCATGCAAAGGTTCCTCGACCAACTAACTCTCCCCCCTCTCCTACAGATGAAATTGAGGAGATTCAAGAAGAGGGTGGGGACGCTCATGATCAGTCCCAAAAGGACACCTCCCATGCCTAGGGAGGAGATGAAGAATTGATGAGGAACAACGCCATAAAAAGGCTAACGGAAAGGGAAAGAGGCAAAAGGCCTTTGAGGAGCTAAAAATCTTAGGCTCCCTCATCTTCTATAAGGAACTCCTAATTGCGAATGATACCTCTAAGTTCCTCGAAATGCAAGTAAAATAAAAGCATTTCTATTCTACATTTCTACTGTTTGGTTCAAAAATTAAGTTTTTGAGCACTGCTCTAAGAATCTGTATTCTACAGCTTGGTTCAAAATTTAAAATTTTACAATTGACCAAACAATTAATTGAAGCAGCTCTAAACTAAAACCAACATAAGATGGCTAATACAAAGGTATGATAAGCATGAGTGACGGAGGAAAGAGAAAAGAGGAAAGACGGGGTGTTGAGAAACGAGGAAAGATTTACAAATCAGAACGAACGGAGTTGACAAACGAACCCCTAACTTCAGCAAAGCCGGGGAGGAGCGACAGAGGCCGGTGACAGGGAGGAGCGACGGAGGTCGGCGACGGAGCTGCTCGATTGATGTTCTGTCCTCTTCGATCATTCTAATTATCGAGCTTAGGTTTTGTGTGTTTTGGGTCTTTTCAAACTTCCGCGAAAAATGAAAGTAAGGCGTCGCACTGAATTAACGCACCACCCCTATAGATCTAAAAGACGGCCCTAATAGCCAAGAATTAAAAAAACTGCTTCATAAGCTACCCTTATAGCTCAAACCACCACCATATTCTTAATTGTTGCCAAAACCGCTAGAATTGTCAAACCACCACTACAATCCGCTACTTTTGGCCTGAATTGTAGTAGTGTGATATTAGAGGGATTAATCCATAAACAAGTAGAAAAGTTCCTTCTTTTTATTAAGTTATTGAAAATTTAATTATTTTTTGGTAGAAGAGGAAAGTTAATTTGATTATTATATATGCTATATTTAAATCAAAAGAAGGAAGAGAAGTAGGCAACAACATAAGCTGCTAGATGTAGAGCCATGCCCGGTTAACCGAACCGCCGATTTCGGTTCGGAACCGGCGGTTTAGGTTTGGGTTTAGGGTAAACCTAAACCCAAACTTGGGGGACCCGGTTAGCCGGTTCCGGTCCGGTTTCGGTCTTGACCAATTTCCTCTCGGTTTTGACCGGTTTCGCTGCCGGTTCCGGTTCCAGTTCCGGTACGGTTCCGGTTTTTTTTGGTTTTCTAAGAGCCCGCGGGCGCGGCCCAAATTCTGCGACTGCGGTTCTCATTCAGAAGGAAACCGCGGTCGCGGTGAAGCTACCGCGGCCGCGGTATGGCCGGTTCACGACCATTAAAACTAAAAAAATATAATTAATTTCTAAAAAAATTCATAAACCGCTGGTTTTTGTCAGGTTCCGGTTTGAACCGCCGGTTCACCGGTTTAGCCTAGCACCGAACCTTACCTAAACCTAGCCCGGCCGGTTTGGCGGTTTAGGTTAAGGTTCTAGTTTTGACCGGTCCGGTTCGCCGGTTCAAACCGAACCGGACCCAGGTCAAGCTAGATGTTTTTAATTTTAAGAGCACAATCAACCCTCTTAATAACATCGTGTACATAGTAGTCATTATATTGTTATGCATGTCCTTTAATTGAGACACTCAACTTCATCTAGTTCCAAAAAACCGAAGGTGTAAAACACGAAAGCAAGTAGATACATGATTTCCAATGGGAGGATGAGAAAGCCACAAGCTGAAACCGAAACACGCGCGAATAAATTTAATAGGAAAAATGGTACGGATCGAGAAGCAAATTTAATTAATAAGGTTGGCCATGGAAGCAACACGACCGTTATAGAGGAATGATGGGTGGTCATCAGTTGAAAGCGTCACACTTGAGACGGATGTTTCCGTTTTTGTTGGTCTTAACTCCGACACGGCCCAATTGGATCATGGCCTTAACAAAGGCAGAGTTAAAGTTCTTGGCGTTGTTGGCCCAATCGACAACAAGAGGCCTGGACCTCTTATCCTCGAAGAGCACCTGGTCAGAGGTGAAGAGACCCATGCCGTTGACGAGGTTCTTGTAGTATACATTGTCGAACTTCTTTGGGGTCATGGGGTCCATGTTGATGGCAATGCGCGGGTCGACGTTCTTCGGGCACTGCTTCTTCAAGTCCTTGGCGTACTCCGGGTTCAGGCTTGGGTCCTGCTTTGCCTTGGGGCTGAAGTTGTAGAGTCTGTTCGAGAACTTGCTGCAGTGAGCGAATCCAAGGGTGTGACCGCCTATTGGACCAGGCCGGTAAAAATCAGCACACTCGCATGCATTATGACATGAACATATGCATATTGATATGAACTTTTTTAAACCAATGATACATTGTAAAATACGTACCAGCAAGAGCAACCAAGTCAGATAAGCCGAGGCCCATTTTCTTGTAGACAGCAAGTTGCTGGTCTAAGTTCATGTTCGGGCCAGGGAGGTGAACCCGAGAGGCCTGTGAGACCAAGCCGTCAAGCCTCCCAAGCTCGACCCGGTAGAATGGGCCTCCGGCCAAGTTGACCACATCTCGGGTAGCGATGGTTAGGATGTCTGCGCAAGACACCTTGCGCTTGCAGCCGGGGGTTTTCTCCACAGCCTCCTTTGCCTTGATGATGGTGTCGAACCCGTCTCCCGCCAATGACAGGTTGTCTGGGTGGTCCTTTTCGGCCTTATTCTTTGGGGTCGATGTTATCATAACTGACGCATCACAACCCTGCTCGATTGCACGCTCAGGTTATATATTATGGTTCATGCGCATATACGAGGTAGGCCCAAAACATAAGTTCATGGGGTTCCACCCTAAAACCAATTGGCAATAGTAGGAGTAGACCATGTACTTATATCGTGGTTGATTTAGATTCTAATTCCCGATGTGGGATAAGTTTAGTCTCAACGACATACAAAATTGCTATGTGTCTATATATCAATGTATATATATAGTTCATGAACTAACAAAATATATATCATACGTACATGGACAGCACAGTCGTGAAAGTAGAGACGGAGGACGGCTGGGATGGTGACGAACGTTTGGCTGAACTTCTTCTCGACCACCTTCCTCACGATCTTCTCCACATTAGGGCAGCTCTTGGAGTAGAAATCGGGCTTCAGTGCGGACGAGGCGCAGGCGCCAAGCACAAGGATGGCAACAAACAGCTGCAGGCGAGCCATTTTGTGGGTGCTAACTTTTCCCTCCAAAAAAATGGCTCTTTGTTATATTTGATCGATGTGCGTGTTGCTACTGATTCTCAACTTTTGCGTTGCTATATATGCTAATGTATTACCTACCGACTGGGATCCAGTCAACCACTTTGGTACGTGCCTTGCACTTCGGCCGGCTAATGTCACCGAGTTTTAATTAATTTCTTAGGGTAAAATCCGCCGATTTAATTAGTTATATATAATTTCTTAGGATGTGCCGAGCACGGGATGGTTGTAATATCAATTATAATTTAGCCACTAGTTCAAATAAAAACCCCCAGCTGACCTATAAATTAAGAATAAATAATACTCCCTCCGTTAAGAAATACATGTCGTTTTAGAGTTTGTCTTAAAAATTAAGAATTCAAATGAATTGACTTATGTACCCTCAATCTTAGGAAGATCTTTTATTTTCTAGTATAGATTTAAGTAATTGTTTTCAATTGGTGGGGATAATATTGGAAAAATGGTGTTAAAATATCTAAAATGACAAGTATTTCTTAACAACTCAATCAACCGAAAACGACAAGTATTTATTAACGGAGGGAGTAGTCTTTAGAGGCAGTATATGGACAACTAAGATTAAAAGATACTTTCTTATTTTATTTTAACCAAGTGGGGGCATTTTGGTCACTTTAAACATTCTATTTTTTTTTTCCCAATCACTTCTCTCCTCTCCTCTAGGGGTGGGCAGGGAAGGTTACCTGGATCTCTGGACCGGTTAACCAAACATTCGGTTATTGAATCGGGATAACCGTAACCGTACCGGTTAACTGATATCGGTTAATCAAAAAATTCGGTACGGTTTTTCGGTTAACCATAACCATATTTTAAAAAATGTTTATAAATTGAAGTATTTAATGGATCATTAATACCGTGTATAATGCATATTACACATTTTTAATAGATACCAAAATACAAAATTTAAATACATAGTCTTAATATTACGTGTCAATACATAAAACACAAAAACAAACATTGTTTTTCATAGCTTAGAAATGTCCAAATGCATCTTTAATTTTCAATTGAAATGGACTCGTCGATTTTCATTAAAGACTGCTCCTATATCAACTTTTTTATGTCATTCCTATAAATTGTAACAAAGATTAGAGACACAATAAAATGTTATACTCAAATAAAAAATTAACAAATATAATAAATTAATCTTCTTCCACAGCTTCTAATTCAAGTATGTTTTCTTCGGTTGTAAAATATGTACGTAAAGTGTGCATCCAATCATGACCACAAACTAAAGCTTCTACCTTTTGAAGCGTCAATGCAGTATGGAAAGAATCAAGTACAGGATCTTCATAAATCATCAACACTTTTTGAAATGAAAAATCCACCAAACTATCCATGAAAAGAACAATTAAATCAAATAATAAGATCAAATAAACAACGCAATCTGTCTAATAAACTATCCACCAAACTATTCATGAAAAGACATATAGGATTTAGTTTGGGCTTATAATATAGAGTGTGTAAAGAATAAGTCATATAACTTGAACCTACCACTATATCTATTATCAAAATATGTCTAATATCATTAGATTAGCTTAGTTATGATGTTCTCTCGTTTTAAAAATTTGTATATTGTACATTCGGTTAACCAAATTTCAAAAAACTAGTAACCTTAACCTAATTAACCGTTTAACCGTAAAATGTTTCGGTCAGTTAGCCGTACCTTATTATAAATACTATATTATTATAAAAAACTATTAAAATAATTATCATTAAGTATTATTATTTTTCATAATATTATTTTAATCATCATTAAAAATTCAAATTCTCGACCTGTTAGGTTGACCCGAACCCGCACAATAACCTGTCAAGACCCGACCCAACTTGACCTGTAACCTGATTAACCCGAACCCGCACTCAATCGGAACTCGAAAAGACCGAACCCGAATCCACCCGACCCAACCCGACCCTTTTATTTTTTTTGAATTAGTGAGAATTAGAGCACCCTTCTATTACGGAGGGCGCTCTAGAGCATCCTGTCGGATGAGAACGTGAAGTTCTTGATTGATAGCAAACAAGGTGATGAAGATCCACGAGATGTTGAAGAGATGATGACGGCTCCAATCCAAGGCCTAATGACGAGAAGCCGAGCTAAGAAGATCATCAAAGGGACTTCCATTGCGCTCAAGTGTCTCTACTCAAGGATGGAAGAGCCTCGGAAGACGAAGTGGATCGTTCATTTGGAAAGTCGCTCGCTGGAGGGTAGGAGCCGACCACCATAGGGTCGTGGCCGACCCTTGGTTGGTCGTGGCCGACCAAGACCAGGTTGCAGCCGACCTGTCTCTGGTCCCGCGCGTTTCGACCGAACTCCTTTCTCTTGCTTGCGACCCAAGTTTCCTTCTAAGGACGCTTTCCTTTATTGTTTATCAAACTCTTTCCATATTTTGTTTTTCTAGATTTGTATTTATTATTATGAGATATTCTTTATATCTTATGATAATAATTTTGGATTTCTTTTTCTAGAGTAAAATAAATACTTGAGTTTTTCCTTTTATTTGTTTTCAGCATATTTTGAAGAGAGTCTGTTGCTTCTCTTCTTACGCCACACCAAACCTTTTGTCGTTGATATGATTTTATCCAAGTTTGCTTGGTTTGATTCATCCTTGTGTGCGTAATTGTGAGTTCAAACGTGGTGCTACAAGACGCGAAGTCCTACAATTTAAACTCGGTGCAAGATCTAGATCCCGCGTTCCGTTGTGGTTGTGTGACGTCAAGGAGCTCTCTTCTAGCGGTGTCATACATCAAGTGGTATCACGATTCATCCGATCTTGAGTTACATCGAGTTAAGTCTTATAATTCTCGTTCTTATTTCGCAATTGTGATTTTGGTTCAATCCTCCACTAGTTTGCCTCCTAGGTTTTGATTTTTCGTATAGGAAACACCAAACACACGACCAGCGTGACCTGCCTTGCGACGCAATCCATTGCGTTGTGCCGAGTGTCCTAGCCAAGCCGTGTCCTTTAGTGCATCTTTGTTCGAAACTTTGAAACCCGAGGCAATACCAAGTAGGATTAAACCAACCTAGAGATTCTTGTTTGATTGATTGGATTTAAGTCAAGTTAAACCAATTTCTTGCATATTGTTTGCTTTAGAAAGTTCCACATAGTAGAAGTTGATTATATCTTGCATTATTATGTGTTACTTGATGGCTACGAAGGTTGAAATTTGCATCATGTCTTGTTCTTATTTCTAAGCTCCTAGTAGTTTCATTGGTAGCATAAATCACTTGTTATTGAGGCTAGTAGCCGAAAATTGTAGTGTTTGCATAATTCTTGCATTACTTCAACACAAGTTAGTAACTTGTGTATAAAATCAAAAAAAATCGAAAGTGATCTACCCTACTAGTAGAGCACATTCAAAAAAAAAAGTTCCATTACATTGTTGCACTTTGATTCCTTTTGTTTAGGCTTGTAGTTGCATATCCTAATAGCATACTCACTTTGAAGGAATTCGATTCTCTTGCGAACAATTGCATTGTGTTTAATTGCCTTTCAATTGTCTTACTTGAAATCTCTTTGCTTTTCTCACCTCTAGTTGAAAGCTTGCTTAGTTACCTAATTGAACTAAATTCTCAATTGTGATTGAGCAAGAACAAGTTTTGACTTGATAAGGTGTAGCTCTAAGTAGTGAACTCGTTGAATACTTTACTTGCTTGGATGTCGGATAGTGAAGATACCAACAAGTCCACCGCGGAATCGGGCAGGGACAAGATCTCGTCAAGCCACATTGCTAGAATTGTGGAAGAGGCATTGATGCTGAGGTACCCACGAATTACGGCGGTAACTTTGGAGGCAACCAAACCGGAATTTGACTCCATAAATTCACGGATTGGTGAATGATCAAATGTCGACATTGCCCAACATGATGATGGGAGTACAAGCTACGCTACGAACATTGGCGGGTGCGAGTGCGTCTAAGGAACCAACAAACGAGTTGGCTGGCCAAATCAACCCCATTCTCCAATCGAAGACGGGTGATGGTCCTCTAAACTCTTTGTCAATTCCTTTTGGTACTAATTCAGTTTGTGTGCCTATATCTTCCTTGCCTATACAGCCCTATTCCACACCGATATCATCAAACAAAGGCAAAAACTTGGCGGAAGGGTACGAAAGTGTGAGCAATCCTAGCTTAAAGGTGCAAATTGGCTCGACGCCCTACCCAGACGAGGCACATCAATCCAAGTATGGTTATGCTCCATTGTCGCATCCCGGTCCTTTAAAGATCGGCTCCATGAAGGGTCAATACAACTCCAAGGTGGCTTACAAACCAACCAACATGCGCACCGAGGAAGGCTCATGAGACGATTTTCCCACCACTTGGCAAACGACCTATGCACCTAACATGTCGCTCCAAGGTGTTATAGGAAGCAATTTCTATGGAGAAGTAGAGAGACCCGAAGACATGCCATTATCTTGCTTTGTGGGAGAAAACGCCATCCACAACAACAATCACCAAGGCGCACTTCCACAAGCGCTGAGGCGTGATGTCAAGATCAAAGTAGAGCACTTTGACGGTGAACTTGATCCGGAGAAGTATTTGGAGTGGGAGCGAGACACCCACCATGTGCCTGAACATCTTGGCTACAATGAGACAGAAAAGGTGGAGGTGGTGTCCCTTCATCTAAGGGGTTCTGCTAGAGCTTGGTGGTACCGTCAAAAAGAGGAACGCCAAAGGAGACGATGGCCAAGAATCGAGACTTGGAATCAGCTCAAGTATTTGATGAAGAAGAGATATGTGCCCGAGCAACGTATTGAGAAAATGAGGTTGCGCGTGGCCATGTGCAAGCAAGGACCTCACACGCCCATTCAGTTTTTCAATGAGCTTGAAAATGTGAGTTTTAAGGAGGGGATTCATCACACTCAACAATCCCTTAGAACTCAGTTTTTGGCCGGTTAGAATCAAGATGTGAGAGATGGCGTGGAGTGCCTACAAATTGTGGATCCAACAAGGCTGGTGAATGCGGCACAACTCTTCTACAATCAGCTTCAAAGGAAGAAGAAACAAGCATGGGGTTCGAATCCTCAAAGAAGGTACACACCTAATCCTAATTCCAATCCCGAAACTTTTTCTTCTAATCCTTCTTTTCAGCCTCGGGGAGTTTCAAACTCACCCAAAAATGAGGCACATGTGTCTAGGAAACCGACCGTTGGCAACTCCCAAAGCCAACGTCCAAGTGAGTTGAAGTGTTTCAAGTGCCAAGGAAGAGGCCACAACGCTCGTGATTGCACCAACTCCAAAACTGTGTACTACACCACTCAAGGCTATGTCACCGATGATGAGGATGCCGAGGAGGAGGTAGCGCCAACTCAAGTGGAGGAGGAGCAAAATCATGGCGAGTCTTATGAGGAGGAATTCGTCCAACCCGAAATGGAACAAGCCTATGCTTATGTCAATCAAAAGGACGTCCTCACTCTTCAAGAAGCCCCTAGAAGTGACCAACGAGAAACCATCTTCCATACTAGGTGTACAGTACACAATCAATGCATTAACATGATTATTGATAGCGGTAGTAGTTACAACTTGATTAATGCTAGAGTAGTTCATGACTTGCAACTTCCTACTAAATTGCGAACACTTCAATATGGATTAAATGGAATTAATTCAGGAGCTTCTCAACTCATTACTCATACATGTGATGTGCATATTACCATTGGCTCTTATGAAGATGTAATTACATGTGATTTCTCTCAAATGGAATGCACTCATATTCTATTAGGTAGACCTTGGTTGTTTGATAAAAAGGTGATATATGATGGCTACCTTAATACCTATGCTTTTAACCATCTTGGGAGGAGATTCACTTTCATACTCCTATCTCCCCATGAAGTTTTACAGGATCAAGTAAGGCGGAATCAAGCGTGACCCATTGATGAGGCGAGACGTGCCACCAAAAATAGGGAGAAAGATGATGGTTTAGTGGAGGAGCGCCGAGAGAAGTTGTCAGGTGGTCCCAAGGCTGCATTTGCCCCAAAGGAGTGTCGATAGAGTACCAAGAAACCAGGACCACAAGGCAAAGTGGAGCACCGATCACTCACACTTAGCGCGGCAATGAGCATGAAGCCTTAGGAGAAGGTCGAATACGACCCTCACCAGGTCGGCCGCGACCATGCAGAGCCAATCCACTCTCAAAGAAAGGTCGCATCCGACCACCAAGGGGTCGGCCGCGACCCAGCTAGGGTCGGACTCGACCAACCTAGGGTCGGACACGACCTTACAGCAATGCGGTATTGTTACGTGTTGCTTCGGAAGGAGGTTTGCACACTTGAGCAACGCCACGAGGAGGTTATGAAGTGTGTGCAAGACGTCCTAGAAGAATACAATGATATCGTGCCCGAAGAACTCCCCAAAGGATTACCACCAATCCGGGGAATTGAGCACCAAATCGACTTTGTCCCGGGAGCGTCTTTACCCAACCGAGCTGCATATAGAGCCAGTCTCGAAGAGACAAAGGAGCTTCAAAGGCAGGTGCAAGAGCTCATGGACAAAGGCTATGTGCGTGAATCAATTAGCCCTTGTGACGTGCCCGTCATCTTGGTGCCCAAGAAGGATGGAACGTGGAGGATGTGCGTGGATTGCCGAGCCATCAACCAAATAACGGTAAAATATCGTCATCCCATTCCTCGTTTAGATGATATGTTTGATGAATTGTATGATGCTTGTTTCTTTTCAAAAATTGATTTAAGAAGTGGGTATCATCAAATTCGTATGAGAGAGGGGGATGAATGGAAAACAACTTTTATAACTAAATATGGACTTTATGAATGGTTAGTTATGCCTTTTGGTCTTTCAAATGCTCCTAGTACATTCATGAGGCTAATGAACTATGTTTTGAGAAAATACTTAGGGAAATTTGTTGTTGTCTATTTCGATGATATTTTAGTGTTTAGTAGATCTCTAGACGAGCATGTAGGACATTTGAGGGCTGTTTTTGAGTGTTTGCGAGTTGAGCACTTGTATGTTAACTTTAAAAAATGTTCTTTTTGCTCGGAGTCTACTCTTTTCCTTGGTTTTGTGCTTTTCTAGGAGAGGATTACAAGTGGATGACACAAAGGTAAAAGCAATCAAGGAATGGCCCCAACCGACTACTCCAACAATGGTGCGTTCTTTCTTGGGATTAGCCGGGTTCTATAGACGTTTTGTGAGAGGATTCAGCGTCATAGCAGCCCCTTTGCATGAGTTGACCAAGAAGAATGGTTCGTTCAAATGGAGTGATGCCCACGAGGATGCGTTCCAAAGCTTGAAAGCGAGCCTCACCAACGCCCCTCTTCTTTAACTTCCCGACGTTACAAAGACATTTGAATTGGAGGTTGATGCATCGGGCCATGGGATTGGAGGCGTTCTAACTCAAGGTGGCAAACCCGTGGCGTATTTTAGTGAGAAGCTAAGTGGAGCGTGATCGGTCAGGGATCGGAGGGTCTCACAATTTAAATTTATAAAACTGAACCTCAAATTGTAGTAAAGAGGTAGGGTGTCGAACACACGGGAGTTCGTGCGTCGAAAGTACCCGAAAAGACTAAAAAGAGGAGAAAAGAAAGGCAAAACAAAGGAAAACAAATGAGATCTCCTCGGACCGACACAAGGTCACTTCGGTCCGAGGGTGGATCGAGGTCGAGTTGGTCGGGACCGACGTGATGCAAGTCGGGCCCGATGTTCTGGGTAACTCGGTCTTGTTCAAAAAGTAGATCGGTCTTGGGTTTTTGGGTTCCTCCCCCAACTAGACTTGGATATTCAACCTCAATTCAACCAATAAGTGTTTGATTCTAGTGAGATCGAGGTTGTTCGCCCCGAATCTCTCCAATCTACACCTCGACCCAAGGGAGTTTTCACTTCACCTTCGATGCTAGGGACTTGTGATGGGATCGAGATGCTCCCGCTTACTCTTACCAAACACAAGCCCTAGATCCCTTGCTTTCACAAGAGATTGAAGCTCAATGTAGAGAGGATTCACAAATCAAGCACTCAAGGCTATGGAATTGGGGTTTTCTACCCAAATCTAGCTAGGGGATTCCCCCATAGCCCAAGAATATGGAATCTACTCCATATGGTAAGAGAAAAGCATAATCAAAAGGGAAATCAAGCAAAACTCAATCATCATCATCCAATCAAACTCCAATTGCATTCAAATCCAAAGTGTCAACAAAATCCAAGTCTCAATTCTACTAGATCAAAGCAAAACAAAGTACAAAACTCACTAATCCTCCTCTCAAAGCCAACGATCTCCTCTTCTCTTCCTCCTCCTTCCTTCTCCTTGCCCTCCAAGTCTTCCTTGAGCCTTTAGAGAGTGAATTTGGTGTGGTCTATCAAAACATGCCCTTAATGCTCTCTAATCACCTCTATTTATAGCCTCTCATGGATTGGGGACCAAGGAATCCCAATTTAGAAAGGGGCAAATGTGGAAAGTTGCTAAAAATATGCCTTGGGGAACAATCCTCTCAATTGCCGACTTAGGACCGACACGGATGCACCTCGGGCCCGACGTTGGGAACGTCGGGCCTGGTCACTGGGTGCTCGATCTCGGGCCCGACGTCGTGGTACTCGGTCTTGGGCCTCGATCCTTGTCTTCTTCTTGGGTTTCCTTTGATTCCACTTCATTCTTGGCTTGGCTCTTGCATTCCTTGATTTGGCTCCTTCATAAGCTCCTCCAAAATGTCCTCATTCTTGCCATTTTACCTACAAAGTCAAACAAACTCGCATAGTTTCCGACTCTTGAAGAAAACCGGGAACTAAGCTAAAAAGGAACCAAAACTAACAAAGAAGAGAATGAAAAACACATATTTACAAAGGAAATCAACTACTAAAACACCTCCAAAACGAGAGACATCAGAATACCCCATACTTAAACTTGCTTGTCCTCAAGTAATAACAACATAAGCAAGACCGAAGCACAATCTTCAAGTAAAGCCTCATATGAAAAACTCAAGTAAGCATAAGTGATAGATATACTAGCAAGATTATGTCATCACACATGATCAAGTGTTCAAGGAATATAGTCAATGCAACAAAGCCTCACTTTAGGTATGTAGAAATGTGTATCACTCATCATGTGTTTAGGCTTGAAAATGAACACTCATACTCAACAATCATGCAAGTAAAGACTTTACCATTGAAGCTAATATCACCAATTCCTCCATCTATAGATGGCTATTACAATGCACACAAAGAATATGAACTTGGCTCAATGGAGGTCCTCAAAGAGGTTCCATTCAGCCGGGTTGTAGTGGGGCTTTTGGTATTTCCCAAGGTAGGAATCATTTTGGTCTTGTGGTGCTTACAATGGGGATTGAACTTTCTAGTCTCTCACCAACTTCACCAAATTCTTCCACTTTCAACTTCACACTCCCAAAAGACTTTGATTTTTCTTCTTTTCTTTTCTTTCAACCCACATTTCACTAAACATTCCACTTCATCTTTTCACTACACTTTTTGTTGGATTTTTCTCACTTTTTACACTTAGGATCGACTTGCACTATAACTCGGGCCCGATGTGCACTTTAACTCGGTCGGTGCCCTTTTCCTTCACTTAAGCATTTTGCTTTCAATCCACTACTTTTTTTCCAACTTTTCTTTCCTTTCTTTTTCACTTTTGCACAACAAAGATACACTACCCACTTCGTTTATAACTCCATTTCTTGCCCTTCACAAAAGAGAATCTCAACTCTCCAAATACATTCCAAAACCTCTCACTAAAGTCCAATCCCATAAGAGTCAAGTCATATAGGCTAGGAATCATATTTTTGAGGAGTTTCAAACAAAGGTCCAAGGCTAAAACGGGGCTACAAACAACGGTTTATCTTCAAGGTAGGATATGGAATATTTTGTGACTAAATTAAACAAAGTTCAAATCAATGTGACAATGCATAGAACAAATCTCATATTGGTCTTGGAAAATAGATAAACACCTCAATAGCAAGTTTTACTAAGCATGCATGAGCTAATTCACACAAGAAAATGAGGGATATGCAATATGAACAAGTATCCCTAAAATGGCCAAATATAATCTCACAAGGTTTACTCTAGGTTAGTTGCATCAAAACTCATCCTAGAACTCATGTGCTCAATAAAAACATGCAAGACATCATATCACATAAAAAACAACATCCATTTAGAGGCTAAACTATCCAAAAATATGCAAAGGACTTTACATGCTCACATCATCATTAGCCTTCATATGGACATCTAAGATGGGAATTCCTAGTCCAAAAACAAAACTTTTTTTATCATTTTCGAACCAAAATTTCGATTTTTTTAGGGATTTTTGCAAAAAATTTCTCAAACAAAAACATACTCATCCATTCATGCCATAAAATCAATCATACATCATTCATCATTCATCATGCCACTATCCAAAAGAAACATCCCTTAAACAAGACAAACATAAACACACAAAACTACACATGGAACTAATGAGCTACTAACCCACCCCATACTTAAAATTTTGATGTCCTCATCAAAAGAAATCAAAACTCAAAAGGTAAAGAGAAGAGTAAAGAAAGCTCACAATTCCTTATTCTTGAATGGCATGTTGAGGCTTAATTTGGAGGGTGGCCACGGCGTTGTCTCCTTTGGAGCCGGGCGCGATGCTCTTGCTCGTACACTCGATCATTAAAGGGGTCTTGGCTTGGCGGTTGTAGTGGTGGTGCGGGAGGTGTCCATTGATCTTCACGGGATGAGAAATTCCCGGACATCCACTCATTGAAACTTGCTTGGACGGTCCACCTTTGATCCTCGGCCGCCCTCAAGTCCTCCACCTCTCGTCTAGTGTAGGCAATGTTGCGGTTCACCTCATCAAATTGCACTTGGAAGTCTTCTTGGTGGTGAGAAAGTTGTTATGTTGGAAGTTGAGGTATTGTTGTTGTTGGTTGAGTTGGTGCGCCTCTTGAAGCATTGATGATTGTTGAAGTTGGAGATGCGACAATTGGTTTGCCAAGAAGTTCATGTCCACCGATTGGTTAGGCTCGGGGAACACCATTCCGGGCCCAAACCATTGGGCATACCCCTCATATCCTCCATAGCTTGGTGGTGCTTGATGTGCTCCACTTCCCTCACCCCTCTCGAAGTGGCTCGGGACCGGATCGGGCAAGAATGCATCAGACCGACGTTGATGGATGTCGGGCCCGACGTGGGATGCTCCTCGGTCCAAAAGTGTTGGGGCGTGGTCGGTGAGCAAATTGTGGTAACCACCTTCTTATTCTTCACCTCTAGGCAAGTCCACCTCCATGTCGTCTCTCCTTACAAATTCATATTGGTTGGGCTCCTCTTCTTCGGTGTCCGGGGAAGCTTGAGGTGTAGTGAAATGGATGTGTTGTGCTCGTCTCCTAACCTCGAGTGTCCCCTCCGGCTCTCCATAAGGATGGACGTTCCGCGCCCACACTTGATACCAATTGTAGTAACAAGTGAGGTCGAAGAGTCGAGGCCCCAAAGGGATGTGCACATTGTTGAAGTTGGAGTGTGGGGCTAGGTAGGTGGTGGCGCCGGTCACTTGCTTCTCCTTGATAATGTTGGCCTTCTTGAAGTACTTGAGGTCCATGAACTCCACGCCATTTGGAGCCGGTGTGTAGGTAGACAAGTCCACCTCAAGACGGTGAGCTAATCGGGCAATCATGCTGTTGGATCGTAAGTCAGTTAATGAGGGCGTCCTTAACTGGGTTAAGGGCGTCCTTTAGTGCAGCGTAAAATAGACTTAACAGAATACAAGATAAGTGGACACGAGTATTTATAGAGGAACCCCACTAAGACCAACTAGTCTTATGGGTAAACCTCTACCTCCGTTGGAGGATTTTCAATAGCCGTCCCTTATCTTATTAAGAGCGAGTCCTTACAACTTAGGCGAGTCGTTACACTTCTCTGAGCTAAGCGTCCGTCCTTAGCCTCACTAGTAACACTCCTTTCAACCTAACAAGTAACCTAACACTCTTAGCTATAAGGAAGCTATCACTCACGTCTCTCACGGTTCGTTGTGAGAGACAAACTACAACTCTAATCTATTTGTGGTTTGTTTTGGATTTGATGTGGTTGGACTTTCTTTCTCTTGCTTCAAGCTCACTTGATCTTCTTGATCTTCGTTCGTGTTCTTGAATGCTTCGGGAGAGCTTGAGAGAAAGTCTTCAAAGTCCACTCTTGCACCCACACATCTCTCTTCAGCTATGCATACTCCTTGGAGAGTATTTATAGCGGAAGTGATTCTTGTCCTCTAGCGTCCTCTGAGACTTGGCAGGATCCTCGATCTTTGATCAACGGTGCGATGAGCGTCTTGAGGAGGTCAACTCTGTTGACGCTTGGGAAGCCTCCGCGTGGGTAGGGGACCATTGCTGGGAAAGCGACGTCTTTGGCATTGTCTACACGTGCCCAGACAAAGGAAGCTTCCTTCTGAGGACTAAGGCCGGACGATGATGTAATCATGTTGGGGCAGCCTTGATTTGAATTTGAACTTCGTCCGTATTTTGGCGCGCGTCCCTTCTTGATGAGGACTCCGTCCTATCTTGCGTAGGGACTACAGCATAGGGACTGCTGTTCACTTGTTGTCCTTTTCGCTCATGTGCGTCCACTGGACTTACCTGAGATCAAAACTTGGACAACTTATCAAATACATTTGAGTTTGTCATTATCAAAACAAGGGACGATTATTATTGGTTTAGATATTAACGACTGACGTCCTTAATATCGTCCCAACAATTTCCCCCTTTTTGATGATGACAAACTCTTTCAAATAATGCACACAGAAGTAAAGCTTTTAGCATGAGGAACTACACTTTGATTTTCTTTTCAGCTTAGATTGGCATGCAACACATTCTTTTAAGTGCGTTCTATTTTATTCCTAACTAACGACCTTTTGACTTGGCCGAAATTCCCCCTGAACACATGCTTTCTATGATAACTTAAGGACAATCGCATCTCTGCAAAACTATACTTCCCCCTTTTGGCATCATCGAAAAGGAGAACAAGTCGAAAAGCATGCAAGCACAAAGTCATAACTAAAGAAAGGTACGCTTAGACAAAATGAAGCAAAAATGTAGTGAATGGCATTCAGAATGAGAAACGAGAACGTTCATTACAGACATTCACAACAAGTGTTCAAAACGGGGACAGCGTCCCATTGTCTTAACAAAAACTCAAGAAATGATAAATTGTTTCAGGGTTAGAGAAGGGGGAGGTGATCATTTTCTGGGACGCTTGCCAAGGGCTTTGAGGTGTTGCTCCTGAAGATGGTTGTTCTGGGCAAGGAGCTCGTTGTTGCGCTCAAGAAGGTCTGTGTGGACGTGAAGTGTGTCGTGAACCTGCTGAATTAGATCAATCATGATGCACTGGTTCTCGATCATCACGCCCATCAGATACTTCGTAGAGTGCCTCTCAGCCTCATCAGGGACGCTCATACCATCGAGCTCGTCCTCGTCATCAGCAGCGTCCTCAGCTGGCGTCCCAACTACTTGGACATTTTCAGCTTCGTGATCTCCTTCTCCAGGTTCAGCAGCAGCAGCAGCTTGAGCTCTCCTCTCAGCTTCGGCTTTCCTTTCAGCCTCTTTCCGTTCCTTGTCCAGTTGGCGCTTAACGGACGGAAGGGGCTCATCACACCTGAGTTTCCCAACTGGAGGGAGTGTAATTTGCCTGACGTCCCAATGAATGCCAAAGGAACGCTCTTGTTTAGGAGCATAGAGTCCCTGCTGCTTCAGAATTTGCTTGACCAAGCCGGGGAAAGGAAGAGAGTGCCTGCCTCCTGTGCACTTGCCAATGTGTTCCAAGATTACTCGGGGCAAGTTTATCGGCTTGCGTTCCAAGAAAGCGTCCAAGAGAATACTATCAGTGATCTGAACAATGGACTTCTTCTCTTGGCGGGAGACGACCATGCGCACAATGAAGTGATGCGCAAGGACGCCCGTCTTGGTGAGGCAATGAGCAACTCTGTCCTTAGCAGCTGGCTGTCTCCCATTGAATATTCTGTTGAGGATTTCATCTTGGGAGAAACGGCCAAAGTTTTTGCACGGCAGATCGTGCAGAGCATCTTGCGGAGAAGGACGCAGGCCTAGCATTTTGCGGACGGTGCCCTCAGCAACTGAGTACTCGTCCCCATCGATTTCAAAAGTCCCCTGAGGCTTCCGGTTTACTTCTGGATTTCGAACTTTGAGTAGAAACGGAGAACCTCATCAGGGTCAACATCAGCGGCCTCAGCGCCCAAGTGCGTCCAACCCTGGAACTCAAGAAGATCCAAGAACTCTTGGCGCTGGTTCTCTGCCAGAAACTCGGCGGTGAAGAGGAGCGGCGATAGGATTTTCTTGAAGCGTTTCTGCTTGGAGCCATTGCTCACGATCACTTCATCACCACCATCTTCTTCATCTCCATCTCCCTCCTCTTACTCAGGTTCCTCATCCTGGGGAGGGGCGTCCTCGTCATCGGAGGCTTCGTTCCGTTGTTCTTGGAACTCAACCATTGCAGTGTCCTCAGCTGTGGACGCCTGTTCTGTGGGAGGCGCGTCCACCGCTGGAGTCCTTGCCAAGGACTCTGTGGGAACGGATGGAGGAGACGTCCCTTGAACTTGAGCAGCTTCTTCGACGGCCGGAGCAGGCGGAGGAGGAGGAGGAGGAGGAGAAGCTCTAGGGGGAGAGGGAGAGGGAGTGCGGAGCTTAGCTTTTGGGGGGGGAGCAGAGGAGGAGCTGGGCGGAACCACTGAGATCGGTTTCACCTTGAGCGGAGCAGAGGGAGGAGGCGGCAGAGTAGCAGGGGTAGCATCCTTGGCCTGGACCTGGACTTGTGGAGCGTCCTTGGCCTGGACTTGAGGAGCGTCCTCTACCCTTGGAGGAGGTGGAGGGAGTTGACGAAGGTCCTGCATACTCGCTTGGATCGCCTTCTCAACGGCTGCTTTCTCTGCTTGCTCTTGCTCTTGGCGCGCCTTCTCCTCTTTTGCCAGTTGAATTTCGGAGAGGCGAATGGCGGCCATTTCTTCATCCGTGACGCCCTCAAGCTGAGCAGAGGTCTTGAGGCGTCGTTTTGGGGCAGGAGGAGGGGAGGAAGGGACTGGGGTTACTTGGGAGGAGGAGGGAGGCCTTTAATTTGGAGCGATTTGGACGGAGGGGGAGAGGAAGGCCTTTTCCTTTTTTGAGAAGGGACGGAGCCCGTAGGAGCCACAACAAACTCCATTATATCAGGAAGTAGTTTGGCGAGCTCGTCCACGGTTCCACCAAAGGAGTCAGAAATGATTCCTGGCCCCATGAATGGAGGGTTGGTGTGATTGGTTTCTTGAAGGCGGGGCTTGACATATGTGATCATGAAATAGTGGAGGAGGCGTTGGATTTTAGGAGGATGTTCATGAGTGGACGCCCTAAGACAAATGTTGGCGAGCGTCCTAGGCTCCTTTTCAAGCCAGTCCTCAATGAGAGGGTCAAGGGGAGGACGGCGTTTGGGTTGAGAGGGGAGCCGGCCAATGGAGCCACTGTAAACAGAGGCTTTGGTGATATTTTCTGGCTCAGGCTCGGGTTTGAAGGGCTTCTCCAGAAATGAGAACCTCTTCGGCTGGGTTTTGGATTGAGAGCGGGATGGTTGTTTTTGTTGAGGAGGTTGGGAGCAAAGGGGTTGAGGAGGGGTGTTGGAGTGGCGGCGCTGGGTGCTTTGAGAGGAGGAATGGTGGCGAGGGGGTTCTTGTCGGCCGGAAGGTCTGCCTCTCGACTCCATTAATGACCGGCCTTTCACCGGAGGAGATCTCGAAGAGCTAGTGTTTTTCGCTGCCGACGAGGGTGAGGGATTCTTTGAGGCTCTTGTGTTGGCCATTTTTGAGATGGTTTAAATAGGGGAGGATTAGGGTTTGGAGAGAGATTTCGGGATTCGGTTGAAGATTTGGAAGATCTTTGAGATTTCTAAAAGTGTGCAAACAGCAGATGAGCGAAGAAAGGTTTTCGGAGTGCACAGGTGGGTATATATAGGAAGAAGACGAAGTTGGACGGTCAGGGGTAACAGGGTCTTTACACACAGCTTCCTCCACCCGCCTTCCCACACGTGGCTTTCTTCTTTGCTAAGGAATACAGCTGTTGAGCACTGTTTGCGCATATCCCGAGATTTTCGCTGACGATTCGTTAAAACGGTTTACCTTCCCAATTTCAACCATTCAAACTTCTCACAACTACAAAGGACTCTGACCTGACGTCCTTTCAACACACAACACTACACAACACAGAACTGAACCACGACGTCCCATTCACTGATCTCAACCTCTGAAATTAGAACTCTGTACAGACAACTCTCAGCTCTTAGCACGCGTCCCTTTGATCACTTAGAACCATTTTTGAAAATCAAGCAAGTACGTCCCGTAAAGGTAAAACAAAGAATGCTCATAGGACGCGTTTGCAAGATTCTCGGCCTGGGTAAGCTTAGAGTTCCCATCATTTCGGCTTGTAATGAGGGTAGGGTGATCAGGGATACTCTTGAGATGAAAAGCGAAATGAATACCATTCAAAGACACAAGTGAATACACATATCTTAGACTAGCGTCCTTTAAAAATGACTTTAATGCATGACACACCTTTAAACAAGTTCTCAACAAGACATAGCCAATCATGGAGGGAATAATAGAACGGGACTTGATCATTTAAAAGTTATCATCCCCAAGAGCAACCGGAGGTGCTCGTAGGGACGTCTATCAAGTGCTTTTGTGAAAATATCGGCCACTTGATCCTCAGTCCTAACATGATCCACTCTAATTAATCCAAGTTCAACATTATCACGAAGAAAGTGATGCCTTATGTGAATATGCTTCGTCCTAGAATGATGAACGGGATTTTTGGCAATACTTATAGCACTGGTGTTGTCACACAAGATAGGGACTGTGTTGAGGGACGTACCATAATCTTCAAGTTGGTACTTGATCCATAGGACTTGTGAGCAGCACGAAGCAGCAGCAACGTACTCAGCTTCCGCGGTTGATAGTGCCACGGAGTTTTGCTTTTTGGATCCCCAAGATACAAGGCATGAGCCAAGGAATTGTGCCATTCCTGAGGTGCTCTTCCTATCCACCACATGGCCAGCGTAATCTGCGTCAGAGTAAGCTACCAGGTTCAGGGACGTCCTTCTGGGATACCATAGACATAGGTCATCCCGTCCCTTGAGATATCTGAAGATTCTTTTGACCTCTTGCATATGGGACTCCTTTGGATTTGCTTGGAATCGAGCGCACAAGCATACAGCGAACATGATGTCGGGACGACTTGCCGTAAGATATAGCAAGGACCCTATCATTCCTCTGTAGAGCTTTTGATCTACACTCTTGCCTTCTTCATCAGCATAGAGGCGAGTGTTTAGGGAGATGGGAGTATCAATGGGTTTTGAAGAGTTCATCCCATACTTCTCAAGCATTTCACGGATGTACTTTTGTTGATGAATCCGCGTCCCATCTTTGAGCTGAGTGATTTGGAGTCCCAAGAAGAAGTTGAGTTCTCCTATGAGGGACATCTCAAACTCATTACTCATCAAGTTCTTGAATTCCTCTACAAGTTTCATGTTAGTGCTTCCAAAGACTATGTCATCGACATAGACTTGGACAATCAAGACATCTTTAAGGACTTTCTTTAAGAACAGGGTTTTATCAATGTTACCTCGTGTGTACCCGTTGGACAAGAGGAAGGACGCAAACCTATCGTACCATGCACGAGGGGCTTGCTTGAGTCCATAGAGTGCCTTGTCCAAGAAGTACACATGATCTGGGTGATCAGCGTCCTCAAATCCTGGAGGTTGAGCGACGTACACTTCTTCTTTGAGCTTGCCGTTGAGAAAGGCTGTCTTGACGTCCATTTGAAAAAGCTTGAACCCTTTGTGAGCGGCGAAGGCGATGAGGAGGCGAATGGCTTCAATCCTGGCGACAGGAGCGAAGGTTTCATCATAATCGATCCCTTCCTCTTGCCTATAGCCTTGAGCCACAAGCCTTGCTTTGTTTCTTGACACGCGACCACTCTCATCAAGCTTGTTCCTGTAGACCCATCTCGTCCCTATTATGTTTTTGTTTCTCGGACGAGGGACGAGGGTCCAAACCTTATTTCTTTCGAATTGATTAAGTTCCTCTTGCATGGCCTGAATCCAATCAGCGTCCTGGAGTGCTTCCTTTATGTTCTTAGGTTCAACCAAGGACACAAAGGTGTTGAAGGCACAGAACGCTATGTTAGCATTAAGGGACTGATTCACGGCTGATCTTGTTTGAACTCCTTTTGACATATCTGAGATTATTTGATCCGTTGAATGAAGTCTCGAAAGATGGGATCCCTTATGAGTATCGTCCCTTACAGGAGTACATCTAGGGTCCGTCCAATCAGATTCATCTGAGTCAAACCCGTCGTCTTTATTGAGAGTTTCATAGAGTTCCCCCTCAGGTTGAGCGTCCTCTTCTTGACGCTGTTCTCCTTGTAGGCTTGATTCAGCGACCTCATGTTGAGCTGGAGATTCACTTTGAGATGGAACTTCCTGAACAACACTGGGAACTTCTACTGAGACTTCTTCAGGATTTTGAGTAGCGTCCTTAGGAACATAGTATTTTCCAGAGGACCCGAAATCAACTTCATCATCGGAGTCATCCTGCTGCAGAGGAGATGAGCGTTCTTTCTTACTTGGTTTATCTTTGTGAGAAGAACTTTCTTTGAACACAACATGAATGCTCTCCTCAAGCTTTAGAGTTCGTTTATTGAAAACTCTATACGCTTTACTGGTGAGGGAGTATCCAAGGAATATGGCTTCGTCACTTCTTGCGTCAAACTTTCCAAGTCTTTCTTTATCATTGTTGTGAACAAAGCACTTGCATCCAAAGACTCTGAGATAGTCGATGCGAGGCTTTCTTCCATTCAGCAACTCATAGGACGTCTTCTTCAGCAAAGGACGGATCATGGCTCGATTGATAATGTAGCACGCTGTAGCAATAGCTTCAGCCCAGAAGTACTTGGGGACGCTATTGGCTAAGAGCATAGTCCTTGCCATATCCTCCAGCGTCCTATTCTTTCTTTCCACCACTCCATTTTGTTGAGGAGTCCTTGGAGCTGAGAAGTTGTGAGAGACTCCATGTTGATCACAGTAGCCCACGAACTCTGAGTTTTGAAACTCCGTCCCATGGTCTGATCTTATGGATTTGAGAGGCGTCTCAAGCGCAACTTCCACTTGTTTGATGAAGACTTTGAATGCGTTGAAGCAATCTGTTTTTGAAGCTAAGAAAAGAACCCAGGTGAATCGAGTAAAGTCATCTACAAGGACATAGATATACCTCTTTCCACCATAGCTTAACGTCTTCATTGGTCCACAAAGATCCATATGGAGAAGTTCCAAAGGTTTCTTTGTGCTGACATCGTTCTTTGACTTAAAGGACGTTCTTGTCTGCTTCCCTTTGATACATGCTTCACACTGTTCAATTTTCTCAGGATCAATTTGGGGAAGACCTTTCACAAGATTTTTTTGATGAAGCTTGAGGATTGTGCTTGGTCCAGCATGGCCAAGTCGGCGATGCCAGAGGTCAGCGTCCTCCTTTGACACAGATAAGCACAACTCAGATTTTTGCTTGAACTCCTGATTGAAGATGTAGACATTGTTCTTTCGGACTCCTTTGAGGACGACTTTGTTGGATTTCTTGTTGATGACGAGGCACTCCTTTGAGTCAAATGTGACTAAGTTTTCACCTTGATCACACATTTGAGAGACGCTTAGGAGGTTGAAGCCAAGTCCTTCAACAAGGCTAACATTTGTCGCTTTGATAGACGGATTGAGAATAGCAGTTCCCGTCCCTTTGATCTTTCCTTTGCCCTTGTTGCCAAACGAGACAGTTCCTCCCGTGGCGCTACTTTGGATAGAAGTGAGATGGATCTGGCTTCCTGTCATATGGTTTGAGGCGCCACTATCAATGATCCATGGGCGTCCCCTCACTTCCACCTGCCAAAACAAGGTTAGTGTATGGCGACCCAGGCAAGGTGTTCCTTACCTGGTTCGTTACAGAAATAAAACTCTGGTTCTGGCATGTAGTCACTTATATTCACATCATTTGAAATAGCATGCTTTCTGAAAGAACTCTTAGATCGTCTAGGACGTCTAGGGTTAGCCTTAGGGACGGACTTATCATTTTCAATGTTATTCCTAGCAGCTTTGCCACTTTCAATGTCATTCTTCAGTTTCAGGCAATCATATTTGAAGTGATCTCCTTTTCCACAGTACCAACACGTCCTATAGTAAGTACCAAGGTAGTACTTCTTGTTGGGACGTTGGATTTTGTTCTTTTTCATCTTTTGAGGGTTACAAACTTTTGAACCTTCCCCCTTAGCAATCTTCTTATAGATCCTATGACTAGTGGAGTTAGTGTAATAGTCCCTTTTACCTTTCTCTCCACTCTCTAGGACTCGAATTCTTTCAAGAAGGTTCTTGGTCTTTTCCCTTTCTAATTCAAGTTCTGAGGTTTTGCTAGCCTCAAAGTCACTAGGGAGAGAGTTCCTAGTGTCAGACTCGTATCCTAGTCCTCTTTTGGCTAGGACAAACACTATTGGTTGAACTACCTCAGTTACCGGGCTCTTCCCTAACACTTTCACCTCTTCCCTAAGCTTAGCGTTCTCTAGCTTGAGGCCCATCACTTCAGTTTTCAGGGATTTAACTTCGACATACGAGGACTCTAGTTGTAACGAAACTGTAGCACAGTTCTCACATTCAACTAGCCTATTTTCACTTTCAAGTTCAAGTTCATCCATTCTATGTTGCATAACAACGCTTTCTTCCATGATTCTTTTAATGAGCTTAATAAGTTTGGTTTTGGAACAATTCTCTAAGGAGTTCATCATGGATTCACGAGTTACCTCTTGTTCCTTTTCAGAAGCGTCCTCTTCAAGAACTGGGGCGTCCTCCACAGCCATGTACGCCACTTGCTCATTATCTGAGGCGTCCTCTACGGCTATGTACGCCACTGGTCCTTCTGGTTCTTCATCATCAGAACTCACATTATCCCATGCGGCTTCGCACGCTCCCAAGAGAGCTTTCATCTTCATTTCTTTTGAGTTTAGTCCCGTAGTACACCTTTTAGCAAAGTGTCCTTTCTTGTTACATTTGTAGCAAGTAAGTTCCTTCATCTCTGCCTCTGTATACTTGGGACTCTCCTTTTTGTAAGGCATCTTGTGTTTCTTGGAATCTCTGGCCTTTTACCCCATAAGCGAGCAACTTTGTGTAGAAGGGCAATCTCTTCCTCTTCTTCCAGCTGTTCCTTAGTCTTGCTTTCCTTTTCTTTCAAAGCTTGAGCACGCATCCTTTCACGATTCTCATTTTTATTTGCTTCCACCATTAGGGCAATATCTCTTTGGTGGCGCAGATACTCAGCGTACTCTGGAGTTGATGTCATCAAGGCAAGATCTGTCTGGGGGTTTCTAGCCAACTCAGCCATATCAGCTTCCCTTCTCGCTTCATAGCCTCTCAGCTTCCCATAGATCTCTTCCATATCCAGGGTTTTGTTGGCTGTGTTCTCCTTGAACGTAGTCCTATCAAAATTCCATTTTCCTGTAAGCCCATCAATGACTACTCCGACTCTGTTTCTCATTGAGACTTCAGCTTCTGGGATGCCTAAATTTCGCATCTTGGTCACAAGAGCTTCAAAGCGGTATGAGTAGTCCTTGACAGATTCGTTAGGAAGCATTCTGAAGGCATAGAACTCTCGTTTGATTTCAAGCTTGACGTCTTCCTTCATCTCTGCCGTACCCACATGGTACTTCTCAAGAGCTTCCCATTGTAGTTTGGCTGTTGCCAAATTGCTAACTCGGGTGGCGTCCCTTTCGCAGAGGGACGCTTGAAGGAAGCATATAGCCTTAGCGTTTGTTTCCAAAAGCTTGAATTCGTCAGGACCCCACTCGTCCTCTTTGTCTTTCTTGTCATCAGGGATGGTAAGGTCACCCTTCATGATCACTCTCCAGCATTGATAATTCTGACTTCTGCAAAAGTTCTCGAAGCGGATCTTCCAGCGGTTGAAGTTGCCGTCCGTCAGACGAGGAGGCTTTACAAAAGAGATTCCAATAGGTTCCATGTCCATCTTGTACTTGCAACTCAACAAAAATCTAGAGCGCCTGCTCTGATACCAATTGTTGGATCGTAAGTCAGTTAATGAGGGCGTCCTTGACTGGGTTAAGGGCGTCCTTTAGTGCAGCGGAAAATAGACTTAACAGAATACAAGATAAGTGGACACGAGTATTTATAGAGGAACCCCACTAAGACCAACTAGTCTTATGGGTAAACCTCTACCTCCGTTGGAGGATTTTCAATAGCCGTCCCTTATCTTATTAAGAGCGAGTCCTTACAACTTAGGCGAGTCGTTACACTTCTCTGAGCTAAGCGTCCGTCCTTAGCCTCACTAGTAACACTCCTTTCAACCTAACAAGTAACCTAACACTCTTAGCTATAAGGAAGCTATCACTCACGTCTCTCACGGTTCGTTGTGAGAGACAAACTACAACTCTAATCTATTTGTGGTTTGTTTTGGATTTGATGTGGTTGGACTTTCTTTCTCTTGCTTCAAGCTCACTTGATCTTCTTGATCTTCGTTCGTGTTCTTGAATGCTTCGGGAGAGCTTGAGAGAAAGTCTTCAAAGTCCACTCTTGCACCCACACATCTCTCTTCAGCTATGCATACTCCTTGGAGAGTATTTATAGCGGAAGTGATTCTTGTCCTCTAGCGTCCTCTGAGACTTGGCAGGATCCTCGATCTTTGATCAACGGTGCGATGAGCGTCTTGAGGAGGTCAACTCTGTTGACGCTTGGGAAGCCTCCGCGTGGGTAGGGGACCATTGCTGTGAAAGCGACGTCTTTGGCATTGTCTACACGTGCCCAGACAAAGGAAGCTTCCTTCTGAGGACTAAGGCCGGACGATGATGTAATCATGTTGGGGCGGCCTTGATTTGAATTTGAACTTCGTCCGTATTTTGGCGCGCGTCCCTTCTTGATGAGGACTCCGTCCTATCTTGCGCAAGGACTTCGCCAATTACGTTTAGCTTTGGAAGTTCTGGTAACATGCGTCCCTACAGCATAGGGACTGCTGTTCACTTGTTGTCCTTTTCGCTCATGTGCGTCCACTGGACTTACCTGAGATCAAAACTTGGACAACTTATCAAATACATTTGAGTTTGTCATTATCAAAACAAGGGACGATTATTATTGGTTTAGATATTAACGACTGACGTCCTTAATATCGTCCCAACACATGCCTCCAAAATAGATCCATGAAGAACTTTGAAAGTCCCTCACCATCTTCACCCATTCCCATGTGAGGTTCATCGGCTTCTCATTCTCAAACAACATCTCATAGAGTATCATGGCCTCCTCCTTCATCGGTTTACTCGATTCGTGCCTTGCAAAGATAGAACAACCCAAGGCTCGGACCATGACTCGGAAGAGGGGGTTGGCTATCTCATTTGTCGATGCTCCTTTCCTCATCTCACTCTTCCCGGCCACAAACTTCCAAAGGTAGTCCACCTTCTCATTGTCAACATAGGCCTCATCTCTCGGAAATGGGAACCCAAAGTAATGTGCCAAGTTCCGGAGAGAGAGTTCTTGCAATTCGTTGCCCATTTGGAAGGAGATCATGCCTTCACTCTCGGGTCCCTCATACGTGCACTTGAATGTCGCCATGAACTCGGACGTCAAGGCGGGAAAATGAGTGTTGTTCCACCTTAGCAACACATTGAGCCCAATGTTGGAGTAGCACCGAGTAAGAGCCTCCTCCATGCACATCTTTTGAATTGACTCCCAATCTAACCACCGAGTGTGGTGAGATAGACCCATGAGACGCTCATACTCTCTAGCATCATCCTCATCCTCAATACGCACATCATCCATCCGTTGGACTCTCTTGGATGACTTCTTGGACTTCTTGGTTGCTTTCTCCATCCTTGAAGAAGATGCTCGGGTAGACATGGTACCTACACACAATCAAAACCAAAGAACTCCAAGATAAAATCTATACAACCCACAACAAGAGCACAAGCTTCCATTACAAACAACTTATCATGCAAAGAGATGACCCCATACTTGTTCTTAACACACTCAATCCACAAAATTCAATCATGCATGAACTAAGATTCACATATCAATGGTCAAGCCTCAAGACATATCATGATAAACATCCTATAACCAACATTCAAGCTCATGAAATCCTAAATTCACACAAGAGAAGCTTCGAAAAACATTAGACCGAGCAACAGGGGACATCGGGCCCGAGGTTGTGGACCTCGGTCCGAGTCTTGGACCGACGTTGAACATCGGTCCCGAGGTACTGGGCACCTCGGACCGAGTCCTTTTCGACTTCTCATCCTAGATTCATCCATAAAACACACTATCATGCCCCTAAAATCCAAAATCAACCATTTCTTATCATCAATCGAAGTTCTAAGTGGGTCTATGCAACAATCAAGCACAAATTTCACAATGCATGCAAATCACCATGGATGCTCAAGGTCTAAGCTCACTTAATCATGGCATATCTCAAATCTAGCAATGAAAGCATGAAACTCACAAAGAATCAAGTAGAGATTGAGATTCACATACCAAATATGAAGAAACAAAGAACTTCTAGCAATCAACTCTTAGAACTCAAATTTCCTCTTCTAGATCTAGAAGAAGGGTGTAGATCTAATGGATTTGGGTGGGATTTTTTGGCTTTTGGTTCAATGCTTGGGAATGCTAGGGTGTGGATCGAGATCTTGTGGTGAGGTTTCCTTGAGGATCGAGTATGGTGGGGGAGATGGGATCGATTTGGGGTTTTTGAGAGAATTGGGTATTTTGGGAAAGTTGTTATGGGGGTGATGGATGTTAGGTAAGGAACAAGGCTCTTAAATGGGGAAGAAGACAAAGGTGGGTCAAGAGGGTATAGTAGGAATTTCCACCAAGTTAAGGTCCAAAGTGGGTCGGCATAACTGGACCGACGTCGGGCACCTCGGGCCCGAGGTACTGGGTACCTCGGTCCTACCCGGTTTTGGTTCCTAAAAATCCCACGACTTGGTTACTTCTATCCACAAGTTCTTGCATCTTTTCCACAAATACCACACATGCTAATAAAGCTCACACAACACACATTTCCACAAAATACAAGCTAGAGAAGAGATTCGGACTAATCTAAGCTAAGGCAAAAAGAAACAAGCTAGAAACTACGAAAATGAATCTACTAAACCCGGGTTGCCTCCCGAGGAGCGCTTCTTTAACGTCATTCGCTTGACGTCTAACCTCTACCCTTCAAGGAGGGTGAAACACGGTGAATTGATCCTCCTTGCCATGTGCTTCTCCACAATCCTCATAACCAAAGTGCCACCATTTGTGCTTGATGAAAGTGTGGCATCCAAATTCTCCATCATCCGTCTCCTCCAAAGTGTAGCTTGGCATCTCTTGCATCATCTCATCTTGCTCTTTATCACCTACACCACAAAAGTCTAAAGAATTTCTAGGAGACTCAATGACATCATAACTCAACTCGTCTTGCAAATCATCTAAACAAAGATAGTCATCTCCTAGATCTTCTTTCAAATCACTAAGACAAATGAAAGAATCTCCCACATCAAAAGGATATAGATTAGGATACTCTTCATGATTTGGTGGGCTATCTCCATCTCTTGTCTCATCATGGATTTGAACATTGACCATGTCATGGTCTCTCAATGGTGCTTCCTCTCTTGTGGATTTGGCGTTTTCCTCTAGTTTCAAAATTGCCAATGCGTCCGGTTCATTAAGGGCCTTGTTGAAATGAAACTCCACTTTCTCCTCGCCGATCTCGAAAGTGACTTTCCCATTCCTCACATCAAACTTGGCACCCGCCGTAGCTAGAAACGGCCTTCCGAGAATAATGGGAACCATCGGATCTTCTTTCATGTCTAAGATCACGAAATCATCGGGCACAAAATATCTTCCCACTCTAACCGGGACGTCATCAAGAATTCCGGTGGCCTTTGTTGATGAACCATCGGCCATGGTAAGACTCATGTCAACCGGCTCCATGTCTCCGAGGTTAGCCCTTCTCCATATGCCCATGGGCATAACCGAAATACTTGCTCCCAAGTCACAAAGAGCTTTAAAGTTTTAGGATCCAATCCCTACAGTGATGGCAAATCTTCCGGGATCACCAAGCTTTTGAGGTAGCTCCAAGATCTTCACCTCATCTTGCATCTCAACAATCGACCTCTTCTTGCTCAAGATTTCCTTCAAGAACTTTGCATAAGATGGCATCTCACTTAGAGCATCGGTGAAAGGGATGGTGATGTTCAAGCCTTGCAAAAGCTTCAAGAACCGCTTGAACTTGCCCTCAACAATCTCCTTGGGCTTCTTCATAGGATATGGAAGAGTTGTGCCACTTTGCTTCTTGCTTGGATCAACCTCTTTGGATCGATCTTTCTCAACAATTCCACCCTGGACCGACGTTGGAAGCACCTCGGGACCGACTTCAGGGACATCGATCCCAGGTTTGAGAGTTTCTGGGCACGTCGGGCCGACTTCAGGATATGTCGGGCCCGAGTTTGGTTCAACCTCGGTCCTCTCCAGGGGGCTTCTTCCGTCTACTGGTTCGACTTCTGGATACGTCGGGCCCGAGTTGCTGGGAACCTCGGTCCGACTCTCTTCTCTTGATCTTGGAACTTGTGGCTCGGGTAAACTCCGTCCACTCCTTAGTCCTATGGCTCGAACTTCGTTTTGTTGTTGTGGAGTACGGGGATTCTCCTCGGGTCGGCCCGGGAGTCTCCCTTCCTCTCTCGGAAGTTGATTCGCCATGTGAACAAATTGGTTGTCCTCTTGTCTTCTCCACACACCAAATTCTTTGAATTGGGTGCCCATGTCATCAAATCTTCTCTATATGTTGGTGACTTGATTCTTCAAATCTTGATCCCATTCTGGTGTTTGCTCATAGAATCCCGGAGGTCGGTAGGGTGTTGGTTGGGGCCTTGGCTCATTTTGGTTGAAGTTGTTGTTGTAGCCACTAGCTTGGCCTTGATTCTACCTTCCTCCGTTGTTGAAATTGGCTCTCCCTCCGAAGTTCCTTTGAACATAGTGTGCCTCCTCAATTTGCTCGGCCAATCGGACTTGGCGCTCATTTGGACACTCTTGTGCTCCATGCTTCAAAGAACCACACTCTTCACAAGCTCTTGTGTTTTGCTTTTGGTGATAGAGCCTCTTCATCTTGTTCAACTCATCCTCCAAGAATTGGATCTTCACATCTTTGTCCACCTCCTCACTTTTGGGATCGTAGAGCCTCTTCGGACCTTCGCCATGGACTCTTGCTTCCTTGCTCACTTGATTGACTCCATACATCGCCTCATAATCCGAGAGTTTGTCTAGCAACTCCCATGCTTGCTCCGGGGGCAAGTCAATGAACCCACAATCGGTATGGAGGTTCAATTTATCCTTTGTGGCGGGGTTGATTCCTTGGAAGAAGATGTCTTGAAGGACATAGGGTTGTTGACCATGTGTCGGACACGCCCTCAACATCTCTTTGAACAGATCCCATGCCTCGAAAAGTGGCTCGTGGGCTCCTTGTTGGAAACTAGCAATCTTCCTTCTAAGCTCCGTCGTCTTGGTGGGCGGGAAGAACTTCATCAAGAATGCTTCATTTAGGGCCCTCCACGATGTGATGGATCGAGGTGCTTGACTCTCCAACCAATGCAAAGCCTTGCCTCCCAAAGACCACTTGAAGGCTTTGAGTAGCACATACTCAAGTGTCTCATCATCCGTGGAAATGATCTCACAAAGGTCTTTGAATTGCTTCACATGCTCGATCGGACACTCATTCGGCCTCCCTTGGAATTGCTCTCTCTTAATGAGTGAGATAAATTGAGTTTTTATCTCAAAATTCCTTGACACCTCCGGCAAGACGATGGCCGGCTCCGGAACCTTCAACTCCGGATGCATGTATTGTCTAGCATTCCGGGGTTGAGTGTTGATTTGAGCCTCCAATCTCATCCTTTGCTCACGCTTTCTCCGGGCCTCAGCATCTCGGTTTGCCATTTCAATTTGCAAGCGAGCCATGTCGGCTCTCATCCTCTCAAACTCCTCATCTCGGGCTTGGTCCGCCATCCTCTTCTTCTTGCGGGCTTGCCTTAGAATACTCTCCGGGTCACACACAAAATCGAGCTCAAGGGTTCCTCGGACGGAACTAGCTCGCATGCACCTACAGCCAAAGACACAAACAAAAACCAAATCAAAACAAACAAGGGGCTTGGGCTAGTCCCTCACCCAAATCACTACCAAAAAGCAAAGACTCAACAAAGTTGGGTACCTCGAACAAGTAGAACTCCCCGACAACGGCGCCAAAATTCTGATCGGTCCGGGATCGGAGGGTCTCACAATTTAAATTTATAAAACCGAACCTCAAATTGTAGTAAAAGGGTAGGGTGTCGAACACACGGGAGTTCGTGCTCGAAAGTACCCGAAAAGACTAAAAAGAGGAGAAAAGAAAGGCAAAACAAAGGAAAACAAAAGAGATCTCCTCGGACCGACACAAGGTCACTTCGGTCCGAGGGTGGATCGAGGTCGAGTTGGTCGGGACCGACGTGATGCAAGTCGGGCCCGATGTTCTGGGTAACTCGGTCTTGTTCAAAAAGTAGATTGGTCTTGGGTTTTTGGGTTCCTCCCCCAACTAGACTTGGATATTCAACCTAAATTCAACCAATAAGTGTTTGATTCTAGTGAGATCGAGGTTGTTCGCCCCGAATCTCTCCAATCTACACCTCGACCCAAGGGAGTTTTCACTTCACCTTCGATGCTAAGGACTTGTGATGGGATCGAGATGCTCTCGCTTACTCTTACCAAACACAAGCCCTAGATCCCTTGCTTTCACAACAGATTGAAGCTCAATGTAGAGAGGATTCACAAATCAAGCACTCAAGGCTATGGAATTGGGGTTTTCTACCCAAATCTAGCTAGGGGATTCCCCCATAGCCCAAGACTATGGAATCTACTCCATATGGTAAGAGAAAAGCATAATCAAAAGGGAAATCAAGCAAAACTCAATCATCATCATCCAATCAAACTCCAATTGCATTCAAATCCAAAGTGTCAACAAAATCCAAGTCTCAATTTTACTAGATCAAAGCAAAACAAAGTACAAAACTCACTAATCCTCCTCTCAAAGCCAACGATCTCCTCTTCTCTTCCTCCTCCTTCCTTCTCCTTGCCCTCCAAGTCTTCCTTGAGCCTTTAGAGAGTGAATTTGGTATGGTCTATCAAAACATGCCCTTAATGCTCTCTAATCACCTCTATTTATAGCCTCTCATGGATTGGGGACCAAGGAATCCCAATTTAGAAAGGGGCAAATGTGGAAAGTTGCTAAAAATATGCCTTGGGGAACAATCCTCTCAATTGCCGACTTAGGACCGACACGGATGCACCTCAGGCCCGACGTTGGGAACGTCGGTCCTGGTCATTGGGTGCTCGATCTCGGGCCCGACGTCGTGGTACTCGGTCCTGGGCCTCGATCCTTGTCTTCTTCTTGGGTTTCCTTTGATTCCACTTCATTCTTGGCTTGGCTCTTGCATTCCTTGATTTGTCTCCTTCATAAGCTCCTCCAAAATGTCCTCATTCTTGCCATTTTACCTACAAAGTCAAACAAACTCGCATAGTTTCCGACTCTTGAAGAAAACCGGGAACTAAGCTAAAAAGGAACCAAAACTAACAAAGAAGAGAATGAAAAACACATATTTACAAAGGAAATCAACTACTAAAACACCTCCAAAACGAGAGACATCAGAGCGGAGCTGAACTATCCCACTTATGACAAAGAATTGTTCGCCTTGATTCGGTGCTTGAAGACATGGCAACATTATGTTTGGCCTAAGGAGTTTGTTATACACTCGGACCACGTAGCTCTCAAGTACTTGAAGAGCCAAGCTCGGCTCAATAGGAGACATGCACGATGGGTGGAGTTCATGGAGACTTTCCCATATGTGGTGAAGTACAAGAAGGGAAAGGACAACATCATCGCCGACGCCTTAACTAGGAGGTATGTACTTCTATCTTCTCTTGATGCAAAAATCCTTGGTTTTGCTTTGATTAAGGAGCTTTATGCTAGTGATCCTTTCTTTGGTGACATTTACGATCATTGCATGACTAAGGGTCCTATGAATGCTTTCTTTGTAGACGATGGTTATTTGTTTAAGAAAGGGAAATTATGCATACCATTGTCTTCCATTCGTAGGTTGTTTACTAGAGCAGTCCATGAAAGTCGAGGGCATAGGGGTTTAGATAAGACTTTAGAAGGACTTAAAGAACACTACTATTGGCCTAACATGTCACGTTTTTTACAAAAATTTGTTAATAGTTGTGTTGTTTGTCATAAAGCTAAATCTAGACTTAATCCATTTGGCCTATATCAACCTCTTTCTATTCCTAGTGAACCATGGGAGGATATCTCTATGGATTTTATTGTGGGTTTGCCTAGGACTAGAAAGGATAGTGATAGTATTTTTGTGGTGGTTGACCGTTTTTCAAAGATGGCACATTTCATACCATGTCAAACTATCGATGATGCTTCTATGATTGCTAACTTGTTCTTTAAAGACGTGGTTCGACTACACGGTATTCCTCATACCATTGTATCGGATCGTGATGCAAAGTTTCTTAGCTATCTTTGGAAGTGTCTTTGGCATAAGATAGGTACGAAGTTGCTCTTCTCCACATCGTGTCACCCTCAAACGGATGGACAAACTGAGGTAACAAATCGAACTATTCGAGCTCTTCTTCGTACTATGGTTAAGACTAACCTTAAAATGTGGGAAGAAGTTTTGCCTTTTGTGGAATTTGCTTACAACAGGTCAATCCATTCCACCACTAAGAAGACGCCATTTGAGGTGGTGTATGGTCGGAATCCCAAGACAGCTAGTGATATGGCGCCTCTACCGTACAAGGTCGAGCCACACGAGGGTGCGTTAGACCGTGTGGAGTCCATTCGGCGCATTCATGAAGAAACAAGGAGAAATTTGGAGCTAAAGGATGAGAGATACAAGGCGCTTGCGGATCGTGGAAGGAAGGAGATGATCTTTGAAGAAGGTGATCTTGTATGGGTACACTTAAGAAAGGAACGTTTCGCTCATGCTCAAAACAACAAGCTCAAGCAAAGGGGAGATGGACCGTTCCGAGTGATCAAGAAGCTTGGACCAAATGCTTATGAGTTGGAGTTGCCCGATGAGTATGGCGTTCATCTAGTGTTTAATGTTTCGAGTAACCGTATTTTTGTTATACCATCAGGGTAATGATCCATCAACCTGCTAGTTCTTTTCATGAGGGATCAACGGGTCCCCATTCATACCCGATGATGACTCTGACATTGAACCGAGGACGGTGATCGCTCACGGATGCGAGGGTCTAGAGATACATTTATAACCCGATCCCGTTGTAGTACGTGGTGGGTGTCGAACGCTCGGGAAATCTACTCGATTGATGTACCTAAATACTTGATAACGGGAAAAGAGAACTTAAAACAAAGGAAAATGAAAGGATCGATCGGGACCGACACAAGGTCACGTCGGGCCCGATGTAGGCTGGGAGGAAGGACGTCGGGACTGACACTGGGTAAGTCGGGACTGATGTTCCTGGGGATGTCGAACTCAAGGGTTTGAAAGTAGATCTTGGGCTTTGGGTTCCTTCTCTAGTAGATTGAGGCTTTTCCACCACAATTCAAGCAATAAGTGATGATCGAGGTAGGATCGAGATGCTTTCGCCTCGTCCAAACCACTTCTACACATCGTTTATTGGGGAGATTGGCTTTCGCTTCATCCCCTTCGAAGCAAGGTCTTGTGATGGACACTTTTCACTTTCGCTACTTTGCCAATCACAAGCCTTGATTCCTTACTTTCGCAAGGAATTGTAGCTCTATGTAGAGTGCGTTCTTAGATCAAGCACTCAAGGCTTATGAAATTGGTGTTTCTAGCCAAACCTAGCTAGAGTTTCCCCCCATAACCCAAGATCAAGGAGATCTACTCCATATGGCAAGTAATGAAAGCAACTGTTGGATCGTTAGTACTGAGGGACGTCCTTTACTTAGGTAAAGGCATCCTTTGGTTAGGCGTCCCTACGAGGAGTAGGGGCGTCCTTGAGTAATGCAGCGGAATAAAGTACTAAACAAGTAATAGATGAACGCAGTGAATTATAAAGGAACCACTCAAGACCAAGTAGTCCTTGAGTGTAAACCTCTACCTCCTTGGAGGATTTTTGAATAGTTATTTCCTTTATATTGAACGTCCTTACAGTTGTACTGGCGAGTCTTTACAGTTCTCTGGCACTTAGCTTTTCCCTAAGTCCACTAGTAAAGGACTCCTTTAAGCCTACAACTTAAGCGAGTTCAATCTATTAAAGGACTCTATCCCTACGTCCTACAGTACTTCGTAGGACTCTCTTTCTCTTTTTAGTTTTTCTGAATACAAACTGTTTTGTGGTTTTGGTTACAAGTCTCACTCGATCTAGCACAAGTCTTAGCACTGTTCTTGAGTTCTTGAGCTAGTTCTTCGTGTTCGTGAGTGAGCCGCTTTCCTCTGATTCTCTCTGAATATTCTCTGAAAGCGTTAATGTCACAATAAATGCCTTGGGGTATTTATAGGACTTGGGGAAGGGCGTCATTTCTTTGGGACGATCATGCCCTTGGTGGACGTGGCTACAGGATCTTCCTCCACGTATGATGGCAGTGATGAGGAAGCTTCCTGTATCCAGCTGTGTGTGATGGACTCCGCTACAGGATCGGCCGCCACGTGTTGATGAACTCTGCAACAGGATCGTCCGCCACGTAGTGTTGGACTCCGCTACAGGATCGGTCTCCACGTGTCCTTGGATGATCAAATGTTGTCGAGTGATGTCATCCTGTCGGCTAGTGAGTAAGGACTCCTTTCTTGCGTTCCTACTTGCTTGGGACTCCGTCCTTGCTCAAGAAGTCTCTAGCTGGTCCTTACTTCCTGTTAGCTAGCGTCCCTAAACCTAGGTGGACGCCCATACACACTTGTTGTCCTTTTGTCACTGGCGTTCCTGAACACTTGGACAAATTTATTAGAATCAAAGTGAGTTTGTCATATCAAAACTAAGGGACGGTTGTGTGGTACACTAACAAGTACGCAAGCGTCCTTGATAGCGTCCCAACAATTTCCCCCTTTTTGATGATGACAAACTCTTCAGCAAAATAGTTTTGGCGTTTGAACTTAGCATGCATGAAAACTTAAGAGCGTCCTCTAACACTTAGAGAAATTTCAGTGAGCACAAGTTTTCATTCTTTGATTCTCTAACTTTTGGATTTTAAGGAGAGAAAAGCATCATAGAGTTTTCTAGACGTCCTCTAGTTTATTCTAGCATGGCGTTCCTTAGACTTTTCACTTAATAGTTCCCCCTTAACACTTGCTTATTCTAGATAACTAATTTGTAGCGCATCTTTGCAAAACTACACTTCCCCCTTTTGGCATCATCGAAAAGGATAACAAGTGATAAGGACGTTAGCATAAAAACATAACTATAAGCAGTTGAACGCTTAAACACACATAATGCAAGCAAAACGATGTAATAGCCATTCAAACAAAAGTGGAATAGAGTTATTACAAAGCAACGATCCCAAAGGATCAAGTGTTTTTCAACAAAAAGAAGCAAAGGCAAATTAATTGAGGGATTAAAGGGTTGGAGGACGGCAATCACTGAGGACGGCTTTGGTCTTGATAGAACTTGAGAAGTTGTTCGTGAAGTTCAGCCGACTTAGAGAATGCCGTGGAAAGGTCCTTGAGGGCGGAGAAGATGAGACACTGATTGTCCATGATAGCACCCAAGAGTTCTGCCGGAGGATGCTGTTCAGGATGAGCAGGAGCAGAACGAGGCACTGGACCGGAACTTGAGGAGGGTGCGTCAATAGGAGGTACTGAAGGGGGAGAAGGAGACATTAGCAACTGATCAAGAGCGGAGAAGTTTACTGCTGGCACGTCTTCGTGAATGGGCTCGTGCTGCAAAGAAGCAAGGCGTTCTTCTTCAGCTTCAGCTGCTAGGCGTTCTTGCTCGGCCTTTTTCTTAGCTTCCTCAGCTTCGGCTTCCAACTGCTTCCTGATGGAGGGCAGTTCCTCGTTGTGCCTGATTTCAATAAGCCCTTTCTTGGAGTTCCAGTTCCGACCAAGTTCCTCAGAGGGAGTGCTGTCATCATAAGCGTTCTGAGCCTTGAGGATTAGCTTGACAAGTCCGGGGTATGGCAAAGCATGTCGCTTCCTCCCACACTTAGCCATATGTTGCATAGCAATTCTGGCGAGGTTTATGGGACGGCGTTCGAGAAGAGAGTCAATCAGAATGAGATCATGAGTTTGAACGATCGAACGCTTCTCTTGCCTGGGAAGGACGGCGCGACAAATGAAGTAATGTGCGATGGCGCCAACTTTCCTCAACACATGAGCTACTCTGTCAAGTCCATACGGATTTTTGCCCTGGAACACTCTTTGAAGCACAGGCAGTTCCTCATCAGTTGTCTCAAAACCACTTTCAGGGAGGGAGCTTATTGCGTTGGACGGCGGCTTGTGTGTGCTCAGTCCCATGAATGCTCGGACTTGGCGTTCAGTAACAGATGCTTTCTCATCATCTATCTTGAAATGCAGAGAGCCGTCCTTAGCCTTGTAGCGCAGATTCTTGTAAAACGCCTTGATCTGTTGTTGGGACGATATTAAGGACGTCAGTCGTTAATATCTAAACCAATAATAATCGTCCCTTGTTTTGATAATGACAAACTCAAATGTATTTGATAAGTTGTCCAAGTTTTGATCTCAAGTAAGTCCAGTGGACGCACATGAGCGAAAAGGACAACAAGTGAACAGCAGTCCCTATGCTGTAGGGACGCATGTTACCAGAACTTCCAAAGCTAAACGTAATTGGCGGAGTCCCTGCGCAAGATAGGACGGAGTCCTCATCAAGAAGGGACGCGCGCCAAAATACGGACGAAGTTCAAATTCAAATCAAGGCCGCCCCAACATGATTACATCATCGTCCGGCCTTAGTCCTCAGAAGGAAGCTTCCTTTGTCTGGGCACGTGTAGACAATGCCAAAGACGTCGCTTTCCCAGCAATGGTCCCCTACCCACGCGGAGGCTTCCCAAGCGTCAACAGAGTTGACCTCCTCAAGACGCTCATCGCACCGTTGATCAAAGATCGAGGATCCTGCCAAGTCTCAGAGGACGCTAGAGGACAAGAATCACTTCCGCTATAAATACTCTCCAAGGAGTATGCATAGCGGTAGAGAGATGTGTGTGTGCAAAAGTGGACTTTGAAGACTTTCTCTCAAGCTCTCCCGAAGCATTCAAGAACACGAACGAAGATCAAGAAGATCAAGTGAGCTTGAAGCAAGAGAAAGAAAGTCCAACCACATCAAATCCAAAACAAACCACAAATCAATTAGAGTTGTAGTTTGTCTCTCACAACGAACCGTGAGAGACGTGAGTGATAGCTTCCTTATAGCTAAGAGTGTTAGGTTACTTGTTAGGTTGAAAGGAGTGTTACTAGTGAGGCTAAGGACGGACGCTTAGCTCAGAGAAGTGTAACGACTCGCCTAAGTTGTAAGGACTCGCTCTTAATAAGATAAGGGACGGCTATTGAAAATCCTCCAACGGAGGTAGAGGTTTACCCATAAGACTAGTTGGTCTTAGTGGGGTTCCTCTATAAATACTCGTGTCCACTTATCTTGTATTCTGTTAAGTCTATTTTCCGCTGCACTAAAGGACGCCCTTAACCCAGTTAAGGACGCCCTCATTAACTGACTTACGATCCATCATCTGTTCTTTGTCAACTACAATAGGCACAGGCCCAACGTTCAACCAGCCTTGAAACCTTAGAAGCTCAAGGAACTCCTGAACTTTTTCATCGTCGAAGGATGAGAGCCATTCTTCGGAGTAGATTAAGGGGCTGAGAACTTTGACGGGCGCACCATCAGGCTTGCGCTTTCTTTTTCCTTTTGGGGACTCTGAGTCCTCATCATCATCATCAGACTCATCATCGGCGTCCTCGGACTCACTTTCAGCAGCGTCCTTGGAGGGAGCGTCCTCTGTGCCTTGTTCATTTGCTTCATTGCCACCAGTTGTGGCTTGTTCTGATTCAGAGGGAGCTCTTCCTTGGGACATCTCCTCTGCGTCCTGAACCTCTGCTTGATTGGCATTTGAGGGCTCAGCGTCCGCAGGGACTTGGTTTTCTGTTTGGATTTGAGGGGAGGGGTTTTCTTGTGTAGTTGGGAGGGATTGGAGGATGGGAAGGGGTTGATTGTAGGGAGGGACTTCCTGAGCATCACGCTCGAGCTCTTCGGACAGAGTGGGCTCAGCATCCTTTTGAGCGACCTGGTGCTCGCCAGCGTCCTCAGCTACTTGTTCTTTTTCGGCCTCTTTAGCCGCAGGAGCATTCTCGACTCCTTCCGCCTCGTCACTAGAGTCCCCAACAACGTCAATGAATGGGGAGGAGTCTCCGACAGGCGTTCCTCTTTGGCTCTCAGATGAGCTAGAGGAGGAGGAGGAGATGTGCTCGGGCTCTGGAGCGTCCTTGGGTAACAACACCTTAGGCTTTTCGCCAGCTTTGCGACGGCGAAAGGTGTGCTCAAGAGTTGAATGCTGCTCCGCTTCTTCCGGACCGCTTTCAGAAGAGGGACGACGGGACCTTGGAGTCTCGGGGTCCTTTGGCGGTGAGATATGGGCTGGGGTGGATGGGAAGTTGGCAAAATTGAGTGGGGAGTGAGGATTGGGCTGGAATGGTATTAGGGCATTGGCTTTTGTAGGTTTGGGGGACGGAGGAGGGGTTGGGAGTTGAGTGATTTTAAGCGGAGGGGGAGCAAGGTTGGATTTCTTTTTGACTGGGCCTTTTGTGGTGCTTTTGGTAAGGGGGACGCTTGAGGGCTTAGCCTTTTTGAGGGGCCTTGGGTCATGGGTCTTTTTGGAGCGTCCCTCCTTTAAATGAGGTGGAAACTTGTCCACAATTTCAGTAGGTTTGGAGGAGGAGAATGGTTGGGATGATTTTGAGAGAGGAGAAGATGGGGTTAGACGCTTTAGCAAATTCTTTGTTGTGACTGTGGGGACGGCAGGAGGAGGGGGAGAGGGACTCGGCAAGCGAGTTTGAAGCATTTTGTAAGCCAAGGAGTCTTTTGGGTACATGGGAAAGTCAGGCAGGACGGCGTTATGCAAATCTGGTATGAGATCAAGTAAGGGACCAAGGTTCTCAACACCAAACTGCGAGAAGAAGAGAACGTCGTCCATCCTTAGGTCTTTGTAATTTGTGTTGTGGAGACCTTGGATGACGAACCATTCGATGAACTTCTCATAGTTCCTTGTCCTAACTGCGTCCTCCTTCACGTCAGGTCTGTCCATGCGTTCCCTTATTAGATTGTACAAAGTTTTGGGCTTCCTGTTGATAAAGTCCACAAGAGATTCGTTCAAGACAATAGGTTTGGGTTTCTCTAGGTGGGACTTCACCAATCTTCTTCTCTTGCCGCCGGTAGAAGATCCGGACACGTTCACTAGTCTTTGAGACATTTTCAGATGAACTTTTAGAGAGAGAAAGTTGCCGGAATACTAGAGAGAGGGCAGAGCAAATTTGAGAGCAAGGAAGTGGTTGAGAGCAATAAATTCTGAGAGCGACTGTTCTGGCCTTATATAGAGGAAGCGGTGGCACAAACTGTAATTAAAACTGATTTACTGTGCGACACGTGGCAAAACTTCCCCCTTAAGATTTGAGTAAAAGCAACGGTCACTGTTCAAACTTTCAAATGTTCAAATTTCTGACTCTTCAACTTCTTCTCAAAACTGAACTGGCGTCCTCTCTTACAAACACTGAGCGTCCTCTTATACTTAGCAAAAATTTACCTCTTCAAGCAAACCAATAACCAATTCAACCGTCCTTGTGATCACCTTTCGAACCATTTGAGAACAAAGCAAGTACGTCCCGTAAAAGAAAAATATGAAACTCATAGGACGCTTTTGCAGAGTTCTCGGCTAGGGTAAGCTTAGAGTTCCCATCATTTCGGCTTATAATGAGGGTCGGGTGATCAGGGATACTCTTTTCAATACAAAATAGAGAAAATTTGAATGGCGTTCCAAAGTAGCAAACACATGAAGTTTTAGACTAGCGTCCTTGCAAATATGAATTTAATGCATAACAGTCCTTAAACACTTAGAATCTACAAAACATAGCCAAGCATTGAGGGAATAGTAGAACGGGACTTGCTACTTAAAAGTTATCATCCCCAAGAGCAGCCTTAGATGCTCATAGGGACGTCTATCAAGTGCCTTAGTGAAAATATCAGCTATTTCGTCTTCAGTCCTTACATGCTCCATACTAATAAGTCCTAGTTCAACATTATCACGCAAGAAATGATGCCTTATATGAATATGCTTTGTGCGTGAATGAAAAACAGGATTTTTAGAAATTTCAATAGCACTTGTGTTATCACAACGAATGGGAATAGTTTCAAGATTGATACCGTAGTCCTCAAGTTGATATTTGATCCAGATGACTTGTGAACAGCACGAGGCAGCAGCAACGTACTCGGCTTCCGCAGTTGAAAGCACCACAGAGTTCTGTTTCTTAGATCCACAAGAGACTAAGCATGAACCAAGGAACTGTGCCATTCCTGAAGTGCTTTTTCTATCAATCACATGACCAGCATAATCAGCGTCCTAGTAGCCAACAAGCTTGAAGGACGTCTTCCTAGGGTACCAAAGACAAAGATCGTCGCGTCCTTTGAGGTAGTGAAAGATCCTCTTGACTTCTTGCATGTGGGACTCCTTTGGATTCGCCTGGAAGCGTGCACACAAGCAAACAGCAAACATGATATCGGGACGGCTTGCGGTCAAGTAAAGCAAAGAGCCAATCATTCCTCTGTAAAGCTTTTGATCAACGTCCTTTCCCTTTTCATCAGCGTTAAGACGCGAGTTGGTAGAACAAGGGGTTGCAATAGGCTTGGACGTGTTCATCCCGTACTTCTCAAGCATTTCATGGACATATTTTTGTTGGTGAATGCGCGTCCCTTCCTTGAGTTGGTTGATTTGAAGTCCCAGGAAGAAATTAAGTTCTCCAATGAGGGACATCTCAAATTCACTACTCATTAAGGACTTGAACTCATCATCAAGTTTCATGTTAGTACTACCAAAGACTATATCATCAACATAGACTTGGGCAATTAAAATGTCCTTGTGAACTTTCTTAATGAACAAAGTTTTGTCAATTGAACCTCTTGTGTACCCATGAGACAAAAGAAAGGACGCAAACCTGTCGTACCATGCACGAGGGGCTTGCTTGAGTCCATAGAGCGCTTTGTCTAAGTAGTACACATGATCTGGGTGAGAAGCGTCCTCGAAGCCAGGAGGCTGAGCAACATACACTTCCTCCTTGAGCTTTCCATTGAGAAAGGCAGTCTTGACGTCCATCTGAAATAACTTGAATCCTTTGTGGGCGGCAAAAGCAATAAGAAGACGAACGGCCTCAATTCTCGCAACAGGAGCAAAGGTTTTATCATAGTCTATGCCTTCCTCTTGCTTGAATCCTTGAGCCACCAGTCTTGCTTTGTTCCTTGACACACGTCCACTTTCATCAAGCTTATTTCTGAACACCCATCGCGTCCCTATGATATTTTTGTCTTTGGGACGAGGGACGAGGGACCAAACTTTGTTCCTCTCAAACTGGTTAAGTTGTTCTTGCATCGCTTGAATCCAATCAGCGTCCTGGAGTGCTTCCTTGATGTTCTTTGGTTCCACCATAGAGACAAAAGCATTGAAAGCACAGAAAGCTAAATTTGCACTTTGGGACTTGCTTGCAGCTGACCTTGTTTGAACTCCTTGAGAAGGATCTGAGACAATTTGTGATGTTGGGTCGTCCCTAGAGAAGCAGGACTCCCTTTGAAACAATTAAGCAAACCTTGGATCAATGTCTCCATCAGAATCATCACTATCACTTTGAGCATCGTCCTCAGCGTGTTCCCCCTCAGAGAGAGCGTCCACACCTTGGCGTTGCTCGCCTTGTTGACTTGATTCAGCTACATCTTGGTGAACTGGGGATTCACTACGAGAGGGAACTCCCTGGACAATACTAGGAGCGTCCACTGAGACTTCTTCAGGATTTGGAGAAGCGTCCTTAGGAACATAGTATTTTCCAGAGGACCAATCTTCAGCTTCGTCTTCAGAGTCGTCCTGCTGTTGTGAAGAAGAGCGTTCTTTCTTACTTGGTTTTTCTTTGTGAGACGAACTCTCTTTGAACACAATATGAATACTCTTCTCAAGCTTTAGAGTCCTTTTGTTGAAAAGTCTATATGCTTTGCTGGTGAGAGAGTACCCAAGGAATATGGCTTCATCACTCCTTGCATCAAACTTTCCAAGACTTTCTTTGTTGTTGTTGTTGTGGACGAAACACTTGCACCCAAAAACTCTGAGATAATCAATGCGAGGCTTCTTTCCATTCAACAACTCATAGGACGTCTTCTTCAGCAGAGGACGGATCATGGCACGATTGATGATGTAGCATGCTGTAGCAATAGCTTCCGCCCAGAAGTACTTGGGGACGCTATTTACAAAGAGCATAGTTATTGCCATATCCTCTAACGTCCTGTTCTTTCTTTCCACAACTCCATTTTGTTGAGGAGTCCTTGGAGCGGAGAAGTTGTGCGAGACACCATGTTGATCACAGTAGGCTAGGAATTCTGAGTTCTGGAACTCCGTCCCATGGTCTGATCTTATGGCTTTGAGAGGCGTCTCAAGGGCAACTTCCACTTGTTTGATGAAGACTTTGAACGCATTGAAACAATCTGCTTTTGACACCAAGAAAAGAACCCAAGTAAATCGAGAAAAATCATCTACAAGAACGTAAATGTACCTCTTTCCACCGTGACTCAGCGTCCTTATTGGTCCACAAAGATCCATATGGAGAAGTTCCAAAGGCTTCTTTGTACTGACTTCGTTCTTGGATTTGAAGGACGTTCTTGTTTGCTTCCCTTTGATACAGGCTTCGCACTGGTCAACTTTCTCAGGATCAATTCGGGGAAGTCCTTTCACATGATTTCTTTGGTGTAGTTTGAGGATTGTGCTTGGTCCAGCATGGCCAAGGAAGCGATGCGAGAGCTTAGCGTCCTCCTTTGAAGCAGATAGACACAATTCTGATTTAGGCTTGAACTCCTGGTTGAAGATGTAGACATTGTTCTGGCGTACTCCTTTGAGAACAACTTTGTTTGATTTCTTGTTGATGACGAGGCACTCCTTTGAGTCAAATGTGACTAGATTTTCACCTTGATCACACATTTGGGAGACGCTAAGAAGATTGAAGCCAAGTCCTTCAACAAGACTGACATTTGTTGCATTGATGGACGGATTGAGAATGGCAGTTCCCGTCCCCTTAATCTTTCCCTTGCCCTTGTTGCCAAACGAGACAGTTCCTCCCGTGGCACTACTTTGGATAGAAGTGAGATGGATCTGGCTTCCTGTCATATGGTTTGAGGCGCCACTATCAATGATCCATGGGCGTCCCCTCACTTCCACCTGCCATAACAAAGTTATTGTTTGGTGACCCAGGCAAGGTGTTCCTTACCTGGTTCGTTATAGAAATAGAACTCTGGTTCTGGCATGTAGTCATATATATTCACATCATTTGAAATAGCATGCTTGCGGAAAGAGTTCCTAGAGCGTCTAGAACGCCTAGGATTAGCCTTAGGGACGGACTTATCATTTTCAATGTTAGTCCTAGCAGCTTCTCCAAAATTTGACTCGGCTAAAGTCATCGTGCCAAGATCAAATATATATAACCCAAACAAACAAACTAGTATAGCATGCAAGTAAGGGGTCGAACCCAAGAGAACTATGGCATCTAGTATTAATATAATTATCAACCAAAGAAAGGGGAGATTTCAAAAAGATATCTAAACTAAACTACCTAGGAAACAAATAACAAACAAATAAACAAATAGATAAGAGGCAGATTCATTCAAAAGATCCACTCATGAAATAATCACTCGATCATAGATTCATCCATTGATTTCATTCACACCTATGGTTAATTCCTATCGTGATCATTAACAATCGCAAGTCCACGGTCCAAGCAATTCTATAACCCTAGGCAAGGACGCTTAACCTAGAATTCGCATAGAGAACAAGGATATTAGAAAATCAAATCATGCAATCAAGCTACGAGTCTCATGCATAATTAAACCATTGAATACTCTTCCCTAAACTATTCCACGGTCCTAGAATAGAGTTGTTTCGAGAAATAGGAAAGATGCATAGACAACAACCAATCCTAAATCAAACGATAGATCTAAGTCAATCAAACAAGTTGGCCAGACTTATAAAATCAAGCATAGATCATGGGATGAAGCACAAGAGAATCAATATCAACCAAAGGATAGAAATCAATTACCAAAATCTCACGAGTTCATACATCAGAGCTTCTCCCTTGAACAAACCCAAGGAGACTAGCTCTCCATAACTAAACTAAAAGAGAATAATTGAATTATGAAAGAAGATACTAAAAACCTAAGGTTGGCTCCTCCTTATATAGCCCAAGGAACAAGCTCCACGAGATAGATAAGGAAAGAGGCAAAAGATAGAAAAGGAAACAAGATAGAAAGATTTCGGCCCGCTTCGGATTCGGCATCGCCGCGGTCGCGTCAACATCACCGCGCCCGCGCTTTCGCAACAGAGAAGAACTTCTCGTCTCGGCAGCCACCGCGGTTGCGTCGCTCTGGCCGCGGTCGCGGAATCTCGACAGAATCGCTGGTGTCACTTCGGAGGCTGTTTTGACCATCTTCAGCTTGGAATCTGACTTCGGTGTAAAAAGATGAATTGAATCCCTTAGAGTTAGCTTTCCAATGGCACCAGAATCAAGTCAATCCGACCTCTATAGCTTAAGCTATAGCCTTCGCAAGCAAGTGGTGTCGCGCAGACAGCTCAAAACGCCTTAGAACTCTTGATTCTTGCATCCTTGTGTTTTCGGCCTAGATATTACAATTACACACAACTCTAACCTAAACACACTCAATAAAGCCCTAAAATACAAGAGTTAACCTATACAAAATAGAGTTCTATTTCTGGAAAATAGGCATAGACATCTCTTCAGGCGGAAGGGAAACCTCCAAAACATCATCAGGCTCCTCAGTTGTGACACAATCAAGATCATCCATCTCATCATCCCATATCGAGTATTTGAGTGCTTCTGGAAGTAGTGGACTTGGCTTTTGAGGAGCCAGAGGAAGAGAGTGCGGCTGCTCATGTGAATCCTCATCGACAACAGAAGACCCGCGGGCGCGGAAAATAGGCTGCGGTCGCGGATCGTCGACAGGAGCTGGGGACTCAACCTCCACATACCCGCGGTCGCGGGTCTGGGATCCGCAGTCGCGGGCCGGCTGTTCTTGGATTTTCACCGCTTCTGCATAGAACACGCGGGCGCGGCATGGTGGACGCGGTCGCGGATCATCCGCTGAGTAATCAACGTGAGCCTCTGTAAGGATTCCGCGGTCGCGGTCCGCCTGACGCGGTCGCGGACTAGCAACAGGAGCGTCATTCGTTATGCCCAACTCCCGTCCACTCCTTAATGGCATAGCACTTACACTCACCAGTGCTTGAGGAGTAATATTGATCTTCTCGGAAATCTCCCTCATTCGCCTCTCGAGTATCTTCATCTCTTGGAGTTTCCTATCAAGTAGCTCTATCTCCTCCAGTTTCCTAGAAAGATGTTCTTCAGGTGATGGCTCATCAGGACAAGAGGGTGTTGTGCTTCTATCCTCCTCAGCAAAGTTCTCCACTATCTTAAAGACTTCTTGGGGGGCTTTGTCTAGATAAGAGCCTCCACATGAAGCGTTCACGAATCTGCTGTGCTCATAGCGCATGCCAAACATGATGTACTCAATAAGATCGTGATCTGTGAACCCATGGCCTGGATAACTAGAAACGAGCCTTTTGTAGCGATCAAGATAATCGTACAAGCTCTCCCCGTCATGTTGTTGAAGAGTGGCGATGTTCCTCTTAATAGTTGCCCTTACTGGTATGGGAAAGTACTTGTCCATGAATGCATCCCTCAACTGACTCCATGTTGTGATCCGCTGAGAGTGAAGATTGGTTAATATTGAGAAATACCACTCCTTAGCTGATCCGGTCAGAGAGAATAGAAAAGCTCGCATCTTGATTTGATCCTCAGTGACCTTAGCAGGCTTTATGCACAGACATACATGATCAAACTCTGTAAGGTGTTTAATTACATCGTCATCAGGCTGCCCACTGAATCGAGGTAAAAGACCAATCAAACTGGGTTTTAACACAAAGTCCACCCCTTCAGCTAGCGCAGGGTACTCAACAACCATCCTGTCTCCTGAAAACAACGACAACACTTGGAAAATAATCAGTAGCAAAGGTGTGGACCGTAAGATAGGTCCACACAACAGTCAATAAAAATACTAATACTAGAAAGAAACCTAAGTTCCCCGGCAACGGCGCCAAAATTTGACTCGGCTAAAGTCGTCGTGCCAAGATCAAAGATAAATAACCCAAACTACAGACTAAGTATAGCAAGCAAGTAAGGGGTCGAACCCAAGAGAACTTAAGGCTTCTAGTATTAATATAATTATCAACCAAGAAAAGGGGGGATTGAAGAGAGAAATCTAAACTAATCTAAACTAAGAAACAAATATCAAACAAACAAACAAATATGGGAGATAGGTTCATTCAAAAGATCCACTCTTTAATAATCACTCGATCATAGATTCATCCATTGATTTCATTCACACCTAGGGTTAATTCCTATCCTGATCATTAACAATCGCAAGTCCACGGTCCAAGCAATTCTATAACCCTAGGCAAGGACGCTTAACCTAGAATTAGCATAGAGAACAAGGATATTAGGAAATCAAATCATGCAATCAAGCTACGAGTCTCATGCACAATTAGACCATTGAATACTCTTCCCTAAACTAGTCCACGGTCCTAGAATAGAGTTGATTCGAGAAATAGGAAAGATGCATAGACAACAACCAATCCTAAATCAAACAATAGAACATCAATCAATTCAATAGGTTCATGACTCCTAAAGAAACAATAAACATTCATAAGATGAAGCACAAGAGAATCAATATCAACCAAAGGATAGAAATCAATTACCAAAATCTCACGAGTTCATACATCAGAGCTTCTCCCTTGAACAAACCCAAGGAGACTAGCTCTCCATAACTAAACTAAAAGAGAAGAATTGAATTATGAGAAAGAAGAAGATACTAAAAACCTAAGGCTGGCTCCTCCTTACATAGCCCAAGGAACAAGCTCCACGAGATACATAAGGAAAGAGGCAAAAGATAGAAAAGGAAACAAGATAGAAAGATTTCGGCCCGCTTCGGATTCGGCATCACCGCGGTCGCGTCGCCATCACCGCGCCCTCGCTATCGCAACAGAAAGGAACAATTCGTCTCGGCGGCCACCGCGGTCGCGGTGGACAATCCGCGGTCGCGGAATCTCGACAGAATCACTATTGTCACTTAGGAGGCTGTTTTGACCATCTTCGGCTTGGAATCTGACTTCGGTGTAAAAAGATGAATTGAAGCCCTTGAAGTTAGCTTTTTAATGGCACCAGAATCAGCTCAATCCGACCTCCGTAGCTCAAGATATAGCCTTCGCAAGCAAGTGGTGTCGGGAAGACAGCTCAAAACGCCTTAGAACTCTTTGATTCTTGCATCCTTGTGTTTTCGGCCTAGATATTACAATTACGCACAACTCTAACCTAAACACACTCAATAAAGCCCTAAAATACAAGAGTTAACTTATACAAAATAGAGCGAATCACAATCATATTTGAAATGATCTCCTTGTCCACAGTACCAACACGTCCTACAGTAAGTACCAAGGAAGTACTTCTTGTTGGGACGTTGGATTTTGTTTTCTTTCATCTTTTGAGGATTACAAACTTTAGAACCTTCCCCTTTAGCAATTTTCTTGTAGATCTTATGACTAGTGGAGTTAGTGTAGTAGTCCTCTTTTCCTATCTCTCCACTCTCTAGGACTCTAATTCTTTCAAGAAGGTTTTTGGTTTTCTCCCTTTCAAGTTCAAGTTCTGAAGTTTTGTTTGCCTCAAAGTCGCTAGGAAGAGAGTTCTTAGTGTCAGATTCATAACCTAGACCTCTCTTAGCTGGGACAAAGATTATTGGTCTAACTTCTTCAACTATGGGACTCTTACCCAACACTTTCACTTCTTCCCTCAGCTTAGCGTTCTCAAGTTTGAGACACATAATTCCAGTTTTTACGGACTTAGTTTCTTCACATGAGGACTCTAGTTGAATGGTCATGAAACTACAGTTTTTACATTCAACAACAATATTTTCATTTTCAAGTTCAAGTTCATCCATTCTATGTTGCATGACAACACTTTCTTCCATGATTTTTCCAATAAGTTTAATGAGCTTGGATTTAGAACAATTTTCTAAAGAACTCATCATAGACTCACGGGTTACCTCATTTTCAGATCTTGGAACGTTCTCCTCAACAACTGTGGCGTCCTCCATAGCCATGTACGCCACTTGTTCCTCAGGTTCTTCATCATCATCAGAAGAAGAACTGCCATTATCCCATGCAGATGCCAACGCTCCAATGAGGGCCTTTGTCTTCATTTCCTTTGAAGACATTCCCGTTGTACACTTTTTAGCAAAGTGTACTTTCCTGTTACACTTGTAACAAGTAAGTTCTTTCATCTCTGCCTCAGTGTACTTGTGACTTTCTTTCTTGGATGGCATCTTGTGTTTGTTGAAATATTTGTTTCTTTTGCCATAAGAACGGAGAGCTTTGTGAATAAGAGCAAGTTCTTCTTCTTCATCTAGCTGTTCTTTGGTCTTGCTTTCTTTCTCCTTTAATGCTAGAACGCGCATTTTCTCGCGGTTCTCATTTTTGTTGGCTTCCACCATTAAAGCAAGTTCTTGTTGACGACGAAGATACTCAGCGTACTCTGGTGTTGATGTCATCAAGGCTAGATCCGTCTGTGGATTCCGTGCTAGCTCAGCTAAATCGGAGTCCCTCCTTGCTTCATATCCTCTCAGCTTCCCGTAGATCTCTTCCATATCTAGAGTCTTGTTAGCTGTATTTTCCTTGAACGTGGTTCTATCAAAGTTCCACTTTCCTGTTAGTCCATCAATGACCACTTGAACTCTGTTCCTCATTGAAATTTCAGCTTCTGGGATACCCAAGTTTCTCATCTTGGTGACAAGAGCCTCAAAGTGGTATGAGTAGTCCTTAACTGTTTCATTGGGCAGTATTCTGAAAGCATAGAACTCTCTTTTGATTTCGAGCTGAACATCCTCCTTCATCTCAGCCGTTCCTACGTGGAATTTTTCAAGGGCTTCCCACTGTAGTTTGGCAGTTGCCAAATTGCTAACTCTGGTGGCGTCCCTTTCACAAAGAGACGCTTGAATGAAGCATATAGCCTTTGCATTTGTTTCCATCAGCTTGAATTCATCAGGACCCCACTCGTCCTCTATGTCTTTCTTGTCAGCAGGACCGGTAAGGTCACCTTTCATGATTACTCTCCAGCATTGAAAGTTCTGATTCCTAATGAAGTTTTCAAATCTGATCTTCCAGCGGTTGAAGTTGCCGTCCGTCAGGCGCGGAGGCTTCACAAAAGAGATTCCAATAGGTTCCATGTCCATCTTTTACCTGCAACTCAATAAGAATCTAGAGCGCCTGCTCTGATACCAATTGTTGGATCGTTAGTACTGAGGGATGTCCTTTACTTAGGTAAAGGCGTCCTTTGGTTAGGCGTCCCTACGAGGAGTAGGGGCGTCCTTGAGTAATGCAGCGGAATAAAGTACTAAACAAGTAATAGATGAACGCAGTGAATTATAGAGGAACCACTCAAGACCAAGTAGTCCTTGAGTGTAAACCTCTACCTCCTTGGAGGATTTTTGAATAGTTCTTTCCTTTATATTGAACGTCCTTATAGTTGTAATAGCGAGTCTTTATAGTTCTCTGGCACTTAGCTTTTCCCTAAGTCCACTAGTAAAGAACTCCTTTAAGCCTACAACTTAAGCGAGTTCAATCTATTAAAGGACTCTATCCCTACGTCCTACAGTACTTCGTAGGACTCTCTTTCTCTTTTTGGTTTTTCTGAATACAAACTGTTTTGTGGTTTTGGTTACAAGTCTCACTCGATCTATCACAAGTCTTAGCACTGTTCTTGAGTTCTTGAGCTACTTCTTCGTGTTCTTGAGTGAGCCGCTTTCCTCTGATTCTCTCTGAATATTCTCTGAAAGCGTTAACGTCACAATAAATGCCTTGGGGTATTTATAGGACTTGGGGAAGGGCGTCATTTCTCTGGGACGATCATGCCCTTGGTGGACGTGGCTACAGGATCTTCCTCCACGTATGATGGTGGTGATGAGGAAGCTTCCTGTATCCAGCTGTGTGTGATGGACTCCGCTACAGGATCGGCTGCCACGTGTTGATGAACTCTGCAACAGGATCGTCCGCCATGTAGTGTTGGACTCCGCTACAGGATCGGTCTCCACGTGTCCTTGGATGATCAAATGTTGTCGAGTGATGTCATCCTTTCGGCTAGTGAGGTACTGGGCAACTCGGTCCGAGGTTAAAATCCCATCTCGGGTCCGGCTTTGCATCTACCTCGATCCGGACCTCGTTCCACCTCTTCTTCTTGGCTTTTCCTCTTGTTTTCTTCATGGCTTGCTCCTCTCTTTCCCTCTTTTCCTCATGCTTTGCTCCATGCCTTAATTCTCCTTCAAGATGATCCTTGATCCTTGCCAAAATACCTACAAAACACACAAAAACATGCATAGTCTCCGAATCTCATAGAAATGCAGGAACTAAGCTAAAAAGGAACAAAACACTCAAGAAAAGAAGGAAAAAGGACTAAAACTACCAAGGAAAACACATTTAAAACACCACCAAATAAAGAGACATCATAATACCCCATACTTAGACTTGCTTATCCTCAAGCAATAACAATGTAAGCAAGACCGAAACATAATCTTCAAGTAAAGCCTCATATGACAAACTAAATTAAACACAAGTGATAGATATTCAAGTAATATTACATCATCACACATGATCAAGTGCTCAAAGGAATAGAGTCAATGCAACTAAGCCTCACTTTAAGGATATGTAAATGTGTACTCACTCATCATGTGTATAGGTATAGCAATGAACACTCACGCTCAAACATCAAGCAAGTAAGGACTTTACTATTGAAGCTAATATCACCAAATCCTCCACCTAGAGATACCTATTACAAAGTACACAAAGAACTCGAACTTCGCTCAATGGAGATCCTCAAAGAGGTTCCATTCGGCCAGGTTGTAATGGGGCTTTTGGTATTTCTCAAGGTGGGAATTCTTTTGGCCTTGTGGTGCTTACAATGGGGATTGAACAACCTAAACTCTCACCAACATCACCAAAATTCCACAATCAACTTCACACTCATCCAAAAAGCTTAAAATTTTCCTCTCAACCCAAAATTTCACTTAACATTCCACTTCATCTTTGCACTTAGGCTTTTTGTTGGATTTTCCACAACTTTCCCGACTGGACCGACTTTCTCACAACTCGGGCCCGATATCACTTTGAACTCGGTAAGACCCTTTTCTTTCGCTTAAGCTTTACACTTTCATTCCACTTCCCAATTCCAACATTTTCTTTTCTTTCTTTCTTTCATTTCATGCATTTTTCCTTTACGCACAACAAAGATGCACTACCCACATGATTCATAACACCATTCTTTGCCCTTATTAAACCCAAGAGAATCTCAACTCTTCAAATACACTCCAAACCTCTCTTCTAAAGTCCAATCCCATAAGGGTCAAGTCATATAAGGCTAGGAATAATATTTTTGAGGAGTTTCAAGCAAAGGCTTAGGTTAGAACGTGGCTACAAACAAAGGATTCACTTCATGGTAGGATATGGAACATTTTTGTGACTAAAAGAATAAAGTTCAAAATCAATGTGACAATGTTAGGACAAATCTCAAGACGGTCTTGAAAAATAAATAAACACCTTAATAGCAAGTTTTACTAAGCATGCATGAGCTAATCACACAAGAAACATGAGGGATATGAAAATATGAACAAGCATCCCTAAAATGGCCAAAAATCAATCTCACAAAGGTCACACACACTTAGTTGCATAAAGCCTCATCCTAGAACTCACATGCTCAATAAAACAAGCAAGATATCATGATCACATCAAAAGCAACATCATTTTAGAGGCTAAACTATCCAAAAATATGCAAAGGAATTTACATGCTCGCATCATCATTAGCTTTCATTTGGACATCTAAGATGGGGATTTCTAGTCCAAAAACTACAAAACACAAAATCTTTTTTTTGTTTTCAACTCAATTTTTTTTTCAAACTTTATTGATTTTTGCAAAACTTTTCTCAAACAAAACCAAAGGCACAAACTCATCCATATAAATCCAAACTCGATCATCAATGTCATTCATCAAACCACAATCCAAGAAACAAACATCCAAAAAAACAAACTATAAACCAAATATCCTCAAAGCACAAACACACACAAACAAGTGAAATCATGAGCATTTCCCCACCCCATATTTAAGATTTTGATGTCCCCATCAAACAAGGAAACCAAATTTTAAAAGCAAGAGACAAGAGTAAAGCTCCCAATTTTTTTATTCTTCAATGGCATGTCTAGGATCAATCGGCGAGGACGAGAGCTTATGAGGCTCTAACCTCCTCCCTTGGATCGGTCTTGTCATAGAACTTCTTCACTCGGTGACCATTTACTTTGAAAATGTTTCCGTGCTCATCAACCAAGTCCACCGCACCATGAGCGTAGACATGGTGGACCACAAATGGTCCACTCCACTTAGAAATTAGCTTTCCCGGGAAAAGTGTAAGCCTCGAGTTGAAAAGGTGAACCTTGTCACCGGCATGATAAGTCTTTGGGATTAACTTCCTATCATGCCACTTCTTGGTCTTCTCCTTGTACAACTTGGAGTTCTCATAGGCTTTCAACCTCAATTCTCCCAACTCATGAAGCTCTAGAAACCTCCTCTCACCGGCCAAGTTAATATCCCAATTTAACTCTTTGAGAGCCCATTTTGCCTTGTGCTCTAGCTCCACCTGAAGATGGCATGCCTTGCCATAAAATAGATTGAAGGGTGTAGTTCCTAAAGGTGTATTGAAAGCGGTCCTATAGGCCCAAAGTGCATCGTCGAGCTTAGAAGACCAATCTTTCCTTGATCGATACACAGTTTTCTCCAAGATGGCCTTAATTTGGCGGTTTGACACCTCGACTTGCCCACTTGTTTGTGGATGATAGGGAGTGGCAACTCGGTGAGAAACCCCATACTTAATCAACACATTCTCGAAGCATCTCTCGATGAAATGAGGACCGCCATCACTTATGAGAACTCTAGGCACACCAAACCTTGCAAAAATGTTGCTTTTCAAGAACTTCATCACCACCTAGCGTCGTTGGTTCTTGTCGGCATGGCCTCCACCCATTTTGAGACATAGTCCACGGCTACCAAGATGTACTTGTAAGGCCCCGATGTGGGAAATGGTCCCGTGAAATCGATGCCCCATACATCAATTAACTCAACTTCTAGAATGCCGGTTTGAGGAGTTTCATTCCTCCTTGATAGGTTCCCCTCTCTTTGGCACTCCTCACACTTCCTCACATAATTATGCACATCCTTGAACATGGTTGGCCAATAATAACCACATTGAAGAATTTTTGAAGTGGTTTCGGAACTCTTGGCGTGACCTCCCGTGGGCAAGGAATGGCAATGGTGAATGATACTCTCAACCTCTTCACTTAGCACACACCGTCTATAGATTTGATCACTCCCTTCCTTGTAGAGATATGGATTGTCTAGCGTCATGTAAGAATTGCTTCCTAGCTTGATAAGACAAATTTGGTGGGATCGCTCCCCCTACGGCAAAGTTAGCAAAATCCGCAAACCAAGGGGAAACCCCTCGTCTTACGACACAAATAGAAAGAAGGCAAGTGGGGGAAAAAGAAAAATCACTTGAGAACGAGAAGGAATGGAAATCGAGTTAGAAAACATACTTTCTTCCGCGGACCGACATTGAAGTGTATCGAGCCCGACATGGTTGGACGTCGGATTAGCTTCGTAGACACACAGGTAACTCAGGCCCGACTCTAAGGATCTCGGTCTCGACTCACTGGCACTTGCTCTGCCTTCGGTCCGACTTTCTGGACCTCGGGCTCGACGTGCTGGGTTCGTCGATCCATCTTTCCTTTCCTCCTTTCCACTCATGAGAGCTTCATCCGCCCTCGAATCATCTATAGTCAAACCATCCTCCATCTCCAACATGTACTCAATGGGCAAACAGGATAGATGATCGGCTACCACATTTTCCGCACCGGTTTTGTCCTTGATCTCATGGTCGAACTCTTGGAGGAGGAGCATCCACCTTAGAAGCCTCGGCTTTGCATCTTTCTTCTTCATGAGGTATTTGATTGCTGCATGGTCCGTGAAGACTACCACTTTTGATCCCACAAGATATGAACGGAATTTCTCAAATGCAAACACTACCGCAAGAAATTCTTTCTCCATTGTTGTGTATTTGCATTGAGTTTTGTCCAAAGTTTTGCTTGCGTATACTTTGAGGCAAAGCCGACGGTGGTAGTCTATGATCTAATAATCCAATGGTGGGTTCTAATAATCCAAAGTTTCATCTAATAAGAGCTTCTCCTTGATGATGTTGGCCTTCTTGAAGTACTTCATGTTCATGTACTCAACACCATTGGGAGCCGGAGATTACTTGGTAAGATCGACTTCTAGACGCATGGCTAGCCTTGCAACATCCCACCGAAATAGATCCAAGAAGAGCTTTGGAAATCTCGGACCATCTTGACCCATTCCCATACAAGATTCATGGGCTTTTCGGTGTGGAAGAGCATCTCATGGAGCAACATAATCTCTTCCTTCATCGGTTTGCTCCACTCGTGACGTGCATAGATTGCACACCCCAAGACTCGCACCATGACTCGGAAGAGAGGGCTAGCTATCTCGGTGGTGGTGGCGCCTTTTCTCATCTTGCTCTTCTGTTGGGACGCTATCAAGGACGCCCCTGTACTTGATAGTGTACCCACACAACCGTCCCTTAGCTTTGATATGACAAACTCACTTTGATTCTAATAAATTTGTCCAAGTGTTCAGGAACTCTAGTGACAAAAAGGACAACAAGTGTGTGGACGTCCCTGAGGTTTTGGGCTAGCTATCAGCAAGTAAGGACCAACAAGAGACTACTTGAGCAACGACGCAGTCCCAAGCAAGTAGGAACGCAAGCTTCAACTCAGAAGCGTCCTTACTCGGCAGCCGACAGGATGACATCACTCGACAACATTTGATCATCCGGGACACATGGAGACCGATCCTGTAGCAGAGTCCATCACCACGTGGCGGCCGATCTTGTAGCGGAGTCCATCACAGTTGGATACAGAAAGCTTCCCTCATCACCGCCATACTACGTGGAGGATGATCCTGTAGCCACGTCCACAAAGGGCATGATCGTCTAAGAGGAAAGACGCCCTTCACAAGTCCTATAAATAGCCCCAAGGCATTTATTGTGACGCTAACGCTTTTAGAGAATATTCAGAGAGTCAGAGAGAAAGCGACCTCGATCAAGAACACGAAGAACAAGATTAGAACTCTTCTAGACTTAGTGTTTGATCGAGAGAAAAGTTGTAACCAAAACCAAAACTGTTTGTAACCCAGAAAACCAAAGAAAAAGAAAGGAGTCCTACGAAGTACTGTAGGACGTGGATATAGAGTCCTTTAGCACATTAAGCTCGCTTAAGTTGTAGGCTAAGAGGAGTCCTTTACTAGTGGACTTAGGACGTACACTAAGTGCCAGAGAAGTGTAAAGAACTCGCCAGTACAACTGTAAGGATGCTTAATAAGAAAGGAAAGTCTATTCAAAAATCCTCCAAGGAGGTAGAGGTTTACACTCAAGGACTACTTGGTCATTGAGTGGTTCCTCTATAAATCGACGTGTTCCTTACTTGTTAATTTCACCTGTTTAGTTTATTATTTCCGCTGCACAACTAAGGACGCCCTTATACTTAGTAAGGACGCCTCACTCAAGGACGCCTTTACCCAAGTAAAGGACGTCCTCTTTCATACTAACGATCCAACATCTTCTCGGCCACATGCCTCCACACTTGGTTCACCTTCTCGTTGTCTACATTAGCCTCTTCTTTTGGACATGGGAACCCAAAGTAGGTAGCCAAGTCCGCAAGAGAGACTTTGTAGTCCTCGTTGCCCAATTGGAAGGTGATCTCGCCTTCTTCATCCTCCACATCATCATAAGTGCACTCGAATGTGGTCATGAACTCTGATGTGAGGGCGGGATAGTGGGGATTGTCCCACCGCAACATCCCATTGAGGCCGATGTGGGAGTAACACCTTGGAAGGGCTTGATCCATTCCCATTTTCCTCACGGTTTCCCAATCAAGCCACCTAGTGTGATGCTCTAGCGCCCTATACCTTGCATACTTGTCAGCTATCTCATCATCCTCCAAGTGAACATCAACCAACTTTGGCTCTTTCCTCGACTTCTTAGACTTTTTCTTCGGCCTTTCCGAGTGAGATGAGGATGCACGGGTCTCCATTGTACCTACACACACTCAATCAAACAAAAGGGCACAAGATAAGCTCCATACAACACAACAACATCACTCAAAAACTCAACAGCACAAGAGGTACCCCATACTTAATTTCCAAACACACATCTCACAATCCAACATGAATCATCATGGATATCTTAAGCAATGGCTAAGCAAATGGATATACTACATCATGATTAAGCTATAGCCAACAATAAAACACATGAATCCACACGATGTCACAAGAAGAGAACAAAACATGACTTGATCGACATGCAAGCTACGTCGGGCCCGATACACTTTCAACCTCGGTCCGACCTGGTGGACCGATTTCAACAAGTCGGGCCCGACTTACCTGGGTAAGCCGACCTAGTTCATGCTTCGACTCTCACAAGCAATCAACCCAAATCACTCTATCATGCCCCTAAGGTTCAACTTCAACCCTCAAACATCCCTAATCGAAGTTCTAAATGGATTCAAGCATGCACAAACAACCTTGAAGCTCAATTTCACAACTCATGCAAATCCACCATAGATGCTCAAGTTCAAGTTCTCAATCAAACATGGCATTACTCAATCAATGCAATGGAAGCACAAAATCTCTAAGGAAATAGGTAGAGATCAAGTAACACATACCGGATTTGAAGAGGTTTGAACTTATAAGCAAACAAGAATCTAGAACTTAAATTTTTCTCAACCTAGGTCGAGATGGGGGATGAAGAAAGAGATTGAACTTGAAATCTCTCTTTGAAATCGGGCGAGGGGGGGATTTTTATGGTTGGATCGAGATGAAGGAAGGGAAATAGGTATGGATCGAGTTGGGTGAGGGAGGGCCGAATTTTTTAGAGTGAGGGATGAGTAGTATTTTGGGAATGGTGGTTAGTATGAAGAAGGTAGGTAGGTGGGAGGGGTATTTTATGGGGAAAGGGACAAATTTAGGTCAAAGGGTAAATTGGGGATACCACCTAGGTCCGATCGAGTTAGACCGACATAGTGGATCGAGGTTCCCATGTCGGGCCCGACTTACCTAGGCTCGTCGTGAGATTGCTCGGGCCACCCAATTCACTCTATCTTTTTGCAACTTCCTTCTCCATATCTCCATTTAATGATCACCTCAAATCCTACACATCCTTGAAGAATACACAACACCAAAAATCCACAAAATACTACATAAAGTTAAGTTAGAGATAGTCTAGGCCTAAGCTAAGAAAAATCAAACAAATTACGAAAAAAAAGCTACTAACACGGGTTGCCTCCCGAGAAGCGCTCTTTTATTGTCATTAGCTTGAATTTCTAACCTTCAACTCATGGCGGGTGAAAGACGGTGAATTGCTCGCCATTGTTAAGCTCATTTCCATTACCCTCATACCTATAGAACCACCAACGATGGTTTACATAGGGATGGCTCTCACATCCCGGGGTTCTCACGTCCAACTCCTCCAAAGCATTAGATTTCTCCTCCTTGCTTGCTCCATTTTGTTCCAACTTCCCAACATCAAAGATATCCAAATAATTCCTAGGAGACTTTACTAAATCATCTTTCAAGTCACTAAGGCAAATATAGCTATCTCCTAAGTCATCCTTTAAGTCACTAAGACAGATGTAGGAATCACAAGTTTTGAAAGAATAGTTATCATCACCACCATTAAAAGGATATGGGTAAGGATACTCTTCATCTCTTCTTGGGGTAGGATTGATCCTTGGTTCATCTTGTTCCTCATCTTGCTTCATCAACTCGCTTGCTTGTATTTGTTCATTGAATCTCACATCGCTCCTCAAAGCAATGACCTCTCTAGCAACTTCCACTTCTTCTCTTTTTCTCTTGGCACTCTCTTCAAGTTTGAGTATAGCCAATGCATCGGGCTCATTCAAGGATTTATTGAAATGAAAGTCGACCTTCTCATCACCAATTTCAAAGGAGACTTTGCCGTTCTTGACATCAAACTTGGCTCCTGCTGTAGCTAAGAATGGTCTTCCTAAGATGATCGGGACCAAAGGGTCCTCGGGCATGTCCAAGATGACGAAGTCATCGGGCACAAAATATTTCCCAATCCGCACGGGCACGTCATCCAACAGACCTTTAGCCTTGATGATTGAACCATCGGCCATAGTTAAGGACATGTCGGCCGGCTCAATTTCTCCTAGATTGGCTCTTCTCCAAATGCTAGCGGGCATCACCGATACACTTGCCCCCAAATCACATAAGGCTTGGAAGTTTTGAGACCCTACACCAATGGTGATAGCAAACCGACCGGGATCTCCTAACTTTTGCGGTAACTCCAAAGTCTTAACCTCATCTTGCATCTCAACAATTGACCACTTCTTGCTAAGAATCTCCTTCAAGAACTTTGCATATGACGGCATCTCACTCAATGCATCGGTGAATGGAATAGCGATGTTCAAACCATGCAAGAGCTTGAGAAACCGCTTGAACTTGCTCTCAACAACGTCTTTCGGTTGTCTTGAGGGATATGGAAGAGTTGTTGCACTTGGAATCTTGCTTGGATCAACCTCCTTGGACTTGTCTACCTCACTTGCAACATTTCCTGGTTGCACCAACTTGGGCGCCACGTCGGGCCCGACATCCTTCATCACGGGCTTGGGGCAGAGCTGAGACAGAGTAGTCGGTCCGACATCAGGGTAAGTCGGGCCCGACTCACTCTCTACCTCGGTCCGGGGCAGAGGAATTGAACTTATTGCTGGTTCAACTTCAGTGCACGTCGGACCCGGCTTACCGGCTAAGTCGGTCCGACTCTCTTCATTCGTCTTAGGCATGTGTGGCTCGGGTAAGTTGCAGCCACTTCTCAATCCAATCGCCCGGACTTCATTTTGATTGTGTTGGGCTCGGGGATTCTCCTCGGGGCGGCCCGGTAGTTTCCCGTACTCTCTTGGGGCGTGAGTTGCTATTTGAAAAAGTTGATTGTCAACTTGTCTGCTCCACACACCAAACTCATTGAATTGAGTCCTCATCTCCTTGAACCCATCTCTCATCTCTTGAACCCATGGTTGTTGCTGATTGAATCCGGGTGGCCTATATGGAGGTGGTTATGGCGCTGTTGGCTCATTTTTGTGGAAGTTGTTGTTGTAGCCTTGAGCTTGCCCATTGTTCCACCGACCATTACCACCCTTGTTGTAATTGCCTCTACCACCATAATTTCCTCGAACATAGTTTGCCTCCTCGATTTGCTCGGCCAAGCGCACTTGGCTTTCATTCGGACAAACTTGGGTCGAGTGTGCAAAGGATCCACACTCTTCACAAGCTCGGGCATTTTGCTTGTAGTAGTGGACTTGTCTCTTAAGCTTACTCACTTCACCTTCAAGAAATTGGAGCTTAACATCCTTGTCTATGTCTTCGTCCTTTGGATCATACAGCTTCCTTGCACCTTCACCTTGAGCTTTTACTTCCTTGCTAGCTTGACTAACCCCATACATGGCTTTATAGTCGGCAAGCTTGTCAAGGAGCTCCCATGCTTGATCCGGTGTCAAGTCTATGAATCCACAATTTGTGTGGAGGTTGAGTTTGTCCTTCGTTGCCGGATTGATGTCATGGAAAAAGATATCTTGAAGCACATACGGTTGTTGGCCATGAGTAGGACATTGGCGCAACATCTCCTTAAAATGGTCCCATGCTTCAAAGAGAGGCTCATTCGGGCCTTGTTGGAAGCTTGCAATTTTCCTTCGGAGCTCGGTAGTCTTTGAGGGTGGGAAGAACTTCATCAAGAAAGCGTAGTGGAGTGCTCTCCAAGTAGTGATTGACCTCGGGGCTTGGCTTTCGAGCCAATGAGCAGCCTTGCCCCCAAGTGACCATTTGAACGCCTTTAATTAGTAGCACATACTCGAAACTCTCCTCGTCGGTAGAGATCGTCTCAAACATGTCCACAAAGCGTTTGACGTGCTCTATGGAATATTCATGTGGACGGCCCTCAAATTGATCTCACTTGATGAGGGAGATAAATTCCGTCTTGATCTCGAAATTCTTAGCAACCTCGGGAAGCACAATAGCAGGCTCGGGTACCCTCAACTCCGGACGCATATATTGACGTGCATTACGGGGTAGAGCGTTGAGTTGAGCTTCGACCCCATCCTTTGTTCCCGTTCTCTCCTCACCAACGCCTCTTGGTTATCCTTCTCAACTTGCAACCTAGCCATCTCGGCTCTAAGACGAGCCAACTCATCATCACCATGGAGAGCTTGATTCTCCATCCTTCTTCTTCTTCTTCGGGCTTGCTTGAGAATGCTCTCGGGATCACATACAAACTCAAGCTCAAGGGTTCCTTGGGAGGAACGAGCTTGGATACACCTACAAAGCAAAGACACAAACCAAAACCAATCAAAAACCAACAAAGGGCTTGGGCTATTCCCTCACCCAAATCACTACCAAAACACAAAAGACTCAACAAATTGGCACTCAATGCACTTAGAACTCCCCGGCAACGGCGCCAATCTTTTGATCGCTCACGGATGCGAGGGTCTAGAGATACATTTATAACCCGACCCCGTCGTAGTAGATGATGGGTGTCGAACGCTCGGGAAATCTACTCGATTGATGTGCCTAAATACTTGAGAATGGGAAAAGAGAACTTAAAACAAAGGAAAATGAAAGGATCGATCGGGACCGATGCAAGGTCACATCGGGCCCGATGTAGGCTGGGAGGAAGGACGTCGGGACCGACACTAGGTAAGTCGGGACCGATGTACCTGGGGATGTCGAACTCAAGGGTTTGAAAGTAGATCTTGGGCTTTGGGTTCCTTCTCTAGTAGATTGAGGCTTTTCCACCCCAATTCAAGCAATAAGTGATGATCGAGTTAGGATCGAGATGCTTTCGCCTCGTCCAAACCACTTCTACACATCAATTATTGGCGAGATTGGCTTTCGCTTCATCCCCTTCGAAGCAAGGTCTTGTGATGGACACTTTTCACTTTCGCTACTTTGCCAATCACAAGCCTTGATTCCTTACTTTCGCAAGGAATTGTAGCTCTATGTAGAGTGGGTTCTTAGATCAAGCACTCAAGGCTTATGGAATTAGGGTTTCTAGACCAACCTAGCTAGAGTTTTCCCCCATAACCCAAGATCAAGGAGATCTACTCCATATGGCAAGTAATGAAAGCAACAAAATCACAAAGCATCACAATCATCATCATCATCAATCTCAAACCAAAGCCAATTTCATTCACAAGTCAAAAGCAATCCACAATCTCCAATCCAAGGTTCCAATTCCAATAGATCAAAGCAAAGCAAAGCTAAATTAACAACCAAACCTAGAATATCTCTTCCTCTTTGGCCGGTTCTCTCACTTCTCCTTCTCCTCTCCTTTCTCCTTGCTCTCCAAGTATTCCCTTCAGAGGATTGTGTGTTGATTAGTGGCTAAGTGTGGGAACCTCTCCCAATTAGAAGGATAAGAGAGCCTTAGTAGATGAGGGGCAAATGTGGAAGTCTACATCTTATTGCCTTGCTGTCCAATCCACACGAGACCGACACGGAGGGACCTCGGACCCGAGGTACTGGGCAACTCGGTCCGAGGTTAAAATCCAATCTCGGATCCGGATTTGCATCTACCTCGATCCGGACTTCGTTCGACCTCTTCTTCTTGGCTTTTCCTCTTGTTTTCTTCATGGCTTGCTCCTCGATCTCTTTCCCTCTTTGCCTCATGCTTTGCTCCATGCCTTAATTCTCCTTCAAGATGATCCTTGATCCTTGCCAAAATAACTACAAAACACACAAAAACACGCATAGTCTCCGAATCTCATAGAAATGCGGGAACTAAGCTAAAAAGGAACAAAACACTCAAGAAATGAAGGAAAAAGGACTAAAACTACCAAGGAAAACACACTTAAAACACCACCAAATAAAGAGACATCAGACGGTTCAACATGTAGTGGAGGAGAATGATAGCAAACAAGGTGATGAAGATCCACGAGATGTTGAAGAGATGATGACGGCTCCAATCCAAGGCCCAATGACGAGAAGCCGAACTAAGAAGATCATCAAAGGGACTTCCATTGCGCTCAAGTGTCTCTACTCAAGGATGGAAGAGCCTCGGAAGACGAAGTGGATCGTTCATTTGGAAAGTCGCTCGCTGGAGGGTAGGAGCCGACCACCATAGGGTCGTGGCCGACCAAGACCAGATCGCAGCCGACCTGTCTCTGGTCCCGCGCGTTTCGACCGAACTCCTTTGTCTTGCTTGCGGCCCAAGTTTCCTTCTAAGGGCGCTTTCGTTTATTGTTTATCAAACTCTTTCCATATTTTGTTTTTCTAGATTTGTATTTATTATTATGAGATATTCTTTATATCTTATGATAATAATTTAGGATTTCTTTTTCTAGGGTAGAATAAATACTTGAGTTTCTCCTTTTATTTGTTTTCGGCGTATTTTGAAGAGAGCCTGTTGCTTCTCTTCTTACGCCACACCAAACCTGTTGTCGTTGATCTGATTTTATGCAAGTTTGCTTGGTTGATTCATCCTTTGTGAGTTCAAACGTGGTGTTACAAGACGAGAAGTCCTACGATTTAAACTCGGTGCAAAATCTAGATCCCGCGTTCCGTTGTGGTTGTGTGACGTCAAGGAGCTCTCTTCTAGCGGTGTCATACATCATTGATGGTTACTAATAACTTCTCTTGAGTGGTTGTGGCCCAATTTTGCTATTTTTTCGGTCACAGTATTACAGAGCCTACCCACATGGGAAAAGCGCAAGATCTCGAATCCTCGTAAGGATACGAGAATGTCAAACATAATCCTTTCAATTTCTCAAGGACAATGTTTGAGGCCTTGAGTTGCCTGAATGACCGTAATATTGTTGCCTTCAATAACTAACTTTCGAATATTCTTGTTTGCTGCTTCCTGAATACCATCTCGGAGCGCTAGTGCTTCTATTGTAAGAATTGAAATATCGCCATGTTGGGACGATATTAAGGACGCCAGTCATTAATATCTAACCAATAATGATCGTCCCTAGTTTTGATAATGACAAACTCAAAGATATTTGATAAGTTGTCCAAGTGTTGATCTCAGGTAAGTCCAAAGGACGCACATGAGTGAAAAGGACAACAAGTGAACGAGAGTCCCTAACTCTGTAGGGACGCACTTCATCAGAACTTCCAGTGTTGAACGAAAAGAATGAAGTCCCTGCGCAGATAGGACGGCGTCCTCATCAAGAAGGGACGCTGTTGGGACGATATTAAGGACGTCAGTCGTTAATATCTAAACCAATAATAATCGTCCCTTGTTTTGATAATGACAAACTCAAATGTATTTGATAAGTTGTCCAAGTTTTGATCTCAGGTAAGTCCAGTGGACGCACATGAGCGAAAAGGACAACAAGTGAACAGCAGTCCCTATGCTGTAGGGACGCATGTTACCAGAACTTCCAAAGCTAAACGTAATTGGCGGAGTCCCTGCGCAAGATAGGACGGAGTCCTCATCAAGAAGGGACGCGCGCCAAAATACGGACGAAGTGCCGCCCCAACATGATTACATCATCGTCCGGCCTTAGTCCTCAGAAGGAAGCTTCCTTTGTCTGGGCACGTGTAACAATGCCAAAGACGTCGCTTTCCTAGCAATGGTCCCCTACCCACGCGGAGGCTTCCCAAGCGTCAACAGAGTTGACCTCCTCAAGACGCTCATCGCACCGTTGATCAAAGATCGAGGATCCTGCCAAGTCTCAAAGGACGCTAGAGGACAAGAATCACTTCCGCTATAAATACTCTCCAAGGAGTATGCATAGCGGCATGTGTGTGCAAGAGTGGACTTTGAAGACTTTCTCTCAAGCTCTCCCGAAGCATTCAAGAACACGAACGAAGATCAAGAAGATCAAGTGAGCTTGAAGCAAGAGAAAGAAAGTCCAACCACATCAAATCCAAAACAAACCACAAATCAATTAGAGTTGTAGTTTGTCTCTCACAACGAACCGTGAGAGACGTGAGTGATAGCTTCCTTATAGCTAAGAGTGTTAGGTTACTTGTTAGGTTGAAAGGAGTGTTACTAGTGAAGCTAAGGACGGACGCTTAGCTCAGAGAAGTGTAACGACTCGCCTAAGTTGTAAGGACTCGCTCTTAATAAGATAAGAGACGGCTATTGAAAATCCTCCAACGGAGGTAGAGGTTTACCCATAAGACTAGTTGGTCTTAGTGGGGTTCCTCTATAAATACTCGTGTCCACTTATCTTGTATTCTGTTAAGTCTATTTTCCGCTGCACTAAAGGACGCCCTTAACCCAGTTAAGGACGCCCTCATTAACTGACTTACGATCCATCAATTGGTATCAGAGCAGGCGCTCTAGATTTTTGTTGAGTTGCAGGTACAAGATGGACATGGAACCTATTGGAATCTCTTTTGTAAAGCCTCCTCGTCTGACGGACGGCAACTTCAACCGCTGGAAGATCCGCTTCGAGAACTTTTGCAGAAGTCAGAATTATCAATGCTGGAGAGTGATCATGAAGGGTGACCTTACCATCCCTGATGACAAGAAAGACAAAGAGGACGAGTGGGGTCCTGACGAATTCAAGCTTTTGGAAACAAACGCTAAGGCTATATGCTTCCTTCAAGCGTCCCTCTGCGAAAGGGACGCCACCCGAGTTAGCAATTTGGCAACAGCCAAACTACAATGGGAAGCTCTTGAGAAGTACCATGTGGGTACGGCGGAGATGAAGGAAGACGTCAAGCTTGAAATCAAACGAGAGTTCTATGCCTTCAGAATGCTTCCTAACGAATCTGTCAAGGACTACTCATACCGCTTTGAAGCTCTTGTGACCAAGATGCGAAATTTAGGCATCCCAGAAGCTGAAGTCTCAATGAGAAACAGAGTCGGAGTAGTCATTGATGGGCTTACAGGAAAATGGAATTTTGATAGGACTACGTTCAAGGAGAACACAGCCAACAAAACCCTGGATATGGAAGAGATCTATGGGAAGCTGAGAGGCTATGAAGCGAGAAGGGAAGCTGATATGGCTGAATTGGCTAGAAACCCCCAGACAGATCTTGCTTTGATGACGTCAACTCCAGAGTACGCTGAGTATCTGCGCCACCAAAGAGATATTGCCCTAATGGTGGAAGCAAATAAAAATGAGAATCGTGAAAGGATGCGTGCTCAAGCTTTGAAAGAAAAGGAAAGCAAGACTAAGGAACAGCTGGAAGAAGAGGAAGAGATTGCCCTTCTACACAAAGTTGCTCGCTTATGGGGTAAAAAGGCCAGAGATTCCAAGAAACACAAGATGCCTTACAAAAAGGAGAGTCCCAAGTATACAGAGGCAGAGATGAAGGAACTTACTTGCTACAAATGTAACAAGAAAGGACACTTTGCTAAAAGGTGTACTACGGGACTAAACTCAAAAGAAATGAAGATGAAAGCTCTCTTGGGAGCGTGCGAAGCCGCATGGGATAATGTGAGTTCTGATGATGATGAACCAGAAGGACCAGTGGCGTACATAGCCGTAGAGGACGCCTCAGATGATGAACAAGTGGCGTACATGGCTGTGGAGGACGCCCCAGTCCTTGAAGAGGACGCTTCTGAAAAGGAACAAGAGGTAACTCGTGAATCCATGATGAACTCCTTAGAGAATTGTTCCAAAACCAAACTTATTAAGCTCATTAAAAGAATCATGGAAGAAAGCGTTGTTATGCAACATAGAATGGATGAACTTGAACTTGAAAGTGAAAATAGGCTAGTTGAATGTGAGAACTGTGCTACAGTTTCGTTACAACTAGAGTCCTCGTATGTCGAAGTTAAATCCCTGAAAACTGAAGTGATGTGCCTTAAGCTAGAGAACGCTCAGCTTAGGGAAGAGGTGAAAGTGTTAGGGAAGAGCCCGGTAACTGAGGTAGTTCAACCAATGGTGTTTGTCCCAGCCAAAAGAGGACTAGGATACGAGTCTGAGACTAGGAACTCTCTCCATAGTGACTGTGAGGCTAGCAAAACCTCAGAACTTGAATTAGAAAGGGAAAAGACCAAGAACCTTCTTGAAAGAATTCGAGTCCTAGAGAGTGGAGAGAAAGGTCAAAGGGACTATTACACTAACTCCACTAGTCATAGGATCTATAAGAAGATTGCTAAGGGGGAAGGTTCAAAAGTTTGTGACCCTCAAAAGATGAAAAAGAACAAAATCCAACGTACCAACAAGAAGTACTACCTTGGTACTTACTATAGGACGTGTTGGTACTGTGGAAAAGGAGATCACTTCAAATATGATTGCCTGAAACTGAAGAACGACATTGAAAGTGGCAAAGCTGCTAGGAATAACATTGAAAATGATAAGTCCGTCCCTAAGGCTAACCCTAGACGTCCTAGACGATCTAAGAGTTCTTTCAGAAAGCATGCTATTTCAAATGATGTGAATATAAGTGACTACATGCCAGAACCAGAGTTCTATTTCTGTAACGAACCAGGTAAGGAACACCTTGCCTGGGTCGCCATACCCTAACCTTGTTTTGGCAGGTGGAAGTGAGGGGACGCCCATGGATCATTGATAGTGGCGCCTCCAACCATATGACAGGAAGCCAGATCCATCTCACTTCTATCCAAAGTAGCGCCACGGGAGGAACTGTCTCGTTTGGCAACAAGGGCAAAGGAAAGATCAAAGGGACGGGAACTGCTATTCTCAATCCGTCTATCAAAGCGACAAATGTTAGCCTTGTTGAAGGACTTGGCTTCAACCTCCTAAGCGTCTCTCAAATGTGTGATCAAGGTGAAAACTTAGTCACATTTGACTCAAAGGAGTGCCTCGTCATCAACAAGAAATCCAACAAAGTCGTCCTCAAAGGAGTCCGAAAGAACAATGTCTACATCTTCAATCAGAAGTTCAAGCCAAAATCTGAGTTGTGCTTATCTGTGTCAAAGGAGGACGCTGACCTTTGGCATCGCCGACTTGGCCATGCTGGACCAAGCAAAATCCTCAAGCTTCATCAAAGAAATCTTGTGAAAGGTCTTCCCCAAATTGATCCTGAGAAAATTGAACAGTGTGAAGCATGTATCAAAGGGAAGCAGACAAGAACGTCCTTTAAGTCAAAGAACGATGTCAGCACAAAGAAACCTTTGGAACTTCTCCATATGGATCTTTGTGGACCAATGAAGACGTTAAGCTATGGTGGAAAGAGGTATATCTATGTCCTTGTAGATGACTTTTCTCGATTCACCTGGGTTCTTTTCTTAGCTTCAAAAACAGATTGCTTCAACGCATTCAAAGTCTTCATCAAACAAGTGGAAGTTGTGCTTGAGACACTTCTCAAATCCATAAGATCAGACCATGGGACGGAGTTTCAAAACTCAGAGTTCGTGGCCTACTGTGATCAACATGGAGTCTCTCACAACTTCTCAGCTCCAAGGACTCCTCAACAAAATGGAGTGGTGGAAAGAAAGAATAGGACGCTGGAGGATATGACAAGGACTATGCTCTTAGCCAATAGCGTCCCCAAGTACTTCTGGGCTGAAGCTATTGCTACAGCGTGCTACATTATCAATCGAGCCATGATCCGTCCTTTGCTGAAGAAGACGTCCTATGAGTTGCTGAATGGAAGAAAGCCTCGCATCGACTATCTCAGAGTCTTTGGATGCAAGTGCTTTGTTCACAACAATGATAAAGAAAGACTTGGAAAGTTTGACGCAAGAAGTGACGAAGCCATATTCCTTGGATACTCCCTCACCAGTAAAGCGTATAGAGTTTTCAATAAACGAACTCTAAAGCTTGAGGAGAGCATTCATGTTGTGTTCAAAGAAAGTTCTTCTCACAAAGATAAACCAAGTAAGAAAGAACGCTCATCTCCTCTGCAGCAGGATGACTCCGATGATGAAGTTGATTTCGGGTCCTCTGGAAAATACTATGTTCCTAAGGACGCTACTCTAAATCCTGAAGAAGTCTCAGTAGAAGTTCCCAGTGTTGTTCAGGAAGTTCCATCTCAAAGTGAATCTCCAGCTCAACATGAGGTCGCTGAATCAAGCCTACAAGGAGAACAGCGTCAAGAAGAGGACGCTCAACCTGAGGGGGAACTCTATGAAACTCTCAATGAAGACGACGGGTTTGACTCAGATGAATCTGATTGGACGGACCCTAGATGTACTCCTGTAAAGGACGATACTCATAAGGGATCCCATCTTTCGAGACTTCATTCAACGGATCAAATCATCTCAGATATGTCAAAAGGAGTTCAAACAAGATCAGCCGTGAATCAGTCCCTTAATGCTAACATAGCGTTCTGTGCCTTCAACGCCTTTGTGTCCTTGGTTGAACCTAAGAACATAAAGGAAGCACTCCAGGACGCTGATTGCATTCAGGCCATGCAAGAGGAACTTAATCAATTCGAAAGAAATAAGGTTTGGACCCTCGTCCCTCGTCCGAGAAACAAAAACATAATAGGGACGAGATGGGTCTACAGGAACAAGCTTGATGAGAATGGTCGCGTGTCAAGAAACAAAGCAAGGCTTGTGGCTCAAGGCTATAGGCAAGAGGAAGGGATTGATTATGATGAAACCTTCGCTCCTGTCGCCAGGATTGAAGCCATTCGCCTCCTCATCGCCTTTGCCGCTCACAAAGGGTTCAAGCTTTTTCAAATGGACGTCAAGACAGCCTTTCTCAACGGCAAGCTCAAAGAAGAAGTGTACGTCGCTCAACCTCCAGGATTTGAGGACGCTGATCACCCAGATCATGTGTACTTCTTGGACAAGGCACTCTATGGACTCAAGCAAGCCCCTCGTGCATGGTACGATAGGTTTGCGTCCTTCCTCTTGTCCAACGGGTACACACGAGGTAACATTGATAAAACCCCTTTCTTAAAGAAAGTTCTTAAAGATGTCTTAATTGTCCAAGTCTATGTCGATGACATAGTCTTTGGAAGCACTAACATGAAATTTGTAGAGGAATTCAAGAACTTGATGAGTAGTGAGTTTGAGATGTCCCTCATAGGAGAACTCAACTTCTTCTTGGGACTCCAAATCACTCAGCTCAAAGATGGGACGCGGATTCATCAACAAAAGTACATCCGTGAAATGCTTGAGAAGTATGGGATGAACTCTTCAAAACCCATTGATACTCCCATCTCCCCAAACACTCGCCTCTATGCTGATGAAGAAGGCAAGAGTGTAGATCAAAAGCTCTACAGAGGAATGATAGGGTCCTTGCTATATCTTACGGCAAGTCGTCCCGACATCATGTTCGCTGTATGCTTGTGCGCTCGATTCCAAGCTAATCCAAAGGAGTCCCATATGCAAGAGGTCAAAAGAATCTTCAGATATCTCAAGTGACGGGATGACCTATGTCTATGGTATCCCAGAAGGACGTCCCTGAACCTGGTAGCTTACTCTGACGCAGATTACGCTGGCCATGTGGTGGATAGGAAGAGCACCTTAGGAATGGCACAATTCCTTGGCTCATGCCTTGTATCTTGGGGATCCAAAAAGCAAAACTCCGTGGCACTATCAACCGCGGAAGCTGAGTACGTTGTTGCTGCTTCGTGCTGCTCACAAGTCCTATGGATCAAGTACCAACTTGAAGATTATGGTACGTCCCTCAACACAGTCCCTATCTTGTGTGACAACACCAGTGCTATAAGTATTGCCAAAAATCCCGTTCATCATTCTAGGACGAAGCATATTCATATAAGGCATCACTTTCTTCGTGATAATGTTGAACTTGGATTAATTAGAGTGGATCATGTTAGGACTGAGGACCAAGTGGCCGATATTTTCACAAAAGCACTTGATAGACGTCCCTACGAGCACCTCCGGTTGCTCTTGGGGATGATAACTTTTAAATGATCAAGTCCCGTTCTATTATTCCCTCCATGATTGGCTATGTCTTGTTGAGAACTTGTTTTAAGGTGTGTCATGCATTAAAGTCATCTTTAAAGGACGCTAGTCTAAGATATGTGTATTCGCTTGTGTCCTTGAATGGTATTCATTTCGCTTTTCATCTCAAGAGTATCCCTGATCACCCTACCCTCATCATAAGCCGAAATGATGGGAACTCTAAGCTTACCCAAGCCGAGAATCTTGCAAACGCGTCCTATGAGCATTCCTTGTTTCACCTTTACGGGACGTACTTGCTTGATTTTCAAAAATGGTTCTAAGTGATCAAAGGGACGCGTGCTAAGAGCTGAGAGTTGTCTGTACAGAGTTCTAATTACAGAGGTTGAGATCAGTGAATGGGACGCCGTGGTTCAGTTCTGTGTTGTGTAGTGTTGTGTGTTGAAAGGACGTCAGGTCAGGGACTCTATGCTCCTAAACAAGAGCGTTCCTTTGGCATTCATTGGGACGTCAGGCAAATTACACTCCCTCCAGTTGGGAAACTCAGGTGTGATGAGCCCCTTCCGTCCGTTAAGCGCCAACTGGAAAAGGAACGGAACGAGGCTGAAAGGAAAGCCAAAGCTGAGAGGAGAGCTCAAGCTGCTGCTGCTGCTGAACCTGGAGAAGGAGATCACGAAGCTGAAAATGTCCAAGTAGTTGGGACGCCAGCTGAGGACGCTGCTGAGGACGCTGCTGATGACGAGGACGAGCTCGATGGTATGAGCGTCCCTGATGAGGCTGAGAGGCACTCTACGAAGTATCTGATGGGCATGATGATCGAGAACCAGTGCATAATGATTGATCTAATTCAGCAGGTTCACGACACACTTCACGTCCACACAGACCTTCTTGAGCGCAACAACGAGCTCCTTGCCCAGAACAACCATCTTCAGGAGCAACACCTCAAAGCCCTTGGCAAGCGTCCCAGAAAATGATCACCTCCCCCTTCTCTAACCCTGAAACAATTTATCATTTCTTGAGTTTTTGTTAAGACAATGGGACGCTGTCCCCGTTTTGAACACTTGTTGTGAATGTCTGTAATGAACGTTCTCGTTTCTCATTCTGAATGCCATTCACTACATTTGTGCTTCATTTTGTCTAAGCGTACCTTTCTTTAGTTATGACTTTGTGCTTGCATGCTTTTCGACTTGTTCTCCTTTTCGATGATGCCAAAAGGGGGAAGTATAGTTTTGCAGAGATGCGATTGTCCTTAAGTTATCATAGAAAGCATGTGTTCAGGGGGAATTTCGGCCAAGTCAAAAGGTCGTTAGTTAGGAATAAAATAGAACGCACTTAAAAGAATGTGTTGCATGCCAATCTAAGCTGAAAAGAAAATCAAAGTGTAGTTCCTTATGCTAAAAGCTTTACTTCTGTGTGCATTATTTGAAAGAGTTTGTCATCATCAAAAAGGGGGAAATTGTTGGGACGATATTAAGGACGTTAGTCGTTAATATCTAAACCAATAATAATCGTCCCTTGTTTTGATAATGACAAACTCAAATGTATTTGATAAGTTGTCCAAGTTTTGATCTCAGGTAAGTCCAGTGGACGCACATGAGCGAAAAGGACAACAAGTGAACAGCAGTCCCTATGCTGTAGGGACGCATGTTACCAGAACTTCCAAAGCTAAACGTAATTGGCGGAGTCCCTGCGCAAGATAGGACGGAGTCCTCATCAAGAAGGGACGCGCGCCAAAATACGGACGAAGTTCAAATTCAAATCAAGGCCGCCCCAACATGATTACATCATCGTCCGGCCTTAGTCCTCAGAAGGAAGCTTCCTTTGTCTGGGCACGTGTAGAGAATGCCAAAGACGTTGCTTTCCCAGCAATGGTCCCCTACCCACGCGGAGGCTTCCCAAGCGTCAACAGAGTTGACCTCCTCAAGACGCTCATCGCACCGTTGATCAAAGATCGAGGATCCTGCCAAGTCTCAGCGGACGCTAGAGGACAAGAATCACTTCCGCTATAAATACTCTCCAAGGAGTATGCATAGCGGCATGTGTGTGCAAGAGTGGACTTTGAAGACTTTCTCTCAAGCTCTCCCGAAGCATTCAAGAACACGAACGAAGATCAAGAAGATCAAGTGAGCTTGAAGCAAGAGAAAGAAAGTCCAACCACATCAAATCCAAAACAAACCACAAATCAATTAGAGTTGTAGTTTGTCTCTCACAACGAACCGTGAGAGACGTGAGTGATAGCTTCCTTATAGCTAAGAGTGTTAGGTTACTTGTTAGGTTGAAAGGAGTGTTACTAGTGAGGCTAAGGACGGACGCTTAGCTCAGAGAAGTGTAACGACTCGCCTAAGTTGTAAGGACTCGCTCTTAATAAGATAAGGGACGGCTATTGAAAATCCTCCAACGGAGGTAGAGGTTTACCCATAAGACTAGTTGGTCTTAGTGGGGTTCCTCTATAAATACTCGTGTCCACTTATCTTGTATTCTGTTAAGTCTATTTTCCGCTGCACTAAAGGACGCCCTTAACCCAGTTAAGGACGCCCTCATTAACTGACTTACGATCCATCAACTTTTTTGTAGAAAGTATGTTTTTTTTCCTCTTGAAATACGTGAAAGGTAGTTGTATTTTACTATTTTCGAGGAGAAAAAAAGTATACTTTTGGGTAAAAAGTTCTTTTTCTCAACAAGTGTAGCAAGGCCTAAACCTAGTTTTTACCGCTCATAAATAAAAACTAGTGTAGATCCCAAGCCTTGCTCGGGTGTAGATGTATTAATATTGTGTAGTTTAGTTTGGATCGTTTTGTCTTCATTTCTTCGGGTTAACAATACTACTTTCTAAATTTTTATTGTTTATATTTATTAAATAATATCATAATAGTTTAAATAATGAAGTAATTTCATTCAATTAAATAATAAAAATTTTGAATGATTTTGAATGGAATACAAGCAAATTTTGAATGATTTTTGCCAAGATGGCTTTGTAAGAGCGTTTTTAAGCTGTACATGGTAAATACGGGGGTATGTACTAAAAACAAATGCTATGTTATCTGAAAACGTGGCAGTCATAGTCATTGCCTAGCAAAACAATGTGGTTGTTTGTTGTAATGGTTTGCTTTCAATTCTGTAAACTTGCTTTCTAGAGTGCTAGTGTGTAACTAATGTGGCAATGAAGACAAAATTCAAACTCCCTCTTGTGCGAATAAGCCAATATGAATCAATATAGTTTACCCGAAGACCCTAGCTATGGAGCCAACTTTGTCCACCTTGTGAAAAGTTTATCTCCTATAATTTTGATTTACGGATATGAAGACGGTACTAATGAATGTCGATTATGAATTCAAATTTTTTTAAATACTAAACTAAGCAAAATATTCAAGCTCTGAATTACTCCCTCAGTCCCTTTATGTTTGTCCATAAAGCACAATTTCACGCAAATTAAGAAAATGTGTATGAGGTATTTGGTGGAGTAATATGAGTGGTTGAAATGAAGAAGGTGAAGATGGATTAAGATTAAAAAATGGACCAAAATAGAGGTTGAGAAATTTAGCTCAAAAAAATTAATCCAAATATACTTTAAATGGGTGTTTTGTTAATGGAAAAAATCCAATAAGTATGAATATTAAAAAAATTATTGAAATATTATTTATTTTTGGGTTTATGAGAGTATTTGTAATATATTTGATGGAGATGATTGGATGGAGAGAGAAATGGGGAAGAAAAGTAAGTAAAAAGTAGAATGTATAAGGGTAAAGTGTAAAAAAACTAGTGATATAAATAGAAAGAATAGAATTGTGGACAAACATTCCGGGACGACGAAAACGGAAATATGGACAAACAGAAAGGGACGGAGGGAGTATGAAATTGGAAACATAGCTAGTTTCGGTCTACATGGCAATATTAATGATACTTCTGCTCACACATCAGTACACCACGCACAATTACTATCAATCTATGCACTTGCATAGAATAAAATATGAAATCTCAAGCCTTGTTCTCTACTTTTCCAAGAGCTTCTTAATTAGATCAGTCGCGTCCTGAACAGTGGTGATGTTTTGGGCACTCTCCTCCTCAACACTGATACCAAATTCCTCCTCGAGCCCCATCACGATCTCAACCTGCAAACAAAACGGTAGACAACAACAGGTTACAATCTGAAAAGATCCTATACATGAAAATCGTACACATGACAGCTGAGCAATTCCTATTTCACAGAATGGTGTGGTGCAAGTATATGTTGTGCTTACAGTGTCCAAAGAATCGGCTCCAAGTGCAGTGAATTTAGATTCGCCAGTAACCTCAGTGGTATCGGGCAATGCCAGCTGCTTCTTCACTATGGCAGAGACCTTGTCGACTGTCTCTGGTTTGGCCTGTTTATTGATAGAAATTATAGATCAAACAGAAGCCAAGTGTGACATGGAAGTTGCATAATCAGAAAAGGGCTAGAAATATTGGATCAAACTGAAATAGTGTACTGAACAAAACAAAATAGAGATCAGAAACACATACAACGCAAGCGATTCTCATGCGATTGTGAAGCACCCCTCTCTGAAATGCAGGTGTGCTTCTCCTCCAGAATGCAACCGATGGCCTTAGACCATTGCTACTTGTAGTCTATTCAGAACAGGGTTTCAAAATCACCAGTTAGTCAACAATGGAATACAAGCACCAGAATGATTCATGATTCAACTCGATATCAAACCTAAAACCTAAAGCAGCAGATTTATTCAACTCGATATCAAACCTAAAACCTAAAGCAGCAGTTTGGTCTCGAACAAAAAAGTATACTTGTTCCACGTGACCCCTTGTGGAAAGTAGAAGATTCTCTCCATGGCATGAAACCTCCACCAATTGACCTGCACATGCCCTCCATAGCTCAACATACAGATCTTCTACTACAATACAAATGAAGTATTAAATTAAACCTGGAATCTTCACATTGACATTTAATCAAACACATTCAAGACAATTGCAATTGGGCATGATTTCTATACTTACTAAACTACAATTCAATGCACATCTCACAACGGAAAGCTGATGAAGCAAGCAAAAGATATGAACTGATCGAGAAGACTGATTCTTGATGGTTGAAAACATACCTCGTCAACGACGACCACATGGACGGAGTAAAGATTTCAAGTCCATTAGGGTTATCCCGAAATCTCACAAGAGCTCGGCTAGTCTCCACTTGATTGATTTCACCTACTGATGCCATTTCCCTTTTAAGTACACAAAGCTAAACCATAAAAGTACGGCCTTTTCCTACATCCGTTGGAAGGATTGATCCCTATAAACACATCAGCAATCAGATAATTACAATTTACATGAAACCAGAAACCCAATTGAAACGAAGGTGGCGTTTAGTTATTGAGGATTGGGTTTCAAAAGTATTGGTAGATGTTGCCTAGACAACGCAATCAATTTCAAATAGCGCTATATCAGCAATCAGATTGAAGAACTGAATATAAAACAAATGAAGTAGCCTAAAGAAAGGAATCAATTGCAAAAGCGCTTACAAAAACCCTAATTTTTTGGCCGTCATACCTCTTGCCTCTTTTGGGATCGAGGCGAGCGAGTTCAGCGAGCTTCTTAGGAGGCATGGCCTTTTTCACCCCGTCTATCAGCGAATCCCCTTCGAACATAGAGGACGACCCATCCATGGAGTTATTCCGGCGGTGCTTCCCCGACCTCTTCCCTCCTGTCGGCACGATAATGGCCGGCGACATCGCTCCACCATCAAAGCTGCTAGTGGCTCCAATCAACCCTAACAGGAAATTTGGTGTGTTCCGCAGAGCAGATTTCAAGTTGTAACTACCAACATTAAATATAGATTTTCAGAGCAGCGAAGAATAGGGAGATGGAAGAAGGGAAGGAGAAGGGGAGCAATTTCATCTTTAAGCGCAGTTACAAGCTCCTGTTTTCACGGTGAACGTGTTATCGTGTGGGGAGCTACGGTAAAGAAGGGGAAGGAGAAGAAGATGTAACCGGCGTTTTTCATTGAGATTTCTGGGACACGTGTAATGCAGTCCGGATCCCCTATTGCTTTTAGTGTTTCATCCACTATTGCCTTCCTGATATTGCTCCACGTGGAGAATTTTATTAACCTAATTTAATTAACTTAATTAAAACAAATTTATTAAAACAGAAAAAATTACCGAATCAAAAAAAAATCTAATCTTAATTTCCCTAGGGGTTACTCCATTTGCTAACCTTCTTCTCCCTCTCTCTTGCTTGCCGCCATTCAATTGTGGTACGTGTTAGCATCGGTTATTCTTCGTTGATTGTTGTATGTTGTCCACGTACTCGAGCAATTAATCAGTAAGTTTAGTATATACCCAAATTTCCTGTACAAGTAATTGTTAGTGATTGATTGTCAATTGCATACCTACATGATCGATCAACCTGAGGAGACTCCAAGAAAATCAGCACATAATAAAAGTAGTTTTATGTGTACACTGGAATTTCAAGTCTTGATTGATCATTGCTCTTGCTTCTTGTTCTATTAATATTGAGGCGTGTTTTTAATTAACATATATCACGTAGGTATAGAATGAAAATGTGTAAAGATTGCGATAGAAATTGATCTTGAAAGAGACAGGAACAGAGAAAGACGTACAGTAGAGAGAAGGATAGAGGATAGAAGGAATTTGTGTTATTGATTGATTAACTCGTACGATTCCCACTGTCATTGCACAATCAGACTCCTACGGTTGAATGGCGGTGAGAGAGAGAAGAAGAAGGTTAGCTAGACAACTCAATGCCTACAGTTGAATGGCAGCAACAGAGAGGGAGAAGAAAACTCACTCGAGTAACCTCTAGGAAAGAAAGATTAGATTTGTTTTGATTTGATAATTTTTTCTAGTTTTAATTAAGTTAACTAAATTAGGTTTAAAACAAATCTCCACGTGGAGCAATATCAGGAAAAGCAATAGTGGATGAAACACTAAAAGCAATAGGGGATCCGGACTGCGTGTAATGTAGATAGGGTGGATACGTGGTGCGATTATTTGAACAGACGTTTCTACCAAAATAAAGAATAGGGAAATAAGTCTCTCTGGGGACGGATCATAGAGCCATAGAGGTACGAATGGAAGGGGGAAAAACGAAGGGAGGAATGGAGAAACCATTTGGACAGGGCGTTGAAGCAAAAAAGTAGAGATGGAAGCAACAACCGGCCTAATAGTTGTCCAGAAAGTCGGTGGCAAGTCAACCGTCACCCGCTCCTTCTCCAAGTACCCTCTTAAGTTCATCCTCCCCAACAAGGTCTCCCCTTTTCCCCTCTTGTACGTACACTATTGTTCTATTTCTCCCAAAGATCTCATCTGGGTTCTCAAATCCTCTCAGGTGGGTCCTGCTAAAACGGATGCAGTTTGGATTTACGCCCTCACTTATGGCGGAGGCATTCTCTCTGTACATGCCCCCTTTTCACTCTCCCTTTCTTATGGATTTCAATTCTTGCCTACTTGTTTCTTCTGTGAGATTTGAACTCAATTGGTTTTGAATCAGGGGGATTCCCTTACCTGCAGCTTCACCATTGGAGATGGTTGCACTGCTGTCTTGACCACCCAAGCTTCAACCAAGGTGTATAAATCTGTTGGTCAAAAGTCCTCTGAACAAATTATGGAGGTAAGAAAAGAAATTGTTGTTTGTATTAAGATCAAGGATGCTATTCCCTTAGGGCCCGTTTGGTATCATGTCGGAAATCGGGTTGGTTTATGGAATCGGGTTGGAATGCGGTTGGGATAGGAATGGGGTTGAATGATTTTAGGTATGAGTGATACCTTGGTGTAGAGGTGGGTTTGAAACAAACAAGCCCATATGAATGTATTAAGATCAAGGATGCTATTCACTCATTCCTAACCGCATTCCTTATACCCAAGGTATAGAAACAAACAAGCCCTTATTTGTTTGGTTGGTGAATGTAGGACGTAGGGCAGTAGAATATTGGTTTGCATTGTGGCAAATTCTGTGAAGAGTATTGGTTTGCATTGTTATTTCCCACATTAGAATCATTTATGTAGTGATAAAAATTCTCATCCTCAATATCTGCTCCCTCAGAAATCTTGCATTTATATAGGCAGAATTGGAGATTACACGTGATGTATGAATTCTAAGATATTTTCTTGGTGTCATTGTGAAGAATGTATATGCATCACATCAAAAACAATTGGTCTAACTTGAGAAAATAGCATAGAAAGTTCCGTAATTTGATGCCCAGTCCATATGATGCAGTAGGCAAGAATTGGAAGCAATTCCCTTCTGGTTGTGATTCCAGATCCCGTGACATGTTTTTCTACGGCGAGATACTTACAAAGTCAAGTTTTCAGAGTAGTCCCAGATTCCAACCTGGTTCTGGTTGATTGGTTTACTAGTGGACGCTATGAATGTGGAGAGAGATGGGACTTTGGGATTTATAAAAGCACCAATAACATATTCTTTGAAGATGGGCGGCCTTTGTTTCTTGACACGGTAAGTCTGCTGAGAAGTTATAGCTTTGTTATATATTTAACAAGTTCTTTTCCAGATTGGAATTTTGAAATTGTTGTCAGTATGTGCACTTCTGAACTCCCACAGCTGATGAAACTGGCTAGAATTGATTAACACCATAAGGTTATAGATGAAATCTGTAACTGAGTCCAGTATTGTGGTTTTCAAGGAACTAGTAGTAGTCGAATTACCTAGTCCTGATTTATTTGTGAAATGGGTTTTGAATTGTGTTAGCCTTGATATGGTCTGCTTGCTTCTGAAATCGCTGCTGCATCAATTTGTGTCTACTGTAAACCTCTATGAATATGTGCTCATTTACACTATGTGTAAGGCAGTACATGCCTATATGGAGAATCTCATAAAACTTTGGCACTGAACCAATGTTTAAAAATCACTTGAGCATTGAGATGTATTTATTGGACATGAAACTTGTAATTCTTCAATTACTGTATTTTTGGCCTCCTGTCCACATTCTGCTAGTGCATTGTTTCACTGTCATAGAATCCTGAGATTGCTTTACGCTTCTTTATACAATCCAGTTGTTGTTAGAGAAAGATGATTTTGGCACGATAAATGAACGAATGCAAGAATACCAAGTCATGGCAATGGTGATACTTCTTGGGTACTACTTTCTTCCAGTTCCAAATACTCTAATTTGCTGCAAGTTGGTGGTGGCTTCTCATTTAAATAATGATAATACTATATTGTGATAAATGCCTTGAGCAGGCCAAAATTAAAGCAAGTCCAGAATGAGGTTCAAGATGATGTGAAAAAGATGATGTCTGGCAACTTGCTCCTTACTTCTACTGCATACGGACCCCGTAGACAAACTTTCTCCAAACTGGAACTTATTGCTTCATGCAGTCGCTTTGGACCTAAGGTATATTGTCTAAGGTCTACTGCTGAATGTGTTTGTGTGTATTATGTTTAGTATTTAAGACATTAATGATTTAATATCTCTCCTTCCCCATTTCTTAAAAGGTCATGTCTTTTATAATGTAACCAGAAATTTTGTTCTAGATTTGGTTGAGATTGCTTCATGGCCTAAGGTATACTGCTGAATTTGTTTGTGTATATGTTTGTATAGTATTTTATGCATTCACTTTGGACCTAAGATATACTGCTCAATGTGTTTGTGTGTATTTATATATATAGTATTTAAGACGTGAGAGATTAGAAATTTCTCCTCCCCTATTTCTTAGAAGGTCATCTAAACAAGAGACTTGCCATCTTTAATAATGTGACCAGAAAGTTTGTTCTAGATTCAACTGGGTTTGCTTCATGGCCTATTCCTCGCTGGTGTGCTGACAATCCTGCATGTAAACACTTGGCTTGCAGCTTCTAATGTACATGCATAGTGACCAGAATCTATTTCTGTTTTGATCATTTGATAGCTCAACTCATTTGATTTCAGAATGTGCATTGGATTTGAGCAGTAATCATGTGTTTTCAATTTTGCTGCTTCCTTCTGCATTAGGGGAGTTCATTCGCTGCTTGCTATCAGAAGAACAAGATGTCCATATAGTATAATGAGGTATATATATATATTTATAATGTGTATTTTGTGCAGGGTGAAGGCCTAATCGTTCGTGTGGCTGCAACCAAAACAGAAGCAGTTTACCAGCTCTTGCAGCAGCAGTTGGCTGGCTTGGAGCCACTCATCGGCATAGCACCATATCGCTGCTGATTTGGGAACCACAACTGTCGGACGTTGAACATTGAAATTGGATCTGATTTGATAACGGTTAATCAAGGTCCTCCTTTATTTTTGTCACCCTTTCATGCTCGACATGTATTTTATGTCTTCAATCTTATGTTTTCAGTAATTGTGATGTTGTGCGTGGTTCAACTCTTGGCTGGTTCTTGAAACTCGTTTACCTCTTGTGTTGACCGCGTTAGGTAATGAGTTCATGTGGATATACGCCGAAAGACATTAGGTAATGAGTTAAATGATAATACCAAAGTAAGCGTCAAAATCCTGGACAAGTTTTGGTTCCCGGATTAATATCAGCTGTAGATTTTTTGACTTCTCGGATCAATATCGGTTGTTACTCTAAAAGTATTGCAAAATGTAACAAATGATTATGTATTTCTCTTACCTGACATGCCTTTAACAAATGCCTATGTATTTCACTTAACTTGACATGTAACAAATGACTATGTAAAATGTAACAATCGGATTAATATCGGTTGTTTCTTTGGGCAACCTCTACTCCTCCAGGAAGGGATAGATGATTACCTTTTTTTATTATCAATCTTTCTATCTAAGGGTATAAGATAAGAATCTCTATTTAGAAACTAAAGCCCTTAGAATGGAATGTATAAACCCGTCACATAAAAAGTAAAGGAAATAGAGAAAACGAAATAGAGAGGCACGGTTGAGGTGGTGTATTGGCCGTGTCTACCCATAGGCATGTTATTTGCAATGTAGCAAAAAATAAAACTTAGGTCAATTCCCTCCCGTCGGATCTGGCCATCCTCACCATGTCCACAGAACGATCTCCTCCGTCGGCGCCCGGAGATCGATCGGTCGTCATACGCACACCACCTCGAGCAGATTCGCCCCGAACGCAAACACGTCGCTGCTCGGACTCGCTCTCCCTGTCCTTGTGCGCTCCGACACCTTTTGTCCAGATTTCTTTTCATTCGGCATGACCGGAATTTGCCCTTTGTTGCATTTTCTATTTACCTGAAATGAGATAGTAATTGCAAAAAAAAATCAGGACGAATGTTCTATTGCTAGTAGGCATCAAGAATCCATGACACGAACGTAGCCGAAAAAGTCTGATGCAGATATTTGGAAAGAACAAACACTTGCTTGTAACAGAAAGAGGCCTTTTTTACCATAAGTTGGAGAAGAACAAAAATAAGTCGGAACATGAAAGGAAGATTACCATAATTCTGACGGACTGTGGTAAACTTGTAAATGGCTTTGAGAAGCAAACCATAGCTCGCGGATCTCAATGGTCCCATATGCCTGCAATACCGAAAGGCAGAACAAAACCCACACATCAATCCTCTCTAAACCAGTGGAGCAAGTCATGGAGCTTAAAAATCACGTCATGCTTGTACATAGTAAGACCAAAACCAAGCCAGTTATTTCTTAAAGACAACTGTAAATGGTCATAAGCTAACTTACACAATCTCGGTGTAGCGCATCCTCCATGCAGGGAACCCTAGATGACATCTAGCAGGTCCATAAACAAATAAGAGGTCAGGGTCAGGACCTCTGCAGCCTACCCTCAAAAGAAGACTCGTCAGATGAAAAAGTTTGTACATTGTATACAAGAGAATATGCAACCATGAATCCATATGATTAAGTTCAATAGGATGAAGTTAGTTTTGAAAAAGAACAAACCGATAGTAGCCAGAGCATCATCCATAAGCTTCTCGGTGAAATTCGGGAGTTCTTGATCTATGGATTGCTCTCTTGATTTCAGACCTTTTCCAGAAAGTAAGTTGGCAGCTTTCACTACCCCTTCCTTTCCATCAGAAAATGAAGCAAACTCCAAAGACCTCTGGCTTGGATCATTGAGTGCTTTACTTGCATCAACTACCTGCAGACGTAAGAAGCAGTCCATAATAAGTTTTTGAGAAGAAAAAACACAGTGGCCTTCCCTGGTGTTGTGTATATCATACATAACACATGATAGGACAGCCATTTATCAGGATTTCAGATCTCTTGTTATTTAGTAGTAGCATAGTCTTTGCAATAATTTCCTGGTTCTAAAGTTCCTTCACTACGGAGAAAAAGAGTGATTACCTGCCATGGTATTGATTTGGTATTGCACTTCTCCACGATGACATCCTTAAATTTCTGGAGAACCCCTAAATAGTAACATCAAAAAGTAGCTCGATCAGTAATTACTAGATAAAAGAAGAGACATCTTTGTTGAATGAACAACTCTACACCACATACCTTCCATATCATAGAGACAAACATGCTTCACACCAATATCAGCCAGCCACTGTAGCAACTCAATAATTTTTGGAATATCACAAGCATCTTCACTTTCGACTACGATAGCCAAGTATTTCAGCTTGTTTACATCAATTGTACTATACTTCTTCCAAATTCCAGATGAGATAGAATGACTTTCAAACTTATTCAATGATTCCACAGCTTGGTGCCATATGCTCAATAAAAATTGTAGACAGCTCCACACCACATAAGCAAACAAATGAGTTGCCTGAGTCGAGGAAAGACGTGATGTCAGCATGGGAAATCGAACAACTACATCTCACAAAACCACAAAGAAGCAATCAACATAAGATGAATATAGAGAAAATAGAAAACAGTTCTATTTAGAAGTACCTAGTTACTGTAAAGATTAGATTTTGCACAAGTCTTCTTATTGTTCTCACTTAACTTATCAACTTACAACTAGCCACTGGTTTTTATCTTGCAATTATCTCTCTCTCTCTCTCCCAAAGTTTCACAGATTTGTTCCAACGATTAAAAAAAAATGAAACTTGTTCACATAGCACTCAGAGAACCAAGTTGTAAGCCAGCAACAAAAAAGAACAGGAATTTGCTAAAGCATAGCTCAAAATTAATCAGATCTAAATACCATTAAGGAATTGTAAAACCATGAAGGAAATTTATAGCCATACTTCACTACAGAGCCACATCAACTTCACCAAATCCGATTTCTGAGCCAGCCAAGGTGACAGAAATTTTGACCATCTCTGTTGATCGATGAGACTATAAATGTTTCCTCAAGCTGATCAACATTCGGATGAGGGATTCCGAGTATCAAATAGCTCAAGATACGAACTATAATGGTGTTTCGAAGGCCCCGTACACGGATAACACATTGACCACTTCCATGAAAGACTAAATAATTAACACAGCCACCCTCAGTGACTCCCTCTCTGACTCTTCTCACAGTCTCTAGTTCTCATGAGTTATGTCACAATTTTGATTCCTATAGTCTCCTAGAATTGACATCTATTCTACTAATCGACCTTTGGAGCTCAATTTGGAGACCTTACCAATTCATTCATTTCACATTTGTGGTCTCTATCAAATTGTAACTCAAACAAGAGACGTTTCCAAGAATAAAGGTCAGAAATTTCAAATTCAGAGCTACTTCCCACAAATTATAAAGCACTGAATAACAGCTTCTAATCCAAATTGCCAACGGATACCGTATCAATCTAAAAGAAAGAACGAAATAGATAATTGAAGCACAAAGAAAGGAGAAAGAAATGAGCACAGATACGGAAAGGAAACCTTGGAGGGCATCAGCAGCGCATTTAGGGCTTCTGAAATAGTGAAATTAAAATCTTTTCTCTGTTTTGTTCCCTGACGTTGTCGCTTGTGAATCGTCTTCTGTGGGCCAGTGAGTTGGGCCAACATGGGCTCTTTCAAACGTATAGGCCCAAATGATAGGCCCAGTTCAATCTTGGCCGAATTTGAATGTCAGGGTTAAAAACATGTAAACTTGCAATATGTAATGGTCGAATGCAACATTGCAACCATATAGCTTGGTTCAGGTAAAATGGAAGTACTTGCAATGGTCGAATGCATTCTTATAGTTTGGTTCAGGTAAAATGGAAGGGATACAAAAGACAACGAAAAAGTCAGCCCCTCTTGAAGAAATTCCAACTAGTTGTTGAGATTTTATTCGATTTCAAGCTCAAATTAATTCCATTTTTTTTTTGTAGCAAAAGTTGAAGCAATACGATGTAACAAGAAATTTTAACCTTGTACATATGTAGCTGAAAAAATTACAGCTAACAAGTAATACAACACATCATCAAATTCATCAGTTTTAATACAAATGGGTTCAATTGTATTTCTCAGTTCATAAAATGACCATATACCTGATTTCACATCGGAAAGTACTTTTGAAAGTACTGAGACAGTGAGACTCAATTACTATAATTAATCTTTTTGATATAGTTGTGTGTAGTTTGTCTACTGCTACTCTTATTACCAATAGTACTAAATTCTATATCATTTGTCATAAGAGGCTTCATGTTTTGTGCTGTCTATAGCCTCCTGCTGACAAAAGACAGCCATTTTACGCCGAGCTTCAAAGGGTTGGTCAAGAAGGTGTTAATGTGATACGTCAGCTGGTAAACAAAGTAAAAACCATAGAGAAGTTAGGTTCAGTCGACATTCTCCATGAAGTTCTGGAGGCAGCAGCTCAGTTACAGAGGAAGATCGATAAAAAATCCTATCTTCTTGTACGTTCAGAGGGCTGGGAAATTGAAAACCACCATCACGAGGGTCCATAGCAGCACATGATATTAATTCTGGATATTTATCCTATGACGTGGCTTATGTACTGCAAGAATTGAATAGCACATTCTAGAACTAGCACACATGTCACTAGATCCTTGTGCCTAGGGTTTCTTGTAAGCTGTATATATTTGCTAAGAATACAATGAATACAATGAGCCGTCTTATTTCTATTGCTCCATTCAAATATCTCAGTAGTCCAGAATTGCTGAGTAGCTTAGACAAGGTAAACTCAACTCCGGAGCATAAACCAGCGTTGGATTTTAGTGCCCTTACGAGACTACAGAGCCTGAATCTCCCGAGTCAGAAGAGAAACGCTCCTTGATGAATCCTCCTCATGCTGCTGGATCACAATTTGGTCACCAGGTCTTGTTGCCGACGTCTCTTGGTATCTACGAGGATGCAACAGAAGAAAAGGAAGAAGTGTCAAAGGCTGATGAAAGTGCAAGCGCGCTGTCATATACTTTATGCCCTCAATCTCCGTTAAATGCTGCATGAATCTACTATCAGTATACATATACTTTTAATCAAGTGTCATAAATTGGAGCATCCGTGATGTTTGTATACGAATTCAAGATCCTAATTGAATTAGCATCTGTGCTATATATTAGCAAGGCATGAAGAAGAGAGGGAATATTAATCCTACAAAACATGTTCCACTGGACTGAAAAAATACTTACAAGAAAATGGTCAGTCGCAAGGATGTTCAATCTTGACTGTGCTAGCTTCTGCATTATCCTTCTGATTCTGAAGGTATCTTCAGTAAAATATGCAGAGCTCGGTGTGTTTCCTCCTTTTCCAAAAACAATGAAAAAGCTGTAAGCTGTATTGATCTTTCTATTCAGAACAGCGTGAGTTGAAATGATTCCAAGCATTGTTTGAGAAGTCCACTAAACAGGTAAGACCAGAGCTTGATGGGCATTCATGAAACTAGAGCTTTCATATTACAATATCGAGCTTGTCCACGCTTCGCTATGATGAAGCTGTAACATGGAATTAAGACAAAATTAATAGCAAGCAAAGCAATCATTTTGACGATCCAAAATGTCTAAGAAACTAACAACTTTCAATTACCCGCACTCCAAATCTGCAACTTCAATCAGCTACTTTTTGGCAACAGTACACAAGCGTGGGTCAATTTCAGCATAAGAAATCTGCTGGGCTGAATCATAAATCATCACAATCAAACAAGGTACAGAACATAAGGAAAAAGGCAGCTTGGAGGGAAACTAAACAGTTAACTCACTGATACTAAAAAAGCTTTTTTCATACTGTTCAAAGGGATTCTGGAACACTCTCAAACAAAATTGCAGTAGTTGATATCCATAGAAATGCTGAGATAATCGATAGAGAAGGAATGCGATTCCAGAGCATTTTGAACAGCACATACGCTGAAATGTTCTTCAACTGTGCACTATTTAAGAGGCGAAAGTAAGGTCATCAGAAATGATCAACATCCGGATTGTTCAAACCTTTAGAGGTATTTCAGTTTAACATCATATGGAATGTTTTGACAGCTTACGCAGTACATTAGAATCCAAAGACATGTACATGTAGTGTCCTTTCCTACCAGGCGGTCATGATTTCTATACCCTCCATGATGTACCAAAAAAGGGGGAACTATTACAAAACCCCTCATATTTCTATAATGCTGCTTTTCATTTCATTCAAGAAACCAGCTCAAGCTTTACAGAACCGCTCATGCTTTAGGTTCTTCACAAAACCTCCATATTTTACATAAAATCCGTTCAAGTATTTTAGCCATTGGAAAGACCTCCTTTGTCTCTCCATTATGGGTGGTTTGGGTACGTTTGAGGTGGATCCATGATACAATTCAAATGAAGGGTCATTTATTGTGGGGGGAAGTGGTGATTTATTAAATAAAGAACACAAATGTGGGTTGTCATGGCAAAACATATGAAATAATCAAGTAGAATCAAGGAATGTTTCCCCACATTAAAGCATTGAAAGGGTAAGGCAAAGCAGATCATGTACCAGAAAGCAATAATACTCAAATAACTAAATTAACAGCTAGAATCTTACCATACACGTCAACCATATAGGGTACACCAGCATGAATCGATCGCTGCCAGAACCTTCTTACTTCTACAGCAGTTTTGAAGAACCAGTTCCCAAGTGGAGACCTTTGGTGGCAGATACTTCTGCAGCATTAAATGTAAAATTTCTGAAGCAGCTAATCCCCTATGCCGTTTGCATAACCGTACAACAAGCTCATCCAGAAACTGCCTACCATCTTGAGGTGGTTCTAGCTTCTCTCTTAAATTCTTCAAGAAGACATCACATGTATTCAGGTCGGGATCACAGTTACGATCCAGCATTTGATTCAGAAGATCAATTGCTGCTGAGATTCTATTACTCTCGCATAACCCTTTGAAAAGTATGTTATAAGTCACCACATCAGGCTGAGATTTGGTCCCTTCACTCAGCATCTGATTAAAAAATTTTAACCCTTCGTCTACCAATCCAGCTTTGCAAAAACCATGAATCAATGAGCTGTATGCTTTAACATCAGGTCTATGTCCTCTATCTAGCATATGCTTCCAAATCATTATAGCATCGTCAAGTTTTCCAGCTTTGAATAAACCATCAAGTAGTACAGTATACAACACAATGGTATGCATACTAGTGTTGTTCTTTAGCTCTTCCCATAATAAAAGAGCCTTATGACTATGACCTGTCTTAAAATAACCTTCTAAAATCGAACTATATGTAAAAGAATTAGGGATAAAACCCCCATCAATCATCATGGACAAAATGCTAGCAGCATCTTCAACTTTACGTTCCTGACATAAACCTTTAATAAGCACAGTATAAATTATGGTGTTCAGTTGCAGTCCTTTTTCTACCATTTCTTTCCATAGCTTCATTGCTTCTTCAGGCCTACCTTCCTTGAACAATCCATCCAAAAGAGATGAATAAACAAATTGATTTGGTTGATACCCTCTTTCTTTCATTGAAACCAATAAACAAACCCCATCAAGTGTTCTCTTTTGCTTAACAAGGCCATTAACAAACGTCCCATAAGTGACGTCATTAGGCAAACATTTATCCGACACCATCTTTTCCAAAAGACTAATCGCCTTGTCTAAGTTCCCCTTAAGACATAAACCGTGTATAAGGGAGTTATACGTGACTGCAGTGGGTTTACAGCCTTTGAAATGCATGTTCTCCACGAGCTTAGCTGCACGAGTCATGTCACCCATTTTACACACAGCATCGATAAGCACATTGAATGCAACGGGATTAGGAAAACACCCCTCAATCTGCATCTCATCCAGCAACGAAAACGCTTCATCAATCCTGCCCTCCTTTCGCAACCCATCCATCAATGTGCAGTAAGTGTACCCATCAGGGATGCAGCCTCTGAGTGGCATATCCCTAAACACCTCGATCGCCTTATCAACTAAACCCAATCTGGACATTGCCTTGATAATCAGGTTGAAGCTCAATACATTAGGTGCTATGTTCACCTCGTCGACAACATGGGAATAAAACTCCAACGCGCGACGAAACTGGCAGCATTGCACAACCACAGTGAGCACAGAGTTAAATGATCGAACAGTTGGTGTGCATTGGAACTCAACGCGCATCCTATGAAACAAACCCACAGCCCGTTCGGGCAAACGCGCCTTCCCATAGGCCTTGAACACCGAAATGAAGCTCTTCTCCCTAAACGCCCGATTCTCCCGCTTCATGCGGTCGAATATCTTGTCAATTGTGTCAAACTTGCAAGACTCCGCGCACTTGTCAATCAGGGTGTAGAGAGAGGAATCGCCCTGTTTGTAAGAACCCAGTTTAGGACCTTGTCTAAAGAACTTGTAACTGACTAACGGAGGGGTTTCATCTTCTGATTCAGAGGCTGCGTTCGGTAGACTGGAGAAAGCTGAACGCGGAGACGAAGGACGAATAGATGATACTGGAGAAGAGAGGGAATCGAGCTTACATGGGATGGAATATAGACTTGATCTCAGCTTCTTTGGGAAGGAGCCTCTGAAGAGCATAACTTGACACAGAGAGCTGAAGCTGAAGTTTCTCGCCACCGGAGCAGCAAGGAACACAGAGCTGAAAGGAAACTTCTGCAGCGGTTCGGCTCCTCTTTCTCGCTCTTTCTCGGATCTATATCAAAAGCCATAAAACGCCGTCGTATTACCCTGGATTACTTTTTTGTTTTTTTCGAAAAATTAAGGGTCCGGTTTGTATCTAACGGCGGAAACTTAAATGAAATAGAAACAAACCTAGTCCAAATAAGCATCATGTCACTTCAATGGTCATACAAAAACTACCGCAAGTCCATTTGTGATATTCAACTTGTTTTTCTAATCTAAGGGTTTGTTTCTCTAATCTAAGGGTGAGGTAACAAACCATCTTAATCATTCACTTCCTCCTTTCTCTAGACACACAAATTTCAAAGTTTTAAATTAAAATATTTTTTTCAATTAATGTGTAGTGACACATAATTGGATTAGGTTTATTTCCATTCCATTTACGTTTCCGTCGTTGGATATCAAACGGGCCCTAAATATATTCCAAAATAGTTACAAAAGTTGGACAAGCTAGCTGGAAGTTCATTCTATCAGGAAAATACCTTGAATGTGCATCATAGAACCATACAAATTACTCATTGTTACATAATGGGATGGTGATTGATCCCGAGATTGATTCTAACGAGTTTTGATGACGTTGAACACTTATGAAACTTGTAATAGTTTGGTAAGTGTTTGAGGAACATTTGTATATCAATGAGCAAAGGAACAATAATAGGAACAATCGTTGTTAACGGCTTAAGGAACAAAGCTATAACAGCATTGCTCGTTGACTCCTAATAGAATCATCAAGGAATCAACGCAAAGGCTTGACGCTATTTAAGGCAAGTTGGATCAAACGTGTAGAAACCGTGGGAGATTTTCAAATAGAGAAAGACGTGTTATTAATACAGTTGAGGAAAGAAGATTTATCTTATGGCTTTAAGATATCTTCTATATATGATAGATTGTATCTTGTATCTTAAGATAGAATTATTTCTATTTAATCTTTAATTTATATTTTAGGATAGGATTTTTACCTAGGCTTTTAGTATAAATTAGTATTAGTCTTCGTGCCTTGAAGGCAGGATTTCGATTTAACTAAAATCTTAGTTTATATTTTATGAAGTTATTCAAAAGAATAGTTTGATACAAGATCTTGTATTAGTTTTATATAATTTGCTTCGTCTGGGATTTATAATATTGATAAATTATTTGTGATATAATATATTCTTTTAATCGAACAAAAACTTGTAAGATTATAATTTTGGTGTAAGGATTGAAGACTTGTTTTTAACAATTTTGGATAGATTTTTTTAAGATTTGGATAGATAAGATTCATTTAAAAGAAAGTAATATATTTAACATTTTAGATTTGACAATACGTTTAGTTTGGATACAAATCTTAATTTTGCAATTCTATCTCTTGGTGACATTTTTTATTTTGTAATATCGGATCAAGGTTTTAAAGTTTTTAGTAGATAAGAAAAATTATGTATAAAATTTGAAGTTTATTTTTTTTGAAAAAAATTATAATGGAAATTAGTAGATAAGAAGAGTTCTAATGTGCGGTCTATAATGAAATTTAAACCAATTAAACCAATTTAATTATATTAATAAAGATGGGTGATGCGGTCCAATGAGAACTTGACATGCGTCGTTCTAAATTATATTTTTAACCTCTACTTTAGTACATAATTATGATAGAGGATAAGGTTATAAGTTAAGCCTAACGAGCCTATATTAGTTTTGAAAATTTGCGATCGTTCCCCTTCCAATTAAAAAGTTTGCAAAAACGCCCTTGAAACAACCAAACAGCAAAGTATGCTCTTTTGGACGTTTTTGCAATAAAATTTACATTATTTTGTGTTTTCTTTTTAATAGAAATTTATTAAAAGTTTATTATAATTATGTTAAAAATATCCAGCCATAAAAGTCTGAAAATTATTTCTAAATACAAAATTGAAAAATACAAAAAGAACAAATAAAATAAAATAAGAAAATATATTTAAAAAATTAAGAGCTTTTGTAAAAATATGATATTTTGATATGGTTAAGATTTTTATCCAATAATATTGTGAAACAAATAGGCGAAATTGCATAAGTGCCCTAATATAAGTTGGAAAAACAAAATTTACCTTCTTTGTATTAAATGGCAAGCAATGCCCTTTTGGATTTTTTGCTACAACAATTCGTGCATATTTTTAACTTAACAATACTTAATTAAATAAATTTATACTCAAATCCTCTTTTAAGGATATTCAATTCTATCCTCTCCCTTTTTGGTTTTTATGGTTACAAAATTAGGGTTTACAACATTGGACAAGAAGGACATTGGTCGTTATTGATTACAAACCTTTAGCAGAACTATATTAATCATGGACATCGAACTCGCTCCCTAAAAAAAATGGTCATGGCAGAAACCCTCAGGCAAATGGTTCCATTCATTTGTTTCTTCTTCTTCGTCTTTAACCTTACACACCCTTCTTCTTCTTCTTCTTCTTCTTCTTCTTCTTCTTCTTCTTCTTCTTCTTCTTCTTCTTCTTCTTCTTCTTCTTCTTCTTCTTCTTCTTCCTCTTCTTCTTCTTCTTCTTCTTCTTCACCGTCTGCACCATCCGCCCCGCCCGACAACCCGGAAACATGCAACGCCGTGACAATCAAGGGACCCGTTTTCCATTGTAAAAGGCTGCTAGTTGGACCCTTCCTTCGAGGTAAACTGGGAGAAGGGGAGGCGGCTGCACGCGGAGGCGGTGGTGGGGGAGGAGTTGGAGATCCACGGCGGAGCTGAGGACAGTGTGGGAGGGGTTAGGGTCAGACTGTCAGATTCGTGGTTGTTGTGGTGGTGGTCGGAGTGTCGTCGGCGGGGCGGAAACAGGAGGCGCTCTAGCGACGGGTTAGGGTTTTGTTTTTACCGTCACCAACTAGATCTCAATTACAACAACTAACTCAGTCGATGAAGATGGAAGAAGAAGACATTTTGTTATTCATTTAATTTTGTAATGGAATAATTTTTAAATAAAATTATTTTTGTTATTAAAACAATAAATAGAGAGAGTGGGGGCAATTTTGCAATTAAAATAGATATATGGTCTTTATTTTTAGGCATTGATGCAAATAAAAAGAAATATGGACATTTTCATTATTTTGAACTTATTTCAGGGCATTAAGTGTATAAAGACACACGTATATGCATGATTATCGTGATTATCGTCGTTTCTATAAATATCTATGATTTTCAAAGCTAGGGTGATGTATGACAAGGGGGTCCTTGAAGTCACACAATCGCGAATGGAAACGGATCTAGACCTTGCACCAAGTATAAGCCAAGCGAACTTCTCGAACCGAAACACAATCAACAATCTTCACGAAACAATACTTGATCAAACCAAAGCCAAACTTGCATAAATCAATCCAAGACTCAAATCGTAGGTCACAAAGTGGCGCAGGAAGAGAACTCTGTTCTCTTCTCAAAATACGCTGAAAAGAAATAAAGAGAAAACCCAAGTATTTATTCTAACCCTAGAAAAACAAATCCTAATTCATTATTATAAGATATAAAGAATATCTCATAATAATAAATACATCCTAAATAAAACAAAGATAGAAATAGTTTGTTTCAACAAGAAAGGAAACGACTTGGGACGCAAGCTAAACAAGGAAACCGGTGGACGCGGATCGACATCCCTCAGGATCGACCCTGGGAGGGTCGTGATCGACCCTAGGTGGGTCGTGCACGACCCCCTGGGGGTCGGTCCTGAGAGGACCTTTAGTCTCGTGGGTCGTGGTCGACCCATCATGGTCGTGCCCGACCATCTCCTTCGTCTTCTCATCTTCCAATGTCTACTTGTCAAAGGTTGATGCACTTCATGTAGCTTCTTCAAAGCCTCCTTATACTTGAATGCTCGGGACTTCTTGAATGGTAAAGGCCTTCTTCTTGAGCTCGTCTTCCTCCATGAATCCTTCTTGAACTTGAATGCTCGCGACTTGTGGAACGGTCTTGGCCTAGCTTGTCGGTTCATGATCTTCTCTATCATTCTTGTATCATTCTCCTCCACTTGGCTGCAAATCGTCCTCGATTTGTCGAAAGGTGTAGAGAAGAAGCCAACAAACTCATGCAAATAATGCAATGAAACAATTGCATACTCGGCGCCATAGTCAGGATGATAATAATCCGGATTGAAGTGCTCTGATACCACTTGATGCACGACAACCCGGGTAGAACGTCGGCCTCGGAAGCGATTGTAGGATCTAGACTTTGGACAAGACTCGTCTTCTTCAATCCTTGATGAAACCCGCACAATTTGATTTAGATGCACACACGAACAAGAACAAGAAGGAAGGCAATTGCAAACCAAACCAACAACTCTTGATTCAAATCAATCAAAGCAACAAAAGTCGCCAATGGCGTAGGAAGAGAAACAAAGTTCTCTTCTCAAAATACGCTGAAAAGAAATAAAGAGAAAACCCAAGTATTTATTCTAACACTAGAAAAACAAATCCTAATTCATTATTATAAGATATAAAGAATATCTCATAATAATAAATACATCCTAAATAAAACAAAGATGGAAATAGTTTGTTTCAACAAGAAAGGAAACGACTTGGGACGCAAGCTTAACAAGGAAACCGGTGGACGCGGATCGACATCCCTCAGGATCGACCCTGGGAGGGTCGTGATCGACCCTAGGTGGGTCGTGCACGACCCCCTGGGGGTCGGTCTTGAGAGGACCTTTAGTCTCGTGGGTCGTGGTCGACCCATCATGGCCGTGCCCGACCATCTCCAATCGTCTTCTTCATCTTCCAATGTCTACTTGACAAAGGTTGATGCACTTCATGTAGCTTCTTCAAAGCCTCCTTATACTTGAATGCTCGGGACTTCTTGAATGGTAAAGGCCTTCTTCTTGAGCTCGTCTTCCCCCATGAATCCTTCTTGAACTTGAATGCTCGCGACTTGTGGAACGGTCTTGGCCTAGCTTGTCGGTTCATGATCTTCTCTATCATTCTTGTATCATAGGGTTTATCACAAAGCTAGGATTTTTGCGGGTTGTTTGAGTTTTGCACTATGGGTAAGATTCACCCTGTCACCCTGACCCATAATCCTATCATCCACAACTAAAATCCTGAAATCTTGTCATCCACAATTCAAATTGAGATGGGCGGAGAAAAACACTCTCGATTTTTTTGGAAAGTATGGCGTGATATAACAACCCTCTCTCCTTCATTTCTTTTTTTTTTTAGAATTCGATTTGTTTTTTTTTTAATTCTCTTCGATTTTGAAAATGGATAGAATCTTTCAAAAATCTTGTTATCAATCTACAAAATATTTTAAGATAATGCCCTAATATTAAAATACCTATAAAATCTCTTTATCTATATATTTTTTCAAATTGGGAGAAAAAAATTATTCTGTTGAAATATATAATTTTTCAGTAAAAATATTTATTATATTTTTTTTTTGACTTTTTTATCAGAATTTCATTTTTCTATTTGACAAAAAAATAGTCACTTTGGGCATGAATGCAATATTTTTAGGCATTTTTTACAATATTTTTGAACATTTTTGCAAATCAAAACAAAGAAGGATATATTTGCAAAGTGGTATTCAAGTAGGGGCATGAACTACTAATTCCTCTATTATTTTTGAGAGCTTTGGGCCATGAAGGGGAAGACACAGAGAGGATTTTGACATAGTTATGAACTAGGTTATATGTGGTCAAGTTTGCATTGTCAAGTTATATGAAGTGTTCGACGCTGACGGATTAGCGTAAGATATCTAGGAGTTGTGTACACCTAGAAGCTTTGGTTCGCGTTTGTAAATTCACACTTGATTAATAAGAATTGCAAATTTGATTTGGAATTGCTCGTGTTCTGATTTAATTATTTGTTCGTATTATTTTCGATGGGTTATAGTCAATTAATGAGGGTTCATTCAAGTAGTTGATCCTTTGAAGTTTGAAACCTTGAGCCTTTTGTGAGATCTCGGGTGTCGGGTCGATTCCATTTTCGAATTTCCGCTAATTCTCGTTCATTCTTTGGGTAAGTTCCGGGACGAAACTTTTCTTAAGGGGGGTAGTATGTAATATTCGGTTCCGGTCCAATTCCGTTTCTCGACTCGTAAGTTTTTCGAGTCTTGGAGTTTTAAAATATCTAAATTATAACAATAATAAAATATATACAAGAATTAATTAATTAAGCTACGTAAGTTAAAAGTGAAAAGATATCTAACCTAATTAATCTATCTAGATTCCGATATAAAAAGATAAGAATAAAAACTAGTTAAGGAACCCTTACGCTATATAAGTTAGCCGATCACCGCCTTCCATCCTTCGTTGCTTTATGTGGGTGCGCCGACGACCGAGCCTAGTTCAGCGGGCAACCTTCCCTTATCCTCGTGAGTCGCCTTCAAACTTCCGCCTTTGTCGCCGTCGTCAACTCGTCTCTGTCATTAGCATTCCGATAGGTAAGACGACCGAGCCCTTGTCCGTTCTCCTTTCCTTCCCGTCTTGTCTTTGGTTTGGGCATCGTCGGTGGCGTTGTCGGGGTGAGCCGTCGGGGCTGGAGGGTCTTAATCACCACCGACCTAGGAGTAGCGGGATTGGATTTGGTCCTCGGAGTGGACCGCCATGGTTGTGGCCTTGCAAACACCTCGGTTGGCTTCGTGGGGAGGGCTCGTACCTAATAATAATAAAAATAATAATAATAAGTAGCAAGAGAGAAGATGGATACGAACAAACTAAAAGTAGAGAGATCAGGAAGGTTGTATGTCTGGGGTGTTGGCCATTAATTACTTAGTTAGGTAATTGTTTTGTTTAGCTAGGTAGCGTAATGAGGTTTAATTGCTCTGGTTCGTTGGTGTCGGTTTGGGTCTGAGTTCGGGTTGGCAAGTGGGTTTGGTTCGGGTCTGTTTCGAGTTCTAATTTCCATAATTCAAGTAAAACGTGTTTTAATATTTTATTATTACTATTATCGTGTTTAGGAGATCGATTTCTTTCCGACCTTGATACTCCTTGTTCGTAGAAAATTCCTTCGTTTTCAAGGTAAGTCGTTCTGCGACTTGCTCGGCTAGGTGGTTCTATTCAATTCTTGTTGGATTGCGTGCTGTGCTGGTAGGATTGGTTTTGGGGAATTAGTCCCTACAATATTATTTTAACTAAAATGTTTTTATTAATATATATGTGTATGTGTGATCGTATATGTTTACGTGTGCAATTGGTTTTCAAAAGGGTTTTACTATATGAAAAGTTTTCAAGTGTTTTCTGTGTGTTGGCATCTACCGGTACGGCCTTGTTCTCGGATTTTCGAGGAGAAGGGGACTTCTAGAGGCATGGTCGTATGGCAAGGAGAGCCCCTTCAAAATTTATAAAAATGTTTTGGCGAGTGCTCTAGTAGGGGCTCGACCAAGGGTTAGAAGTGTGTGTGGAACGGAGATTGGCTGGAGGATGCCTTAGATGCGGGTAGTGTGGGTGGAGGCCGTTAACACTACTCGGCGCGGGACAGTGTACGGTGGAGGCCGTTAACACTACTCGGCGCAGGATAGGGTATGTATCGTGTGTGTGTGTATGTTGTGCGTGTGTGTGAATGTGTGGACCTGTGAATGTTTGTGTATGGGGATTTGTAACTGTGATTATGCTAGAGACTTGAATATGTGTGACTAACTGGAATTAGGACTGGACTAGGGCTATGCATGTGATTGCGGACTTGTTTGCTAACCTTAGTAACTCGTTTTGAAACGTTGTGCTTGTACTGTATGTTTTCTGACTTGGATTAGAATAGTAGCTGACCCCTCGGGGAACTTTCTTTTCAGACTCCAGGTGTTCAAGAATCCGTGTAGGGACTTGGCGGATTGGTGGTGCGAAACGGCGATACGTGTCATAGAATGATTTGGGTTTTTGGAAAGGGTTGTTGTGTCTTTATTCATGTTATTGGTTGATTACTTTGTATAATTCATATCGTAAGTTTTTAGTTAATGCATTTGGGGTTCGGGGAAGTTCGTAATTGTTAGTCTTGTGTTGAGTTGGGATCATGAATTGTTTTGTAAAAGTTTTATTTCGTAATACAAGTTGGATGTTTTTCAATGTTTTCTCGTCATCAATATTTTTTCATTCAATTTGAATATTTATATAATTAAAATATTTATGTCGTGCCCGCGTTGCAAGATCCAGATGTTCTGTTGTCGAACCAGCTTGGTAGCGCCTCGTGAGGTCTACTACCGAGTAACGCCTTGTCTGAAAGACGGGGTGTTACACCTTTTTGGGGTTCAAGATTTTGAAGCTCATCATTTTAGGAATAAAAATTACTAGCATAAGTGGATTTGCCCATTTCATTGGAGTGTGATCCACAAAGGTGTGGTATTCATGATTTAAATGTCGGCTCAAAACCTATCTTTTACATCACTCAGGATTCTTCGAAAGAGACTTTGGCAAGTTCGAGCATCATAATGATTGTAAGATGATTTAAGTGCAACAAGCTCCCCTATATTCATATCAATGACTATATCAAGATTTTTGTTCGGTGAGATAATTTGTGATCTTGATTTCTCTTCTTTCAACACCTCATATTCATTTTATCACACACTTAAGAAGCCATTCATATGAGATTTCTTCCCCCAATACGTAACATACTACCCCCTCCGTCCCATTTTGTTTGTCCTAAAGTACATATTTTGCGGTTATTAAGGAAGGAATAAAGTAGTATTGGTAGATGGGAAAGTGGGTAAGAGTTAAAATTAAATAAGGGTAGTTGTGTAATTTTATAGGAAAGAAAGGTTGACAAGTGATAAAGTAGAAGAAAAAGTGAGATTAAAGGAGGGTAATATTGTAAGAAATTGTTGATATAAAAGGAAAGAGGACAAACATTTTGGGACGGCAGAAATGGAAATGGGACAAACAAAATCGGATAGAGCCCATTTTGTTCATCCAAAAGGACAATTTGCGCGGGTTTTAGGAACGGTATAAAATAGTTTTGGTAATTAGGAAAGTTGGTATAAAGTAGTATAAAGTGGGTGAGAGAAATGAATAGTATGAGTAAAAGATGTGATTTCCACCTCTTATTTCTAGAAAGGATGAACCAAACATTTGTTCCCAACTTTTCATCTCAGCCTCACCTCTTATTTTAAATAATATTTTAGAACTCCTCATATATATATAGCCTTATTTTAAATTTCCAATTTTAGCACTATGATTTCCACCAATAATTAATCGCATCCAAGAACACTTGTACATGTACAACCTCCAAATGTATGCTAAAAATAGGGAAGTATTAACTACCCTATACGCTAAAAAAATGTTACTAGTTTGACGACTTGTGTATCATTTCCAACCCAACCTGCTTTCATTTATGGAAGAAATCGCAAGACCTAATAATGGTAGAAAACAAAAGGGAAGGAGAAAGGTGGATCCTAAGCACAAAATCAAGCACAAACAAGAAGAGAAAGAAATTAAATGATGTTTGAAATTCATAATCATTAGGCTGCACTTTGAGAGAAGTTTCCATTTCAAAAACTGTCTCTGTTGTCATTGTGTTCCATATCTTTTACTGTGGAACAAAATGGTCTCCTCCTCATCTTCTCGTTTTAGTGGTGGTTGCATCCTTGATGATCATAATGGACATGACCATAGTCCTCGAGGTTCGAACCATCGACATAGCATTGGTCGTCCACCCTCGTCAAAACCACCACGACAAAACACATCAGCTGAAAACAATTGTCTTTCTAAAGGAGGCGGTGGTCGTCAACAACACATGAGCCTCAACAATCAAGAGGTTATGATGAGTAGGCGACAAGCACGTCTTTTGGATCGATGGGCGGCACAACAAGCAAGGGAGACTATGGAGAGGCAACAACACTATTGCAAATATGACATCTCAGCCATTCCTATAGATTCCGACCAACATATCCCTGCATTCAGATCTCACACACCTAGTGCGAGTAGAGAGCCCTCCCCAGTCCCGTCAGATTCGTCCGTCTCCTCTCTCGTCCAAAAATGGAGGGAGTTCGAGGCAAGCCCTGAGAATAATTGTTTGAGTAGGACTAGCTCCGTAGCTTCCTCAATAGATCAACCTTTTGAGCAAGACAGCTATTCCTTTGGTGCTTCAGAGGCTGAGGCTTCTATAACTTCCGATTGTAACCAAGGAGGAGCATCAAGTGGAGGCAAAGATAGGGTCCGAGTCCTTGACATTATAAAGAAGTTGCCATTGGTGGAATGTAATAAGAATGTGAGAGCACTCTCATCCAATATTAATGCAGTCGTGTGCTCTCCTCGAATCTGAGGACGGCAAGCATTGGCTGATTTTCTTGCAAAGTTGGAAAATGACAGGTATCGTGAAATTGAGGCTACCTCAAAGCAACAACTTGTGTCAAATTTCACAAAACGTGGTTGTCTACAGGTACATGGAGTTTGGTGATAATATATAATTACATATATTTAATCAATGCTAAATTTTATGTATAATTAACAACTATATATTTGTAACATATAGGGCTATCCATTGATCTCATATTCAACTCATTTGCATATAATTATATGGCAGGCGATGCTTAAGCTAAGGCAGTTAAGGCTTGAGGTGTCAGTACAAGATGAAGCACAACAAGAAACTCGTGATGAAGTTGGTGCATCCAACAAACAATCAACAAATAAAACTGCGTCTTCTTCTAATTCAATCAATTGCCTAAGGTGGGATGACCCTTCTCTTCCTCAATAGTATTTTGTAAGAAGCTAGATAGATTCAAAGTATAATAATTCTACAATACATATTGTGCTAATCTACTAATCAATTAGTTATCAATGTATGCATATATGCTTAACCGATGTAAATTTAGTGAATTTCAGGGAGAGATTTAATCCAGTCATAGCTGAATGTTATGGTTTTATGAAGACAAGACATAGTCAAGTTGACAAGTTACTTAGCAATTTATTGAAGAAAAAGGCATTTATCTCTAACCAAGAACCACAACCTATAGAAGTTGTGGAAAACGATCATCAAGAAGAAACTAGTTACATATCACCTCATATCAATAATATCATCTCTGAAGACGGTCATGATCAAGCTAATAACCTCAACATCACAAAGACGCCACGACTTGAAAGCAACATTCATCCTCAACAAGAACATGCACAAAATCAAAAACAAAGCAAGATGGTATCTTCTTTTTCTAATGAGATTCTTCAAGAAACGACCAAATTAGAGGAACATGCTCAACCAACATTGCTCTATTCTACAAAATGCAATAAATCTGTTAATGAGGTGGCTTGGGATGATGAAAATGAGAAACATATGGGCTATGGGGGTGAGGAAATAGAAGAGGTTTATGATGATTATTCTTTTTATGGAATAAATCTTGATTGGATTAGTGACGTCTCAAGGCCTCGAAGTTATTGGGAAGGTCTAAGGCAAGCCTGGTACAATGAAGTCTGTACCACTTCATCCAAAACTGAAATTCGACAACTCATTGAGAGGTACAATATATATATTTTGTGTAGTTGTAAGATAAAAACAATAAAATGTCGATTGCCCTTGGTATAGATATTTACTTTCAAACTAATAAAAATGCTAAATTCTATAACCTCTTTTTTTGAGGAAAAATTCTATAACCTCAAAGATATTAAATTGCAATGAATCTACTTTTATAATCAAATAAACCAACTCATTTTTATTTGGATTGATATGATTGGTTTTAGAAGTTCTCAGAATCCTTAACTTTTCTCCTAATTTTTTCAATGTTAACTAATATATATGCACTCCAATTATTTTTCATTTCTTATATCTTGGTCTAATTTGTAACATGATTTTGCACAGAGGTAGTGTAGCAAGTATTCTCGCAAGTGATTTTCGAGACAAAATGGATAAAGTCATGATGTCATATACCTTGAAACAAAAAGCACAATCCAACACCTACATTGATGAAGATGAGAACCATTTATCATTCAATATAGGTCATACCGAAATGCCACCAATGAGTATCCACTTAAACGAAGATAATGAAGTCAGCCAAAACAAAAATGACCACCAATCTAATAATGAAGAGCCAACCCTAAATGTTATTGAAGAGAGAAGCGAGAAACCAAAACATGAATTTGCTTTAGGGAAGTGCTTAAAGGAACTTGAAGAGAAAGATGGCGAGTATGAGAACATTAACTTCCATCAATTAAACAATAGAGGCTATTACTATGAACAAGCTCAAGCTCCATTATCACATTTTCTAGAGAGGAGCAACAAGAACCAAGAGGATAATACCATGTCCAACCAAATTGAGCCTACTCTTCAACGACAACAACCATCTATAAGTAACTTTTATGAACGAGACACTAATGAAGGGTCTTGCATCAAGAACAATTCTTCAATTGTAAGTAGTAAATTAATCACTTCAACGACGGTAGATCAATCTCTTTGATAATATTTAATCCACCTTTGTTTTTCCCTTTGAAATAACTTATTAACATATATTTTGTCATCTAAAACTCAATACTTTATTCTACAATTTTAAACTAATACTTTAAATAGCTTGGTATCTAAGGATATAAATTCCTCCTACATAAATTGCTTTATAAAACCCTAAGTTAAATTTACTTTATGTGTGATGTTTTGTATTATCTATATGCTCAAATGTAATTGCAAATTTTTTGTTATTTTTCTACATGTTAGGAAATGGAATTGATATATGACATTAGAGCACATATGGAGCACATGTACCGTGAGATATGTGAGCTACGTAAATCTTTAAATCATTGTGTAGACATGCAAACCAACCTGTGTAGAGAGATTAAAGACGAGGTGTTTGTTGCACTAACACATTCATGTAAGGTGTACAACCAATTATAATAATGTTAATAAGAATGAAGTAGTCTTATCTTACACTTACCATATGGTTTAACCTTAATTGTCTAGGTTCAAACAAAGGAAAAAGCAAGGAATCAAGCACTAAGGTAGCAAAGAAGGGATTTTGTGTTATTTGCTACGAAAAGAAAGTGGACTCCGTTCTATACAGGTACAAGTATTTGAATGTTTTCTCTGTACGTGGACTAAATTTGAGTTGGGTCTGATGATATTCCATTGATTCAATTTTGGTCTACATATGTTGTTCACATTTTGAGGTGCCAAAAATTGTTTGAGCTAGTGTAATGAGGGGTCCACACGTTTCAACGTCTATAGAAGTGCAACACGTGCATATGGCCTAATATGCAAGGCCAATGTTATTGCAGTCTTTCCTAAATTCTGAATGTAGAATTGTATTTAACTCAACCATTACAAATGTTGGCAAATTAAAAAGTTATGTTTCACCGTTACTTTTATGAGGCTTAAAAATTAACAAATATGAGAGTAAATATCATACATAGATGTTATTTGTTAGCATTGATTTACCAATGTGACATGCTTTATATCTAGTCTGATTAAAAATTTGTGGCTCACATAGTACCGGGAAATTCATTTTCTTGTGCTAATAAAATTTGTAAATGTATATGTCGAAATCTACTTATGTATTAATGTTTAAGTCATTTTTTTATAGTCGTATATTCAAGTGCGGAAGAGGCTAAATAAACATATATGATGGTTGCAGATGTGTGACACATGTGCGCTTGTTTCAAATGCGCACATGAATTGCAATGGAGTAGTGAAAAATGTCCTATTTGCCTTGCTCAGATTATGGACGTGGTTCGAGTTTTCACTCATCCATAAACAATGTACTTACAAATGACATGAGGTGAAACCCACCATATAGCATAGAATCTTCTTGCATAGGTGCACAAAGTCATATTAGGTTTTTCCGACATTAATTGAATGTAACAAAATATAATAAACATGCAACTAGCTTTACATCTTATTTTGATGTGAATAAAAGAAGATTTTTTGTCATATATGTTTACTATGAAATCGAGTTTATGTGTTAATATTAAATATAGGATTGTAAATCGGTTTAATAAATTAGTTAAAATAGAAAAATCAAATCTAATGAGATATGAATGAGCTAACGTTATGTCAATCCACTCATCTCTTTATTTATCAATCTCTTCCATATTTTCCTTCTCAAATTCATCAGAAACTCTTTTAGATATTAAAATTTGGTACTTGAGCTTGTAGATCCTCGATAATGGTAGATAAAGCAATATTTAACGTTAGAGAAAGAAAACCCAACAACTACAATAAGATCTCAAATCTTTTTATTTGTTGATGAAGAGACATATTCTTCAAAAAAATATTGAGCAAACTCCAAGAACTTTCGTAATATAAATAATACTATATTTATTTTCTACAATCGAAAGCCTAGATTTCTTGCAAAAGAAAAAATAAAAAAAAATAAAACCAATTAATAGTTTTGGAGAAATTTGGAGATAACCCCATACTTTGGGATATCAAGTCTTACTTTGGAGATTTTCTCCATTTTGAAGAAGTACATGGAGGATCTATTGGGGTTTAAAAACACCTTAAAATTTGCTGTTTTCAAGAATATGGAGCACCTCTTGTAGATGCTTTTAGAACATCTACAATGATAAACTTATAAAGTCCTTAAATGTTTAAATAAAAAAGAAAAGAAAATATAAAACAAGGGATGTCAGATGTTTATGAAATTGTGTCAGATAAAGTTTCTTGTAGAGGATATTTAGACTGAGAATTTTTTTTCACCATGACCTAATAAAACTTGTGTATTTTAGATATCTCCCTCACTATTTTCATTTTTCTCTCTTTTTTCAGTTGTAAATTTTAAGTGGGATCCATTTATGTTGGGACGGTGTTGACGTCATTAATACCGAATCAACGATCTTCATCCCTGATTTTGATAATGACAACTCCATGCTATCTAATGTGTTTGTTCAAGTGTATCCCAAGAACGCTTCCACAGACGCTCATCATGAGAAAAGGACAACAAGTGTATAGTCGTTCCTAGACTAAAGGGACGCATTGGACTTCAACGATCAAATTAACCAAATTAAGCTTGGTTCCTGTAAGATAGGTAAGCCATCCCTATCGAGAAGGAAGGTGTGCAAAAATGCCCAACGTTCAAATTCAAACAAAGTCAAGGCTGCCCGACAAAGATGACATCATGCGCAATCCTCAAAAGTTTTAAATGTCAGAGAAAAAATGCAAGCTTCTAAGACGTCGCTTTCGACAAACTCATCCCAAGAACCACGTGGAAGCTTCCCAGCAAAAGAAGAGCTGACTATCATATGGAGACAAACTTTCGCGGATGTACAATGTTGGAAGGAAGCGACAAGATCTACAGAAGATCTCTGAGGAAGCCAGAGGGCAAAAGGGTCCTAGGAAAGGAGCTCTTTCACATCGCCTATAAAAACAAGCCCAAAGCATTCAACACGACGTGACTTCTTCCAACTCTCTCATTAGAGCATTCAAGAACACTAACACTACCACAGAAATTGGCTAATACCTCGGAACATTTAACCCGGGCATCCACTATACGCGGTAATTGATGTGAAATAAAAAAATGGTCCTTATCAAATACACTAAGCATGTCAAACCCGGTGTATTTCAACATTCATTCCTAATATATACACCGGATACTCTTAAATCCGGAATAGTTTAGACCACAATATACACCGGGTGTTTATCATCCGGCGTATTAATACTTGATTAAAAATAAATACACCGGGCGCATACTATCCGGTGTATTTTAACACATAAAATTAGAAAGATTTACGCGTCCGTCCATCTATTTTCTTAACCTAGAGCGCAAGTTTCGTTATTTTGGGACTAGTTCGGCCATCGTAAGCAACTAGCCTGGTTCAGCAACTAAACAGCTTTGATTGATTTTAAATACTTATAACTATTTTTTTTGAGATCACGATAACATCATTCTTAATTTATGTTTGAAAGTATTCATTTTTAGATAAATATATATTAATCAAAATTAATTTCTACCATATATTGTTTTGCTAACTGGGATTTATATTGAATATTGTCACAATACATATCTTATACAAGTGTAAACCGCTTTTTTAATGGTCAACGTGGTAGTTACCAGAAGTTGAAAATTTTTAAATCGTAAATTACAAACGTGGTAGTTACTAGAAGTTGAGAATAAAAAAGTGTTTTCAAAAGTAAGTTAGAGGACTTGTGAAGGTTAAAGGACTTCAAAAGGTTGAAAGATCATTTTATTTTATTTTACTTTGGAAAAATTAAATGATGAACGTAGAAGTGAGGATTGAATGAATAATTAGAGAATTTTTAAAATATATTTATTAAAAAGAGTTGAGACATCGGTGGAAAATGCGATAACTTTCGACTCGGTGATCCGTTTGAGCTGTGTGAGCAGTCGTTTCGAAGGTCTCGACGTAAGCTATGACGTCGAGTCTTTAGTTCGAGGTTCCCATTCAGGTATGCGTCCCGAATCGAGGGAGAAGCAGACCTCCATTCGAGTGTCCTACGAGAAAAGATGTGTAACTTTGCGCTAGGGAGTCGGATCAGGACGCATTTTATGTCGTTTTGAAGGTCTCGATGAGACGGGGGTATAGGAAGGTCTGTTTGTTGGGGGTTCTCCCAAAAAACCACGTTTAAGGGCTCAAAACCAGGTTTGAGCGTCCCATATGGCCTAGGCATTTGGTACTATAGGTACCATCAAGACCTTTGATTAACAAAATCTTACTTCATTTATTATCAAGACTTCAAAAAGATTGGTGATAATAACAATATAAACATTTGAGGGAAAACCCCAAGTTTTTCCTAACACATTAAAAAAAAATGTTTACATACAATTAATATCTTATTTCATTTGATTTTCCTTATTTATTGCGATTGGTTGAGATTAGATTAAGGCTTAAGGGTTCAGGGTTAATGGTTAGGGTTAGGGGTTAAGGGTTAGGGTTTAGGGTTAAGGGTTAATGGTTAGGGTTTAGGGTTAATGGTTGGGTAGGGTTTAGGAATTCATGATATATGACAACTTATTCATAGTTTACGATATATGACATTTTATATTCATTGTTTATATGATATATGACAACTTATTCGATCATAGTTTATGTTATATGACATTTTGTATTCATAGTTCATGATATATGACTTATTCCTAGTCTAAAACTTATAGTTCATTAAGGTTAGATTTTTATGGCGCGAAGAATTTCTTTTCCAAATAAAGTTTATTTATTGTATAATGAATTTTTTTTTTCTTTTTATAAAAATTAAGATTAAACTAAATTGAACTAATTAAAATTCATAACTTTTGAAAATCGAAATAAATGTAGATAGATCAAACTAAAATTGAATATAAAATATATGTTGGTGGGAACGAAAATATGGAAACTCTTGAAAATTAAATGTAGATAATTTTTTTTTGAAAACAAAATCAAAAACCCTAACTTCTGCTTTCACGTCTCTCCTTCCCGATTCTAGTCACTCCCAATCTCTTGCCTCCTATTCTGTGCAAATCTCTTGCCCCTGGTGGTTGTGACGACGACCTTGTAATATCCGCAAATTTTATAAAATGGATTATGAAATTCTCCTTAATTTTATGACTCAAATTTGTCTTTGGATCGATAAGAGAAAGGGCAAAGGTCACCCGATTAACCGTGTAATGTTGGATAATGCTAAACGGAAGCCTCAACTTCAAAAATTTATAAAACCTTCATAGAGCTCGGAATTAAGTGTTTTCAAATCCTAATTATAGATAAAGGAGTCTAGTTTCATCCCTAAAAATTTGAGACAATTCCGACAAGTATCCAGAAAGTTATGACAATTTTACCAAAACATTGCCCAGTCCCAGGAGGGCAGCGACCGCCGCCACAAGGGCAGAGGGCGCCGCCTTGAAACTGGTGGGCACCGCTTTGCTGCAGACACAAGTGGCCGACGGGATGTTTTGATTGTGGGCGGCCGTTGTTTCACCTTCTGCAATGGTTTTGCTTTAAGATCTTTGGAGATCACTTTACCTCACATCACCATTAACGTTTGGCATGATTCACACACAATCATCATCATTTTTCGGATCAAAAAGAGAGATTGAAAAACTATAAATAGGGGGTGTGGGTGAAGGAAAAACTCACACCAAAATCCTCTTCTCTCCCTCTGAAATATCTCTCAATACAAAGTAGAGTTATTGTTCATGCTATTGTTGGCATCGCTTCCTCAAGAAGTGATCGGAATCGATCGGAGGAAGCTTTTGAAATCGCGCCGTCATCACACTAGTGGGCAGCGACCACCGCCAAGGAGGCAGCGCTCGCCGCCTTGAAGGGGGCAACCGCCGCCAAGAAGGCAGTGCCCGCCGCCAGTGCCTTTGCTCGCGCCTTGTTCTGGGCCGTGTCCTAGCCGTTGCTCGGGCCGTTCCTTGCTTGTGCCTTGTGCTTTGCCTTGCCTTAGGCCTTGTCTAGTGCCTTACTAGCCTCGACTCCTCACCTCGATTAGCGTTCTTAGGATCGTTTAATGGCAAGTGGATGGTTCTCCTTTTTCTTACTCGATAATCGTGAAATTGCTTTCCGTTATCAAATTAATCGTTGGGAACAAACTTGTGTGCTAATAATTTGATTAGGATGCTTAGAAATAATGACCATTGTTATTATTTATTATTATTATCGAATGTTAGACTTGGACTTAGGTCTCCGATGATGTGTGGCCTTTGATTATTTCAAGTCTCTTTTCGAGATTTTGCTCTGGGTTAGGTTAAGATAGGGATTGCAGGGTTAGTGATCCGCTGTCTCTTTATAACGTATTAGGAGGTATATTTAGAGAGGCTAACACTCTTGCAAAGTGTTGAGGACTATGTTCCTTACTTTGGTTTGTCCCTCATTAGGGCTTGTCCATCTCTAAAAGTGACTAAGTGAAGTGTAATGATTTATAAATAATGAAAGACTAGTGCTCCGTGCATAGTAATTAATGAATGTTGGGTGATTAGTACAACTTGGAAAATCACTTCGGGGTCCACATTATTGACAATCGCCTATCCAATCTGAATGCATGACTCGAGTTGTTAAAACGCCTATAAAATGGCAAGATGGGTTCAGGTGTATAAGCGTCCTCGTGGCCACCTCCCTGTCGGCATCTTCGAGTTATGATGAGGTTGATACGATTCGATGTATGTTGGATGTTTTTCAAACTCTTGAATGATTAAAGTTCCCAACAAATCAATAAACACAATTCTTTCTTAGGCGTTATCTCCTAATAACGTCCTATTCCCGAGAAAGTTCTATCTTCTCTCGTTACCCTTCGTACATCGTGCCAAAAACTGAAAGCCTCTCGCTTAGAATGTTGTTTCACTATCGTCATGTTGAAACTCGACTACCGCACACCTACCAGTTATCATATGGTTAAGGATTGCCGTTATGTCCGACCTTTCTCAGAACCGAAATATTATTCTCCCACTTGTTTAGTCTCACGTTAGACTAACATCCCTTCTTTCTTTCCCAACTCTGTTGGCTGGTATTCCTTGCTTTTATGGGGATATCAGATAGGAAAGGGAAGGCTATCCAGGAGTAACCGAAGACCTAGGATGAAAGGAAGGAAGGAAGGAAGGAAAGAAGGATGCAAGACGTTTTAAAATATTTTGTTTACTTAATGGTTTCCACATGCTTTCGTCTCTCTCCGAGACTTGTATTTTCCTCTGCAAACTCTTTACTCTTGCATTACTAAACAATTAAGGACGTATGAGCCTTTGTAACCGAATTCAACTTTTGTTATAAAGATATGATTTGGTTTTGTTATTATCGTGCTATGTTACCCAAGCCTTAAACGGCTTCGAACCGTGAAATCCGAGGTCATTGGCGGTAATATCCTTATGCTTGTGAAATCGGGGTGTTACAGGCCCCAGGTGACCCTGAGGTGCTGAAGCTGCAAGATGTTGAAGACCCCACAATCGGCGATGACGAGGTCTTGATCAAGGTTTTTGCCACTGCTCTCAACAAAGCCAATACTATTCAGCGCATCGGCGGTTACCCTCCACCCAAGGGCGCCAACCCTTATCTTGGTCTCGAATGCTCTAGAACCATCGAGAAAGTCGGGAACAACGTCTCCCGGTGGAAGATCGGCGATCAAGTATGTTGTTTTCTCCTGTTTCCGCTTTCAATTTTCATTTGTTTGCCTTGCCTATCATTTTAGGGTTTGATATTTGTGAGACACTTTCTGAAGTTTTTCGTTGAAATTCGGTCAAATTTTGCTAAAATTCCGTGCTGATGAGTGTTCTCCTTCCATACGGATATTAGTTTCGGTGTCAATTTCTTGCTTTAGGTCGTCAGATGATGTTGTCAATCAAACTATATTTGAGCTCATCTATGTCCTATTATCCACATAAGCTCCCGTGTGAAAATTCAAAAATCCAATTTGTATAAGGAGTTTCTCTGTTGCACCTTGATGATCATTGCTCACTAGTATCTATAGCTCGCAATTCTTTTGATGCCAACATCGACATGTTCTTCAATCTACTTAAGACTCTCCAATGACTTCACCCCCAAGTTCAGGTACTTCTTCTACCGTCTGCAAGTGATTTCTTTCATCTGCATTGATAACAATATATATCAAATGAACCCTTTGCATAAATAAATGTATATTTTTATCTAATGAGACACACAAAAACACTTGAAAAATTGATATAGTTGTCATTCTCCTCACCGTGGGATTCTTCATTAGCATCACCCTCAACTAAATTCTGAATTATACTCTCCAACATTTCTAGCTTGTCCAATGTATCCGTGTGTTCGTGCTCAGAGTTGATGAGTATGCTTTCATCATATTCATTGATCATTCCTTCATTCTCTGTTTCTACTTGTTCTTCTTTTCCTACTACATAGATTAAAACATTTTCCCCACGTTAAAATTGAAAATTTTGTTTTTAAAATAGTATGAAATGGAAGGTTTTTTTGATCTGGGCATAGGTTAGGAACTGTAATGGAAAATCATGACCCTAAACTGAAAATCTAAATCATGTTGCAGAGCTATTGAGTTCAAAATTGGAAGATTGAGTTTTTTACATGGCCTGATAATATAGTACGTACATATTATAGCGTTTATTGCATGGCCTGATCAACGTTTATTGCATGGCCTTTCTATTATGAAATATAAGTCAAGCTAGCTATATTTATATCCTTTTGTTGGTGGAAACCTATGTACTATAATTAATGGGTATTGTATCCTCATTTAGGATGTGCATACTAGATCACTACTACATTATTGGCTTTTAATGGCGGTCAAAAGCGCTGCTAAAAAGGCCAAAACCGCCGCTAAAGACCTACTGGGGCGGTTATGCACCGCCATGTTTACTGGCGTTGCGATAGTTAGGGGTGGCAAATTCTGACCCGATCCGAACTAACCGACTGAATTATCCGTTTCGAGAACCGACCGAGAGCCGAAATTTTGTTTTATCAAATAAAATCCGAAACCGCCTCAATCCGACCGAATTTGACCTGGAGGTATAAGCAACCCGATTAAGAATGACCCGAAACCCGATTACATCCGAAAATCTCAATCCGGTTTCAAACCGAAACCTGAATAACCCGAACCAAAAATACCCGACCGAGTTATATCCGAAAGCCGAAACAATCCGAACCCGATTCTACCCGACATTCGAAACAACTCGAACCCGATTGTACCCGATAATTATATATGATATCCAAATAATCCGAACATAGTATGATATTCTATATAATAGGATATAAAACATAATATATTATTACTTTATTAGTATAAAGTGTAATACAAAATTGCAAATGTAAGATGTTGTATAATCATGTTTATCTGAACTGTAATCTCTTTTTTATATTATTTTAAAACCATTGATCGTAATTTGTCAAAAAATTATAATTTAATATTATCATTCATTACTAAGGATATATTTGTTTGACAAAATATAAGATCTTATTTATCGGTAAATGAATCTGATCATGAGAACGGATATGATTTTGAGAATGTACAAGATCTCGTAGATATTAATATCATTGTATTGGTATATGCTTATGTTGTACACTTGAAATATAGAAAAAAAATTACATTATTTAAAATATAGTTAAATCAAAATTAGATTGATTCACTGTTCCAACTATCAAAACCTAATTATACAAACACATTTCTATTGAGACCCAATCCAATCAAAAATTGATTTAACAAAAACTGATTCAACCGTAACCGATTCAACCGAATCCGATTTATCCGAAACCGATTCAACCGAAAACCGCTTCAACCGGAATCCGATTCAATCGAAAATTGAAAAAACCGACTCAACCCGAAACCGACTCAACCCGAAACCGACTCAACCGAAACCCGAATTAAATTAACCGGTTATAACCCGCTAACCCGACTTATCAGATAATTTGAATATCCGACCCGTTCTAACCCGACCCGAATGCACCCGATTTTCCGTTTATATCCGATACTGTTCACATCCGAATAACCCGAAACCGAATTATCCGACCGAAACCCGACCGATTATCCGAATTGCCACCCCTAGCGATAGCTCTATCCCGACGGTTTTCAGACCTATTGTGGCGGTTTATAAGAAAAGTAAGAAAATCGTCGGCAAAAATAAATAAACGCCGCTAATAAGTACTTATGCAGGCGGTTTTGGACAATTTATGGCGACACTTTTTCCAACCTATCCCAGCGGTTCATTACTGTTGTCCAACATGTTTTAAATTCTGTGGTAGCGGTTTTTTGACATTTTAAAATAATATTTATTTCATCAATTGCACGGTTTGGATTATATAGCCATTTGAAATTATAAAATCTTTATTATTCTAATTAGTTTATTTTTTAAAATTCATACTTAAAACAGATTAATCTCATAAAAACCATATTATATATAACCAAAAAATCATTCAATTCATTAGTAAATCATACAATATATAAGTATATATATGATCAAAATATATAAGTATGTAGCAACTGGCATATATGGTTATACATGTAAGTATGATCAAAATATATTAATCTCTAAATTAACAAACTAATTCCCAAATGTATCAGCTGCCAGCCAAAATATTAATCACCCTTGCAATATCCACCTACACACACGCACAAAACAACCAATATCAAAGTAGCTAGGTCAAAGTCACAGTTGAAAAAAGCAAACAAACACAATGTACAAAACACATCCAATATCAACCTTAACTAAACTAAAACAAAACACATACAAGAGTCACACACACGATTGATCGATCATGATCGATAAGCTAATTGGGTGCCACAAAATTCTTGTCAGCCCGAACAAACAAAACACATGCAATATATCAATCAGCCTTTGCAATATCAATCAGCCTGCAGCCAGCCACAAAAATACTCAAACAACACTACCACAGCCAGCACACAGCCAATTCAGGCTTCAAAAATTATTCTGCATGCAGCACACATCCAATTCAGTGATGTATATATGATAGAGAAGTACAACTTCAAAAATTATTCTGCAGCCGTAGTAATCATGACATCTAGTCCACAACACCACATAAATTCAGCCATAGTAATCATGACATTCAGTCCATATCAGAATATGTGTATATCACTTCAGTGTAATTAAAAAACAAAGATATTTTGATGTTAAAGTACCTGTGAGGGGAGCCTTTTTAGAAGGACCGACAAAGTCTGAGCAATTACATTTGAGAACCTTGGACCAATAGCAACATACTCTAGAAGCCTACATACAATATTATTAATTAAGGAAATGAAGGTGAGAAAGAAAGTTAAAAACAATCAAAAGTGTGAAAGAAGTAAGAAACAGTTGACGAAGTTTTGACAGGGGTAACCTTTCAATGTCATCAAGAACGATGACGCTCAAAGGTGACCTGTAAGCATCCTCAAAGACCTACAAGCAAATGTGTAAACATTTAAACTAACAATGAGTGTGCCAACTAGCTACTTATATTGGATGTAGAATAGGGTCGTCAACACCCATTCTTAAACCATAAGGGAATAATGTCACAAAGAATAAGATAAAATATAAACTACGGAATAAGAAGCTTCAACCTTAACAATTTGTGAACATTTGGTGGCCTCACTCAAACCAATCATGGATTCTGCCGAGACCTATTTCATTGGGAACATTGAGAACATCAGAAAGCAACTAAATGTTGGTGAGTATACATGCTTTTAGAATCAAGGCAATGCCGTTCAAATGACAAAGAGGAGAGAACTTACAATCTTAACATATGGAAAGTCACTATCAATACCAACTGTAGTAGCCACTGCAGTTTTTCCACTATTAAATTCACAAGATTAGTAGACAATAAAAATTAATAAAATACAGTGGGAAAAATAAAGCAAGGGAAACACTGCCCACCTGCCACTTGTGCCTTCTAGAAGGCAAGTCATCAGTGGGCTTCCTCTGCTCAATCTTACTTGATCAGCTAGTAGCATAGCTCTTTGCCTGATATGCTCATGACGAGAACCGCAATCCACTATGCCATTAAGCCTACATCAAGCATCAGTCAGAAAACAGATCAGTATGAGCCAAATTTGGGGAAACTGTCAGCATGGATAGCTGGCTATTTCAAGCACTGAAAGACATTCAGTCTATGAATACCTAATTCGAATGTTTTGAAAAGATATTAAATGCCTCTTGGTAAGAATTATTTAGTCTAATGAGAGTAAAAATACTGTAACAGATTGCGTCAAAGACTAAAATATCCATGATTATCATGGGATAAAATAAGTTGAAGGGCCAACACTACCTGGCACGTTCAAGGTCATTTGTGGTGGCTCCAAATGCAGGCTTAACTTCATACACAACACGATATATTCAGAATATAAATGGCAACACATCTCCTAATAAAGACATCAAATGTGAAGTAAAGCAGACTTACCTCCAATAACTAAATATTGAAAAATAAACCATCCAGTTACTATAGCTTCCCCCATCTGCAAATAGTAAATGCACCCAATCAAAAAATAATCAATGATGCATATTGAGAAATTTGAATGTAATAACAGATTTTATCATTCTACAATCACTCATTTTCCCTATGACGCTTGATGTACTATGATACTAAATACCAGGACTAAAAAATTGAAACCTAGAGTTTTGTAGCGTATGCCAATGAGTCTGAGTCTTTATGCAACATCTAGCACTATCTTATATACTAAAAAGCTTCTTCAAAACTATACTGCTAAAATACATGAAACTATCAGTCATGCAGGAGAGGAGAGTATGGCATCTTGTACTTCCTCTCTTGGTGGATCTAGTATCCCAACCTATTTCAAGCATGAGAGAGAAGTTAAAAGGGATCAAATTGGATACATAGTGACAAAGGACTACAATTCACTAGGGGACTACAATTCACTTGTATAGCAAAATTTCTGGAATCTGAACAACAAGATATTACATCAAATCGCAGCTCAGACAACAATAGAGCTTACAAGTCAACACAAATCACTAGGGGACACAAACTGGGAGTAAAAGATGCATAGAGAAAACTTCAATGCAAAAGATCAATTCTCAAATTATCTGAAAACCAGATAAAAGGATCAAATAAGAACTACGCACCATACAAAATGGCAAGCAAAAGTGCGCAGACCACAGTAGTCACAGTCACCCAAACAAGCGCACTCTTCACCCGCTTGCCAACACTCCTGCAGGAAAAACACCATATTACACACCATTAATTTGCGAAACAAACAAGATCAGAGGTCAAAAAACACAAATTGACAAGAAAATTTTCCACGGAACTTGTCCTGGTCCCCCTCATAGTAGAACATAGCGAAAGGGATGACGAAGAACACCAGTATAGCATCTACGATATAAATTACGAGCCAGAGATCCTTCATAGGCAAGGTCAAGTTACAAGCGCCATTGTAAATCGTGTGGCGACAGGCCTGCCGACTGGCGACATCAGCCGGGAGCATGAGAATGGAGAGGATGGCGATGGAGAGCCCCAAAACGACGACGAATTTGGGGAAATAGGCCTGGTTGACATCGTCTGGATGTTAGTAGTTCACCAGTTCGTAGACACCTTCCGCCTACGCCCTCTACACCTTCCGCCTCGTCACCGCAATTTCTGCTCCTCCTCCACCGACAACAACAACCACAACAACGCCATGCCTCGGTTTCTCTCCACCTCCGGCGCTCAACTCACCTCAAACCCTAACGACTCGTCCGATTTGTTCGATTCGGACTCGGATCCGAGGAATTCGAGTTTCACGAAGAAAGAGAGGAGGAGTGTGGACGTCGCGATGACGAGAATTGGATCTGCCGGAGCTATGGCGCCGGCCCCTCTCTCTTGCGTTGAGGAGGATTGACAAAAGCGGCCGTGCGACTTTGGATAGACGATTTGCCCCTTTCTCTACCCTAATTCTAATCTTTTCCCGCATCTTAAAATTTTCGCTCCCCCGCTTTACATTAAAAGCCCCCTATTTTAATTCATTGGACAAAACCGCCCCTATAGACTACAAAACCGCTGCAATATCTACAGGATAAAAAACTGCCCCCAAAACCCGCCCCTATAGCTTTAACCGCTGCCAAAACCGCCATATTTGTCCAACCGCCACCACAACCCGCTAGAATAGGTCTTAATTGTAGTAGTGGATTGACCCATTACATGGTCGTCAAGAAAAAGATGCTTAAAAGTTGATTGATTTGTAAGTTTGATGAATATTAAGTATTTTTATATACCTTATTGTACTTACTAAATATTTTTGCTTTCTGTATAGGAAATGCACTTTGAAATATATTGATCTGGGAAAGAAAAAGCTTCGAAAACAACCTCTATGGCATAAAGGTGAGCTTGCTTTCTGATTGTGCTTTTTTCTCTGTTATTAATTGTCACAATGATTATTTTAGAGTTGTTCGATTGCCTTTGAATTAAAATTTTATTTGTTTTGGTCAATAATTGCCTTTGAATTTAAAAGCTTGTTTTCATCAAATGCTTTTTTAAGTTAGATTTATATATGTAGTTTTGTCCATAATTGTAGTGGTATGGTAATAAGAAGACCTTCTCAAGTGATGAAATAGATTAAACTAGAAAAGAATTGATGGAGCATTTGATTTCTCTCACCATTTAGGTAAAATCAGAAGTTCAAGTACTCAATAGGTCCAAATCAACGGTGGGGCATCTAAGTGACAAATTTGTGTAAGTTCAAGGGGCTAGATATGTTTTAAGCCTTTAATTTTCTTGATTTATGTTAACTATTGTTTGTATTTTCGTTTTTGCAGAACATAGTACAGACAGTTATGATTTTGGCGCACCTATTATTTTGAAGTCCTTATGTTCAGTGATTCATGTTAGAAAGCGTTAGAGGACGACTTTGATAATTGTTCTCAAAGTTTCTATTTTGGTTGGTTTGTCCTTTTGGATAGTGACAATATTGATGGACATCTTTGTTTGAATTGATTTTTAACATTATCCCATAATATTTAGTATTTTATTATATATCTATTTATAGCATGGATTCAATTATGATTTTTGACATAACCTAGGGCAATTAACTCGAACATTACTAATCCGGTGTATATATACAAAAAATATTAATCAGGCTTATTCCCCGGACATTAATAACCGATGTATATATCCTAATCAATATACCCCCGACCTCAATAACCGGGGTAAATTCCATTAACGTGATACCTCGGGCTTTAATATCCGGTGTATATATCATAAACTTTATACCTCGGACATCCATAACCAGTGTATTTAAATTACTAATACCCCGGATAAACACAACTCAAATATACCCCGGATAGGGATCTACCCTGTGTATTTGAATTACTAATACACTGAACTTAAATATTATAGAGGATTTTCAAGGAGGGCATTTACCTTGGATTGGACCCGGTGTATTAGGTTATTAATCAAATACCCCCGCAACCTTTACCCCGGGTATCATCCGGTGTATTTGGTGTGGAACACCCGGGGTATTTAAATCATTTTTCTTCTCGTTACAATCATTTTTTTATTAAAAAGTTGCGAACTCAAGAACATATATACAGAGAGCCATGTCGGAAAGAAGAAGTCCACCAACGATCAAACCTGTTTGTAATCAAGAGAGCTGAGTGTTTCCTAGGGACTAGGGAACACGAGAAGGTTTGAGTAGTTACTGCGTTAGGCTATGAAATTTAGGGCTTAGAGGAATTTCACTAATAAATTGTAGGGACGGAATCTTTTAATTTAGGGAAGTGTGAAATTGGCCTGTGTAGTGGCTATAGGGACTCACATAATACAAGTGAAAGGAAGTCATTCAAAATCTTTCTTAGTGGTAGAGGTTTACCCATTCAGAGGTACTACTTGGTCTAAGTGGAGTTCTTATATAAATTCATGTGCCATCCTTGCTTGTCTTGTTCTTGCATTTGTTATTTCAATTAAGTATTTTGCTGCTAAGGATATCGTCCCCTAAGGCGTCCTTATCTATTACTAACTATTCACGATCCAACAATTTAAGAAACTTATCAAAATTGATGAATGTGGATACAAATTCTTAAGCTTATGTGATAGAAAAGAAAAAAAATACATTACAAAAACATACTAGTAAGAGCACCCACAACAATAGCTATAGCGGGAGCAAAATTCATAAAAATTGAATAAAAAACGAATTTGGCACATGTACCAAAAAATTGGGAGCAAATAATGCACTCAACCCATGTCAATATGCTCTCGAAGAATTGCACATGTACGCGCGTGAAAAGGATCAAAACGCAACTTTTTAATAAAAAAATCGAACGACCATAGCGTTTTGATGATGGCCTCAGGAAAAGAGAAAGGAATGAGCATGCCATGTGTCGCGCTCTGAGTGGCCCATGTCCGGCCAATGCGAGCACGACACGTGGTGCCTGGAAAATTATTTTTCCCTAAATTCATTTTTAAATATTTGGGAAATTTCTACATATTAAAAAAAGTATACCACAAGTCATAATTTTTTTTTTGTACAACAAAGGGAAAACACTAGGCCTCCTAATCAGGGTAGGACCAGCCTAAATCATCCGCCCGGATGATCTTCAAGAAATCTCTAGTTTCTCGTATTCTTCCTGCACTTAATCCAAGCGTCGCCCTCAAGGATTCCTCCCAGTATTGCGTTTCGCAGCTTGTCATTACACTGGCGAGTAGGAGTTGTGGATCAGCATTCTGATGTCTCTCATTTTGGAGGTGTTTTAGTAGTTGATTTCCGTTGTAAATATGTGTTTTTCATTCTCTTCTTTGTTAGTTTTGTTTCCCTTTTAGCTTAGTTCCCGGTTTTCTTCAAGAGTCGGAAACTATGCGAGTTTGTTTGTTTTTGTAGGTAAAATGGCAAGAATGAGGACAATTTCGAGGAGCTAACGAAGGAGCCAAGTCAAGGAGTACAAGAGCCAAGCCAAGAATGAAGTGGAACCAAAGGAAACCAAGGAAGAAGACAAGGATCGAGGCCCTGGACCGAGATACACCAAGTCGGGCCTGAGATCGAGCACCCAGTGAACCGGACCGACGTTCCCAATGTCGGGCCCGAGGTCGTTCCGTGTCGGTCCAAGTCGGCATAGGATTGGATTGTTCCCCAAGGCATATTTTTAGCAACTTTCCACATTTGCCCCTTTCTAAATTGGGATTCCTTGGTCCCCAATCCAAGGAGAAGATTAAGAGAGGTCATTAGTGATCAATTGAGGTGTGAAGTGTGAGGGGGACGAGTGGGACACACACACCAAACCCAAATTCACTCTCAAAGGCTCAAGGAAGACTTGGAGAGCAAGGAGAAGAGAAGAGAAGGAAGAGAAGGAGAGATCGGTGGAGAAGAGAGGAGGAATTGTGAGTTTTGTGCTTTGTTTTGCTTTGATCTAGTAAAATTGAGACTTGGATTTTGTAGACACTTTGGATTTGAATGCAATTGGAGTTTGATTGGATGTTGATGATTGAGATTTGCTTGATTTCCCTTTTGATTATGCTTTTCTCTTACCATATGGAGTAGATTCCATAGTCTTGGGCTATGGGGGAATCCCCTAGCTAGATTTGGGTAGAAAACCCCAATTCCATAGCCTTGAGTGCTTGATTTGTGAATCCTCTCTACATTGAGCTTCAATTCTCTTGTGAAAGCAAGGGATCTAGAGCTTGTGTTTGGTAAGAGTAAGCGAATGTGGTCTCGATCCCATCACAAGTCTCTAGCATCGAAGGTGACGCGAAAGCTCCCTTGGGTCGAGGTGTAGATTGGAGGGATTTGAGGCGAACAACCTCGATCTCACTAGAATCAAACACTTATTGGTTGAATTGAGGAAGAATATCCAAGTCTAGTTGGGGGAGGAACCCAAAAACCCAAGACCGATCTACTAATTGTCAAAGACTGAGTTACCCAGTACATCGGGCCCGACTTGCACCACGTCGGTCCCGACCAACTCGACCTCGATCCTACCTCGGACCGAAGTGACTTTGTGTCGGTCCGAGGAGATCTCTTTTGTTTTCCTTCGTTTTGTCTTTATTTTCTCCTCTTTTTAGTCTTTTCGGGTACTCTCGACGCACGAACTCCCGTGTGTTCGATACCCTACCTCTTTACTACAAATTGAGGTTCGGTTTTATAAATTTAAATTCTGAGACCCTCCGATCCCGGACCGATTAGAATTTTGGCGCCGTTGCCGGGGAGTTCTACTTGTTCAAGGTACCCATCTTTGTTGAGTCTTTGATTTTGGTAGTGATTTGGGTGAGGGACTAGCCCAAACCCCTTGTTTGTTTTGATTTGGTTTTTGTTTGTGTCTTTGGTTGTAGGTGCATGCGAGCTAGTTCCGTCCGAGGAACCCTTGAGCTCGACTTTGTGTGTGACCCGGAGAGTATTCTAAGGCAAGCCCGTAAGAAGAAGAGGATGGTGGACCATGCTCAAGATGAGGAGTTCGAGAGAATGAGAGCCGACATGGCTCGAATACAAATTGAAATGGCAAACCGAGATGCCGAGGCCCGTAGAGAGAGGGAGCAAAGGATAAGGTTGGAGGCCCAAATCAACACTCAACCCCGGAATGCTAGACAATACATGCATCCGGAGTTGAAGGTCCCGGAGCCGGCCATCGTCTTGCCGGAGGTGTCAAGGAATTTTGAGATAAAAACTCAATTTATCTCACTCATCAAGAGAGAGCAATTCCAAGGGAGGCCGAATGAGTGTCCGATCGAGCATGTGAAGCAATTCAAGGACCTTTGTGAGACCATTTCCACGGATGATGAGACACTTGAGTATGTGCTACTCAAAGCCTTCAAGTGGTCTTTGGGAGGCAAGGCTTTGCATTGGTTGGAGAGTCAAGCACCTCGATCCATCACGTCATGGAGGACCCTAAATGAAGCATTCTTGATGAAATTCTTCCCTCCCACCAAGACGACGGAGCTTAGAAGGAAGATTGCTAGTTTCCAACAAGGAGCTCATGAGCCACTTTTCGAGGCGTGGGATAGATTCAAAGAGATGTTGAGGGCGTGTCCGACACATGGTCAACAACCCTATGTCCTTCAAGACATCTTTTTCCAAGGGATCAACACCGCCACGAAGGATAAATTGAACCTCCATACCGATTGTGGGTTCATAGATTTGCCGCCGGAACAAGCATGGGAGTTGTTGGATAAACTCTCGGATTATGAGGCGATGTATGGTGCTAGCAATGTGAGCAAGGAAGCAAGAGTCCATGGAGAAGGGCCGAAGAGGCTCTACGATCCCAAAAGTGAAGAGGTGGACAAAGATGTGAAGATCCAATTCTTGGAGGATGAATTGAACAAGATGAGGAGGAAGATGAGTCATGCCCAACAAACAAGAGCATGTGAAGAGTGTGGTTCTTTGAAGCATGGAGCCCAAGAGTGCCCAAATGAGCGCCAAGTTCGGTTGGCGGAACAAATTGAGGAGGCTCATTATGTCCAAAGAAATTTCGGAGGAAGATCTAATTTCAACAATGGAGGAAGGTGGAATCAAGGGCAAGCAAGTGGCTACAACAACAACTTCAACCAAAACGAGCCAAGGGCCCAACCACCACCATACTGACCTCCGGGGTTCTATGAGCAAGCACCTCAATGGGCTCAAGACTTGAAGGATCGCTTCACCAATGTGGAGAGAAGAGTTGATGAGATGGGTGCTCAATTCAAAGAGTTTGGTGTTTGGAGAAGGCAAGTGGACAATCAATTTGTTCACATGGCGAATCAACTTCCAAGAGAGGAAGGGAGACTCTCGGGCCGACCCGAGGAGAATCCCCGTGCCCCACAACAACAAAACGAAGTTCGTGCCATAGGATTAAGGAGTGGACGGAGTTTGCCCGAGCCACAAGTTCCAAGATCAAGAGAAGAGAGTCGGACCGAGGTTCCCAGCAACTCGGGCCCGACGTTCCCAGATGTCGATCCGGAGAATGGAGGAAGTCCCCTGGAGTGGACCGAGGTTGAACCCAACTCGGACCCGACTTGCTCTGAAGTCGGCCCGACGTGCCCAGATGTTCTCTGCCCTGGGATCGATGTCCTAGAAGTCGGTCCCGAGGTACTCCCAACGTCGGTCCAAGGTGGATTTGTTGAGAAAGATCGATCCAAGGAGGTTGATCCAAGCAAGAAGCAAAATGGCACTACTCTTCCATATCCTATGAAGAAGCCCAAGGAGATTGTTGAGGGCAAGTTCAAGAGGTTCTTGAAACTTTTGCAAGGCTTGAACATCACCATCCCTTTCACCGATGCTCTAAGTGAGATGCCATCCTATGCAAAGTTCTTGAAAGAAATCTTGAGCAAGAAGAGGTCAATTGTTGAGATGCAATACGAGGTGAAGATATTGGAGCTACCTCAAAAGCTTGGTGATCCCGGAAGATTTGCCATCACCGTAGGGATTGGATCCCAAAACTTCAAAGCTCTTTGTGATCTAGGAGCAAGTATTTCGGTTATGCCCATGAGCATATGGAGAAGGGCTAACCTCGGAGATATGGAGCCGGTTGATATGAGTCTTACCATGGCCGATGGTTCATCAACAAAAGCCACTGGAATTCTTGATGACGTCCCGGTTAGAGTGGGAAGATATTTTGTGCCCGATGATTTCGTGATCTTAGACATGAAAGAGGATCCGATGGTGCCCATTATTCTCGGAAGGCCGTTTCTAGCTACGGCGGGTGCCAAGTTTGATGTGAGGAATGGGAAAGTCACTTTCGAGATTGGCGAGGAGAAAGTGGAGTTCCATTTCAACAAGGCCTTTAATGAACCGGATGCGTTGGCGATTTTGAAATTAGAGGAAAATGCCAAGTGCAAGAGGGAGAAGTTGGAGTCCACAAGAGAGGAAGCGCCATTGAGAGACCATGACATGGTCGATGTTCAAATCCATGATGAGACAAGAGATGGAGATAACCCACCAAATCATGAAGAGTATCCTAATCTATATCCTTTTGATGTGGGAGATTCTTTTATTTGCTTAGATGATTTGAAAGAGGATTTAGGAGATGATTATCTTTGCTTGGATGATTTGCAAGATGAGTTGAGTTATGATGTCATTGAGTCTCCTAGAAATTCTTTAGACTTTTGTGGTGTAGGTGATAAAATGCAAGATGAGTTGATGCAAGAGATGCCAAGCTACACGTTGGAGGAGAAGGATGATGGAGGATTTGGATGCCACACTTTCATCAAACACAAATGGTGGCACTTTGGTTATGAGGATTGTGGAGAAGCACATGGCAAGGAGGATCAATTCACCGTTTTTCACCCTCCTTGAAGGGTAAAGGTTAGACGTCAAGCTAGTGACGTTAAAGAAGCGCTCCTCGGGAGGCAACCCGGGTTTAGTAGATTCATTTTCGTAGTTTCTAGCTTGTTTCTTTTTGCCTTAGCTTAGATTAGTCCTAATCTCTTCTCTAGCTTGTATTTTGTGGAAATGTGTGTTGTGTGAGCTTCATTAGCATGTGTGGTATTTGTGGAAATGATGCAAAAACTTGTGGATAGAAGTAACCAAGTCGTGGGATTTTTAGGAACCAAAATCGGGTAGGACCGAGGTACCCAGTACCTCGGGCCCGAGGTGCCCGACGTCGGTCCAATTATGCCGACCCATGTTGGACCTTGACTTTGTGGAAATTCATACTATACCCTCTTGACCCACCTTTGTCTTCTTCCCCATTTAAGAGCCTTTTCCCTTACCTAACATCATCACCCCCATAACTACTTTTCCAAAATACCCAATTCTCTCTCAAAACCCAAATCGATCCCATCTCCCCCACCATACTCGATCTTCAAAGAACCTCACCACAAGATCTCGATCCATACCCTAGCATCCCCAAACATTGAACCAAAGGCCAAAAATCCCACCCAAATCCCATAGATCTACATTCTTCTTCTAGATCTAGAAGAGGAAAATTTGAGTTCTAAGAGTTGATTGCTAGAAGTTCTTGTTTTCTTCATATTTGGTATGTGAATCTCAATCTCTACTTGATTCTTTATGAATTTCATGCTTTCATTGCTAGATTTGAGATATGTCATGATTGAGTGAGCTTGAACCTTGAGCATCCATGGTGATTTGCATGCATTGTGAAATTTGTGCTTAATTGTTGCTAAATCCCACTTAGAACTTCGATTGATGATGATTGATGGTAGAATTTGGATTTTAGGGGCATGATAGTGTGTTGCATGGATGAATCTAGGATGAGAAGTTGGAATGGACTCGGTCCGAGGTACCCAGTACCTCGGGACCGATGTTCAACGTCGGTCCAGCGACTCGGACCGAGGTCCCCAACCTCGGACCCGATGTCCCCTGTTAGTCGGTCCGACGTTTTCCGAGCCTCTTTTGTGTGAATTTAGGATTTCATGAGCTTGAATGTTGGTTATAGCATGCTATTCATGATATGATTTGAGGCTTGACCATTGATATGTGAATCTTAGTTCATGCATGATTGAATTTTGTGGATTGAGTGTGTCAAGTGCAAGTATGGGGTTATCTCTTTGCATGATGCGTTGTTTGTAATGGAAGCTTGTGATTTTGTTGTGGTTGTATAGATTTTATCTTGTAGTTCTTTGGTTTTGATTGTGCGTAGGTACCATGTCTACCCGAGCATCTTCTTCAAGGATGGAGAAAGCAACCAAGAAGTCCAAGAAGTCGTCCAAGAGAGTCCAAAGGATGGATGATGTGCGTATTGAGGATGAGGATGATGCTAGAGAGTATGAGCGTCTTATGGGACTATCTCACCACACCCGGTGGTTGGATTGGGAGTCCATAAGAAAGATGTGCATGGAGGAGGCTCTTACTCGGTGTTACTCCCACATTGGGCTCAATGTGTTGCTAAGGTGGAACAACACTCATTACCCCGCCTTGACGTCCGAGTTCATGGCGACATTCAAATGCACGTATGAGGGACCCGAGAGTGAAGGCATGATCTCCTTCCAAATGGGCAACGAATTGCAAGAACTCTCTCTCCGGAATTTGGCTACCTACCTTGGGTTCCCATTTCCGAGAGATGAGGCCTATGTTGACAATGAGAAGGTGGATTATCTTTGGAGGTTCATAGCCGGAAGAAGTGAGATGAGGAAGGGCGCATCAACAAATGAGATAGCCAACCCACTCTTCCGAGTCATGATCCGAACCTTGGGTTGTTCTATCTTTGCAAGGCACGAATTGAGTAAACCGATGAAGGAGGAGGCCATGATTCTCTACGAGATGTTGTTTGAGCATGAGAAGCCGATGAACCTCACATGGGAATGGGTAAAGATGGTGAGGGACTTTCAAAGTTCTTCATGGATCTATTTCGGAGGCATGATTGCCCGGTTAGCTCACCGTCTTGAGGTGGAGTTCATGGACTTGAAATACTTCAAGAAGGCCAACATCATCAAGGAGAAGCAAGTGACCGGCGCCACCACCTACCTAGCCCCGCACTCCAACTTCAACAATGTGCACATCCCTTTGGGGCCTCGACTCTTCGACCTCACTTGTTACTACAATTGGTACCAAGTGTGGGCGAGGAACGTCAATCCTTATGGAGAGCCGGAGGGGACACTTGAGGTTAGGAGACAACCTCAACACATCCGCTTTACTTCGCCTCAAGCATCCCCGGACACCGAAGAGGAGGAGCCCAACCAATATGAGTTTGTGAGGAGAGACGACATGGATGTGGACGTGCCTAGAGGTGAAGAAGAAGAAGAAGAAGGTGGTTACCAACATTTGCTCACCGACCACGCACCAACTCTCTTGGACCGAGGTGCTTCACAAGTCGGGCCCGATGTTCATCAACGTCGGTCCGATGTGTTCTTGCCCGATCCGGTCCCGAGCCACTTCGAGCGGGGCGAGGGAAGTGGAGCACATCAAGCACCACCTAGCTATGGAGGATATGAGGGGTATGCCCAATGGTTTGGGCCCGGAATGGTGTTCCCCGATCCGAACCAATCGGTGGACATGAATTTCTTGGCAAACCAAGTGTCGCATCTCCAACTTCAACAATCATCCATGCTTCAAGAGGCGCACCAACTCAACCAACAACAACAATACCTCAACTTCCAACAACAACAACTCTCTCACCACCAAGAAGACTTCCAAGTGCAATTTGATGAGGTGAACCGCAATATCGCCTACACAAGACGTGAAGTGGAGGACTTGAGGGCGGCCGAGGATCATCGGTGGACCGTCCAAGCAAGTTTCAATGAGTGGATGTCCGGGAATTTCTCTTCCCATGAAGATCAATGGACACCCCCCGCGCCACCACTACAACCGCCAAGCCAAGATCCCTTCAATGATCGAGTGTACGAGCAAGAGCGACACGCCCGGCTCCAACGGAGACAACGCCGTGGCCACCCTCCAAACTAAGCCTCAACATGCCATTCAAGAATAAGGAATTGTGAGCTTTCTCTACTCTTCTCTTTAGTTTTGAGTTTTGATTTCTTTTGATGAGGACATCAAAATTTTAAGTATGGGGTGGGTTAGTAGCTCATTAGTTCCATGTGTAGGTTGTTTGTGTTTGTTTCTTGTTTAAGGGATGTTTCATTTTGGATTGTGGCATGATATGTATGAGAATGATGATTGATTTTATGGATGAATGGATTAGTTTGTTTTGTGTTTGAGAAAATCTTTTCGAAAAAATTCATAAAAATTCGAAAATTGTGTGAAAAATGTCAAAAAGATTTTGTTTTTGGACTAGGAATTCCCATCTTAGATGTCCATATGAAGGCTAATGATGATGTGAGCATGTAAAATCCTTTGCATATTTTTGGATAGTTTAGCCTCAACATGGATGTTGTTTTTAATGTGATATGATATGATGCATGTTTTTATTGAGCACATGAGTTCTTGGATGAGTTTTGATGCAACTAAGCTTGAGTGACCCTTGTGAGATGATTTTTGGCCATTTTAGGGATGTTTGTTCATATTGCATATCCCTCATGTTGTTGTGTGATTAGCTCATGCATGCTTAGTAAAACTTGTTATTGAGGTGTTTATCTATTTTCCAAGACCAATATGAGATTTGTTCTATGCTTTGTCACATTGATTTGGACTTTATTTCATTTAGTCACAAAATGTTCCATATCCTACCTTGAAGATAAACCGTTGTTTCTAGCCCCGTTTTAGCCTTAGACCTTTGTTTGAAACTCCTCAAAAATATGATTCCTAGCCTATATGACTTGACCCTTATGGGATTGGACTTTAGTGAGAGGTTTTGAAAGAATATTTGGAGAGTTGAGATTCTCTTTGGTGAAAGGCTAAAAATGGAGTTATAAACCAAGTGGGTAGTGCATCTTTGTTGTGAAAAAAGAAAGAAAAGTTGGAAAAGTAGTGGATTGAAAGCAAAATGCTTAAGTGAAGTAAAAAGGGCACCGACCGAGTTAAAGTGCACATCGGGCCTGACATATAGTGCAAGTCGATCCTAGTGGAAAAAGTGAGAAAAATCCAACAAAAAGTTTAGTGAAAAGATGAAGTGGAATGTTTAGTGAAGAGTGGGTTGAAAGAAGTTGAACAGAAAGAAGAAAAAAATCAGAGTCTTTTGGAGTGTGAAGTTGAAAGTGGAATAATTTGGTGAGTTGGTGAGAGACTAGAAAGTTCAATCCCCATTATGAGCACCACAAGACCAAAGTGATTCCCACCTTGAGAAACACCAAAAGCCCCATTACAACCCGGCCGAATGGAACCTCTTTGAGGACCTCCATTGAGCCAAGTTCATGTTCTTTGTGTGCATTGTAATAGGCATCTCTAGGTGGAGGAATTGGTGATATTAGCTTCAATAGTAAAGCCTTTACTTGCATGATTCTTGAGTTTGAGTGTTCATTTTCAAGCCTAAACACATGATGAGTGATACACATTTCTACATACCTAAAGTGAGGCTTTGTTGCATTAGACTTTATTCCTTGAACACTTGATCATGTGTGATGACGTAATCTTGCTAGCATGTCTATCACTTGTTCTTACTTGTGTTTTCATATGAGGCTTTACTTGAAGATTGTGCTTCGGTCTTGCTTGCATTGTTATTGCTTGAGGACAAGCAAGTTTAAGTATGGGGTATTCTGATGTCTCTCATTTTGGAGGTGTTTTAGTAGTTGATTTCCGTTGTAAATATGTGTTTTTCATTCTCTTCTTTGTTAGTTTTGTTTCCCTTTTAGCTTAGTTCCCGGTTTTCTTCAAGAGTCGGAAACTATGCGAGTTTGTTTGTTTTTGTAGGTAAAATGGCAAGAATGAGGACAATTTCGAGGAGCTAACGAAGGAGCCAAGTCAAGGAGTACAAGAGCCAAGCCAAGAATGAAGTGGAACCAAAGGAAACCAAGGAAGAAGACAAGGATCGAGGCCCTGGACCGAGATACACCAAGTCGGGCCTGAGATCGAGCACCCAGTGAACCGGACCGACGTTCCCAATGTCGGGCCCGAGGTCGTTCCGTGTCGGTCCAAGTCGGCATAGGATTGGATTGTTCCCCAAGGCATATTTTTAGCAACTTTCCACATTTGCCCCTTTCTAAATTGGGATTCCTTGGTCCCCAATCCAAGGAGAAGGTTAAGAGAGGTGATTAGTGATCAATTGAGGTGTGAAGTGTGAGGGGGACGAGTGGGACACACACACCAAACCCAAATTCACTCTCAAAGGCTCAAGGAAGACTTGGAGAGCAAGGAGAAGAGAAGAGAAGGAAGAGAAGGAGAGATCGGTGGAGAAGAGAGGAGGAATTGTGAGTTTTGTGCTTTGTTTTGCTTTGATCTAGTAAAATTGAGACTTGGATTTTGTAGACACTTTGGATTTGAATGCAATTGGAGTTTGATTGGATGTTGATGATTGAGATTTGCTTGATTTCCCTTTTGATTATGCTTTTCTCTTACCATATGGAGTAGATTCCATAGTCTTGGGCTATGGGGGAATCCCCTAGCTAGATTTGGGTAGAAAACCCCAATTCCATAGCCTTGAGTGCTTGATTTGTGAATCCTCTCTACATTGAGCTTCAATTCTCTTGTGAAAGCAAGGGATCTAGAGCTTGTGTTTGGTAAGAGTAAGCGAATGTGGTCTCGATCCCATCACAAGTCTCTAGCATCGAAGGTGACGCGAAAGCTCCCTTGGGTCGAGGTGTAGATTGGAGGGATTTGAGGCGAACAACCTCGATCTCACTAGAATCAAACACTTATTGGTTGAATTGAGGAAGAATATCCAAGTCTAGTTGGGGGAGGAACCCAAAAACCCAAGACCGATCTACTAATTGTCAAAGACCGAGTTACCCAGTACATCGGGCCCGACTTGCACCACGTCGGTCCCGACCAACTCGACCTCGATCCTACCTCGGACCGAAGTGACTTTGTGTCGGTCCGAGGAGATCTCTTTTGTTTTCCTTCGTTTTGTCTTTATTTTCTCCTCTTTTTAGTCTTTTCGGGTACTCTCGACGCACGAACTCCCGTGTGTTCGATACCCTACATCTTTACTACAAATTGAGGTTCGGTTTTATAAATTTAAATTCTGAGACCCTCCGATCCCGGACCGATCACATTCCTAGTTGCTAAGTAGTCTGTAGCTCTGTTACTTTCCCTGTAGCAATGGAAAACGCGAACTTCCTCAAAAAGAGAAAGGATGCCTTTTATGTCACGAATAACTGTTTGGATTTCCCAAGGGCATCTCCATGCCCCAATAATGCTGTTAATCACACATAAGTTATCACCTTCAACCACTAGCTTTGTTATATTAAGGGACTTGGCCCTTCGCACCCCATCCAGAGCCGCCAGAGCTTCAGCCTGGAGGATGGACGGGGCGGCCAACTTCCGTCGATCCAAGGCAAGAATTTTCGAGTTATTATCTCTCAAAATAAATCCCCCATGCGTGGACGAGTTGGATCGCCAAGATCCGTCAAAATTTAGTTTTACCCATCCCCTGTCTAGTTTCTTCCATGTTAGAAGTCTCGGTCTCTGCCGCTTTGCTGTTTGCTTGTGCTCTAGCTGTTCCGCCAGCTTCCACTGCAAGTCATAATTTTTTTCTCTACCCATACACACCAATATTGTATATGTTTGAATAAATTTAATATTAATTTTACATAATCGGGTTATAAGTTGCGGAAATCGTGTTGTAACGAGAAGAAAACGGGTGTTTTAAGTCGGAATGGCTTTATTATACCTTTCCGAGTAGGGAATTCGCTCATAAGTAAAAAGTTATATATGATGTGCATATTTTTTTTTTGATTAGGAAAGAGATTAAAGTCGCTACAAGTACTACTTGGACTCGCCTAGAGCAATCCACAAGGGATGAGATTGGTTACTAACTAGCTCTAGAGATAATAGGGCAAATCGCCGCCTTGAAGTTTAGAACCCGAGACCTTATGATACATCCATGAGTGCTCAATTAGTGAGCTGATACACCAAGCACGTAGTTTTATATAACTTGTATTGGAAAAAATGATATATGTGTATTTACATATGGAGAGAAAAAATTGAAATGGGAGATGATGTGACTGAGAGAGAAATTGAAACAGTGAGTGTGCAAGATATTGATGCTCTAAAAATGCCTTTTCTTTGCGCATGCACTTTTTTTTTTATGTTTCGCACTCGGATTGTGTGATCCGGGATCCGCACAAGAAAAATCGGGTTTTTCATGAACTGATGGACGGGTTCCTAAGCCGCATAGGTGGTGATGACCGGTTCGGCCAAAGACCGGTCCAAATGTATGGGTTTTTTATCCATACAATCAAATTGGATAGGTTCAGAAATCGCACAAAAGAGGTTTTTTTCGAAAAACCCTTTTGTGCGGATTCAGGATCCGCACAAGTGGGTTTTCCAAAAAGCCCTTTTGTGCGAATTCTGAACCCGCACAAGGGGGTTCTAAAAAAACTCTCTTGTGTAGGTTCCTATGCCGCACAAATGGTTGTTTTGTGTTGATTTTCTAACCCGGTATCGCACAAGGGTTTTTTTTCCCTTTATGTGGCTCTAAAATTCATTTAAAGGGTAACTTAGTTTTATGATTTGATTTGACGGGTACATAATCTACTAGATAATTTTGGAGATGGCTATTCGACAATGAACATGGTTAGACACTTTGATTACAGGTAAATTTTGGAGTTAGCCGATGTTAAACGACATAAGAAGCCCCACGCATGGTGGAACAACCAAAGCTAGATAATTTTTGACGGGTACAGAATCTACTGCTTGTAGACTATCGGATATGTGTTACTATCTCCTGATATTTAAAACATTCAATCCTATTTCTAATTTCTATCCATTCATAATGCCTACTTTTTTCTTACAAATAAATAGAAATTAAATCCTATTTCTAATTTATAACAAAAATGTTTTTCACTTTTTATTTCTAATTTCTACAAAATCAAAAATAAAAATAAAAATTATTTGTTACTAAACGATACATTATATTGCTAATTAGATGTTTATAACTATATATTTTTGCTAATTAAACGTTACATTGTATTAAATGCTAAATTAAACATATTCAACTATAAAATCGAAATATTATTTCTAAATAAAAAAATCTAAATTAATATTATTCTAAATAAATAAGATAAATTAATATTATTTCTAAATAATATCGAGGCGTTTGTTTCGTGGGTGAAGCCGGAAGCCGCCAATAAATTAACTCGGTGGAATCCTTGAAATTGAAATTTGTGAGTGAAATCGAAATTGGGAGCAAATAATGCACCCAACCCATGTCAGTATGCTCCCGGAGAATTGCACGTGAACGCGCCTGAAAAGGATCAAAACGCCACATTTTAATAATAAAACCGAACAAACACAGTGTTTTGCTGATGGCCGGCCTCAGGGAAAAGAGAAAGGAATGAGCATGCCATGTGTCATGTTTTGAGTGGCCCGTGTTCGGCCAATGCGAGTGCAGCACGTGGTGCCTCGGGATTTTTTTTTTTAAATTCGCTTTTTAATTTTTGTGCAGTTTATACATATTAAAAAAAATTATACCACAATTCATAATTTTTTTTTGTACCCATACACACCAATATTGTATATGTTTGATTAAATTTAAAAATAATTATACATAATCGGGTTATAAGTTGCGGAAATCGGTTGTAATGAGAAGAAAACGAGCATTTTAAGTCCGAATGACTATTATTATACCTTTCCGGGTAGGAAATTCGCTCATGAGTAATTAATTTATATTTGAGGTGCATATTTTTATATAATTTGTATTAGAAAAGTGATATATGTGTCATTATATATGGAGAGAAAAAAATGTTGAGAATGAAAAAAGTATGAATTATTGTGGTGCGTTGATATGAGTAAAATATGAATTAGGATGCATAAATGATCTGAGAGAGAGAGAGAGAGAGAGAGAGAGAGAGAGAGAGAGAGAGAGAGAGAGAGAGAGAGAGAGAGAGAGAGAGAGAGAGAGAGAGAGAGAGAGAGAGAGAGAGAGAGAGAGAATTAAAAAGTGAGTGTGCATGATATTGTAGCGAAGGCAGGATTGACGGATGGTCTAAAATACTTAATTGAAAGCTCATGTTGGAGATGTCTAAGAGCATGAATATTGCAAGTCTCATGTGGGTTTTAACATGAGTTTCAACTTCAAAAGAAAAAGCAAATTAAATTAATTTGGATGAAACCCAAGTTTGGGTCTCGGAAATTGAAACTGGTTTCATGGAGTTCATCTCTACCTTTATATATATTTGATTTGGTTTAAAATCAAATTAATATTTGGGGTTAGATTAGAGTAAACAAACATACATTTAACTGCACTTGTCGCATCAGCTCACTGGTTGAGCACTCATGGTAGTACCATGAGGTCTCGGGTTCGAGACTCCAGGGCGGCGGTTTGCCCTATTTTCTTTAGAGATGGTTAGTAACCAGTTCTCATCCCTTGTGGATGCTCTAGGCGAGCCCAAGTAGTACTTGCGGCGACCCTAATCCTTACCTTATTAAAAAAAAAAAACATACACTTAACCGCTTTTTTAAATTCACTCATTCTCTTAACTTTAACAGATCACACAAAGCTAGTAATTTTTTATATAACTTAATTTGCATAAATTTTGCATATATTTCATTTATTTGTAATTACATATAGTTTTGTGGGTTAATATATTTCGAGCTAGGCATGGACCGCTAAAGGAGGACTTGATGGAGCACGTTTGGGCGACACAAGGGTCAATCACAATGTCAATGATGGAGATTATGATAACGAAGATGACGATAACGAAGATGACGATGAATAAAGTTATGTTTCTTATTTATGATTAACATTATGTATATTATTTCATGTATATAATTTTTTTAATTTCATTTTCATGCACCATATTATGTACTTTTATTTTTTGTTAAGTAAGGGCTCATAACATTCACGGATATTGGTTGGATCCAAATCTTCTATCCCACTCCACGTTCCATTTCTGTATCCCTGCCTTCTTATTAGTAGAAATTATTTATTTCGTTAGAATTAAAGGAAGAATATAGGGGGACACCAATACTTTCGGCAAATAAAAACACAAGGAAAGGAAAGTGGGACGGGAACTAGGCACTGAGGATTTGGCTCGATATTGGTCTACGAAGCTTAACTCAAAACTCATCTTATAGTTCCATGACAATTGTACAAGCAGAAATTACAGCTTTACTACATTCTCTTCAGCATATTGACTGCTCTATAATTCAGAATCTTATCATTGAAGGAGACAATCTTATATTTATTAATTCTTTAAAACGCTTGTGGAAAGTACCTTGGGAACTTCACTCTATTATTGAGGACATTAGAAATCTTATTTTGGTTATCCCTTTTGTTGTTTTTTTTATCATTGTTTCAGGGAGTCTAATGCTGCTGCTGATTTCCTGGTAAGAAGATAAGTCGATCTTCAAAGTCTCAATGCAGCCATTCCATTTCAATCTTCGTCTTTTCCATATTCGCATTTGTCTATAACTCAGTCGAAGTTCTTGTTGAGTCAACATTCCTCGCTGTTTAATTTTTTTTTAAGATCATCCATCGCGATGATTTAGGCTATTCTTGTAACTAAAAGGTGGCCTAATTTTAGCTTATTCGAGCTAGTAGCTCCGCAATAAAAAATAAAAAATAAAAAACTCATCTTAGAGATGCTCTAGGTTCACCGGATCATTTTGGTGTGTATTCATGTCTGTCACCCATCTCTAGAAAGGACATCCCCACATCCCCTTTTATTCTCTCTCTAGCACATTCCCACATTCATTCCTCCTCCTCCTCCTTTTCCTCTCCTCCATTCCTGTTGTTTCAAAAGCTGTTGCGCTACTAAACAAGTCCCAGCACAGCACCATTACTACTCAACACCAACAGCCATATCCAGCTATAGGACCACACCATCTTGTCCTTGCAATTCCCCATTACCACCCACAACCGAAACAACAATCACCATAACTCCCACCCTCCCTCTCTCTTCGAATCGAACCTAGGGAAACAGAAAGAGAGGGCACAATGGGGAAGGGCCTGACGGAGAAAGAGCGAGCACTGGGCTCCGTCGTCGGCGGCGGCGAGAAGAAGCTCGTAGTAGGTCTCTCGTGGAACTGCGCCGCCGAGCTGAAGCTCCTCCTCAGCGCGCTCCTCCTCCTCTGCTCCATCGCCACCCTCCTCCAGTTCCTCCCTCCCCGCTTCTCCTTCTTCTCCTCCGCCGACCTCCGCCTCTGCCTCGCCGCCGCATCCAACTCCACCAGCACCCCCGCCGACCCCCCTCCCGCCCCCTTCAGATCCGCCGAGCTCCTCCCGAACGGCGTCATCAAGCGCTCCTTCCTCCCCGTGGGCCCCGCCTCCGCCGCCTACTCCTTCATCCTCATGTCCGCCTACCGCGGCGGCCCCAACACCTTCGCCGTCATGGGCCTCGCCTCCAAGCCCCTCCTCGTCTTCGGCCACCCCTCCTACCAATGCGAGTACCTGCAGGAGGGCGCCAACTCACCCTCCTCCGTCGTCTCCGCCACCCCCATCCTCCCCGACTGGGGCTACGGCCGCGTCTACACCGTCGTCGTCCTCAACTGCACCTTTCCTTCCTCCGTCGGCCTCCCCTCCGGCGGCCGCCTCCTCCTCCACGCCTCCACCAACGGCGCCGCCGACACCGCCCTCAACACCACCGACACCGTTTCGGCTCTCGTCGAATCCTCGGTCGACCTCTCCCCGTTCTCCTCCCCTCCCAAGTACGACTACCTCTACTGCGGCTCCCCGCTCTACGGCGACCTCAGCCCGCAGCGGGTCCGCGAGTGGCTCGCCTACCACGTCCGCCTCTTCGGCGCCAAGTCCCATTTCGTCATCCACGACGCCGGCGGCGTCCACCCCGACGTCCTCGAGGTGCTCCGCCCTTGGATCGAGCTCGGCTACGTCAGCCTCCACGACGTCCGCGACCAGGAGCGGTTCGACGGCTACTACCACAACCAGTTCCTCATCGTCAACGACTGCTTGCACCGCCACCGCTTCCAAGCCAAGTGGATCTTCTTCTTCGACCTCGACGAGTTCATCTACATCCCCGGCAAGAGCTCCCTCCGCTCTGTCATGGAGTCACTTAAAGACTATTCTCAGTTCACCATCGAGCAGATGCCCATGTCCTCCAAGCTCTGTCTCACCGACGACTATGGAAAAACTCCCAAGTATGCTCCCTCTCTTAAAGATTGCTTCACATTACTACTTACTTTTGGTGCCGGTGAATTCAATTATGATTGCTCGAAAGTTTTCTATTATAACTGGCCAACAAAAATTAAAAAAAATGCTAATCTTGATTTTTAGCTGTCCAAATTTCAGTATCCGTGAAATTGTTTTAGAGCTAGTGATTTGCCATGGATTGCTGTGTGTTGATAGATGGCTTGACATGGCAATGCAAATTCATTGAATGTTGAAGCTGTAGAACTTTAGACGTTTACGTGAGTTGTTTGGTAGTCATAACAGGTCGGTTTTGAGTTCGGTGCAAGCTTTGCCTAGGGTGCATAATGGTTTTCTAAGTTGTTCTGTTGTATTAATTAACTCCATTATCAGTGGAAGACACGCTGAAGTTGCTGAAGTCGGTACTAATTGTTTCATTAGGCACATGCTAATCATTGCACTTGGTTAGGTATCGATGAGGTGGGTCTGCATTTTTGACTGGTTGTAAAGTGTTTTATTCTTTCTTCTCCACTGGTTAAGACCTTCCCCGCTTAATCTCAATTATTCTATTGATTAAACATATATCATTCACCGGATTCATTCGGTGCTCTCCCATAATTTATACTATACTTTACAGCTGGGAAATCAAGACTTTGAGCGTGTTTGCATCTTGACAAAGCCTCTATGTAGTTGCAGGGGACCCCTTTCCTTGGAGCATTGATTCTTTGCATTTTAGACCTCTAGTAGACTAGTACCATAAATGTTGCAACGACTTGATATGTGATATTCGCAAGGTGTGTATGTACAAGTGTGTGTTTGGTCATTAATTGTTTGAAAAGTCGCATTCGGTATTTATGCTATGAACTTGTGATACGTAGACTGTCTTTTAGTATTAAGTCGGTAGATGTGAAAGGAAATACCCATTTCGTCCAAGGCTCTTGTTAACAGAACCATGTCAATTGTCGCCTCTATGATTGTTGGTGTTGCTACACATGCTTGTGTCTTTGAACTTGATTTTTAGGTGGTCCATGTCTGCATTTGGCTGGTTTCTCATTGTTTTCTAGCGCCCTGCTTCTCACGTATTCAATCTCAGCCATGGAAATATTGTTTCGCCTCTCACCATGTACAATTCTTGCTTCATGTTTCATGTATTCTATCATCCTTGCTTGTGTGTGCATAGAGTCCTTACTCGGGCGCAATATGTGTTGATTGAGTTGTGACGCTGACGAACACCAATGTTATATGGTGACACAGGAAGTGGGGGTTTGAGAAGCTCGTGTACCGGGATGTGAAGAGGGGAGTCAGGAGAGACCGAAAGTATGTCGTGCAGCCGAGAGACGTTTTTGCAACCGGAGTCCACATGTCGCAAAACCTACAAGGAAAGACGACCCACAAAACCGAGCGGAAAATCAAGTACTTTCACTACCACGGCACCATTGCTGAACGTCGGGAGCCATGCCGTAAGCTCATCAACGCCACCAGTACCACCCTGGACGGCACCCCTTACGTGCTTGACACCACTATGCGGGCAGTTGCTCCCTTTGTCAAAAGGTTTGAGCTCAAGACTGTTGGACCCAGGTTACAGAGAACTCGCCAATAATGACACTATGCCCATTATAACGTTTTATATAATTTCATTTTCAAGGAAATATATACTCCCTCCGTTTCACAATAAGTGTCGTTTTAGCTCTTAACACAGTTTTTAAGAAAAACAATCATTTACTTTAAAACTTACAACTTTTTCTTAATCTTACCACTCATTACATTTTTTTGGCCAATGCATGAACAACTTTAGTCAACTATATACACATTCCAATAAAAATTATCATTATTCACCCCTATTAAATCACTTTGAAAACCTAAAACGACACATATTATGAAACAAATTTTAAGTGCTAAAACGACACTTATTATGAAACGGAGGGGGTACTATTTTTCTTTGTTCTTATTATTCTTATAAATATTTTTGGGATCATATTGTGTACTTTTTCTCTCTCGTTTTTTTTGTATATAGCTACATAGAGAAGTAACGTCGTCTCTTTATTATTTTTTATTCAGAAATTTGACATGATAACCCTGTGGTTAAGGCAATTTCGCGTGGTACCCATGTGTTTATACTATTTCACGTTGTAACCCTGTAGTTTTGACAAAATTTGCCAAAGAACCCTATAGTCTAAAATGTTAAATTGTTTTTTTTTTCTTATTTGAGAAAAAAATGTATTAAAAAAATTCTTATAAATATTTCATAGTTGCAAGAAAGAGTAGATTATTATTTTTTCTTACTAGGTAGTGTTTTTTTTTTTTTGAAAAAGTTAATTATATTAGAAGAGAAATAGATGGGGATTTACATCACAAAAGACCGAGCAAAAAACAGACAAGAGACCACTAGCTACAAAAAGGAGAGCAATCATGCATTGTAGCAATCATGCATTGTTTAAGAGCTTGCTAACCGAGACCAAAAAGTGGTTAGAAGCTGCTGATGCTCAGAGGAAATTAACAAAAGCGGAGGATCACTTAAATGCCAAGTGCATTCCTCCATGAGGTGCTGCTACGGTTGTTCCTACTCCAAGTCGCAGAAGTCTTCAACTTCATGGTGCTAATGATGTGGGCGGCACATTCATTTGCCGTGGTGGAGGTCGCTTGGTACAGCTGCAAGTTCCTGGCATGCCAAGTATAGTAGACCACTGTAGAGAGGCAGCTTGTGTCTTAACTTGTGAAGAAAAGAGTTATGGTTTGGGCTATTATCAAGCCAGGTAATCCAATCTTCGAGACTGGAGAAGGTGTTGCTGATTCGCAGCCATGTAAAGACGATGCTAATGACAGATTTGGTGTAGGAGCAACCAAGCCAAAGGTGTTCTTCTGTTTCCGGCGCGGCATTGCAGAGTTTGCAAGTTGGATTGTCCACTATTCCCCAATTATGAAGCTTGGAGAGGGTGGGTAGTCGCTTGAGGTAGGCCAACCAAGCAATGAAGCTGCATCGATTGAGGTTGAGGCCGCCCCAAATGAGAGGGTTCCACTCGGCCACCGGAGAGGTTTGTCGTAGGAGATTGTAAATAGCTGCAGTGTTGTACTTCCCTGTAGCGGCGAGCATAGTGTTGAGGAGAGTGGGAGCAGGTTGAAGATTGAGGAGAGTGTTTTTATCCATATATGTATAATATGATTTTTTTTCCATTTAATATTCAATTGGCATAATTATATAGAATAACTACACTATTACATGTATAATATCTTGTTCGACATTGTCTTAATTGTATAAATATAAAAGGCTAATAACAAGTTAATGGGTGATTAAATAAGAATTCTTCAAATTCAAAAATGTATATTTACTTTCATTATATGTGATATAGAACTTCTTCTAACTTAAACTTGTTCAACTTGATAAATATTATTGCAACCTCAAATTTCATGAATTCACTTTCAAAAAAAAATTCATTAGCTTGATTCAAAATTAATTTTAATATATTTTAAATGTTTACTTTTTATCTTGATTTAAACTAGTTTTTTCAAACATTACATATGATTCTACATATGAATTTTCTATATTTTAAAATAAATACAATAATTAATTAAATCAAATCCACCAATTGTAATGATAAACAAGAATTTAAAATTGCTATTTTTTTAATAAAATTTAAAACTTTAACAATAGAATAACGATAGGGTATTTGACAAAATTTGTCAAAACTACAGGTTACCACGTGAAATAGTGTAAATGAGTCGGTACCACGTGAAATTGCCTTAACCACAGAGTTACCAGGCGAAATTTCCATTTTTTATTTTTTCTTATCATGTGATTATAGAGATTTGAAACCTGGCGAAATTCATCTCCATGTTTGAACTTGTACAATTTTGTGAACCAGTCCCTTATACTTTGAAAGTTACCATTTTTTTTTGTCTTTTAAGCACTCAATATTGATCATTTGATCACGTATGGTGTACCCTCTTGTTTGGGCACATTAAGTAGGGATAAGTAGGGTTAAACGAGTATTAATGGTTGAGATAGATTCATTGAAATATAGAAAAAGCTAATTGATTTTTTTGGAAATCATTTTTGTATGTTTATTCTCTAAATGATAGTATAGAATACAATCTGTAACGGTTCAAATCATATACAACCCCCTATACTTTCACAAAATCGTCACTTAGACACCTCACCTTTGAGTTGGCCCTATTGAACACTCGAACTTATGATTTTGTACCTATTGAACACCTGAAATCTAACGTGGTACTTCACGCGATTATGGGCAAGTGAAGGGTTAAAATTCAATTATCTTGAGCTGACATGTAATTTCTTAAAGAAAAAAGAAAAAAAATTAATTAAGTTAAAACAAAGAAATCATCTTCGTTCTCCTCCATCCTTCGCATTCTTCTTCGCCTTCTTCCACCATCGCTCGAATCTGGGCATTCTTCCACCATTGCTCTCCCTCTTTCCCTCTTTCTTCAATTCAACAAAAGCTCGATCCTCCAGAGCCCTCAATCAAAAACCCCCCAATTTCGAGCCCTCAATCAAAACCCCCAAATTCGAACCCTAAATTAGAAACACCATAATTCCCAACCCAGATTACAAAATCGGACTGTGAAGTGGGCGTCGACGGACTAGGATTCATCGTGGAGAGGGCGCCGGACTGTGGAGAGGGCGTCGACGATCCTTGCGCCAGTCTTCTTTGAAATCAGTCGCCGGACTGTGGAGAGGTCGAGCTCACGATTTCGAAATCAGCCGCCGGTCTTCCCTCGTCGCTCTTCAAGGAGGGGGACTGGAGGAGGTCGGAGAGAGTGGCGCTGACTTGGCTGATGGTGCGGTCGGGGAAGGGGAGGCCGGCTGTAACACCCCGTCTTTCTGACAAGGCGTTACTCAGTAGTAGACCTCACGAGGCACTACCAAGCTAGTTTGACAACTGAACAACTGGATCTTGCAACGCGGACACGACGAGAAAACAAGAAAACATCCAACTCGTACAAGAAAAGAAATAAAGTTTATAGTTTACAACTCAAAACGTTATGAACTGAATCCCAAAACAATACCAGAACAACTTCTAACAACAACTCAGCTAACCACAACTCCAAGCCCAATAGCCTATCCAACTCATAATCACTCAACAATGCCAGAAACAAACATTAAGAACTAGCTAAAGAACAACCTCAAAATCCCACTACTGTGACACACGTTGTTGCTCTGCCCACCATTTCGCCGAGGCTCGACCATGACTTGATCACCTGAACTGAAAAATAGTTCTCCGAAGGGTCAGCTGCTACCCTAACAAGCTAGACTAAGCACAGTAACAACAGGACGTTTTAAAACCGTTTTGATTCTAAGGTCAGCAAACAAAAGTCCACAATCACACGCATAACTCTAAATCCAGTCCTAGGTCCAGTTAGTCACGCACATTCCAGTTACTAACATAATCATAATCACAAGTTCACTTACGCACACATTCACAAAGACACATATTCACACATACACACCATACTTGCACATACCTTCACTGATCCACACATTCGCATACTTTCACCATCCTGCTTTCACATCCGACCATTTCCACACAACAACATACACTTCTTCACATACACGCCCATACTCACACAAACATATACCTCCACTCACTGTCCTAGTGAGGGCGGAGCTTACAACTTTCATTGCGCTCCTAACCGGCAATGCAACCCTTCTCCACCATTGCACCCCGATTGGACATACAACCCTTCTCCACCATTGCACGTCCCCAGTCGATGCAACCCTTCATCTCCATTGCACCCGGGATTTCCTTTACATATTAATCTTAGCTTCCCTGAAGCCTCAGTCACACTGAAGTACACTCAACCACGTTTTCAACCATGAAACATAGAGAAACAACGTTGCACACAATATCAAACCATGGCAGAAATCATTTATAAAAATAATCGATCGGGACTAGTTCCCAAAACCAATCCTACAATCACAGCACACAGCCTAACGAGCTAGAATAGAACTGACCAAGTCGAAAATCGACTTACCTGATCAGCGACGAGTGCAAAATACTTTCCGAGAAGATCCACAAGAATCACTCTTGAGTCCCAATTCCCGAACCAAAACCCGAATCACCCTGGAACCGATCTCGACTTAATTAAATATTACTTACTTGCATCATCAACCAAATACCCATATTCCATATAATATCTACCTAATACTAATCAAACCCCACTTAGTTGATCTAACCCAACTTCCTACAAACTAAAACCAACGCCTCACCTTTCTAGCCTACCCACTTGGTCCCACTCCCCACTTTCCTTCTTTCCTCTTTTCTTCTTTCTTTCCTTTCCTTGATTTTGACTTTTCCTTGGCCACCTCAGCCCACTTTGGCCCCACCTCCTTCACTCTTTCTCTAACTTCCAATTTCACGATACACACTTGGTCCCCTCCTTCTTTGCCCCCTCCGTTCCAAATCTTCAGATCTGAATGTCTGCCCAAGCTCGCCGGCGACTCCCAACGGTCACCAATCCCCGACGACCTGCTCTCTAACCCCCAACCTCACTCTCGTTCGCTCATCTCTCGCCGGCGCCTCTCGCCGGTCGGAAAACCCCGCTGAACCTCTCCCTCGATCGGTCTTCCTCCCCAGACCACCACTGAGACCGCCTCCCTATGGGTGTCCGAGGGTGACTCGACGCGACGCCAACGCCCTAAGACCCATACCCCAGAGCCTCCGATTTCGCAGCCCTGCCGAGCCGATGCCCTTGACGAACCCCCGGCCAAGCCCGACTTCCAAACTTCGCCCCGTTCGCTCACCCCGACCCCGAATCTGTCCGAGTCCAAACTCGCCGGCCAATTCCGCTACCGAGCCAACCCCCGCCACGACTTCGCTGCCCAGAAATCACAGACCCGCCGTCTCCAGATCGACGGCCACCAACCCCGACCCAATAACTGGCCGCCTTCTCTGCTTTCCCCCTTCGACTCCACCGCTCTCAAACCTTCCCTTTTAAGAAAGTAGAACTTCATATGTGTATAGATGAGGATGGGGCTACTAACACACATGTCAACTTGCAAATGAAATCCTTTCATTAGAAGCAACTACAGTCGGCATAACTTTATGGAAAATTCCATTTTCCATCCCAAATTTATCTTTACTGCAAATCTTGTCCAGAAACTATAATTAATTAGTTTTATCCTCAAAAACTTTCCACTTGATTGGGTAGAAGAAAGACTCGGAGTCACTTACGGGCCCAGAAACGGAACCGGATAGAACCGAATATTACATACCACCCCCCTTAAGAAAAGTTTCATCCCGAAACTTACTCGAATAACAAACTCGAAAATGGAATCCAAACGAGACCCGACGTCTCACAACCTGGTGGCAATGGCAATCTGTAAGCTAGTTTGTTCCTCTCTCCAAGATCTCAAATCACCAATATAGTGGTTACTCAACCCTTCCTTTACTCCAAACCTCCAAATTCTTCAAATTAGCGACACTCTCAAACACACATGTGCTCACCCCTCAACTCCAACAGTCGTTGTCTCTTGTCTACGTAGAACTTTACATGATTCTGAATAGCTAAAATCTACTATCTGCTCAAGACCACCTTCCTGACCATCTCCTCGCTCATTTGGCCCTACTCCGACTACATCGGTTAGCTTACCTCAACACAACGATATCTTGCATCAGCGACCATACAAAACCTCATAAGGTACTATTTGAATCGAGGAGTATCAACTGTGGCTATAGACAAACTTCACCAGCTACTACACAATCTCACATAATCCATAACGGTACACCCAGGCACATGATCCAACAAACCATGACGACATTCATAACAAATCCAGATCACATCAAACTGCACACAAACTGGCAACATCTTCAGTTTCAACAAGCAGCTTCCACTACTCATTTTTAACTGGCAGACTCCGCTACTCATTCTTAAGATCCCATCAAACCATCATTCACAACACACGTTCACTCATAGCACATCAAACAGGAGAAAACGTTTCAAAATCGATCATGACTATAGGACACTCTCTTCAGTACTTATCCAAGATTCGACACCACTAGTCCTAATCTCTTCCTAGGACACTCTCTTCTTTTCTCAGCTTGCATCACCTATTCCCAACAGGCTCTTAGGTTCTTCCAATTCATACCCATGAGTTTTACACACCACCGCTATCGTTTCCTCTACCATACAGTCTTCTAAACGGAACAAACTCTTCCCAGTCTAAGAGTAACCAAAGATGCCACTGATCAAACCCCAATCCATCGATTCAATTTAGTCGATGTAGGCTCCAACTTAATAAACTCTTAGCCTTATCTAATCCTCATAATATCCATTACCACACTCGTAAATTATCGCGCCCTACGCAACTATCCTTCAAACATCCTCTTCTCAAAATCTTTAACTGCAATTAAACCGCCCCTGAACCCAATCTAGCAATGTATTGCACTCCACTATGATCAATTAGCTTAACCTTCAATTCAAGACAACCGATTCTCAATCTTGTGGCAAGTTCAAGTGTTGCCCATCCATACATGGTCGTCTTAGTCCAATCTTGATTCTTATAAACAAAACATAACCTCACATGGAGTTGAACTCAATGTGCCTCCTCTTTCATTCAGCAAGTCATTTTCCCGAGTATCAAATTTCAGCTTCACAATTTCGTCCAGATAGTAGGGAACCCGCTTGACTAGTTCTTATCCTCAGCTCAAATCCGCTAACCGCCATTTATTTCTCCCTAGACTCATGGTCGTCACAACTCCTCAAGAAACATTTTCCTAATGTTTTACCACATAACATGAGTACTCCTACTCCTTAGTACTTCAGCTAGTATTCTTATACCCATGTCGTTCACCACTTGAGGTTCCACTATCCAACTCAACTACTCAACCTTCAGTGAGTCTCATCTCATACTAAATTACTTCTGACTCGAGTCATCTGGTTCTACACCATTATATTACTTAACAATTCCGTCTTGGTGACCTCAATCTCCACTCATTAGTTCACACGGTGAAAATCCCTGAAGGACAATCCTTGCAGAACATGCAATTTCAAGTACCCACTACCCTCTTGATATGCAACATCACCACTTTTATAGTACCAAAACTAAAGCACATAACAATCCTTTCTCAAACTTAACCTAAAAATTTACACTTAACTTACCAACTAAACGAGATCCTTCGGCTGATGGTGGCGAAGCCGCAACGTGTCACCTACCCCACCTAAATGCAACATGACTACTCAATAAAAACGTTTGAAAATACTGGCCAGATTTAGTTCAAGTTGGACCTCGTGTACACTCATTGGTCAGTTCCATGTGCCCTTGTTGTCAACCTCGCTCTGATACCAATTTGTAACACCCCGTCTTTCTGACAAGGCGTTACTCAGTAGTAGACCTCACGAGGCACTACCAAGCTAGTTTGACAACTGAACAACTGGATCTTGCAACGCGGGCACGGCGAGAAAACAAGAAAACATCCAACTCGTACAAGAAAAGAAATAAAGTTTATAGTTTACAACTCAAAACGTTATGAACTGAATCCCAAAACAATACCAGAACAACTTCTAACAACAACTCAGCTAACCACAACTCCAAGCCCAATAGCCTATCCAACTCATAATCACTCAACAATGCCAGAAACAAACATTAAGAACTAGCTAAAGAACAACCTCAAAATCCCACTACTGTGACACGCGCTGTTGCTCTGCCCACCATTTCGCCGAGGCTCGACCATGACTTGATCACCTGAACTGAAAAATAGTTCCCCGAAGGGTCAGCTGCTACCCTAACAAGCTAGACTAAGCACAGTAACAACAGGACGTTTTAAAACCGTTTTGATTCTAAGGTCAGCAAACAAAAGTCCACAATCACAGGCATAACTCTAAATCCAGTCCTAGGTCCAGTTAGTCACGCACATTCCAGTTACTAACATAATCATAATCACAAGTTCACTTACGCACACATTCACAAAGACACATATTCACACATACACACCATACTTGCACATACCTTCACTGATCCACACATTCGCATACTTTCACCATCCTGCTTTCACATCCGACCATTTCCACACAACAACATACACTTCTTCACATACACGCCCATACTCACACAAACATATACCTCCACTCACTGTCCTAGTGAGGGCGGAGCTTACAACTTTCATTGCGCTCCTAACCGGCAATGCAACCCTTCTCCACCATTGCACCCCGATTGGACATACAACCCTTCTCCACCATTGCACGTCCCCAGTCGATGCAACCCTTCATCTCCATTGCACCCGGGATTTCCTTTACATATTAATCTTAGCTTCCCTGAAGCCTCAGTCACACTGAAGTACACTCAACCACGTTTTCAACCATGAAACATAGAGAAACAACGTTGCACACAATATCACACCATGGCAGAATCATTTATAAAAATAATCGATCGGGACTAGTTCCCAAAACCAATCCTACAATCACAGCACACAGCCTAACGAGCTAGAATAGAACTGAGCAAGTCGAAAATCGACTTACCTGATCAGCGACGAGTGCAAAATACTTTCCGAGAAGATCCACAAGAATCACTCTTGAGTCCCAATTCCCGAACCAAAACCCGAATCACCCTGGAACCGATCTCGACTTAATTAAATATTACTTACTTGCATCATCAACCAAATACCCATATCCCATATAATATCTACCTAATACTAATCAAACCCCACTTAGTTGATCTAACCCCACTTCCTACAAACTAAAACCAACGCCCCACCTTTCTAGCCTACCCACTTGGTCCCACTCCCCACTTTCCTTCTTTCCTCTTTTCTTCTTTCTTTCCTTTCATTGATTTTGACTTTTCCTTGGCCACCTCAGCCCACTTTGGCCCCACCTCCTTCACTCTTTCTCTAACTTCCAATTTCACGATACACACTTGGTCCCCTCCTTCTTTGCCCCCTCCGTTCGAAATCTTCAGATCTGAATGTCTGCCCAAGCTCGCCGGCGACTCCCAACGATGACCAATCCCCGACGACCTGCTCTCTAACCCCCAACCTCACTCTCGTTCGCTCATCTCTCGCCGGCGCCTCTCGCTGGTCGGAAAACCCCGCTGAACCTCTCCCTCGATCGGTCTTCCTCCCCGGACCACCACTGAGACCGCCTCCCTATGGGTGCCCGAGGGTGACTCGACGCGACGCCAACGCCCTAAGACCCATACCCCAGAGCCTCCGATTTCGCAGCCCTGCCGAGCCGATGCCCTTAACGAACCCCCGGCCAAGCCCGACTTCCAAACTTCGCCCCCTTCGCTCACCCCGACCCCGAATCTGTCCGACTCCAAACTCGCCGGTCAATTCCGCTACCGAGCCAGCCCCCGCCACGACTTCGCTGCCCAGAAATCACAGACCCGCCGTCTCCAGATCGACGGCCACCAACCCCGACCCAATACCTGGCCGCCTTCTCTGCTTTCCCCCTTCGACTCCACCGCTCTCAAACCTTCCCTTTTAAGAAAGTAGAACTTCATATGTGTATGGATGAGGATGGGGCTACTAACACACATGTCAACTTGCAAACGAAATCCTTTCATTAGAAGCAACTACAGTCGGCATAACTTTATGGAAAATTCCATTTTCCATCCCAAATTTATCTTTACTGCAAATCTTGCCCAGAAACTATAATTAATTAGTTTTATCCTCAAAAACTTTCCACTTGATTGGGTAGAAGAAAGACTCGGAGTCACTTACGGGCCCAGAAACGGAACCGGATAGAACCGAATATTACACCGGCGTGGTGGCGGAGCTCGAAGCGGAGGAAGAGGCCGTCGGGGGGGCCTGGAGGGAGGCGGAAGGTCATGGGGTGGCTCTTCCAGTCGGGGTGGCCGTCGTCGTCGAGGGTCGGCAGGAGTGCGCTGAGGCTGGGCATGGTCGGAGGGGAGATGGAGAGGGGTGTCGCCGGTGAGGGAGGAGGCCGTGCTTGAAGAGTGACGAGGGACGCTCACGAGAATTTTGCTAAAACCGTGTTTAATTTTCTTTTAAGTTGCTTATGTGGCCTACGTAATATGCTTATGTGGCATAATATGTGGATTAATTTAAAAAATGCGTAATGATGTGTATTACGAGCTGGCGCGCATGTAATACAAGTGTGATCAAAATCTCTGGCCAGGTGTTCAATGGGGACAAAATCATAAGCTCGAGTGTTCGATAGGACTAACTCAAAGGTGATGTGTCTAAGTGGCAATTTTGTGAAAGCATAGGGGGCTGTATATGATTTAAGCCATTCTGCAAATGTAAAATCTAACAACTGCCACATCCACCTCAACAACACTACCAATTATTTCAACATCTGCAAAAATTGTTGGTGACTCTACGTTTGTAACTTTTTAATTGTGTTTTTTTATTAAATTGTCAAAATAATAACCTTACGAAATATTTTTTCTTTAAACAAAAATATTATGATGTTTGCATGTCATCTACATAATATGTGTGTTATATTTACGACACAGATGAGTAATGAGTGCTTAAAAGACACAAAAATATTAAGTTCAAGGGTCTATTTTGAATATTTTAAAGTACAAGGTGGTGACTGACAAAAAAAAGTGCAAGTTTAGGGATCTAAAGATGCATTTTACCTATGAATCTTGCATATGTGAAAAAATGCCACATGTACAAGTGAACGGTATACCATAATACACCATATACTTTGTATGATAGAATATGAAATATGCATTCTTAAGATATACTATTATAAAGTATATAAAGTTCGTTATAAAGGGTTAAAACTGAAATTATAGTTTTAATTCACTTTTAATATTTAATAATGTACTTGTAATCTAAATGGTAGATGAGTCATGCAATGACTAATAATATAGCTCACATAGCACAATTTTTATAGTAGATTCGATTTCATAATAATATTATGGTTATTATTATATGAGTTCAGATCCGGTAAGAATGGACTCCTAGGTGAGAAATAGGAACATATATGGACAAATAACAGGGGCAAATTTCGGCCTAAAAAAACGCGTTTCACACCAACAAAACGCGTATCACCCTCTTCCCCTGATGAAAAAGCAAGTTTTCTCAAAACACAATCCAAAAAACACAAATCCAGCTCTCGGAAAATTCTACAATTCCACATCTGACTTGTTATTTGCATTGATCAATCTATCTTTCGCAACTTGTAGATTTGATTTTGACTTTTGTAGTTTCGAACATTCATCCAGATCTGAGTTCATAAGGTTTATAGATTAGAAACGTTTTTCGACTACTAAAACTCAATCCGACTCTCGTAAAACTAAGATCTTGAGCAGATCTGAGTTCGCATTCCAACTGCTAAGAAAGCAATAGAATCAGGTTGTAAAACGTTTCTTCGGCTCTCTCGCACAAATTCATATTGGTGCTAAATTTCTTTATTGTGCAGTCGAAATTATTTGTTGTGCTCGAAATTGGCATTAGAGATGAACAAATAGGAAATAGAGGTGAAATGATTAAAAAAATACTGAACAGTTTATAAAGACGTGAACAAATTGACAATAGAGGTGAACAAAATTGTGAAGGATGACCAAATTGGGGATATAGTTGAATAAATTATGAACAGATTTGAAAAAATTACGTAATATAAGTACTTAAAAACATATTTGGGACAGAGGTAAACAAATTGGCATATCGGTTGAACAATTTGCATATATGGTTGAACACATTGTGATGACATGTGACACAAAATTTGTAAATACATGCACTTGAACAATTGGGAGTGCAGATGAACAAACTAGAATTAGACATGAACAAATACTGAATATAGTTCAACAAAGTATTTTATTTTCATTTATGTGGCTTTTCTTACTTAGAGTTGATGTTTATTTTCTCTAATGAAGTCAAAGTTGAAGATGACAAGGGATTGAAGATCTTCATTTCTCCTAGAAACACTACATATTACATTCCATTTTGTGATGATAAACTCAGACCTCATGTGGAAATGGTGTTTAGAATTTGGGAACAAGGAGTAAATTTTTATAAATCATATGCACATGCATGTGGATTTCAAGCACGTGGTGGAACCGTCACACGATCTCGAGATGTGAGTATAATTTGGAAGTACATGATGTTCAACTATGAGGAATACTGAAAAAGATGGATATATTGTTACAAAGTTTGAAGAGCATCACAACCATATCACGTTGGATGATGCACAGAAACACTTTGCCAAGAACATTAGAAAGCTCACTATAATTCATAAAGAATTCATTATGAATTGCATCAAGGCAAATATTGGTACAAGAAAGTCATACAAGGTCTATAAGGAGTTTGTTGGGTCATACACTAACATTTGGTGCAACTATCATAGATTTTAAGAATTTCAAAAGAGATTTGAACTCCTTCATAGTTGGATGTGACGCTCAGATGATTATTAATAACCTATTCAGGAAAAAGGAGAGGTGCAATGCATTCTGCTTTGAATATGATGTTGATGAACAATAACAATTAACAAAATTGTTTTTGTGTGGTCCTATTGCAAGAAAAGGCTTATCCTATTTTGGAGATGTCGTCTCTACTCATGCAACATACAAGTCATACAGGTATGAACAAATCCTTATCTAAGTTGCACAAATACCTATCTCAGTTGCACAAATCCATATTTTAAATATGTTGTATTCTGTTATTCAACAAATCCCTAATCTAGCTGAACAAATCCCTATTTAGGTTGAATAAATTGCTTTTCTAGTTGAACAAATCTCTAATACAGTTGACCAAATACTTGTTTTGTCCTCAGATATGAAATGGTATTTGTACCAATTATTGGAGTTGATGACAAAAAGAAAAGCATCACTTTTGCATTTGGATTACTTTTGAAAGAAGATGTGGAATCATATGTGGGGCTGTTTGATTACTTCAAACAAGCAATGAGACATGAACCGTTTATCATCTTAAGTGATTAAGAGCATTCGGTAAAGCAAGCAATTGAGAGGGTATTTGATAATGATATGCATCATTTCTGCATGTGGCATATATATGTTTTTTCAAATTATTATTCAAAGTTTGTTTCAAATTTGTCTTGAATTGAATATGTAATTCGCTCTATTAATTGCATATCATATTTTATAGGAAGCACATTGAATAACAATAGAGTAAACATTAAATATATATACTTGTAATCTGATAAAAATGGGTAATTATATCTTCCCATTCTAACTTTACGAACGTATAAATACTGAAATGACGTAGAATACATCGCAAACGAAAGATGAATAATATTTAATTTCACATATCACTTCTTAACGTTCATCGCCTTTGATCTTTATTAACCCAATACAAATCTTGTACCGTGTACGGGTAATATAAATATAAAACCGAATTAACCGATTTGAGATCTAATTTCGATACGAATCCGCTTTTAACTCGAGATTTTATAATCCAAACCCGATAGACCGAACTTTGAACCTATTGACTTATATATGTATTTTTATTAATACAATGTTAATTTTAAATAATTCTATTCAAATTTTCATATGTATATTATTATTTAATATACTATTGACATATATGGAAGTTTTTCACGATTCTTCAAGATTTAGTAATGACCAAAACGTACACTAATTAATAAGGAAAAATTGTTAAGTATAAAAGAAAATCACATGAATTTTTTTATTCGTATAAGGATATAATTTTCAAAAATCATGTTAGAAGGAAAAATCTAAAGATATCAAACATTGAATAAGAAATTAAGTAGATATAAGGATAAGATATCAAGAAGCTATATGAGTTTTTTTTTTGTTTGAAAGATATATAAGTTTTTTTAGAAAATCAATGTAAAAACTAATATCATTATTTTACTTAGAATTGACAATGTGACCTAAATTTTAAGAAAGATTTGGGTTTTGCAAATTTTAACAAACTTGCAAAAAAAAAATCTTAAAATAAAATCATACTACTATATTCAATTCAATCATTGGGGTTGACTTTTCAGGCTTTGTTTATGCAGTTTGAAAAAGGTTCAGCATCTTTTTACGTCTGAATTGGAAGTGTGAAATAGTGAACTGGATTGATAACGACTTGAGTGCTCCTCCAAAATTCACGATCAATTTCTCTCACACTCGGCTTTGTTAAAAAACTCGGTGACCTTATAATGGGTTGTGCTTTGTACAGGCCCGGTCCTGGGCAGGTGCAAGCTGTGCACCTGCACACGGCCTCGGTTTGGTTGGGGGCCTCAGATCCAGGTACTATCCATATAAGTTATATAGTACACATTGTACAGAAAAGTTAAAATGGCCCAGTGGTAGAGGGTGTTTTGTGTGTGGGAGTTGGACAAGGTTCAAATCTCGGCGCTCTCCCCCTCCCTTTTGCATTTTTCTTAATCTTTGCAATTAATTAAAAAAATCAGGGGCCCACCTTTATATATTTCAATTTTCTTTTAAGCCCAATTTCGATTATCTTCTTAGAAGAAATCAAAAAAACTTCATTTATTTATTTTGTTGTCCCATTTTCTAAATTTAAGAACCCTATTTCTAGAGAAATAACTTATTTGCAATCAAAATCCTTTTTATTTTTATATTTCTCAATGTTTCAACTTTACTAGTTTATTTATTTTTTGTTTTATTTTACTAGGATTATGATACAATAATTACTCTAAAATTTACAAAAGATAAAAGAACATAACATATAATAATACAATATAATAATAATAGTTTGATAAAAAGATAGACAATAGAATTCAATTGAACACATTTAATAGTAAATACTACCAAAACTATGTTAAATTATAAAAAGAAAATAATAATATTTTTTATGATTTAATAAAAAAAATTGTTCAGGACCTCTTAAAGTCATTGACCGGCCCTGGCTTTGTACTAGTTCTGACCCATTGTTTTGTTTAATAATATTCATTTTCGGTTGCGATTGGTGGCGGCGCCATCTGTGTCGTTTTTATTGTGGTTGACTTGGACATGAAAAATTGGCATCTGGGATCGCGTTTTCTTCTTATACAAGCATCGGCCGTTGCTCATTGATTCGTACAGATTGCTTTGTTGGGATCTTCTCTCTTGATCGATTACCTAATCGGATTTCAACCCTATCTACATTCCTGCAAATCTGGTTCAAGGACCCTAATTTGGGGGTTTGACTTCACTTCAACTGTTTTGTTCGAGATTGTATGCTTGCCGAGGTTAACTCAAATCAATGGCTTCTCCGACTGTTGGGAGTGAGAACAGAGGGAGTATGTGGGATTTGGATCAAAAGCTTGACCAGCCCATGGATGAGGAGGCCGGAAGGCTGAAAAATGCTTTCAGAGAAAAGGTAAAAGATCTCTTTGTTCTGCTGATTTGTTCTTCTAATTGTTTAATATCTTAATCTCCATATGTATTAGTTTAAGCATATATGAGAGATTTCGTCCATTTATACAGTTGAATCGGAGATTTACGTCCTCCTAGTCTTTTAACCTGCCTAGGCGGTGCCTAGGTGTCCATCTAGGCCGCCTAGGCAGCCGTTTAGCCCGCCTAGGCTCTAGGCGGTCCCTCATTGCTCCGGGGAATGGAGAGGTTCACTGAGTTTGTATAGGATTCGAAGTTACCTGATGGAGTTTGTTACAGTAGAAGGGTAGTTGTAGTGGCGTGTTTCTTTCAGGCTATTAAGGTTTAATTACTTTTTGGATTTGTTGTAGAAATTTTCGATGTTGTTTTTGCTGAGATTAGCATTCCAGAGTCTTGGAGTCGTCTATGGAGATCTGGGCACGTCTCCTTTGTACGTCTTTTACAACACATTTCCTCATGGGATCGAAGAGAAAGAGGATGTGATTGGAGCACTTTCCTTGATAATTTACTCTCTCACTCTCGTGCCACTTTTGAAGTATGTCTTCATTGTCTGTAGAGCAAATGACAATGGACAAGGTAATTCCTATCAACTTCTTACAAACTTGGGTTTTTATAATCAGTTCTATTAGTTAACTCCTATTATCAGTATTTTCTTGTTGCAAAACTGATTCCTCCTATTCTTTATGTTTTTGTTGTTTGTTCATTCAACAGTCTAAATGTCCCCTTAATAGTCAAAGTGAGTTAGACACATATTTAACCCTGTGCAAGTAAAAAACTGGATGAGATTATGCTGGTGGTTCAGGGTTTCTGAAATGAATGAGATTGCACTGCCTTCTCTTCCGGGCTCAGGTAGTCTGAAGTTAACATTGACCACGAATTAATGCTTCGTTAAGAGTACTTAAGCAAGAGTACGTAAGCGTGTTTCAATAAAAGTCTTTGTTCTTATTGAAACTTGTGGCATGGTGAATGGCAACTTCATTAATTTGAAAGAATGCCAGATCAGATCTATGTTTGCATATCTAGGTAACTTTCCAGTATATCTGTTCTCATTTTAGTGGACTACTTGATGTCTTTCATATGAAGTGTTATATGTTTTGAGATTTCGAACTAGGTGATTCCTTTCTTTTCAATATTTCACCTTTACTAGTTGATTCAGTGTCATTGGATGGTTAAAAGTGAGTTCATTATTTTACTTGTCATAATCATATATTTTGTGGTATAGGGGGAACATTTGCTCTATATTCGCTGCTTTGCAGGCATTCTAGAGTCAGCACAATTCCTAATCAGCACCGGACTGATGAGCAACTGACAACATATAGTCGTAATACATTTCATGAAAGTTCTTTTGCTGCTAAGACAAAGAGATGGTTAGAGGGACATCCGTCCAGGAAGAATGCACTTCTTCTTATTGTTCTGGTTGGCACATGCACGATGATTGGTGATGGAATTCTTACACCAGCAATATCAGGTACATATTGATATTGTGGGGTGTCTTCATTTGCAGTTATCCAAGTTTCTGATCTAATTTTGCTTTGCATTTGTCCCCCCATCCTTTCAAATCCCTCGGAAAATTTGTTGATGGCAAGTTTCATTCATTGGATATCTGTATGTGTACTTGTACATCACTTAAACTGTTGGGTAAATGAGAGAGTTATTTGGTATGTTTAAGTGATTAGCATTGTTATTACACATCTGTCACATATCATGCACTTTGGCTTTTAGCCTTGGAATCAGTTAGGCTTGGTCTATTGGTTTGGGAGAGAGTAAACTTAGCATGATATAAAATGTGCATTGAAGATGTTATCCAGTGTTGGCAGTCACCAGCCAGACTCATTTCACCATTTCTAAAAAGTGTGGAAAAAAGCTTGAAAGCCTGAAATCTTGCTTTGTCAAAGACTTCTAGTGTTTACTCTTACCAAGATATGTCTTACACATTGCATGCATTCTTTCAACATTTTGATAACTGTACAATAATGTATTACAAAAGGTTCACAAGTGCAAATCCCTTTATAAGATGTGTGTTTTGCAATGAACCCTAATGATATCATACTCTTATAAATATAATATGTATGATTCATCAAGCAATTGGCATAGCTTTTATGATAAAAATTCTAACTAGCAATTGCCAAGATTCCATTGGAATTCATATGACTAGATTAATATTTGCAGTTCTATCAGCTGCTGGCGGGATCAAAGTAGAGTACTCCAAGATAAGTAGTGGTACACTTCTTTACTGAAATTTCCGTTCCATGGCAACATGTACAATTTTATAACCTATGCTCAATTATGTCTGACTTCTTTTAAAATTCATGTCAGTTCTTACCCTTCCAATGCCATATACAGATATCGTTGTCGTGGTGGCTGTTCTGATACTGGTTGGCTTTTTCAGCATGCAACGTTATGGTACCGACAAAGTTGCATGGCTATTTGCTCCCATTGTCCTAATTTGGCTCCTTGTAATTGCGGGAATTGGTATATATAACTTAAAGCAGTATGATCGAAGCGTTCTGAAAGCATTTTCCCCTGTATATGTTTTTCGTTACTTGAGACGAGGCAGAAAAAACGGGTGGACCTCTCTTGGAGGAATTATGCTCAGTATAACTGGTACTCACATGTTTTAGCTTCATGCTATCATACAACAATTTAAACCCTTTTCAAATGTACTTGCTGATGTAGTTTTTATATGTGTACATGACAGGGACAGAAGCGATGTTTGCTGATTTGTCTCATTTTCCAGTTCCATCTATTCAAATAGCATTTACTGTGGTTGTGTTTCCTTGCCTTCTTCTTGCCTATGCTGGGCAGGCAGCTTACCTCATTCAAAACACTGACCATGTCTTTGATGCCTTTTACCGCTCTATACCAGGTCCTCTTTATGCGCTGTACCATTCTGTATATACCTTTTGATCTGCAGTTATCCTGTTGTGATTTGATGTGGTTGCTCTACAGATGCAATTCATTGGCCAGTGTTCGTGATTGCAACCCTGGCTGCTATTGTTGCAAGCCAGGCTACAATATCAGCGACGTTTTCCATCATTAAGCAGGCTCTTGCTCTGGGCTGTTTCCCAAGAGTCAAAATCATACATACTTCCAAGAAACTCCTTGGCCAAGTGTATAGCCCGGACATTAACTGGATCCTTATGGTTTTATGCATAGCCGTGACGGCTGGATTCAGAAACCAAACCCAGATAGGAAACGCCTACGGTACATAGTTCAAACCTGGCTTCATTTTTTATACATGTACATGACTGTCTTTTTCTGAGAAGGAAACAAGGACTTGATTTTGTGATTGTGATTGTGATTGTGATTGCGAAGGCACAGCAGTGTCAATCGTGATGCTGGCAACCACATTGCTCATGATCCTAATCATGCTGCTCATCTGGAAATGCCACTGGCTCACCGTGTTCGTGTTCACCGCCTTCTCCCTGTTCATCGAGCTAATCTACTTCTCCGCCGTGATCTTCAAGGTGGGCCAAGGCGGGTGGGTCCCACTCGTCATAGCAGCAGGCTTCCTTCTCGTCATGTGCGCCTGGCACTACGGGATGCTCAAACGCTACGAGTTCGAGATGCACAGCAAGGTCTCCATGGCCTGGATCCTCAGCCTAGGCCCGAGCCTGGGACTCGTTCGGGTCCCTGGCATAGGACTCGTGTACACAGAGCTTCCCAACGGCGTCCCCCACATCTTCTCTCACTTGATCACCAACTTGCCAGCCATACATTCCGTGGTGATCTTTGTCTGCGTCAAGTACCTCCCCGTGTACATGGTCCCTGAAGACGAGAGGTTCCTAGTGAAGCGGATTGGCCCGAAGAGCTTCCACATGTACCGTTGCGTGGCGAGGTACGGGTACAAGGACCTCCACAAGAAAGACGACGAGTTCGAGAAGAAACTCTTGAGCAATGTGCAGCTGTTTGTGCGTTTTGAGGAGCTGATGGATGGGGGCTCGGACTCGGACGAGTACAGTAGCGTTTATGGGCAGTCGTGTGAAGGTGTTCTGATCAGCCCCAGCCGTAGCGTCTTGTTGTCGGATGGGTCGTCGGGAGACATGATAGTGCCCGCTAGGGCTCGGTCGTCGGGGCAGGGGACGGGGGTGAGTGGGCAGGAGTTCTTGAACGAGTGTAGAGAGGCGGGAGTGGTGCATATACTGGGGAATGCTGTGGTTCAAGCAAGGAGGAATTCGCCTTTGTGTAAGAAGATTGCTGTGGATTTCATTTATGCTTTTCTTAGGAAGGTTTGCAGGGAGAACAGCGATGTGTTCAATGTTCCCCATGAGAGCTTGTTGAATGTAGGACAAATCGTTTATGTTTAGGAAGAATTATATCATTATATTATTATACTATATACTACTATATGTTTCAGATTAAAAAAAAAATATAATCTATTATACTATACTATATAATGCACCGGTACGTATTTATGTCTTCCAATTGCAGTTACTGTACATAATCTATTGTTGAATGGCTGGTATTGAGTTTTGTACATCTTTCATGTTTGTGTAAGGAGGGCGAGGAGCTACGTATGAGGATTCGATTAGACCCGGCAGAGAGTGACCCGGACCCGAAATCCGAACCGAACAGACCCGACCCGAACCCGAAATTTGACCCGAACAACGAAAAATGAACCATCCGAACATGACCCGGACCCGATCTGAACCCGAACCGAACCGAAATGACCCGAACCGAAATGACCCGAATAAAATGTAAACCGAACTGACCCAAACCCGAACTGACCTGAATTCGAACTGACCCGAACCCGAACTGACCTGAACCGAACTGACCCGAACTAAACTTGACCCGAAATAACCCGATCCGAAATACCCGAATATTATATTCTACACATATAATATATTATACATTAATTTAATACATAATATAATATATTATATCTATTAAAATGGATTAAATTGTCGCGCGTGCCGTGTGCGGATTAGGTAAGCGTGTCAAATCGGGTCGAGGTCTCGGAGATATTGTCACTCTAAAGTCTAAATTGAACTCGATCCCTCATTAAATTCTCCTAAGAAACCGTTTTAAAATAATTTATTCAGAAACCGACCTATGTTTTCCAGGAAAACATTGACATTATTACTCAAACAAATTTGTTGTTAACTTATTAAGAATGATGTCTTCATCCAAAACAACGTTATCAAACGTGTTAACTATCTGATTGGTCAAATCAAGAAATTGATTTAAAACATACAAAATTAAGTTTGCATTTTAAAAAATTACGATTATGAAATACTTTTAATAAGTAAATAATTAATCATTAAGAAAAAAACATAGAGTTTAAGAAAATAAATTAGATAAAGGCTATGATATAATAATTATTCTTTATATCGTTATATATAAACGGTGAAAATATCTCCGTAATTCCGTAAAAGGTACGTATGGCCGTACGGGTCATCGACTAGAGGGTGAAAATATATCCGTAATTCCGTAAAAAAAAGTTGAATCCAAGTAACACCCGCATCCGAATTGACCCGACCCGAAATGATCCGATTCAAAGCAATCCGAAAAGGACCCGAACCGAACAACATCCGATCTGAAATGACCCGAACCCGAACTAACCCGAAATATTACGACCCGAAACGACCCGAACCCGAACTAGACCCGAACCCGAACCGAACCCGAACCGAACCGGAACAAGACCCGAAATGACTTTTGACCCAAACGGACCCGACCCGAACGACCGATCCGAATTGACCGAACAACCCGAATTACCAGGTCTAGATTCGATACATATGATCGAATGTCCACATACATTGGGAATAACTAAGAGTATTAATGCCACTGTGGCACATGTACTCAGAGGATATAGCCCATCACAAATGAATCCTCGAATTGTACTATTCGAGTTAAATAGCAAATTGAAGAACAAAGAATTCATCCAATTTGCAGTAGCTGGTGAGACATTTGGCACTAGATAAATAAGTTGGTTTTCGAATAATCACCCAGTGATTGCATACAAGACATATATCTGTAACCATCTATTAGAGTTATGCAAAACCAACAAGTTGACGATCCAAAACACTACAACGTTTAAGTGATACCTTCTGCTCCTTAATTAGACTTGGAAATTGTTTCAATTGATCAGTAGAAGTGTGTTTATGGATGACATAGAATGGATCTTCAACTTGAATTAGCTTCCCTTTTCCACCAATCATGGAGTCCTTTTACAAACCATGTTCTGCCCAAAGTAAACATGTACTCCTAAAGTTTAAGCCAATTATTAGTTCTTTATACCTTGTTTATTTCACTAAATGCATTTTGATAAAAAAACAGGATGGAAGTATGTCAACCCACCTTGAGAAAAACAACTTCATGATAGTCACTTAAATCAATTTTCAAAAATCATGTCATCAACGCTATTGACATTGTTAGAATGAGACATATCAGTATGCAGAACAATAGAATTTGAAGGAGTGCCGACAAGCAAAAAAAAAAAGAATAAAAGGAAAATCAAGTAAAATAACGTACATTTTGGTGAAATATTCACGTTACAATAATGTATATTCATATAAACACATAGTATGTTCATACAAATTTCAGCTCTAATCAATAACAATCTCACCACTTAGGAATTTTAGCAAACATGTTATGTGCATCTTAGAACAATGGTAGTAGAACGTTATACAAATCACTTTTGGATATAACACAATTCAAATACAGTATCAAAAACAATATCCTCCAAGATCGATTCACAAATCTCATGTTTAAACAGAAATTTAGGCATAATCGGGCGAAATTTTCAATCGAAAAACTCCAATTTGGGAGAAGAACCACGTAGAAGAAGAGTTGAGTAAAAACAAAACATCTAAAATAACGATATTATCCCATATTTTTAAACATTAAAAAGGCTATATATGATCCAAGGCTTAACGTATATATATGATCCAAAGTTTTGACCAAAAAATATTTATATATATGGCCTTGCTACACTTTGGTATGAAAGTATATTTTCTTCTAAAAAATATAATTTTATTCCCTTGAAATTGATTAAATAGTTGAACTCACATAACTATATTTAAAAGGGATTATTTCAAAAAACAAAAAAAGCAAACAACCACTAGAATGTATAAAAATTGACATACAAAACGAAAATAAATAAGTGCTGCAAATTTAAAAGAAGCTACACGCAGAAACTTGCGTTGACAGACAGTGGCAGCCATGAACGTTGCTCCGTGTGGTTGCAGCTCCACCACCACTACTTGCAGCAGTTCACGTCCTCAGATACCACGAATACAAGCAACACCAATCCGACGGACTTGCCCTCCCTTCCACTTGCCAGCTCCTCCCTTATCCTTTCCCGCCCCTCTTGTCGCTCCCAGAAACCCTAGTCCTCTCCCCGTTGTGCTCGGCGATGCTGAAGAAACCTCTCCCGCGACTTCTCTTTCCGATGGCTCCTTCACTCGTCGCCTCATCCTTCTCCGCCACGCCGATAGCTCTTGGGAAGATCCATCTTTACGGGGTACTTTGCATCCCAACTTTCGTTTGCAAAATTGAGCCTTTTTATTTTGATATGATGATGATGATGATAATGATGCAATTTCACTGTTTGTGTAGTTGTATTTTGTCAATTGAGGTCTCTTTCGATTTACAGACACTAGAGCCAGAGTTCAATTGTCAATGTTCTAAAAAAACACTAGGCGGGTTCTAGCGCCTAGGCGGCCTAAACGGTTGCCTAGGCAGCCTGGACGGACACCTAGGCACCGCCTAGACAGGTTTAAACGCTAGGCGGTCCGGCCTAGAAGGGATTTTTAGAACACTACTTAAATGAATCAACTGTTACTTGAGCATTGAACCTCTGCAACATCATGCTGTTGTGATCTTTCCTCCACTAGATTGTAGTCTCCCTTGACCTCTAACCTATCTTCCAATTCTCACCATGGCGTTAAATCAATGCAATGGACTTTTCAAAGACTCGGCACCAAACCATTATTGCAAACTGTAGATATTGTAGTCTGCACTTGATTCATTTAGAGTAGGGCTGTTAAAAAAATTTGGCAGCGGATTGGATACTAATACCCTCATGCATAACCAGATCATGATCGACCTTTAAGTAAAGCTGGACGTGATGACGCTGTTATCGTGTCACATAACCTCGAGAGGTTAGGTTGGGTTCCTGAACTCATCTTATGTAGGTGAGTTTCGATTTGAGCACTGTGTGAATTTTATACGTCTAGCTCTAGCTTATATGCATCTGGATGGATCTTCATTTTCGTTGTTACATATTGCTTTAGTGATGCCTTCCGGACAAGGGAAACCCTCTCGATTATGCAACAAGAAGTGGAGAGCTTCCTAGCGGCTGAAGTTCACTTCGTTTCAAGTTTTTATTCTGTTGCGGCGATGGATGGGCAGACTGCCGAACACCTTCAGAAAATCATCTGTCAATTCTCAAGAGATGATATCCTTACAGTTATGTGAATTCACCTGTTATGCTCACTTTTTCCCATTGCCCTAGCTAAATGGTTCAAGCCTGTCATGGAAGTTGCTATGCTCTCTTTTTGCTCATTTATTTTGATAGGGGGTGTATATTCATGGTATTTCATATTTGAAGGACCCATCTGTAATATTTGGTAAAGTTCAGGGAATTTATTGAACTGGGAAAAAGAAAAATAGTTGAACCAGATGTGTAGTTCACCCATTTAAAAAGCAAAATTGAAATGTACAGGTGCATGGGCCATAATAAGGGCTGGCAAGAGGCTGCAACCATGCTTAGTGGCACACCCATTGAATTGAAGACCTGCCATGCTGCATTGCTGCAAGCACCTGGAAGGTCCTGGGAAGAGGTTCGTCTGCCTAGTCTTTATGCTACTTTGACATCATTTTCTCCAGGACAAACTTTTTCATATGTGCTTTTTTTCTTTAGCATTATAGAATATGAAAACTTGCAAGCTTTTCCCTTGGAACTAAATGGATACGTGACATATTCAACCGATATGTCTGAATTGGCTCCAATGTGAAGTTTCATATATAGAGATTACATTATCATATTTTACTGTTTGTTATGAAGCCTATCCAAGAGTTTCATACTATGCAACTCTTGGGTGGGTTTCAGACCAAAAAGTACAAAAATAGTATGAAACCCCCCATTGTGGGTGGTCTCCCATGCCACTTTTGTGCATCTGCACAGAATATTAAGACCAATCTTAAATCTGCTACAGGTGTAATAGCTATCCTATTCTTGAATCTGTATCAGATGGGCTCCTTTTTTTCATCTGAACTAAGAGATTTCATACTAAAATGGCCGTTATTTTCAGATGTCTGTGAAGAGGAAAAAAATTGTCATTATTTGACTGATACATTGAGGCCCATAGCAGACATTTGTAGGTGCAACATTATTGATCATCTTAGGGTATTTGGTTTTACCATCTCTGGTACTTATGATGTCTACCTGACGTGGTGATTTGATGCTTTTTTGCTGAAGGACATTGTTGCTAATTAGCTCTTACAAGGATTAATAAACATGGTATAAGGTAGCCAAAAAAGGCCTTTTTTATCCTGCCAAGTAGTGCTCAAGTCCATGTGCTTGCTTTGTATGAATCTGTGTTTGGTGGATTTAGAACCTTTGGCTGCTCGTCACATTTCCAGGCGTTTTCTTCAGCGGGATTTGGTGGGTGGAAGGTCCATGCGGTTGTCGGACCAAATGCTGACCATTGAGATGCTCTACTACATATTGGGAGCAAAATTTTCTGGAATTTTGGGTGGCTTTGGATCATGGCTTTATAAGTAACTCTGCACTTGCCAGCCAACATAGGTGATTTGGTGGGGTAATGCATGTAAATTTTTGTTCCCAAGTGCTTGATTTGAGTTAGAAAGAGCATTTTAAGGTGTAATACTGATGTTACTGCGGTAATCTTAAATATGAAGCCAATTCTTGAGGCGTTTGAGATCCTACATATGGACGTTCTGGTTGTTCAAGCTTATGATCAGTCTACGCAAGTATCAATGTATCTAAATTATGTATACATTGATTCACATACCAAAGGACACAAAAAACTCAAATGATATGTTGGGCTACTATTCTTTTTATTCTCTTTTTTTTGGTACGAAGGAGGGGTTTTATTCAAATACACAAATCCCTACATCAACCATGTATGTCTGAGCATAGGCATACTCCTTCCTTTAGTAACATGGATATACACTTATAGAGCCTAATACAACTTGTGCATTATTTACTTTTCGTTTTAGGGCTAATTCACAAGACATACCAAACAAACCCATTCCAAATCACAAAGTCTTCAGAGCTTCCTCATTCTACCTTCTCCAGCAACTTGATCCCGTAAGCGTTGAGGATGTGAAGAGCTGCAAATGACAGAAAATTTATGCATCAACAAACCCATGGCAAACATCTTCAACAACTTACTATCCAAGTAGGAGAAAAACCTACCTGGAACGTATACTTCCGAGTCAACAGGCCTTAAGAGGCCGCGAGTCTTGAGCTTGTTTGTGAGCAGAAGCTGCAGCCAGAGTAGTTAAAGAGTAGAATTAGACTAAAGAAAAAACCTTTGACGTTGGTAGCTATCTACTACATTGTCCACATTATAGTTAGTAGTAGTACCAGAGCTCCAATGGCAGCAGGAACTCCAACAGTAAGAGCCATGGCAGTTGTGGTTCCTCCTCTACTGGTCTTCCCGAACTCCAGTAGAGTTGCTTGGTGTTTCTCCGTCGACTTTTTGCTCGGGAATTCCACCTCTATCTCATGATGCAGGAGAACCATATCCTACAGGTCGTACCAAGTTAAGACAGCATCAGAGCAGAAGTAATCTTTGCATGTATGACATGACATTTGACATGTACCTGCTCCGCGTTAGAGAAGGCAAGCCTTTCTTCCATGCGCCCACAAGTAACGTCAAATGCGGATTGGCAAGATGAAGGGATTGGTGTTCGATCAAGAAGCCCGAGGAACCTAAATGCCCGTGAGAAAGGGATACGAGATGTTTAGGAAGGTTGCCCTTTGAATTTTATTAATGAAAAGTGTCTAGTTCACTCACATGATAGTTTTGGCAGCCTTTAGTGCAGCGGCTCCATCTTTGGAATGGCCGAGCGCGATGATCTTCTTGCCAATATCCTTGTCTTTCATTGGACTGCCACCATCAAGGCCTAGAAGCTTCAGTGTGAAAGCTTCAAAGGTGGGCTCATCAGCATTTTGAAGAGTTGGATGAGGATCCTGATTGAAGAAGCCGATTCTTGCCAATGTCCCCATTATTTGACTAAATCCTGCTCAACGTATCATATTCTAAGAATAGCTCATTATGTGTGACAAAGTTTAAATTAAAGGAAAAAGAAGAAGAGCAGATATACCTTCATAGCGTAAGGTCCCTCGAAAAATTGTAGCTGCTTCATCTGCAATTCCATAGACATCTCCATACACGAGTGAATTGCGGTTCGGTAAGCACTCCAGAGCGAAAGCTGGGAATTCTGACAGCCGGAATGTTTTGGCCGAGTCATACAGAGAATCACCTGAGAAATTTATGGTTAATATTAGTCAAACTGAACTACTACTATGGTTTTGCTTACATGCTCTGATTTGATTCTTTACATAGCTAGTACAGAATAGGGAAGGTATATTTTCAAATTAGTAAAGCTTAAATGTTGAGAAGCTGAGGACATGCTGATTCGATTCTTTAAACTAGTATAGATAGATGATGTTGAGAAGCTTCAATCTTAACAGACTTGGTATCAGCATATATGAAATGAAGTACTCACCACTAACATGTATGATTTCTCCATGAGATCTGTAAACGGCAGGGTTGCGACCAGCTTTTATAGCGCCCGCAGGATTCCAACTTGAGAAATAGAAGGTGCAAAAGTTGAAAAATAGTCATTTAAAAGACAGGCAGATCAAATAAGAACGGCAAGCTTTTTTTAAATGCTTAGGACAGGCATATTAAGCGCCCGTTGAATATAAAGCCGTGTAAATCCCCTTTTCATTCATGCTTTGCAAGAATTTGAACACGATTTCTTAACGTATATGTCATTGTGATGCATGAAAAATATTGACCTCTCCGACAACTAGCAGCCTGAGCTCGTTAAGAAAGAAGATTGTAGCAAGACAGCTAATAAAATACCTGAACTTATATCCCAACAAATTGTCTGCAGCTGCAGGAGATGGGAGACCTCCACAGTATGAAGTGAAAGAACATACTTTCCCTCCCTGTTGGTGAGCTTCGTTGATCATTTTCATTGCCATCATATGATCTGAGCATAGAGAGTTACCATTTGTGAGATATGTGCATGAGATGCTGTTAGGAAAGGATACTAGGAATTATGGGATTTAACATATATTAGGATATTTGCTATTTTATCTAGTTTTCTAAAAAGGGTTTTTATTTAATTACTTGTCTTGAGCTGCAAGTAATTGTAGGGTTTTTATTATATATACTTATCCAGTTTTACATACGAGAGTTATCCAGAGATTCGGACTTAGTTCTTAGGTTTTGGGCTCTATGGAAGTCTTCTCCACTGATATTGGCTCTTTGCAAAATTGTCTTCCATTGAGATTTATCTTGTTTTTCAATATAATTTCAGAGATTTGAACAAAAACATACCTATTCCAGGGTCCAAGCCCATCTCACCAAGAATAGTAATACCAGCCCCTTTTGCATCCTCAGCTAACTTCGACATGGAATCATCAACATAACTTGCAGTAACAAGATGCTTTTTCAGCTGCAGGGAAAAAAAGAAGTCGAGTATAATATTTTCGTCAATCTTCAAAGAAGAAACTTGTAAAATATTTTTGTCAATCTTTCAATTTCACTACTTAGTACAAGCATTTGCTATGCTGAAATGGGATAGCAAATTACTATACCTTAATACATGCATTTGCTATTCTGAAATGGCAGCTAGCTGGTAGTAAACTGATAACAACATCCACCTGCATTTTAACATACAAGTATGCTTAGAAACAAAATTAACCTTCCAATGTATCACAAACAAAGACACTACGTGTATAAGGAAAGTCATCTCTTCACAATTGCTGTAGAGAGAACCTGTGAAACATAGTTATGGAGGCTGCTGTCATCTGATACATTAAGCTGGATGGCTTTTGCGTTTGGGATGCCCTGGACAACCTAGTGATGCAAAATCAAAACAAGAGTAACCAAGGTTGAAAGTACTGATGGACATAGATTAGTCATATAACCGAACATTCATGAATTTAAGAGCAACAATTACTTGAACAGACGAAAGTGAGAGACGAAAGTGAGAGACGAAAGTGAATGTAAACAGAAAGATGAATTGAGGCTTTTCTTGAAGCATACCTCTTCAGCATCCTTCAAGTAGAGAGACGCGACAATTACTTGGCAATTAGTTAATTCCTCGAAATTGATTTCTGTGCAGCTCCTGGACCATTGAGATGAGGAAATGTCCCCAATTGATGCTAGAAGCTCAACAGCTGGACGACAAACCCGCCCTGCACCAAGAATCAAGACTGAAGTTTTTCTTGTAACTCCATCTCCATCCTCCAAGCCATTCTCTTGGACTCTCCCAACCTGAAGTGAGATTATGCTTGCAACCTTCTTCGGAGCTCCATCCTTTCCGGTAGCAAGGGAAGTTAAAGAGTCGATAATTTGATCTAGGACTGCGGGATCATCTGCCCCAACCTGTAAACAGAGTCAACCAAAAACAATAAGTTTTGAAATAACAATAATGATAATAATGATAATAATGATCAAACACAACAGAGGAGAAAAGATTGGAGAAAGAAGCAGATTGCTAATTAATATCTTAATATAAAACGTGCTTGCTTACTTCAAGCTCAGAGAATGACAGATCGATTGAGCTTTGACCAACATGGCACTTGACCAGACGGAAGGCACCACCAGCAGCTTCTATCATATCCAAAGCCTCATTAATCAGAAATTTATCAAACAGATGACCACATAAAGAGACCTGCAAAAGATTTATTAGTTAAAAGGGAATTTTGAAGTATTATCAGCAGCACAATAAGCATGGTCATTATCATCTCATTCTTGACAGCTTGTTACACTCAAACTTCAGTGAGCACAAACATACAGCTTTTACTACGTTGATGATAAATCATGAATGCATTGATGCCCAAATTAATAATATTCAAATGCACTTACCAATACAGTATGCTTATTGTTCGAGTGAGAAGTAGGAAAGTTTTCTGATGATTTCCTGCATTTCAGAGAAAGGAATGGATTATTTAAGGACAAACACAAGAAACAAGAGATATGTAGGACAAGGAAAGAAAGCAAGGAAGGAATATTTGTAAATTAAATGGAGAAATAGAGAAGAAAGCTAAAAACACAACAAAAAAACAACGAAGCCTTTGAAGCCAAAAATACAGGAAGTGATTTACTTGTACAGATTCACTTGCTGAGGCTTGGAAACAAGAGAGTAAACTTACTCTGAAACAGAATTTCTCATTCTAGGGATGTACTCATATAAGGGTGTAAGAGATCCATTATGAGCTATACATGCTCGCATCAAATGTGCAGGCAACTTTGAGATGTCTTTTGTGGATGACAAATGTACAACAAATTGGGAAAGAATGTCTCCAAAATATTGGGAAGCCTTCAATGCAAAACACAAGTTAAGAAAATAAGTAAAGCGAAGGAATACTGATCAGTGAACAATGCAGCTGAAGTAGTGTTATACCTCTTTTGCAAATTCAGTTGGAAGAATATCAACAGCTGAGCATATGACACCGTTACCCTCCCCGTCATGATGGTAAGATTCAGTAAGAGGATCGAATCTGCACAAAAGAAGTAGAGGTAGAGTTCATTTTATATAACTAACTCTCCCCCCTTCAGGGAAGTCCAAAAACAATTGAGGTGCAGCATACTACCTGAAAAATGGTAAGTCAATCGAGGTGGTTTGGTTGACAAACTCAATGGAGCCTCCAACGTCACAGGTTATGTCTGCGATGCCGATAAGTGGACTACATGTTCTCATTGAATCCTGGAGCTGCTTGGTGCTAAGCAGTCGAGGAAACCTTGGCTCCCAGTACATGCAATTCACTGCCGAAAATAAATTACTCTTTATTTTTCAAGCATATAGATCAAAAAATATTTCTAAAAAGGTAAGGAAAGATATGAATATTCATTAGACAAATGATTGAGTTGTATGCAAATTCTAGTCGGTATTAAAACATGTCTGCACATGACATGCTTGCACAATGCAAAGTAGAGCGTACCTATGACAGATGCATATGGTGCAATCTTCTCATGAAAGTTGGGGATATAGTGTTCCGGATGGGAGTAGTAGTCAGCCTGAAAACATATTTGAGGTTGGGTGGATTTGAGTTTTCAACATGTAATGGTATCTTCTGAAAGTAAAATTAGATTTTTCCTATTATCTCCTGGATAAATGCTTTGATTTATCAAATATACTGAACAGATTATTCACTTGGAAGTTGAAATTTCCTGACTCTTTCAGTAGATCAGCACTAGTCCCAAAAGGAATGAAAATGTGATAAGAACAGAACAACTATGAAAGAATGATACCTTATCAAATGGTTTAGACGGGTCTTTGTGTTTAACCATATTTTTAGATGTTACAACACAGCCATAGACTTGAAAGGATCTCTTCACACATGAGAATTGAGTGCGATCTCTAACCTTCATGAATTAAGTAAATAAGAAGATAAAAAAATAGGAAGTCAATTGGTTAAAAACATAGACCATAATCTATGTATGCCATTACCAAGGTGAAAAATTCAAACTCATGCAAATATGTATGCCAGGATAGAGCATAATCTATGTCCACTAACAGTACTGACGTTCATGTACCTAGAGTTGTTTAGAGATGGGCAAAATTGACAAAAATCTGAAGCCCAAGTCATTTGTCTTACAAGGAGAGTTCAAAACTATTATTGATTAACTTTTTTTTTAAACCTTGCATAATTTATACCATTTGACACCAAATGATGCATACTTTAGAATTACATTCTTGTTTAAACAAAACGCTAGCCAATCGATGGGAGCCAACAATCATGCTTCGTGTGAAGAAACTATGCTAAATATGCTAACTCTTGAAGCTGAATAGAACATGGATATTCAAGAATGTAGTCATTCATTAATCTGTCGAAGATGTTCCCATGAATGTATAAAAAGTAATATCAGACTTCCTTTTCCATTTCTTGCTTTGGCAAGGATGCAATTAGAGTGCTAGACATCTAAGCCCTAGGCACTTATGCTCAAATTAAGTTATACATTCATACGTTATATTAAAATTGAGTAGCAAGTACCCAAACAGTTGTAACCTCAAACCAACATTCTAGGTGGTGATGAATGTAAGTACAAAAGGCAAGAAAATGCATTTAAATCCTTCATGAGACCAGTCGTGAAGGCAACACAGGACAGGAGCCAATAATGCAGAAATTATGTAAATAATAAGGGACCAGTTGCATTACCACTCTAAAGAGCTCTGGAAGTTCATCTGGGTCAACAAAGGTATGGGGAAGAAGCTTGAATATCTCTTGCGCTCCTTGAGAAACTGATAAAGTTTGAAGCACAATAACTTATGCAAGCTGACGAATAATGGAAAGCTATAGGTATAGATAAAAGGTGACAACAACATACAACTAATCATTCAAAATTCTAAAATTTTGAAAAACTGCTAACATCCCGAAAAACACTAGCGTGCATGCATGGTTTCAGAGAAATAGACCAAGAGGTGTGAAGCATTATCACATACCATTTCCTGTACCAGTGAATACAAAAACTAGAGGGCAAAGTCCTGAAGGCAGCCCAAGAGTGGCAATCTCCTCACCAACTGATATAACTGCAGACTTGGCCGAAGCCAAGCTAGGATACATGTAAGATGTACCCAAAGAGAGGAATGGTGTGGAATACCCAAGGCTCAGATACCCTGGATAGTGCCAACAAATAACAAGCATTGGTCATGAGAACAAGCAATAGAGATGATCATGTAAAACATAAAAGGCTATTACATTATGAAGAGCAAGAAAGATAGTTATAGAAAGGGTCGATACGGATGATCAACAATGACTTTCTAATAGCTAGTAATTGAGTAGGAAGCACAGCAGGAACTGGGTTCAGCATCGTTTTGCCAGTCCCACAATTCAAGGCCAAACAGATGAATAATCCTACGGATCAGGAACTAAAATAAAATAGTTTGAGAGTAGAGGGCACATACTCTTGCCTAGACAATGCAAGAAGTCAATGATTCCAGCTCTACCAGCAAATTTTCCAAAGGCAATTAGCCTCTTTCCATGATCTCCAACAATGAGCTCATAGTCAAACAGAGTTGCCCTTTCAGCTATGATCTACAACACATCACCAAAATAAGTAGCTGCAGAAGAATGTCACCATAAACAAACAGCGGTAATTTGCAGAGATATGATAAAGAGACGCACACATATACACACACACACCTTGTCCAATAAAGGCATATTTTCTTTCTGAGCTTTATGTGTATGAGAGAAAAAAGCATAAGCTCTGTCTGGAAGAATCATCTCCACCTGCAATCATGCTCTGTCTCAGCAAGATAGTATATGGTTTTAATTTTCCTTTTACGACGACAATCAGTGTTTTAAAAAACGCTAGGTAGAGAGGGACCGCCTAGCGCCTAGGCGGGCAATACGGTTACCTAGGCGGCTCAGGCGGATACTTAGGCACTGCCTAGGCGGGTTAAAAAGCTAGGCGGACAAGAACTGACCGCCTAGACGGGGCCTAAGCGGGCCTAAAAGGAAATTTTAGAACACTGACGACAATATAGCAAGTAGAGAGTAGACCAGGGAATCTACCTTTGGCTGTTTGACACCAATAATGAGACCACATTCTGACAAGTCATCTGATACCTCACATCCAACATCCTCATAAAGAGCATCATGGTATATCCTCTTGGTCGATGGCTGTATTACAATACGCTTTACCACTGTCGGACCACTCCCATTACGAAGTAACCGAGCACAGTGGGAAGGAGTCAGAGGTGCCCTCCTTTCCCACTTGTTGCTGCTCTCGGCCAATATTCCAATTACTCCATTTCCAAGCATAGTGCCTTCACCCATCTTGTTTTTGCCTATGATGCATGCGTGTAATGGAGGTGAGAGAGAACAACAACAACAACAACAACAACAACAACAACAACAACCCAGTATACTACCCCTTACGGGAAATCTAGGTGATCAAGATGGTGGCATCCCAGGAGGGGAGCGACCAAAAGACCCAACTGACAAGCACTCAAAACCAAGCACCTAAACTAAAACACGCAAAACACCGAGCAAAGGGACTGACCCACCAAAAAAATAGGGCTACATTGACGAGATCACAGGCGAACCCACAGAAAACAGGATAAAAGAAATCAAAATACAGTCCTCACCTGCTCTTAAGTGGAATCAAGAGATACGAATTGGAATTGAGCGATCGATGGAGTTCCAGTTGTGCAGATCAAGAGTGAGGGGATGGCGATGGAGTTAGGAATTTCAGGCAGCAGTTGGGAGGAAACTTGTGTAGTTGGATGTAGGACTCGCCTTTGCCTTTGTGGGATTAACGTGTACATGTTTTGAAGGCGTGATATGGGCCCTACTACGACGAGCAAGAAAAAATGATGACGAGATGGCGTCTAATCTTTTGTTTGTCAGCTAAGGATAAGGACAGAAAGGTTGTGTGACGTGGATGACACGTGTCCCGGTGATTAGAGTGTCGCCATCAAGTTCCGTCTCCTAGTATCTCTACCGAATCATCACGTCAATCCGCGTTAGTGGACAAAAGGGAAAGAAAACAAATGTATATGATCAACTTGTTTGTTTGGATAGAGCCTCCATCATAGAGGTGAGTGATCATACCGATCATGTTGGGGAGAAATCCCTTTCTAATACCCTCTTTCTCCCGAATTGTTTATCGATAAAGTACAAATGACACGGTAGTTAATACGAAGTTGACAAGTGATAAGAGAGGTGAATAATTTTGAACCATATATAAAATTGGATGAGGGTAGCTTTATAATTTTATAGAAAAAAATAATAAAAATGATGAAAAAGTTGGATAATGGGAGTAATATGTGAGATTGAATAAGGGTATTATGATAAGAAAAACGTGATATAAATGAAAAGTTATAAAATTGGGACAATCAAAATAGAAAGATGGACAAATATTATGCGACGGACAGAGTATATGTTTTTGGAGCGAAACTCTTACCTTATCCCTGGTCTATCTTTCAATTTGTAATTGCTATACATATTGGTCCCCGTCCGTTTTGTAATTTGTAGAAATACTTTAAATTTTATATAAAATTATTCAAAAAAATAGTTGATATAAAATCATGTATTGTTTTATTCAATTACGTTCTTACTAGTATTAGTCCCATGTCTTAAATGTACGAATTTTATTTAGCTAAAAACTTAGTTAAATTTTATATAAAGTGATTCAAATAAAATAGTTTTATATAAAATCTAATATTATTTTATTTAAGTTTTTTTCTTATGAGATACATTTTAGTCATACAAACGCTATTTTAATCGAACAGAGATTTTTAGGATTATAATTTTTGTATAAGGAATGAATACTCCTAAGATTTGTAGGATTTATCTTAATGTTTATGGATTATAATTTGAATTATATATATAAGAGTTGACATATGCTTTTCTATATCATTATTATTTTAATCTCCAATTTAGCATAGAAGATTATTTAATTATGTATTTAAGGAAAACTTATAGATACAATTTCAATGATTTATATTCTTTCATGTTTTACATACATGTGGAGTCTACAATCAAAATTAACTAATTAAATTATTTTAATAAAGATGAGTGATGTGGTCCCGAAGTTGACACATGACGTGATAATTATTATTTTTAACCTCCACTTTAGTATACAATTATGATGATATTGCTGATGAGATTCATTTTAATGATACATTATTTAGGTTATAATGTATTCTTTTAATCTAACAAAGATTTATAGGATTATACTTTTTTTAGAAGGATTGAATAGTTGCTTTTATCAATAGGTATCTTTATTTTATAATTATTATTTTTTATTTTATAGTTATTTTGGGGGGGGGGGGGGAATTCAAATCTAAATCATATGTGTATATATATATAATTTATTGTAGAATATACAACAAAATTTTAACAAGTAAAAAATAAGTCAATTAAATTAAAACAAATCAAATTGATTTAATGAAATCATTATGTGGTTTATTATATCTTTTATATACTCCCATTAATGTAATTATATATTTATTTGTAGTTGAAATATATTTTTCTATTTTATTATTTTAATCTCCAATTTAGTATGGAGTATATAGTAAGATTACATAATTATATCTTTGAGGAAACTTTGAAGATATAATTTCAATGATATATTTTTTCAAATCTATCTATCTATCTATCTTCTATACAACACTTAAAATTCTCCCCCTCTTGTCACATTAATGTCTTCTCTCTAATTGTTTTTATTTTTTTGTTTTAGGTGAATTATCTATCTCTACAACTCTTATTTTTCTTTTCCTTGTCAAATAAATGCATGTTTTTATATTTTTAATTTTTTTTGTTTTGCTTTTTTATTAGTTTTTTTATTTGTAATTGATTATGAATGCATGCTTCTATGTCTTATTTTTTACATACATATATCATGTTATAATATAGTAACTTGAATGCAAAGGCTTATCATGTTTTCTTTTTTGAGAGAGAATGTAAAGCCTAAAGAGCTAACCATATGATTTCGATTTAAATTTCCTCCAAAATGTCTATAAAATTATAAAGAGTAATCTCTACACATATTCATTCCGCTAAAAAACTTAACTGTAATAGAAAAGCCATACTATCAAAATAATTCTCATAAAAATTAATAAAATCAAATAAAATAGTTTCATATTTTATACTTATTTTATCTACTATTTTTTGGAAAATTCAATACAAAATACTTACATAATTTATTAATTAGAAAAAAATTGTGTTATGACGAAGATTCTAATTTTCACTTTCCAGAAAAATACGGTGAAAGAAATTGTCCGTCCATCGGACGGGCAAGCTTTCTAGTTATACATAAATGTGGGTCTACAATCAAATTTTAACTAATTATATTAATTTAATAAAGATGAATGATGTGGTTCAACGTGATATTGACACATGTCATAATAATAATTATTTATTAATCTCTGCTATAGTATATAATTACGAGAATCTCCAACTTGGTTTTTATTAAAACTAGCCTAATTAACTGCACTTGTGCTGATTTTATAAAAAGCCTCGGGCAGTAAAACTTAAAATATATTAATTTACATATGATATACTCCATCCGTCTCAAATTGTTTGTCCATAAAGGACGGATTGCACGGTAGTTAATAAAGTTGAATGATTACGCTAAAAACTTAAAAAGTTATAGAGGTAAAAAAATAGAAAGTGATAAAGTTGATGAAACAATTGGATAATGGGGGTAATATATGAGAGTAGTGGAGGATAATTTTTGTACTTTTATAGAAAAAAGTGATAAAGTTGATATAAAAAATGAGTAATAAATATAATATATGAGATTAAATAAGATTAAAAGTGTACAAGTGTATAGATAAAAATGGAAAGATTTGAGAAGTGGACAAAATTTTTGGGACGGCAAAATGGAAAGGTGGACAAACTTAATGGGACGGATGTATTAAGTATTATAAATTAAATACATAAATTATTTGAATCGATAAGTATTATTATATTAAATATATAGATAATATTTAGTAAATACAAAAAAGGAAAGCCAAATTATCTTGTATATATGTTATTATTCGTTGAAAAAATAATTAAATAACAAGTGAATAAAATTACTAACGAATCATTATCTTTATTAAGAAATATATTTTTTCTAAAATTTAATTAGTATGTAATGTTACAAATATATTTAGGGTTTGTCATCGAATTTTTTTATTAATATTTTTGTTGTGTATACAATGCTATATGATAATGAAAAAATATATTCAATACATTATTTTAAAAAATGGAAGATGAGGGATAGATATAGTGGTAGAATTTTACATCCTTGATGATTTAGAAAAAAAAAACTTATAGTAGATTTATTAAAAATAACTTGTAATTAATATAGTGTGTCGCTGAATGGGTAGCTGAATGGGTAAAAATGATAAGATTATGATGTATACATTATGAATTAAATAAAGAAAATTATTTTTTAAAATAAAAAGTTTAGAGTATATCTATTTCTTAATCATTGGAGTATAATGTTGGGATTGATTTCTTAATTTAACAGCCTTAAGTCTAAGATAGAACTTTAATTATAAGTAAATAGGTATAAAATTAAGATTAAGTTATGAAAAGATTAACACAAGGGCACTTAAAGCTTCTTGAACGAGACACTTAAAATAAACTTTAAAAACACTTAGATCATTAGAAGGAAGAGAGGGAGAGTAAGAACTTTAGAGATGTATTTCTTACTCTAGTTTGGTGCAAGTTTTACAATGTTGATGATCTCTTTTTATAGAAGAAAAATGAGGTAAAAACCTAGGTAAATCTTCCATGATTTATGCGTGGAAGTAAGGAGGTGAAGAATTTGAATAATTCACCTTGTATAATTTATCTCAATCATATATTATGCAAATAGTTAATGTTCAATCATCTACTTCATAGAAGCAATAGACGTGTAAGACTGTTAACTTGTAGATGTATATAAGGGGGTAACTTGTAGATGATGTTGGGTAATGGTTTAATGCATTCGCTCATAACACTCCCCTTGAATATTCACCTTCTTCCATGTTGTAGGAGATGAGTGTACATGCCCAGCGGAATAAAAACCTGAATGAAGGGAAAAAGAGTGCAACATGAAAACCATTGTAAGCTTTTAGTGTTTTCTCATTAAAAACCTTGTCAAGCAAAACTCAGTGAGAAAAAACTTGATCGAAGGAAAAAACAGTGCATCCGTATGATGCTCCCCCCCTGACTTTAGCATATGTCTCGAAGTCTGCACATTCTTGGACACTAGCTCTCCAAATTTCTTAAGGATCAAAGACTTTGTGAATAAATCACCCAAATTGTCATTCGACCGAATTTGTTGGATGTCTACTTCACCAGCTTCTTCCAATTCTCAAGTAGAAAAGAACTTTGGAGATATGTGCTTTGTGCGATCTCCTTTAATGTAACCTTTCTTCATTTGAGCAACACATGCACAATTTTCCTCATACAATGTTGTTAACTCGTTAATGATCGGCCTCATCCAACTTTCTTTTTGGATGAATTGGATCATTGCCCATAGAGACATACATTCTCTTCCTGTCTCGTATAAATGGAAAGTTTTGTCTCCTAGTATCTCTCCCGAATCATCACGTCAATCCCACAAATAAAATACTCTCGTTAGTGGACAAAGAAAAAAAAATCAAATGTATATGATCAACTTGTTTGTTTGGATAGGGCTGAGGGATCATACTCATCATGCTATGGAGAAATCCATACCGGTCTGGGCCCGGATCGGACCGGACTGGGACCGATAACGTGGAAAAATATGGACTGGGGATCGGTGCGGATAAATTTGGTCCGGTTTTTTACCAGGTTTTTATTTTTTTAAAAGAAATTACAATATAGTTAGAGAAATCATATATGATTAATAAAAAATATATTATTATTAAATATATAATATAAATATGAAACTTAAATATTAAAAATAATTTATAAAACACTAAGAATAGAGAAATTTTGTTTGGTACCCTCGAGTTTTTAGTTTTTCCGGATGATATCAAGTAAAAAAAATGTATTCCAGGAATTACCCCCGAACTTTTGCAAAAGTTCGGCATGTGCCCTTCTCAAATCTAGATCTGAGAAAACCTTCCACTCTCTCCTCTACCCCTTCTTAGATCTGGATCTACGTCAACTTCTCCAGCGAGATCTCTTGCGAGTCCCGGCCATCCGCAAACTCCCCCGGATCCAAGCGCTCAACGGTCCTTCTGCCCCGTTCGAAGTTGCGCACTAGCAGATCCGCCACCCTTCAGATCTGACTCGAGTCCTCATGCCCACCGCCGAGTACCCCGCCCTCTCCGACAAGCCCTTTCTCTCTCCTCCCCTTTCTATTTTCTCTCTCTTGAACTCCTTCCTTCCTCTCTTTTTCTAGATCTAGGGTTTTCCCAGATTTGACTCTTTCTCGCCGCCGCCATCGGAGCCTCTCTTTTTCCAGATCTAGGGTTTTCGTCGTCTCTGTCTTCGCCGCTGTCGGAGACCAACCGAGGAAGACGATCTTCAAATAAGGAGGCCTTGCAATGATGCTCCCTGTCTTAAATCCGGATCTCCCGTCCTGGAATCCTTGATTTTGTTTCTTGTTCAACTACTTCCCTCTTTCTTTCAATTTGTAATTTCGGAGCTGTGCATGAAATCGAAGGAATGACACTTCTGTTTTAACTTCTTTGTTTTTTTTCCCTCTTTGAATATGTTTTCAGGTGTTGGAGTTGGGTGTGGCTTTGGGGCCAGATGGGGCTTCGGAGGTATATAATCCATACTCTTCTTTTTGTTTAATGTCAATGTTCATGATTTCATCCGTATTGTTGCATCATTTCGTTCAATTCCTTCCATTGGCTAGACTAATTGGTATAAGTTTTTATTTATTGTTAATGTAGACTTATTACATGAAGCTAGATGGGAGCCTAGAAACAAGTTAAGCCCCTATACCTTTTTGAATGCAAAAACTCAACCTATGAAATACAAAAGCTCCACTCTTAGCATTGTTAGAGTGACTAATAGAGAGAGACTTAATACGTGAAAGAAAGTCTAAGGCCTCCTTATCAAACTCTCCAAATGTAGAGAAAGAAAAAGGGATAAACTTGTATTTATTCTCCTCACATTTAGACACATACTTCTTCTTTTTTCTCTCCACGGCATTGTGTAAAGCCACCCCAAGCGCCCAAGCACTGGCACCTCCACCAGCAAAGGGAGAGACGCCGGTCACATCCACACAAGCAACCTTGCCCTGATGCCAATTAAAGAGTAACAAGTTTGCGGGCCTAAGATCCTGCCCATTCTCTGAGAGGAAACCCATGGGTGCCTCTTTCCGCACTGCGATCCCAACTTTGGAGTAAATGTCAACTAGAATATCATGAACCAAATTATGTCTGAACTTGCACCAAATTGGTCTAAAATAAATAAGTGACAGAAATAAATTTTGTTTTGGTCCAATATCGGCACAAATATATTATAATATTTACTTACTCATCTTTTGTGGCATGATGGAGGTGGAACCCTCTCCAATGTATAAGTGAAAATAGATTATAATGTTTACTTGCTCCTTGTTCAAGTTGCATGATTAGGCCGGTCTGATATATTTGTGAAGATATTTTATGTTGTTAATGTAATTAATCACACTTAAGGTTTTGGTGATGACAAGTTTGTTTTACGGGTTTGGGTGATGACAAGTTCGTTTTACGGGTTTGGGTAATGACAACTTTGTTTTAATCGTTTGGGTGATCACAAGTTTGTTTTATGGGTTTGGTTGATGCTTGTTCGGGTTTGAGTGATGACAAGTTTGTTGTACGAGTTTGGGTGATGACAAGTTTTGAATGCGATGATATGTTTTATTTTGCATTGTTAAATTTGTCTATATATTGCTTATAATTATGGCCTATTAACTCAAATGGTAGAGCAATGTGATTAACGCATAAGAATGTGGGTTCAAATCCCACATAAGCGTACTAATAAATTCTGATGACAAGTATACCTGATAATTAACTGATGACAAGATTTGACGATTATAATTTATCTGATGGTAATTTAATTGATGATAAGATGAGTGATGACAAGATTTGACGATAAATTGAGTGATTAAAAGTTGGGTGATGACAAGTTCAATGATGACAAGATTTGACGATGATAATTTAACTGATGACAAGATGAGTGATGACAAGATTTGACGATAAATTGAGTGATGAAAAGTTAGGTGATGACAAGTTCAGTGATGACAAGATTGACGGTGACGGTCAATACCAGTCAAAAGCTGGTCCACGCCGGTCAACAATCGGTGGTGGTCATGAGTGATGACATCATCATGTACCATTGATGCATCATCATGACATCATGTAAATAAAAAAAACAGGGGCAGAATTGGCAAAAAGACTAGTTTATCAATTTTTTTTCCTTGTAGATTAAGAAGTTTAATACTCCCCATTTTAGGGTAGTAGCCCAATTCCGTCGAATTTTAACCTAATAAAAACAAAATTATGTATTTTTTATTAAAAAAATAAACGAAATATAGTGAAATCTAAGAGAAAAATTACAAGTAAGGGCACGAGCCGAACTTTTGCAAGAGTTCGGGGGTATTTCCCGAAATACGTTTTTTACTTGGGCATCATCCTTATAAAGCCAAAAACTCGAGGGTACCAAACGGAATCTCCTTTAAAATTACTATAGTTTTTATTAAATTTAATAAAAATTTGGTTTGGACCGGCGGGGATCGGGAATGTTCGTTTTCATGGATTGAGGACTGGACTAGGACCGAGAATGTCCATTTTCATGGATTGAGGACCGAACCGATATCCTCCCGGTCTGGTCCCGGTCCATGCCGGTCCGGTCCAGATCGTATTTTTCCCACCCCTAATCCCTATATCAATAATATCTTATCATGGCCTGTTTGTATGCATACCCCAAATCTTTTTATAACAAATCCTTTTGTCCATCCATTTTTAATTGACAATTTATGATTGTGAACAAAAAATCAATAGACAATTTATTATTGTCCACGAAAAATCAATGGACGTATCCAGGTCGTCCAATGAAAAAGAATGGATAGGTTCGGATGAGTTATTCACCAAATGAGTCATTCTACCAAATGAGTGGATATCCAGGACGTATCCAGGTCGTCCAATTTATAATTGCCTTACCCTTGTGTCTTGAGGAACATCAAGGACTCTGTACCACTTGTAGTGTTCTAAAAATCCCTTCTAGGCTCCGCCTAGGCCCCGTCTAAGCGATAGGCGGTCCCCCTCCGTCTAGCCTTTTAACCCGCTTAGGCGGTGCCTAGGTGTCCGTCTAGGCCGCCTAGGCAACCGTTTAGGCCGCCTAGGGGCCTACACGGTCCCTCTCCGCCTAGAACCTGCCTAGCATTGTTTAGAACATTGACCACTTGAAGGAGTTTTGATATCATGCACCAAATGATTCATTCTATCACAATTGTTAATCCAGTAAGGAAGCACCGTAAAGAGGGTCCAAGATGGCTTGCATCTTTGAGTTTGTATATAGGTCTTTGCAACAATCTTAAACATTGATTTCTTTTAAGTGCGGGTCAATCTCTACTACAAACCAATGCACATCGGGGATTAAGAAAGCTGCATAAAGCTTCTTCATATCAAATAGTAGCTTCCCAAAGTTCCCTACATACAACCATTCTTGATACTTTGTCCAAATATCATCGAAATTTAATGGCCCCTCTAGTAACCGCTTCAGGTATGAGCTATTGAACCTGGAGATCCACAGATAGTCTATGACAACAATGTCTTTTAAGCAATCACCATCAATGAATATGACCTTCCTCATGTGGAACAAAGCCTCATCAATATGCTATAGTCAAAAAAGAATGTTGTCATCACTTTTGTAATCAACGCTATCATCAAAAATGCATGAAATGAAGAAATGGTGTGGATTGTAGAATGTTGTCATCATATGTGCATAAAATGAAGAATGGTGTGAACTGTGGAATGTTATCATCTGTGCGTAAAATGATGTTTGGATGTGAATTGTGGAATGTTTTCATCATGTGTGCATCAGATGATGAATATATAGTATACAATGTTGTCATCATAAGTGTAGTATAGAGGCATCAGAGTATAGGGATCTTACTACAACATCCTGCCAATTCTTCTTTCTCACCAACAGTCTAAAAAAATTCTTATCCATCCTAACCTTAGAGCTAGGGATAAAGTCATTGTTGTTCTTACAAGACAACATTAGGCACTCAAAAACACAATGAACAAATTGCTATGTACCAATATGAAACAACTTAGCTTGTGTGTGCAACACGGCCATACATTTCATCATTCTACCATTTAAAAAAAACTTGTCTCTCACCATCCCCATTGAAAGAATGCTTAGGCCTCCTTGGACGCTTCTTCTTTAAACAGTGAATGGAGAAAATATAAGATGATTAGGATTAGTACTCCTTGTTAACCTCCTTAGACTAACAACTCCTTCCTGGTTAAGTTGTACCTCATCTTGCATAAAACTCTCATCTTCCTTGCCAGGCTCTAGCCTAGAAGGTTGATTACATACATCATCCATTGCACCCCTTTCATCCTCGTCCTTTGATGTGCCAGACTGTAAACCAACCACGTCTGTAATAGGGGTTACCTTGTCATTGGCCAAGTCCGCAACAGACAAAAGCTTGTCATCCAAGAAATCTGTGGCTGAGGGATCTATAAACATAGTGGAGGGAGTGTGAGCATCACCACCTTGGGGCTTGACACTATCGTGAGACTTGTCACCGTCTTTGTCTTGGTCATTACCATGTGACTTGTCATCAACATATACGATGTCATCACGCGGTTTGTCCTCAACTATGTCAGGCTGGCTGTGATCCTCTTTTGAGAACCAATGCCAACCCCACAAGACCCCGGCCGGGTGTCCTCCAAACAGGTGGGAGTGTTCCTCAAGGTGTGAGCAATCATCCTTCAGCTCATTGAGTATGTCTTTCACCTCCTCATCAACCACTCTTTGGGGCTCCCTGATCCTTTAAGAGTCTGTGATATCTTGACAACCAATATTGAAGTGAGCCCTTATATCCTCAACATTCAAATCTCTTTTAGTCTGCCACCTACATAGATAGATCATTGACCTTCCATTGCACAAACTTCATATATTGCCCCAAAATCCTCATCTCATCCATCAACACCCTTGCCCATCCAGGTGCTTCATTGTCATCACCTCCCTTCTTGTTAGCAGTAGCCTTGCCATCCATCTTCTTTGCAGATTGGACCTTGTCATCAACCTCCTTCTCCTTGGACTTCCCACCAACAATCTTATCCTTATAAAAAAACTTGTCACCAGTCTCCCCCCTCTTGGATTTCCCACCAACGCCCTTTAGATTCTTGTTAGCCTTGACCTTGTCATCATCACCCTCAATAGTCTCTTTCTTCTTGTCGGGCTTCACCTGCTTGCTCTTCACCTTCTTCTCAGCTTTTTCCTCCTCCTACATTACATCCTTGTTATCAGGATTCTTGTCCTTCTCAATCTTATACACACCGTCTACATTACTAACCTTGTCGCCATCACCATCCTTGTCACCATCAACACCCTTGTCCTTCTCATCATCCACACCCTTGTCCTTATCATCATCTACATCCTTGTCACCAAAAAAAGAACCAACCTTGTCACCGCCTTGGTCAGACCTTTCCACCTGATTGATGCCGGCCTTCTCAACCTTGTCAAACTTCTTGTCGTACACTTCATCCTCACCAGCCGAGTTGACATCAACCTTCTCACCCTTCTCCACATCATCAACTACCTTCTCATCATCATCAACCTTTACATCAAACTTGTCACCATCTTTATGTGCAACCTTAGCATCACTCATGCAGTCCGTCTCCATCTCCCCCATCATGTCACCGTCTTCTTCTCCCTTGGAAACATTATCATTGACCTTGACCTTCCCTTGTACTTTGACCTCCTTCTTGCCACCATGAGGCTTGACAACGAATATGACCTTTTTAGCAATGTCAGCAAGGCTAACAAAATCATCATTATCATCGTCCTCAAAAACTACTTTGCTTCCCGACTTCTCGGCACATCCTTCTCTTTGCCTTTGGCTTTGCGAAAGAGTCTCTTCTTTGAGCTGACAGCAATAAGCTCCTCTTTAGTCCTTTTCTTTAGGGATGTCTTGTCACCACTTGGAGATTCCTCATCAGTCTTCTCCTCAGCCTTCCTCTTCTTTTCAGATGGCTTGTCCTCGGTGTTATCCCTCAATGCATGCACATTAAACCTCATCCTGAATCTCATGGCTTTAGCACCAAGGATTCATTAGAGTTCAAAGCAAATTGCTCCATCCGTGGGGGCATTCCCACCTGAGGCAACATCCACTTGACAAATCCATCAATCAAAGGGTGACCCTTCTCCTCTTTCCAACTAGAATCAACAAACTTTATAGCATTATATCTCATCACGGGAGCTTATAAGAACACATACAATATTTTCTAAGCATACCAGACATGAATTGAGAGTTGTCACCAAATTAAAATAATCATAAATGAACATACCTTCTTTGGATTTGAAACATGTTGTTCAACCTTCAAAAAAGTTAGGTTGGAGTCATAAAATTTGGAAAACCACATAGGGCCATATATAGGGCTCATATATCTCGAAATCAACATTGCTGATCTCAACGAGGTGAGGGAAGGTATCCAGGATCCAAATCTTGTGGCACAACAAAATGAAATGCATGAGAAACTCTGGCCGTGCAGTGCATTATAAACAAATGTTGTCACCATAAAATATGAAGTTGTCACCACCTAACAAATGTATTTGTCACCGTTTAAACAATATTAACCCAATCGTACAATGCAATACTAGTTGTCACTCCTACAATGTGTACACTAGCCCCAACCCATTTCATTACAAGTCAATACTGTCACCAGTGTATTAACCTTTCAACATCGTATACACATACATAGATTAGATTGTCATCATTAAACTAATGTAATGGAGCTTTGTATAATGTTTATATACTTGAAAGGCCAAAGGATACCCATGCAGGTTAAACCCTGGCTTGTTTGTATTACTGCACACAGAATCCTTCTTCAAGCTCTCAATGGTAGCGTTGAACACCATCCTACCCAATGGATACTCCTCAAACAACACCATGTCACCAGTTAGTACAACAAAGTCCGACCTAAGAGACTCACTCCTCCCAGGCAGCAACACCCCTTTATAACCCAAATGCGCTAAGATAAACCACAATCTTGGGATTTGGAAGGTCCTCGCCCAAGTGCATGTGGACAAGATCTCACGGATAATTGTTCCACAAACCAAAATCCTAGATCGGCTATATTGGAAACCAAGCAAAAATGGATGGTTCTCAACAAATGCGATAGTAAATTGGATCCATGAAAATAAAAGAGGCAATCCTTCCAATCTTGACTGGATTTGGAAGTTAAACCTATCACCCAAACAAAAATACTTTTTGTGGAAACTATGTCGAAATGGACTTGCCACGAAAACGAGGTTGGCAGCCAATCACATTGGAATCCCACAAGGTTGCATGCTCTACAATCACAACCACGAAGATGTCTTCCATAAACTGGAGTGCCCGTTGGCATATCAGTTTTGACCAAAGAAAACCAGAATGTCGCTAGGGTAATCAGCTAGTTAAACCCAGATAACCAAAACCTAATACAATTTTTGTAGAAGAGATTAGAACTAAAATCTCCAAAGTGGATCTTGAGATCCTAATTGACATATGGGATTGGTGGAGCATTTGGTACTTCCGAAACAAGAAAACGTTCGATGGTGATAATAACAACCATGTCACACCCAACTTCTTCTATGAATTTTGCAAAAAACAGATTAGATCGGAAACAAGCAGTAATTACATCAACTAGCCATACAAAAAATAGAAATGGCAAAACTAACAACATGATGCTCTAGGATAGTTTTCTTTCTTGTTGAAACTTTCCTAATCTCCTACCGTATCAAAAAAATAAAAATAAAAATTAATCATCGTATTATTGAGACAGACCCTAATAATATCCAACCGAAGCTTCAATTGCTAATTTTCTACGCAAATTCCCCAGCATCCATAAAAAAATTATCCCCAATCATTTTCGTCCTCTTCAATTTCAGATTCCCCCATTTTACAGCTGCCCTTTTGGGTTTTCGGGGATTTCGTATTCGTAGGAGAGCGAAGATGCGCTAACCAATTTCGGAGCCTGTTTGTAGAGCGTTATTCTCTATTAGGTCAACTGTAGAATTTGGGGCTGCGGAAATGGGAGATCTATCTGGCTGTGCTGATGATATTGCTATGCATGTGAGATTCGAGGAAGACCACGACGAATTTCGGAGCTGTTGCGAAGACGAAGAGAGCGATAGTGATAGCGATTGCTCCTGCGAGTGTGATTGCGAGCAGAATCAGACGGATGATGAAGAAGAAGACAAGGTACACGAGCAGGAGGATGAAATCCCTCTCGATGAATATTCTGTGAAGATGTACTTCAAAGGCGTATCAGTAGCAGGGATTAGCGAATCCAGTTGTGGCTTTACTGGTATTGGAGTTGTTATGGAGAGATCCAGGTCTGATCCCGTAATTAGGGTTCAGAAGAAGCTTGATTTTTACGCGGAGGATTCTGTAGCTGATTATCTGGCTCTGATTGGCGGTCTTTCTGAGGCTGTCGAGCGCAAAGTGAAGCGTGTTATGGCCTTCACCGATTCTAGACTTCTCCATGATCAGGTATTGTTCTCTTCTAAAAACCATGTTTTATCCGCCAATATAAATTATTGATCAATCTTCATCATGTGTAGTTTCTTTTGGCAATGTATATGATGTGTGGGGATGGGAGCATGTGTCTTCATCTCAATGAAAATCGAATCATAAAATTGCCTTTTCTAGGGCAACTTCTTTTCCTTCTTTACCAGCAAATACTTGTATGCTCTTATGTCATATGCTTTATTGATGATAGCATAAAGTTACCCTTTCTAGAGCAGCTTCTTGTGCCATATTCCTTACTACTGTTCTTATTTACTGGCAACTTCTTCACTATAGCTCAATGTTGGTATATGAATCGGATGGCAGCTATTGGGTAGGAAACATGAAGTGAGACATATGAATGCTGGAATCTTGCAAATCAGCCCAATCTGTAATCCAATAAAATTCTCAAGCTGAACATTTACAAGCTCTGCTCCTTTGATGTTGGGAATATTTTGAGGAAGTGCCTAAAATGTAGAAAGTGGGAATATGGGAACTGAAGACGCTAAGTAGAAGACGGATGATATAATACAGTCATTAAAACTAATGAAGTTAATAATTTGGGTTTTCTGAAATTTGGCTTGTCCTCAAGGTGATGTATCAAGCATCTATGTAGCCTTATGTGGCACACCCATTTTGATGTGCGTAGTTCATTCACTTCCTAGCCAAATGATGGTTCTTGCAGTATAGAACTGGAGGGTTTGTATTGAGGTCGGGTTAGATTCTGAAATTCAAGAGTGTATCATTGCTCCATTCCATTTAGATTTAGACAGGTACCATCCCCCCTTGTTAAAATCAGTGGATTGGATAATATGAGGTTTGCACAAAAACCTGAAGCTCAAATCATTCCTTCTCTGTTGGTTAATCATTCAGGATACTTGTTTTAGAGCTCTTCACTGCTAAAGTCTCAGCCAAAAATCTTCTGAATAGATGTCTTATTCCTTAAGCTAAGGTTTAAGAATTTGATCTCTAACATCCGTATTGTTGTTACATGTTACTATCGGGTTGCTTTTGGGCATATGAATCAGTATTTTTCCCTTATAAAATCAGTATGGCTATCTGATATTTTCTATGTAGTAAAATACTTGCAAAGAAAAATTGGCTTGAATATATTGAATATGAACTAATAATTATTTTCATCACAGGTATTAATGCTTTACCTAGCTTTTCTATTGACTTCTTGCTTCCGAAGTTTAATTGCACTGACTAAGCGTATTTAAAAGGTGCATTTGGGCCCTTTAGAACCTAAAATGTCTATAGAAGTGCTTTTGACTGAATTAAAAGCTTTGAAAGCTGCTCAACAAGCTTAACTGAAAGTTGACAAAGTTTATTATATAACTCATTCTTAAGAATGATATACTACAAATGGGTAGTAGTTTTAGATAAAAAGTCCAGCTTGCCAAATCAGTTATTAACCCATTATTATTATTTTATGCTCCCCTATACCAATCTTATGTAGCCAGAACCTAAAGGATCTTGTATTGTGCTACAGATCCACTTTTATAGTGTTCCAACTAACAATGCTCTTGCTCAAAAAAAACTAACAATGCTCTAGTATCCTCCACTAATCAAGTTCAGATTGGCATATTAGTATAGCAACATTCCCATTGTCTCTGGCTGTCCAATCTGAAAGAATCATGTAAATTGTGGACCCAACAGAAAAGATAAAGAAAAAAGTTAGGATTCAGTAAAATCGATTTGGTGGCATGTGCAATCATGTAAATTCGGAAGGTTATCATTCAATCTCCAGTTTTATTACACAGAATCTTAAATTCTGAATTCTGAAGTTAAATGTATACAGTTTTTTGTGAACCTCCAGTGATTTCCAATATCACTTTGTCTTTTCAGAATACATTATAAACAGTTTCACACTCTATTTAATTAATTAATTAATAAATCAAATAATTATGAATATAGAACTTCTGTTCTGACATTTTCTTTGTAGACTTCTCATGCGTAGAGGTGGATCTTGGGGTGAGGATAGGTTTCTAGATGTACACACAGTCTGGACCAGGCCGTAATTTCCAGTCCTAGTTTGATATGGTGGACTGCAAATATAATAAATGGTCAGGCCATGGACTGGACCTTGTGTCTTGAACTGTAAATGCCAGTTTACCCCTTGTTCATTATAAATTAGATATTTTGTATCAAATGGTCCAATTTGGTTTCAGACTGTAAAAACACAAAAATCTGGGACCCTGAGTAAAATACCATATTATTTTTACAAATATACATATAAATATAAATCTTTCCCTCCAATACTATCGAGCCTGGACCATAATATGTAAATTCGGTCCTATTTTGCATTGGTCTTCTATTTCATGTTCTCAAATGATACTTTGTTGAGTGACTGTTTTATGGAGACTGGTCATCAGAAATGATAGTGTATTATTAGTGTTTTCTGTTCTTCATTTATGATACTGGATGTGTATGTAACTCCCTATATCTTCGTTCCTCAAAAGGAGACTGTGTGTTAAGCTAAAGCTATGTTATTGCAAGTATCTATAATAGATGTATGTAGGATTATTTTGTTAAAACAGAATGGAGTATTTAGGATTTGAGCTTTTGTAGATACATGACCATTATTTGTCGGTACGATTTGTGGCAGATTTTGCTGGAGGAGAATTTTGACAATCCGCTGACCAATGCTTTCAGAGAGAGGATTTTTCAATTGACAAGTACTCTGGAAACTTTTAGGCTGAAACTTGTTTCAGGTGTTGAAGTTCAGAGAACTTTGGAATTAGCTAGGATAGCAATTGGTATTGTTGTACCCCAAGGCAAAGGAGATCATCTTCGAGCATCTGAAAATTGTTCAATTTGCTTTGAGGATAGACCATGTGAAATGATGATCAGCTTTAAGTGTTCACACAACTTTTGCTCTCATTGTATGAGAATGTATGTTGAGGGAAAAGTGCAAGCCAACCAAGTTCCAATTCGATGCCCTCATGAAAGCTGCAAGTATGTGATATCTGTTGCTGATTGCAAAACTTTTCTCCCTGTAGTGTTGTATGATACCTTTGAAAGAGCCAATCGGGAGGCAAATGCAATCTACTGTCCTTACCCGAACTGTTCAGCACTTGTTGATCTTCATTCATGCTCTTCAGTCGGGTCAGGTTCATCAAGTCAATCAGATATTAACTGTGTAGAATGCCCTGATTGTCAAATGCTCATCTGTATTGATTGCGGGGTTCCATGGCATGCTTCATTGAGTTGTGAAGATTTTCAAGATATTCCACGAGATGAGAGGGATGCTGCCGACATTACTTTGCATCATTTGGCTCTGGACAGGAGGTGGAGGCGCTGTCAGGAGTGCCGCAGAATGACTGAGCTTGCACAAGGGTGCTTCCACATGAGCTGTTGGTAAGGTTCCTTGTGAAAGATGCAAAATGATTGCTTACAATATGCAATGTTTATCCTGCTTCTTATATATATATATATATATATATTATATATATATATATATAAAGCTTCTAAATGTCTACTGGGTATTTGGAAAAGTGCATGTGAACATGTCAAAATGTGGCAGAATCCAACCTTGGATTATAGTCAAGCACACATTTGTATTTTGGGATACCCTCAACTTCCTACATGGTAATCATGAAGACCCAAAATAAGCTGAAACCCAAGTTGACTAGGATTTTGGCTATCAAGACCTACTGAATCTGAGCTAATTTCAGAAATTTATTCTGGGGCCGAGTACCTTTTTCCCATTATTCAAAAGTATTAGACATTTAGAGCCTTCTGTTAAATGACCAGAATTTAGAGCCTGAACAGGCTTGAGTTGAGTGTACCTCTGGTAACAAGGGCAATGGATTTGTTTTTCAATATTCTGATGAAAATTTGCTGTTTGGCAAGGACATGAAAAGACAAGATACCAAATTTAGTGCACATAAATGAATGATTCTATCGGCTGTGCTAATCTATAGAATTATTGCCATAATCCAATGTGATTGAGAGCTTTCTTGATGGTTCATCTGTTGTCTTGCATCTTTATTCTTTGCTTACAGGTGTGGGCATGAGTTCTGTTATTCATGTGGTGCTGAGTACAGAGACGGGCAGCAGAGTTGTGAATGTGCATTCTGGGATGAACCTAACCCTGGAAATTTGGCTCTTCCTGCTACTTGTGCTGCTCTTGAAACCGAGCAGTGGCCCTGGGATTCCTTGGACTCATTTCCAATGATATTGGATGCATACTCAGATCAAGAAAGATCACAGCTTGCCCTTATTCAAAGATTCCTAAATGGCGGTTTTAGCCTGAGTGATCATCACCCTTACCAGTCGCCTCCTCGCTGTACAGATTCGTTTGTTGATGCCATGAAGGACCTCCACCAGCTTCCTTGGCTAGAGAGGTTCGTCTCAGTCATCAGCGACAACTATTATGATGACTACACTCATTAACATAAATAACAGGGTAGTCGAATCTTGCATCAGAGTTTGAGTATCTCGCTCTTTTACTCTGTATTGTACTGCGTGCACAATTGATTAAAATCCCTTAACAGTCTGTGTTGCCTCTTAAATATGAACCTAGTGACGGTCTATCCTCTCGATGAACAAATTGTTCAAGGAACAAGAGCGGAGGGGATAGCGTCAGTGTAAGGCACCATCTTTTCCCTTCTTTAATGCAGTTTGATCTTGCAACGTGCAGTTTACACAAATTTTGTAGTTTATTTTTCTACGGGTAGTGGAGAGTAGAAATTATCTACCATAAGGTACAAATGAGGTAACTTTTGGGGTGTGCAGCGACGTGCTGTTATAGTTTCCGGGGTAACAATGGTGATTAAAATGTGCGTACACATTAACGCATGCTAATAGAATAAGTACGTAGAGAGATTTTGTCCATGTTAACACAATAACACATGTCAAGTTGATTGTACGTACGTCACGATTTAAACAACTAAATTTCAATTAAGTTTACTGTAGCACAGAAGTGTGAAAGACGATTTGCATCCCTCTCTTACACCCCGTCATCTTATGGAAATGAAGTTGACTGCAACCAGTCGTCACCCGTGATAAACTCGGACACAGTAAAATTAGTTGCATCTTGATACTCCATGGCATGGTAACCTGGACCATTGACCCGCCGGTCCGTGTCGGAACCCGGCCCGTAGTTGTCATACTCCCCATAATACACATTGTCCAGGCCTTGGTCAGACGACCACTGGGTCCACCCTGCCGGGTCGATGAAGTCATCAATGAACGACTCCATGATGACGGTCCTCGCATAAGGCTTCCAGGGCCTCCCCAGGTACGACTTCACGGTGGTGGCTTCTCGGGAGCTGTAGAGGTCGTCGGAGCCGAGGATGGAGCAGTTTTGGAAGGCCATGCCCGTGTTCTCGTCCGGGGTGTCACGGGATTGGGCAGTGATCACAGTGAATTGTCCTGCAAATCGATTCAATTAATCAATTAATATCCTTATTAATAAGGGCTTGTTTGTTTCTATACCTTGGTTTAAAGGAATGGGGTTAGGACTTAGGAATGAGTGATACCTTGGAATCACCCATTCTCCACTTTTACACATAACTTCAAACCCACCTCTACACCCAGGTATCACTCATATCTAAAATCATTTAACCCCATTCCTATCTCAACCCCATTCCAACCCGATTCCTTATACCAACCCGATTCCCGACATGATACCAAACGGGCCCTAAATGATCATCAATTAATCTAGATAGACAGATAGATAGATGATTTTAATATTGGTGATGCCTGGGAGAGGAAGACGGGAGACGATGTTGGAGTTCTGGAGGACGACTATGGCATTGCCGAAGATGAAGTCGACGGTGCCATAGACGTTGCATTCGCGATAGAACTGGCGGAAGGAGTGGACGTAGAGCGTGTCCTGGTAGCCCAGGATGCTGCAGCGGTACACGGCGGTGAGGTCGGCATTGATGCGTAGGGCCACCGCTTGGTGCTTGGCAGCCCCCGCGGAGTTGACAAAGGTTATGTCTCGTGCAAGGAATCCGTCCCCTGAAACAGCTGATCTCAAGGGAAGTTGAGTTAATAGATGAGTTAGGCAGGCAGGCAGGCATACATATAGCCGTCCCACCCGTAAGGTAAGGTATGATTCACGTATTACGTACGTACCTACAGTTGCGGATCTGAAAGTGGTCCATCCGTCGACGACACTCCTATTGGCAGTGATGACAGTGGCGTCGGTGCCGTCGCCAAGGAGCACGATGTTGGGCTTGTCGATGGGGATTTCCACGTTCTCATGGTACACACCTTCCCGCACGTATATCATGGTCTGCTGCCCGCTATTGCTGGGCGCCCACGCCACCGCCTCCGAAACCGTCGTGAAGTTCCCCGACCCGTCCTGGGCCACCGTCACAACCGTTGTGACCTCGTCGTCGTCCGTCCCGGACCCGGACCCGATGTCGATCTCGAGCGCTCGCCTGGCGCTCTTGTCCAGCCACGGCGGCGGGAGCAGCGCCAATGTCCTCCTGCGGGTCCCCGAGCCCTGATGGGCCTGTACAGTGGCGGACGCAGAACGAAATCAAAGCGGGGGCACAACTTGTTTAGAGGTTCAATTGAATCAAGAATAACCAAAATGATGTTACGGAGAATTGAACCTTGGTGTGATGAAAAAAATTTTGAACAATAAACTATCTAGACTAGGTGATTTTCATGTCATATTAATACCAATTAATGTCAAATATATTTATATTTAAACAAAAATTACATATATATACTAATAATACCCGACGGGAGGGGGAGCACGGGCCCACGCAGGACCGCCTCTGGGCCTGTAGGGGCCCCGGTGGGCCCAGGAGGGAGAGGGAGTTGCTGACGTGCTTGTATGCATCCACAAGGGAGTGGACGAGGGCGGGCTTGCTGGGCCCGGATGCGGACCCGAGGCCCTCGAGGCAGGTGGCCTTGTTGGTCAGGGCGGCGCTCAGGAAGGCCCGGGCTTCCGTGAGCCGCTTCGAGTTGGGGTCAGAGCCGGGCTTGACCCGGGCCATGGACCTCTTGAGAGCCGAGATGGTGATTTGGTGGAGCTCCTTGCAGTCTTGGAGGGTGCCCCTTTGCCTCTCCACAAGGCCGCTGCCCCGGGCGCCCGACAAGAGGGACGAGAGCTTGGTTGTCTTGGAGAGCGCGGTCTCGAGGGAGCGGAGGAGCGTGGAGAGGAGGGTTGGAGGGAGGCTCAGGGTGAGTGAGAGCTTTGATGCAGCTAGACATTGCTCCGGGTGAGGCGTTGTGCTGCATATGGACGATTGTATTGCCAGGTGCTGTTGTGGTTGTAGAGTGGATGATTTTGGGATGCAACTGCAAGTGGGGAACAGCATAAGTTTTGTGAGGAGGATGAGGAAGAAATAAAAGTTGGATGATTTGGAAGCCATGGGAGCTGGATCAAGCGGGTGTCGGAGCTGCATTTCTACACATCCGATGTTATATATATACAAGTAAATCATACGTATCTATTATAGGATGTTATTTATTTATTTTTTATTTTATATATGAATTTACTACAACGATGGTAACTATTATCATATACCTACTTTGTTATAAAAATATTTATTTATTAATTATAATATAATATAATTTTCATATATCATTAAATATTTATATAAATCTATAAATGTATATCATCTACTTTTCGTACATATGTAAACATATATTATAATAATCGAGTAAGAATGAAGATGTATCATCAAATTCTATTAATAATTGATAAAAAATATTTTTTCATTTGTACTTTCTTACTTATATAAATACAGAAATAATTTTAAATAATAGCTTCGATTAATATAGTATTAAATTAAAAACATAGAGATTATTTAATAAAGATAAAAAAAAAATTATATTTTATATATGTTATTATGTTGTAAATAATTAATCAAATTAAAAGTATTATAATACAAAATAACATGCATTAAGCCAAGACGTTGCTTTCGCAAACTCATCCCAAGGATTTGACCAAAAAAACTCATCCCAAGGAACACGTGGAAGCTTTCTGACAAAAGGAAACGCTGACTATCGGATGAGAACAAGTTTCGTAGCTGTAATGTAGGAGAAAGCGACATCATACTGAGGATTTTTCTAAGAACGCTAGAAGGGTAAAAGCGTCCATATATAGAAAAGCAATCTTTCACATCGCCTATAGATACACCCCTGTGTATTGTAGGTGGTGTGACTTATTCTGCACATTTTCTCCCGTAGCAACAGTACACTAAGAACACTAAGAACACCAAAGAACTAAGTGAGTTGAGAGTGATCTTGATCGAAGAAGAAGAAGTCCACCAAGAATGTACATCAATTGTTTCAACCTAGATTGTGGAGTTCCCTATATATGGACCCGGAACTAATTGTAAGGTTTGACGTTCTTTGTACTTACTATTATTGAGTTAGGCTATGTAAAGAGCTATGGCTAAAAGAAAGTGAATTAGCAGACTATAAGGACAAACTCTTGTAGTTTAGAGAAGTTTGTACATTGCCTATGTAATGGGTGTAGGGACTCTCCATAATATAAGTATAGGAAGTCATTCAGAAATCCTTCACGTAGGAAGAAGTTTACGCACTGAGACTAGTTGGTCGAAGTGGGGTTCCCCTATAAATTGATTCCGTCCCTAGTTGTTTTTTCCCGTAAGCTAAGTTTTAATTTTGAAATTCCATTGCCCAATATTGACGCCGTCCCTGTACGATGTCCTTGACTAATTACTAACGCACACGATCCAACAACTTTGTTTAAAATAACGCTTATTTTTTGGATAATAAAATAAAATAATCCTCGTATATCATCAAATATTTATGCAAAGTATATAAAATGTTATATTTATATATTATTGTTTTATACATTAATAAATATATATTTAAATGATCGAGAATGGATGACATAGTGCATAATTATAAAATTTTAACAAATACTGATAAAAATAATTTTGGCATTTAAATTAGTTGAATAAACTAACTTATATAAATAAATCAATAATTTAAGATAAAACTCATATTATTATAGTATTATATGAAAAAATATAGAGAATATTAATGATGATAAAAAAAGAAACCAAATTATTTTATATACATGTTATTATGTTGTGAAAAAATTATTTAAATGTAATAAGTATAGAAATATCAAATTAAAATACTAAAAAATTATTATCCTAATTAGGAAATTCATATTGTGTCTAAAGTTTAATCAATATATTATATATTTAAGAAAAATATATCATCTAATATTTCTTTATTAGTATTTTTTATTGTGATTTCATTATGAGATGATAGTTAAAAATATATATAAATAAAAGCAAGATGTGAGATTTATATATTAGGATAGGGTATAAAGGAGGATGTAAGATTTATATATTTTTATTGCTATAATTGAAGATTTTTACAAAATATTACAGTAAAATTACAAAAAGTAATTTATAATTAATATACAATTAAATAAAATGGATAAAAAAATGATAATATATCCTCTATAGATTATGACTAATAAATATTTTGAAAACAATTTAGGATAGAATGATAAGATTGAGATTTATATATTAGGAAAAAATTATTAATTAAACAACTTAAAGTAAAAGGTAGAATTTATAATTTAATTAAATATGAATAAGCTTAGGATTCTATTGATAAAAATACGATTTAGTAAGATCTCTACTGTATATTAAAGTCGAGACTTTTCGAGACTCTACGTTAATTTTGGACCCACTCCAATTAAGAAAATAAAATTTTGAAAAAGAATTTTAAAGTCTTTCTTATTCTTATTAATTGTCTATCATCTATCTTCTTCTTTTTGTAATTTATATCTTTTCTCACCCAATTTCTATGTTTTTCAACTATTTTCTTAGACATCCTTTATTTTTTAAATTAAACTTATAATTAGTTTGTGAAACTTATTTGTCACTTCGAATGTTTGTTCTTATTGTATTTTTTTAATAAACATATATGTTGGGACGATATTAAGGACGCCAGTCATTAATATCTTAACCAATAATGATCGTCCCTTGTTTTGATAATGACAAACTCAAATGTATTTAACAAGTTGTCCAAGTGTTGATCTCATGTAAGGTTCAGTGAACGAACATGAACGAAAAGGACAACAAGTGAACGGCAGTCCCTAAGCTGTAGGGACGCACGTCATCAGAACTTCCAAAGCTAAACGTAATTGGCCAAGTTCCTGCGCAGATAGGACGGCGTCCTCATCAAGAAGGGACGCGCGCCAAAATACGGACGAAGTTCAAATTCAAATCAAGGCCGCCCCAACATGATTACATCACGTCCGGCCGTAGTCCTCAGAAGGAAGCTTCCCTTGTCTGGGCACGTGTAGACAACTCCAAAGATGTCGCTTTCCCAGCGATGGTCCCCTACCCACGCGGAGGCTTCTCAAGCGTCAACAGAGTTGACTTCCTCAAGAGGCTCATCACACCGTTGATCAAAGATCAAGGATCCTGCCAAGTCTCAGAGGACGCTAGAGGACAAGAACCACTTCCGTTATAAATACCCCCCAAGGGGTATGCATAGCGGTGTGGACTTTGAAGACTTTCTCTCAAGCTCTCCCAAAGCATTCAAGAACACGAACGAAGATCAAGAAGATCAAGTGAGCTTGAAGCAAGAGAAAGAAAGTCCAACCACACCAAATCCAAAACAAACCACAAATCAGTTAGAGTAGTAGTTTGTCTCTCACAACGAACCGTGAGAGACGTGAGTGATAGCTTCCTTATAGCTAAGAGTGTTAGGTTACTTGTTAGGTTGAAAGGAGTGTTACTAGTGAGACTAAGGACGGACGCTTAGCTCAGAGAAGTGTAACGACTCGCCTAAGTTGTAAGGACTCACTCTCAATAAGATAAGGGACGGCTATTGAAACTCCTCCAACGGAGGTAGAGGTTTACCCACAAGACTAGTTGGTCTTAGTGGGGTTCCTCTATAAATACCTGTGTTCACTTATCTTATCTTGTATTCTATTAAGTCTATTTTCCGCTGCACTAAAGGACGCCCTCATTAACTGACTTACGATCCAACAATTGGTATCAGAGCAGGCGCTCTAGATTTTGTTGAGTTGCAGGTACAAGATGGACATGGAACCTATTGGAATCTCCTTTGTAAAGCCTCCTCGCCTGACGGACGGCAACTTCAACCGTTGGAAGATCCGCTTCGAGAACTTTTGCAGAAGTCAGAATTATCAATGCTGGAGAGTGATCATGAAAGGTGACCTTACCATCCCTGATGACAAGAAAGATAAAGAGGACGAGTGGGGTCCTGACGAATTCAAGCTTTTGGAAACAAACGCTAAGGCAATATGCTTCCTTCAAGCGTCCCTTTGCGAGAGGGACGTCACCCGAGTTAGCAATTTGGCAACGGCCAAACTTCAATGGGAAGCTCTTGAGAAGTACCATGTGGGTACGGCAGAGATGAAGGAAGACGTTAAGCTTGAAATCAAACGAGAGTTCTATGCCTTCAGAATGCTGCCTAATGAAACTGTCAAGGACTACTCATACCGTTTTGAAGCTCTTGTGACCAAGATGCGAAATTTGGGCATCCCAGAAGCTGAAATCTCAATGAGGAACAAAGTTGGAGTAGTCATTGATGGACTTACAGGGAAATGGAATTTTGATAGGACTACGTTCAAGGAAAATACAGCCAATAAGACCCTGGATATGGAAGAGATCTACGGGAAGCTGAGAGTCTATGAAGCAAGAAGGGAAGCCGATATGGCTGAATTGGCTAGGAACCCCCAGACAGATCTTGCCTTGATGACGTCAACTCCAGAGTACGCTGAGTATCTGCGCCACCAAAGAGATATTGCCTTAATGGTGGAAGCAAATAAAAATGAGAATCGTGAAAGAATGCGTGCTCAAGCCTTGAGAGAGAAGGAAAGCAAGACCAAGGAACAGCTAGAAGAAGAGGAAGAGATTGCCATTCTACACAAAGTTGCTCGCTTATGGGGTAAAAAGACCAGAGATTCCAAGAAAAACAAGATGCCTTACAAAAAGGAGAGTCCCAAGTATACAGAGGTAGAAATGAAGGAACTTACTTGCTACAAGTGTAACAAGAAAGGACACTTTGCCAAAAAGTGTACTACGGGACTAAACTCAAAAGAAATGAAGATGAAAGCCCTCTTGGGAGCGTGTGAAGCCGCATGGGATAATGTGAGTTCTGATGATGAAGAACCCGAAGGACCAGTGGCGTACATAGCCGTAGAGGACGCCTCAGATGATGAACAAGTGGCGTACATGGCTGTGGAGGACGCCCCAGTCATTGAAGAGGACGCTCCTGAAAAGGAACAAGAGGTATCTCGTGAATCCATGATGAATTCCTTGGAGAAGTGTTCCAAATCCAAACTTATTAAGCTCATCAGTAGAATCATGGAAGAAAGTGTAGCTATGCAACATAGAATGGATGAACTTGAACTTAAAAGTGAAAATGTGTTAGTTGAATGTCAAAACTGTGCTACAGTGTCATTACAACTAGAGTCCTCATGTGTCGAAGTCAAATCCCTGAAAACTGAAGTGATGTGTCTTAAGCTAGAGAATACTAAGCTTAGGGAAGAGGTGAAAGTGTTAGGGAAAAGCCCAACAACTGAGGAAGTTCAACCAATGGTGTTTGTCCCAGCCAAGAGAGGACTAGGATACGAGTCTGACACTAAGAACTCTCTCCCTAGCGACTTTGAGGCAAGCAAAACCTCAGAACTTGAATTAGAAAGGGAAAAGACCAAGAATCTCCTTGAAAGAATTAGAGTCCTAGAAAGTGGAGAGAAAGGTCAAAAGGACTACTACACTAACTCCACCAGTCATAGGATTTATAAGAAAATTGCTAAGGGGAAGGGTTCGAAAGTTTGTAACCCTCAAAGATGAAAGAGAACAAAATCCAACGTCCCAACAAGAAGTACTACCTTGGTACTTACTATAGGACGTGTTGGTATTGTGGAAAAGGAGATCACTTTAAATATGAATGCTTAAAACTGAAGAACGACATTGAAAGTGGCAAAGCTGCTAGGACTAACATTGAAAATAATAAGTCCGTCCCTAAGGCTAACCCTAGACGTCCTAGACGTTCTAAGAGTTCTTTCCGAAAGCATGCTATTTCAAATGACGTGAATATAAGTGACTATATGCCAGAACCAGAGTTCTATTTCTGTAACGAACCAGGTAGGAACACCTTGCCTGGGTCGCCAAACACTAACTTTGTTTTGGCAGGTGGAAGTGAGGGGACGCCCATGGATCATTGATAGTGGCGCCTCAAATCATATGACAGGAAGCCAGATCCATCTCACTTCTATCCAAAGCAGTGCCACGGGAGGATCTGTCTCGTTTGGCAACAAGCGCAAAGGAAAGATCAAAGGGACGGGAACTGCTATTCTCAATCCGTCCATCAAAGCGACAAACGTTAGCCTTGTTGAAGGACTTGGCTTCAACCTCCTGAGCGTCTCTCAAATGTGTGATCAAGGTGAAAACCTAGTCACATTTGACTCAAAGGAGTGCCTCGTCATCAACAAGAAATCAAACAAAGTCGTTCTCAAGGGAGTCCGAAAGAACAATGTCTACATCTTCAACCAGGAGTTCAAGCCAAAATCTGAGTTGTGCTTATCTGTGTCAAAGGAGGACGCTGACCTCTGGCATCGCCGACTTGGTCATGCTGGACCGAGCACAATCCTCAAGCTACATCAAAGAAATCTTGTGAAAGGTCTTCCCCAAATTAATCCTGAGAAAATTGAACAGTGTGAAGCCTGTATCAAAGGGAAGCAAACAAGAACGTCCTTTAAGTCAAAGAACGATGTCAGCACAAAGAAACCTTTGGAACTTCTCCATATGGATCTTTGTGGAACAATGAAGACGTTGAGCTATGGTGGAAAGAGGTACATTTACGTCCTTGTAGATGATTATTCTCGATTCACCTGGGTTCTTTTCTTAGCTTCAAAAACAGATTGCTTCAACGCATTCAAAGTCTTCATCAAACAAGTGGAAGTTGCGCTTGAGATGCCTCTCAAATCCATAAGATCAGATCATGGGACGGAGTTTCAAAACTCAGAGTTCGTGGCCTACTGTGATCAACATGGAGTCTCTCACAACTTCTCAGCTCCAAGGACTCCTCAACAAAATGGAGTGGTGGAAAGAAAGAATAGGACGTTGGAGGATATGGCAAGGACTATGCTTTTAGCTAATAGCGTCCCCAAGTACTTCTGGGCGGAAGCTATTGCTACAACGTGCTATATTGTCAATCGAGCCATGATCCGTCCTTTGTTGAAGAAGACGTCCTATGAGTTGTTGAACGGAAGAAAGCCTCGCATCAACTATCTCAAAGTCTTTGGATGCAAATGCTTTGTTCACAACAATGATAAAGAAAGATTTGGAAAGTTTGATGCAAGAAGTGACGAAGCCATATTCCTTGGGTACTCCCTCACCAGTAAAGCGTATAGAGTTTTCAATAAACGAACTCTAAGGCTTGAGGAGAGCATCCATGTTGTGTTCAAGGAAAGTGCCTCTCACAAAGAAAAATCAAGTCGGAAAGATCGCTCATATTCTCATCAGCAGGACGACTCCGACGATGAAGTTGATCTTGGGTCCTCTGGAAAATACTATGTTCCTAAGGACGCTACTCCAAACCCTGAAGAAGTCTCAGTGGAAGTTCCCAGTGCTGCTCAGGAAATTCTCTCTCGGAGTGAATCACCGGGTCAACATGATGTTGCTGAATCAAGCTTACAAGGTGAACAGCGTCAAGAAGCGGACGCTCAACCTGAGGGGGAACACTCTGAGCCTTTCAATGAAGACGACGGGTTTGACTCAGATGAATCTGATTGGACGGACCCTAGATGTACTCCTGCACGGGACGATACTCATAAGGGATCCAATCTTTCAAGACTTCATTCAACAGATCAAATCATCTCAGATTTTTCAAAAGGAGTTCAAACAAGATCAGCTGTGAATCAGTCCCATAATGCCAACATAGCATTCTGTGCCTTCAACGCCTTTGTGTCCTTAATTGAACCTAAAAACATAAAGGAGGAACTTCAGGACGCTGATTGGATTCAAGCCATGCAAGAAGAACTTAATCAGTTTGAAAGAAACAAGGTTTGGACCCTCGTCCCTCGTCCGAGAAACAAAAACATAATAGGGACGAGGTGGGTCTACAAGAACAAGCTTGATGAGAGTGGTCGCGTGTCAAGAAACAAAGCAAGGCTTGTGGCTCAAGGCTATAGACAAGAGGAAGGAATCGACTATGATGAGACCTTCGCTCCTGTTGCCAGAATTGAAGCCATTCGCCTCCTCATCGCCTATGCCACTCACAAAGGGTTCAAGCTTTTTCAAATGGATGTCAAAACAGCCTTCTTCAACGGGAAGCTTAAAGAAGAAGTGTACGTCGCTCAATCTCCAGGATTTGAGGACGCTGATACCCTGATCATGTGTACTTCTTGGACAAGGCACTCTATGGACTCAAGCAAGCCCCTCGTGCATGGTACGATAGGTTTGCGTCCTTCCTCTTGTCCAACGGGTACACACGAGGTAACATTGATAAAACACTTTTCTTAAAGAAAGTCCTTAAAGATGTCTTGATTGTCCAAGTCTATGTCGATGACATAGTCTTTGGAAGCACTAACATGAAACTTGTAGAGGAATTCAAGAACTTGATGAGTAGTGAGTTTGAGATGTCCCTCATAGGAGAACTCAACTTCTTCTTGGGACTTCAAATCACTCAGCTCAAAGATGGGACGCGCATTCATCAACAAAAGTACATTCGTGAAATGCTCGAGAAGTACGGGATGAACTCTTCAAAACCCATTGACACTCCCATCTCCCCCAACACTCGCCTTTATGCTGATGAAGAAGGCAAGAGTGTAGATCAAAAGCTCTACAGAGGAATGATAGGGTCCTTGCTATACTTAACGGCAAGTCGTCCCGACATCATGTTCGCTGTATGCTTGTGTGCTCGCTTCCAAGCAAATCCAAAGGAATCCCACATGCAAGAAGTGAAGAGAATCTTCAGATACCTCAAGGGACGGGATGACCTATGTTTATGGTATCCCAGAAGGACGTCCCTGAATCTGGTAGCGTACTTTGACGCAGATTACGCTGGCCATGTGGTGGATAGGAAGAGCACCTCAGGAATGGCTCAATTCCTGGGCTCGTGCCTTGTATCTTGGGGATCCAAAAAGTAAAACTCCGTGGCACTCTCAACCGCGGAAGCTGAGTACGTTGCTGCTGCTTCGTGCTGCTCACAAGTCCTATGGATCAAGTACCAACTTGAAGATTATGGTACGTTCCTCAACACAGTCCCTATCTTGTGTGATAATACTAGTGCTATAAGTATTGCCAAGAATCCTGTTCATCATTCTAGGACGAAGCATATTCATATAAGACATCACTTTCTTCGTGATAATGTTGAACTTGGATTAATTAAGGTAGATCATGTTAGGACTGAGGACCAAGTGGCCGATATTTTCACAAAAGCACTTGATAGACGTTCCTTCGAGCACCTCCGGCTGCTTTTGGGGATGATAACTTTCAAATGATCAAGTCCCGTTCTATTATTCCCTCCATGATTGGCTATGTTTTGTTGAGAACTCGTTTTAAAGTAATGTATTCATTTAAAGTCATCTTTAAAGGACGCTAGTCTAAGACATGTGTTTTGCTTGTGTTTTTGAACGGTATTCAATTCGCTTTTCATCTCAAGAGTATCCCTGATCAATCTACCCTCATCATAAGCCGAAATGATGGGAACTCTAAGCTTACCTAAGCCGAGAATCTTGCAAACGTGTCCTATGAGCGTTCTTTGTTTTATCTTTACGGGACGTACTTGCTTGATTTTCAAAAATGGTTCTAAGTGATCAAAGGGACGCGTGTTAAGAGATGAGAATTGTCCGTACAGAGTTCTAAGTTCAGAGGTTGAGATCAGTGTCTGGGACGTCGTGGTTCAGATCTGAGTATTGCAGTGTTGTGTTCATAAAGGACGCCAAATCAGAGTCCTTTGCAGTTATGAGAAGTTTGAATGTTTGAAATTGGGAAGGTGAACCGTCTTAGAGAAGTTTCAGCGAAGATCTCGAGATATGCGCAAACAGTGCTCAACAACTATGTTTCTTAGCAAAGAAGAAAGCCACGTGTGGGAAGGCGGGTGGAGGAAGCCAAGTGTAAAGACCCTGTTACCCCTGACCGTCCAACTTCGTCTTCTTCCTATAAATACCCACCTGTGCATCCCGAAACACTTTCTTTGCTCCTCTGTTGTTTACTCACTTATAGCAATCTCTCAAGATTTGCAAAATCTTCAAACACATCCCGAAATCTCATCCTCAACCCTAATCTTTCTCTATATAAACCCTCTCTCTCAAATGGCCAACACCAGAGCCTCCAAAAACCCCTCACCCTCGTCGGCGGCGAAAAACCCTAGCTCCTCAAGATCTCCTCCGGTGAAAGGCCGGTCATTAATGGAGTCAAGAGGCAGACCTTCCGGCCGCCAAGAACCCCCTCGCCACCATTCTTCGTCTCAATCCACCCAGCGCCGCCACTCCAACACCCCTCCTCAGCCCCTTCGCTCCCAACCTCCACATCAAAAACGTCAACCTCCCCGCTCTCAATCCAAACCCAGTCAAAAGCGGTTCTCATTTCTGGAGAAGCCCTTCAAACCCGAGCCTGAGCCAGATAATATCACCAAAGCCTCTGTTTACAGTGGCTCAATTGGACGGCTCCCCTCTCAACCCAAACGCCGTCCTCCCCTAGACCCTCTCATTGAGGACTGGCTTGAAAAAGAGCCAAGGACGCTCGCCAACATCTGTCTTAGGGCGTCTGCTCACGAACATCCTCCTAAAATCCAACGACTACTTTACTATTTCATGGTAACGTACGTCAAGCCCCGCCTTGCGGAAACCAACAACACCAACCCTCCTTTCATGGGGCCTGGCATCATTTCTGACTCGTTTGGTGGAACCGTGGACGAGCTCGCCAAACTGCTCCCTGATATAATGGAGTTCGTCGTGGCTCCTGCGGGCTCCGTCCCTTCTCAAAAACGCAAAAGGCCTTCCTCTCCCCCTCCTTCCAAATCGCTACAAATAAAGGGCCCTTCCTCCTCTCCCCCAAAACCAATCCCTTCCTCCCCTCCTCCCGCCCCAAAGAGACGCTTAAAGACGTCTGCTGAGCTCGAGGGCGTCACGGACGAGCAAATGGCCGCTATCCGCCTCTCGGAGATTGCAATAGAGAAAGAGGAGAAGGCCAGGAAAGAGCAGGCAGAAAAGGACGCCATTGCTGCGGCAATCCAACAGAGTCTACTGGAAGTCCCTCGACTCCCTCCTCCTCCTCCAAGGGTAGAGGACGCCACACCTGCGTCAGTAGCTGCTGAGGATCCGCTGGCCGCGGAGATAGAGGCGGACCTGGCAAAGCCAATGCCTAAGGTCACAAAGGACGCTCCTCAAGTACAGGTCCCGGCCAAGGACGCTGTACCACAAATGATAACGCTTGAGGACTCCCCTGCCAAGAAGCCGCTTCCTCCCCCTGCTCCGCTCAAGGTCAAGCCCATTTCCATGGCTCCGCCCAGCACCTCTTCTGCCCCCGCTACAAAAGCCAAGCTAAGAACTCCCTCTCCCTCTCCTCCCAGAGTCTCACCTCCGCCTCCTCCTCCGCCCGCTCAGGCCGTCGAGGACACTGCTCAAGTCCAAGGGACGTCTCCTCCCACCGTCCCTACAGAGTCCTTGGAAAGGACTCCAGCTGTGGACGCGCCTCCTACAGAACAAGCGTCCGCTGCTGAGGACACAGAGATGGTTGAGTCCCATGACCAAGGGGACGAAGCCTCAGATGAAGAGGACGCTCCTCACCAGGATGAGGATCCTGAGGACGAGGAGGGAGACGGCGATGAAGAAGATGCCGGCGATGAAGTGATTGTGAGCAACTGCAGCAAACAGAAAAGGTTGAAGAAGATTCTGTCGCCGCTCCTCTTTACCGCCCAATTCTTGGAAGAGAACCAGCGCCAAGAGTTTTTGGAACTGCTTGAGTTCCAGGGATGGACGCACCTTGGTGCTGAGGCCGCTGAAGTCGACCCCGAACAGGTTCTCCGCTTTTACTCAAAATTCGAAATATCTGAAGTAAAAGGGAAGCCTCAAGGGACGTTCGAAATTCATGGGGACGAGTACTCAATTGCTGAGGGTACCGTCCGCAATATGCTAGGCCTGCGTCCCTCTCCTCCAAACGCTCTCCATGACCTGCCCAACAAGAATTTCGGCCGGTTCTCCCAGGAAGAGATCTTCAATCGCATTTTCAATGGGAGACAGCCAGTCGCCAAGGACAGAGTCACTCATTGCCTATCCAAGACCGGCGTCCTTGTGCATCACTTCATTGTGCGCATGGTCGTCCCCCGCCAAGAAAAGAAGTCAATAGTCCAGATCACTGACAGTATCTTGCTGGACGCCTTCTTAGAATGCAAGCCAATCAATTTGCCGCGGGTAATCTTGGAGCATATGGGAAAATGCACAGGCGGCAGGCACTCTCTTCCCTTCCCCGGCCTTGTAAAGCAGATCATGAAGCAGCAAGGCCTCTACGTCCCCAAAGCTGAACAGTCCTTCGGAATTCATTGGGACGTCAGGCAAATTACACTTCCTCCGGTTGGTAAATTGAGGTGTGATGAGCCGCTCCCATCGGTGAAAAGGCAGCTGGCCAAGGAGAAAAAGGACGCTGAGCGCAAAGCCAAGGCTGCTGCTGCTACTGCTACTAGAGATGCTCAAGGTGATCCAGCGGCTGAGAACTTACAAGTAGTTGGGACGCCAGCTGAGGACGCTGCTGATGAAGAGGACGAGCTCGATGGTATGAGCGTCCCTGAAGAGGCCGAGAAGCACTCTACGAAGTATATGATGGGCATGATGATCGAGAACCAGTGCATGATGATTGATCTAATTCAGCAGGTTCACGACACCCTCCACACCCACACAGAACTTCTTGAGCGCAACAACGAGCTCCTTGCACAGAACAACCACCTTCAGGAGCAACATCTCAAGGCCCTGGGCAAGCGTCCCGCAAATGATCACCTCCCCCTTCTCTAACCCTGAAACAATTTATCTTTTCTTTTGTTTTTGTTAAGACAATGGGACGCTGTCCCCGTTTTGGAACTCTAGTTGAATGTCTGTAATGATCGTACTCTATTTCTCTTGAATGACGTTCATTACATTTGTGATTCATTTTTGTCTAAGCGTTCCTTTCTTTAGTTATGACTTTGTGCCTGCATGCTTTTCAACTTGTTCTCCTTTTCGATGATGCCAAAAGGGGGAAGTATAGTTTTGCAGAGATGCGATTGTCTTTAAAGTTGTCATAGAAAGCATGTGTTTAGGGGGAATTTCGGCCAAGTCCAAAGGACGCTAGTAGAAAATAAAAGAGAACGCACTTAAAAGAATGTGTTGCATGGCAACCTAAGCTGAAAAGAAAATCTAGTGTAGTTTCTCATGCTAAAAGCTTTACTTCTGTGCGTATTATTTGAAAGAGTTTGTCATCATCAAAAAGGGGGAAATTGTTGGGACGATATTAAGGACGCCAGTCATTAATATCTTAACCAATAATGATCGTCCCTTGTTTTGATAATGACAAACTCAAATGTATTTAACAAGTTGTCCAAGTGTTGATCTCAGGTAAGGTTCAGTGAACGCACATGAACGAAAAGGACAACAAGTGAACGGCAGTCCCTAAGCTGTAGGGACGCACGTCATCAGAACTTCCAAAGCTAAACGTAATTGGCCAAGTTCCCGCGCAGATAGGACGGCGTCCTCATCAAGAAGGGACGCGCGCCAAAATACGGACGAAGTTCAAATTCAAATCAAGGCCGCCCCAACATGATTACATCACGTCCGGCCGTAGTCCTCAGAAGGAAGCTTCCCTTGTCTGGGCACGTGTAGACAACTCCAAAGATGTCGCTTTCCCAGCGATGGTCCCCTACCCACGCGGAGGCTTCCCAAGCATCAACAGAGTTGACTTCCTCAAGAGGCTCATAACACCGTTGATCAAAGATCAAGGATCCTGCCAAGTCTCAGAGGACGCTAGAGGACAAGAACCACTTCCGCTATAAATACCCCCCAAGGGGTATGCATAGCGGTGTGGACTTTGAAGACTTTCTCTCTAGCTCTCCCGAAGCATTCAAGAACACGAACGAAGATCAAGAAGATCAAGTGAGCTTGAAGCAAGAGAAAGAAAGTCCAACCACACCAAATCCAAAACAAACCACAAATCAGTTAGAGTAGTAGTTTGTCTCTCACAACGAACCGTGAGAGACGTGAGTGATAGCTTCCTTATAGCTAAGAGTGTTAGGTTACTTGTTAGGTTGAAAGGAGTGTTACTAGTGAGACTAAGGACGGATGCTTAGCTCAAAGAAGTGTAACGACTCGCCTAAGTTGTAAGGACTCACTCTCAATAAGATAAGGGACGGCTATTGAAAATCCTCCAACGGAGGTAGAGGTTTACCCACAAGACTAGTTGGTCTTAGTGGGGTTCCTCTATAAATACCTGTGTTCACTTATCTTATCTTGTATTCTGTTAAGTCTATTTTCCGCTGCACTAAAGGACGCCCTTAACCCAGTTAAGGACGCCCTCATTAACTGACTTACGATCCAACAATATACATTCACCATCTTTCATTATCAATTTTTTTTGTCCCATAAATTTATAATTTAAACTATAGATATCTAAAAATATCTTTGAGTATTATCTTAAAAGTATATAAACTAAATTTGTGTTATAATATTCATTTGAATATTATATTGATCTATAAATGCACTTTTATTAAACTAATTATAATTTTATAAGATGTATTAAAATACTTATTTTATTTCAAAAAATTATTACTGATACAAGTCTATTTTTCTAAAATATTTATTTAAATAAGTCATAGTTAACTTAATTTTTGATTTCTATCATCATATAAAAATCTCATTAATTTTAAAAATATATATATTGATAAAATATTTCACTTGAGATTTTATATCGTATCACATATGCTTTTTTTAATTAATCAAATATACTAATATGATACTATTTTATCTATACTTTTTACTTAAGTCATATTATATAAAATTTAAATTTAAGTTTATTCTTAACATCAAATCACGATTTTGGATTGACAATCTATTATACCGGTTTTCAATAAAAAAGACGATATCAATATCTAATTTTTAATAATATTATTATGCATATCTTTATAAATTGAATAATACATCAAAAAATTATTATTGATCGTGTGTCGTACAGTGTACGAGCAATAATCTAGTTTCATTTTTATAATTGAAGAGAAGGGGCATAATATGGTGACGAAATTTACTTACACTTTAATATATAGTAATAGATGGGTAGTTTATTTTGATAGGAAAATTGTATTAATAGTTTAAATATATATATACCCATGAGAATATGATAGCAACGTGGCAAAGGAGAGTGGTGGCTGAGGACGTACATTAGCAGCTGCAGCATGGCATGAGTATATCGAGTTGTGTCGTTTGTCTCTTCTTGCAAATTGCAATTCAATAATCTTCGATCTTCGATCAATGTCAGTTCGTGGCCCCATCAACATTTTGTTCTAAATTGATCATTTGTCTCAATTATCTATATTTATACTACTACATAATGGCCCCGTGACACGCACGGGTCTCTGGTTTGGTTAATGTTTGTTGTTTAAAGAAGAAGATCGTACATACAAATTTTCAACTTTAAGGTGCATGTGAAAAGAGCTGTGTTTGGCGGTATATAGTTTACATTTTAAAGCATAGGGTACAAGTTAACTTGTCAGTCAAAGCCAAGAACTTTTTTAACTTGTTATTTGCTAATCTGTAGAGGTGTCAAATGGGTCGGCTGTTTGATGTGTAATTGCGTATATGAAGATTCGAACCAATTGCACTCTTAGGTTCAGTACAAACTCGTTGAAGTTTTCTTGCTAGAATTTCGATACTAATCACGAATAGGAAGGGTGATAGTGGGTCTCCTTGTCTCATTCCTTGCTCCGGTTTAAGAGGTTCTGTAGGGCCGTTATCACAAGGATTCCCTTCTTGGCGTTCGCTGATGATATCATCATTTTTTCAAAAGCCACTCAAAAAGCATGCCTAGAAATGAAACATATAATTGAGGAGTATAGTGCTGTATCAGGACAAAAAGTAAATTATCACAAGTCAACATTCCAAACATCGAAAAGAGTAAATAACCAGCAAAAAATACAAATTCAACATACTCTTGGAGTGAGTACGATGATGAACTTAGAAAAATACTTAGGTTGTCCTATTATCAATGGCAGAACCAATAAAGAAACCTTCCAAGATACAGTGGGAAAAGTGCAGAAACAACTTACAAAATGGAAAGCTAACACGTTGTCTCAAGAAGGACGAACAATCCTCATTAGATCGAACTTAGCTACAAAACCTAATTACTTGATGCAAAGTTTTATGCTCCCAAAACATATTCATGAGGAAATAGACACTATCAACCGATGTTTCTTTTGGAATAAAGATCGCCAACATAAACCACTTATAGGATGGGACAGGATAAGCAAACCAAAACAATATGGAGGCCTAGGAATTAGGAGAAGTGAAGATGTGAACAAAGCCCTTCAGATGAAACTCTTATGGAAAATCCTCATTGAACCAGATAATGTATGGGTTAGAATGATATCAGAAAAGTATCTACGCAGACACAACCTTGACTCCTATAAAGTTAAAGCTAATTCATCTTGGCAGCGGAAAAGACTAATGAATCTAAGATCAGAATTTAACCAATTAAGGACTAATTTGGCAGCTAGGGGATGGACGAACAATAAATTTCTGGAAGGATAACTGGGCTATGCAAGAACCCCTATGTAAATATGCGTTGCCTCAAGGAACCCTTGATGATCATGTTACAGTAGGTCATTTTATCACGCCCGACAAAAATGGAAATTAGAAGAGTTGCAATAAGTACTTCCTAGACACATTGTAGAGAAGATACAACTAGTTCAAATTCCTTTTAATCCGATAAGTGATCGACTCTTTTGGGCTCCAAGTAAAAACGGATGGTTCTCAACGTCATCTGCCATTAAACTGATATCTAATGTGGATTCAATAAACCCTAGTCTGAACAACTGGATCTGGAAATTGGATACCTTTCCTAAAGTAAAGAACTTTTTATGGAAGATTGACATGAACAGGCTACCAACAAAAGCAAGACTTAGTGAAAACCATATAGCAACTTCGGGCGGCTGTTTGATGTGTGATTGCGTATATGAATATTCGAACCATCTCTTAATAACATGTCCTCACACTTTGAAAATAACAAGAAGTATAAAACCTAATCCAGAACACGCTCTTCGAAACTATGACCCAGTAAATAAAAGCCCACGACATGTCCTGTTTGAAATTAGGCAACAATTAGGGATGAACGGATTCTTAGAACAGGCAGTGATTTGGGCCGGTGGAGTATTTGGTTCCAACGGGATAAACTGGTTTTCCAACATGCACCAAATGACCCTATTCCAGACCTTACCTTATACATACAAAATCAATTATAAGCATGGAAACACTCTACACGATGGAAAGAGAATGAGGAAGACAATGTCAAGAACAAAAGCAACTCTAGTAGTCTTAAGAAACAAAAATTGAAAAAATGGCATAAACCAGATCAAGGATTTGTTAAACTGAACTTTGACGGGTCAAAACTGTCCAACGGAAGCACATCGGCGGGTTCAATTTTAAGAGATCAGTTTGGTAATCCGATATATGTAATAGCTAGAAAATATGACGTGTTGGATCGTAAGTCTGTTAGAATGGGCGTCCTTAACTAGGTTAAGGGCGTCCTTAGGTGCAGCGGAAAATAGACTTAACAGGAAACGAGATAAGATAATGGACAGGAGTATTTATAGAGGAACCCCACTAAGACCAACTAGTCTTATGGGTAAACCTCTACCTCCGCTGGAGGATTTTCAATAGCAGTCCTTATCTTATTTAGAGAGAGTCCTTACAACTTAGGCGAGTCTTTACACTTCACTGAGCTAAGCGTCCATCCTTGGCCTCACTAGTAACACTCCTTTCCACCTAACAAGTAACCTAACTCTCTTAGCTATAAGGAAGCTATCACTCACGTCTCTCACGGTTCGTTGTGAGAGACAAACTACAACTCTAACTATTTTGTGGTTTGTTTTGGATTTGATGTGGTTGGACTTTCTTTCTCTTGCTTCAAGTTCACTTGGTCTCCTTGTTCTTCGTTCTTGAACTTGAATGTTTCGGGCGAGCTTGAGAGAAAGTCTTCAAAGTCCACACCGCTATGCATACCAATTGGGGGGTCTTTATAGCGGAAGTGAATCTTGTCCTCTAGCGTCCTCTGAGACTTGGCAGGATCCTTGATCTTCCATCAACGGTGCGATGAGCATCTTGAGGAAGTCAACTCTGTTGACGCTTGGGAAGCCTCCGTGTGGATAGGGGACCATTGCTGGGAAAGCGACATCTTTGGAATTGTCTACACATGCCCAGACAAGGGAAGCTTCCTTCTGAGGACTACGGCCGAATGTGATGTAATCATGTTGGGGCGGCCTTGATTTGAATTTGAACTTCGTCCGTATTTTGGCGCGCGTCCCTTCTTGATGAGGACGCCGTCCTATCTGCGCAGGGACTTCATTCTTTTCATTCAACACTGGAAGTTCTGATGAAGTGCGTCCCTACAGAGTTAGGGACTCTCGTTCACTTGTTGTCCTTTTCGCTCATGTCCGTCCTTTGGACTTACCTGAGATCAACACTTGGACAACTTATCAAATATCTTTGAGTTTGTCATTATCAAAACTAGGGCCGATCATTACTGGTTAGATATTAATGACTGGCGTCCTTAATATCGTCCCAACAATTTCCCCCTTTTTGATGATGACAAACTCCTTTAAACAATGCGCACAGAAGTAAAGCTTTTAGCATGAGAGACTACACTTTGATTTTCCTTTTAGCTTAGGTTGGTATGCAACACATTCTTTTTAGTGCGTCCTATTTTATTCTCTACACTAGCGTCCTTTGGACTTGGCCGAAATTCCCCCTAAACACATGCTTTCTATGACAACTTAAAAACAAATCGCATCTCTGCAAAGCTATACTTTCCTCTTTTGGCATCATCGAAAAGGAGAACAAGTTGAAAAGCATGCACACATAAAGTCATAACTAAAGAAAGGAACGCTTAGGCACAATAAAGTGCAATGTAATGAACGCCATTCAAAGAGAGTAGAGTACGAACATTACAGACATTCACAAAAATTGTTCATAGCGGGGACGACATCCCAAAGTCTTAACAAAAGCACAAAGAAAAGATAAACTTTTTCAGGGTTGAGAGAGGGAGGATTGATCATTTGCGAGGATGCTTGCCAAGGGCTTTGAGATTCTGCTCCTGAAGATAGTTGTTCTGCGCTAGGAGCTCATTATTGCGTTCCAGAAGCTCAGTGTGTTGATGGAGAGTGTCATGGACCTGTTGGATGAGATCGATCATCATGCATTGGTTCTCAATCATCATCCCAAGCAGATACTTCTGGGAATGCTTCTCAGCCTCATGAGGGACGCTCATGCGATCAATGTCATCTTCTTCATCTTCAGCGTCAGCGTCCTCAACAAGCGTCCCTACTACTTGTAAATTTTCAGCCTCAGGACCTTCTTTAGCATTGGCAGCGGCAGCAACAGCTTCTTTGGCTTTCATCTCAGCCTCTTTCTTGGCTTTGGCCAACTGGCGCTTCATAGAAGGAAGCGGCTCATCAAATCTCATTTTACCAACCGGAGGAGTTGTGATCTGTCTAACGTCCTAATCAATGCCAAAAGTCTGTTCTTCTTTGGGGACGTAGAGACCTTGCTGCTTGAGAATCTTCTTAACCAAGCCAAGGAAGGGGAGCGAGTGGCGTCCTCCTGTGTATTTACCCATATGCTCCAAGATGACCCGCGGCAAGTTGATGGGCTTGCGCTGCAAGACGGCGTCCAATATGATGCTATCAGTGATTTGGACAATGGACTTCTTTTCTTGGCGGGGGACGACCATGCGCACGATGAAGTGGTGCGCAAGGACGCTCGTCTTGGAAAGGCAATGAGCGACCCTATCCCTAGCAACTGGTTGCCTCCCTTTAAATATGTCGTTGAAGATTTCTTCTTGGGAGAAACGGCCAAAGTTTTTGCAGGGTAGGTCGTGCAGAGCATCAGGTGGAGAAGGGCGCAGGCCGAGCATGTTACGGACGGTACCCTCAGCAATTGAGTACTCGTCCCCATCAATCTCGAAAGTCCCTTGAGGCTTCCCTTTTACTTCAGATATTTCAAACTTAAAGTAAAAGCGGGGAACCTGCTCGGGGTCGACCTCAGCAGCCTCAGCACCAAGGTGCGTCCAACCTTGGAACTCAAGCAGTTCTAAGAACTCTGTGCGTCCGTTCTCTTCCAAAAACTGAGCAGAAAACAGGAGCGGCGACAGAATCTTCTTGAGTCTTTTTTGCTTGCTGCCGTTGCTTACGATGACCTCGTCACCGGCATCTTCTTCTTCACCATCTCCTTCCTCATCCTCATGATCCTCATCTTGGGGAGGAGCATCATCTTCATCTGACGCCTCGTCCCCTTGATCATGGGACTCGGTCATCTCCTGGTCCTCAGCAGTGGACGCTTGTGCTGGAGGAGGCGCGTCCACAGCTGGAGTCCTTGCCAAGGACTCAATAGGGACTTCAGCAGAGGCCGTCCCCTGTACTTGTACATTCTCCTCGACGACAGTAGCAGGCGGAGGAGGAGGAGGAGTTGTTGCTCTAGGAGGAGAGGGAGAGGGAGTTCTTATCTTGGCCTTGGGGGCGAGAGCAGAGGAGGTGCTAGGCGGAGCCATTGAGATGGGCTTGACCTTGAGCGGGGCAGGAGGGGGAGGAGGAGGAGGAGGCTGCTTGACGGGGGAGTCCTCTAGCGGAATGACTGTTGGCACAGCGTCCTTGGCCTGGACCTGTACAGGAGGAGTGTCCATTTGGACCTTAGGCATAGGTTTTGCCAGGTCCGCCTCCATCTCCGCCTCAAGCGGGTCTGCAACAGCCGTAGAAGCAAGAGTGACGTCCTCTACCCTTGGTGGTGGAGGAGGGAGCAGAGGAACTTCCTGCAGGCTCTGCTTGATCGCCGCAGCAATGGCGTCCTCTTCAGCCTTGGCCTGCCTCGCCTTTTCTTCTTTCTCTAGTTGAATCTTAAAGAGGCGTATGGCAGCCATTTGTTCTTCCGTGACGCCCTCAAGCTGAGCGGACGTCTTTAATCTTCGTTTGGGGGCGGGGGGAGGGGAAGATGGGATGGGTTTTGGTTGAGAGGAGGGGCCTTTAATGTGGAGCTGTTTGGATGGAGGAGGAGAGGGTTGCCTCTTTCGTTTTTGAGAGGGGACGGAGCCAACGGGAGCCACGAGGAACTCCATGATATCGGGCAATAGTTTTGCCAGCTCGTCCACCGTCCCACCGAAAGTATCGGAAATGATACCCGGCCCCATGAAGGGAGGGTTAGTATGGTTGGTTTCGTGAAGGCGTGGCTGAACGTAGGTAACCATGAAATAGTGGAGTAGGCGTTGGATTTTAGGAGGATGGTTGTGAGCGGACGCCCTTAGGCAAATATTGGCCAGCGTCCTAGGCTCTTTTTCAAGACAGTCCTCAATGAGTGGGTCAAGAGGAGGACGGCGTTTAGGCTGGGCTGGGAGTCGAAAGACTGAGGACTTGGTAGGGCTCCCTTGTTCTTTCTCAGGTTTAAACGGCTTCTCCAGAAATTGGAAACGTTTTTGAGAAGATTTGGATTGAGATCGGGAAGATTGGGGTTTTTGAGATGGAGGTTGGGATCTTTGTGGCTTGGGAGGGGTGGTGGAAGGGCGGCGCTGGGAGGATTGGGAGGAATGCTGGTGACGGGGAGGTTCTTGCCGTCCAGCAGGTCGGCCTCTCGAATCCATCAGCGACCGGCCTTTTACCGGAGTTGAGGATATCGCCGGTGTAGGGTTTCTCGCCGCCAAAGAAGATGACGAAGAGGGTTGTTGGTTCTTTGAGGATCTTGTGTTGGTCATGTTTGAGATTTGAGAGGTTTTATAGGAGAGATTAGGGTTGAGGGAAGAAGATTTCGAGATCTGCAATGGGGATTTGGAGAGATTTGAGAGCAATTTCCGGATTTGGGCAAACAAAAAATGTGGGCGAAGAGAGTTTTCAGTTGTAGCGGGGGTGGATTTATAGGTAGAAGACGAAGCGGAAAGGGTAGGGGTAACAGGGTCCTTTCACTTGGCTTCCTCCACCCGCGTTCCCACACGTGGCTTTCTTCTCTACTAGGAAACACAGCTGTTGAGCACTGTTAGCGCGTATCCCGAGATCTGCGCTTAAACTTCTCTAAGACGGTTCACCTTCCCTTTTCAAATTTCACAACTGCAAAGGACTCTGTCTCGGCGTCCTTTCAACACACAAAACTGCTTTACTCAGAACTGAACCACGGCGTCCCAAAAACTGATCACAACCTCTGATTCTTAGAACTCTGCCCTGACATCCTTCAGCTCTTAATACACGTCCCTTTGATCACTTAGCACCAATTTTGAAAATCATGCAAGTACATCCCGTAAAGATAAAACAAAGAACGCTCATAGGACGCGTTTGCAAGATTCTCGGCTTAGGTAAGCTTAGAGTTCCCATCATTTCGGCTTGTAATGAGGGTAGGGTGATCAGGGATACTCTTGAGATGTAAAGCGAAATGAGTAGCGTTCAAAACACAAGCAAAACACATGTCTTAGACTAGCGTCCTTTAAAGATGACTTTAAATGCATGACACATTTTAAAACAAGTTTTCAACAAGACATAGCCAATCATAGAGGGAATAATAGAACGGGACTTGATCATTTAAAAGTTATCATCCCTAAAAGCAGCCGGAGGTGCTCGTAGGGACGTCTATCAAGTGCTTTTATGAAAATATCGGCCACTTGGTCCTCAGTTCTAACATGATCCACTTTAATTGATCCAAGTTCAACATTATCACGAAGAAAATGATGTCTTATATGAATATGCTTCGTCCTAGAATGATGAACAGGATTCTTGGTAATACTTATAGCACTGGTGTTATCACACAAGATAGGGACTGTGTTGAGAAATGTACCATAGTCTTCAAGTTGGTACTTGATCCATAGGACCTGTGAGTAGCACGAAGCAGCAGCAACGTACTCAACTTCCGCGGTTGAGAGGGCCATGGAATTTTGCTTCTTGGATCCCCATGATACAAGGCAAGAGCCTAGGAATTGAGCCATTCCTGAGGTGCTCTTCCTATCCACCACATGGCCAGCGTAGTCTGCGTCAGAGTACGCTACCAGGTTCAGGGACGTCCTTCTACGATACCATAGGCATAGGTCATCCCGTCCCTTGAGGTATCTGAATATTCTTTTGACCTCTTGCATGTGGGACTCCTTTGGATTTTCTTGGAAGCGGGCGCACAAGCACACATCGAACATGATGTCGGGACGGCTTGCCGTTAGATATAGCAAGGACCCTATCATTCCTCTGTAGAGCTTTTGATCTACACTCTTGCCTTCTTCATCAGCATAAAGGCGAGTGTTGGGAGAGATGGGAGTATCAATGGACTTTGATGAGTTCATCCCATACTTCTCGAGCATTTCACGAATGTATTTCTGTTGGTGAATGCGCGTCCCATCTTTGAGCTGAGTGATTTGGAGTCCTAAGAAGAAGTTGAGTTCTCCTATAAGGGACATCTCAAACTCACTACTCATCAAGTTCTTGAATTCCTCTACAAGTTTCATGTTAGTGCTTCCAAATATTATGTCATCGACATAGACTTGGACAATCAAAACATCTTTAAGGACTTTCTTTAAGAACAAGGTTTTGTCAACGTTACCTCGAGTATACCCGTTGGACAACAGAAAGGACGCAAACCTATCGTACCAGGCACGAGGGGCTTGGTTGAGTCCATAGAGTTCTTTGTCCAAGAAGTATACATGATTTGGATGATCAGCGTCCTCAAATCCTGGAGGTTGAGCGACGTACACCTCTTCCTTAAGCTTGCCGTTGAGGAAGGTTGTCTTGAAATCCATTTGAAAGAGCTTGAACCCCTTGTAAGCGGCATAGGCAATGAGGAGACGAATGGCTTCAATTCTGGCAACAAGAGCGAAGGTCTCATCGTAATCGATCCCTTCCTCTTGCCTATAGCCTTGAGCCACAAGCCTTGCTTTGTTTCTTGAAATGCGGCCACTCTCATCAAGCTTGTTTCTATAGACCCACCTCGTCCCTATTATGTTTTTGTTTTTCGGATGAGGGACGAGGGTCCAGACTTTGTTTCTTTCAAATTGATTGAGTTCTTCTTGCATGGCTTGAATCCAATCAGCGTCCTGTAGTGCCTCCTTTATGTTCTTAGGTTCAATTAAGGACACAAAGGCGTTGAATGCACATAACGCTATGTTGGCGTTGTGGGACTGATTCACAGCTGATCTTGTTTGAACTCCTTTTGACATGTCCGAGATAATTTGATCCGTTGAATGAAGTCTTAAAAGGTTGGATCCCCTATGAGTGGCATCCCTTGTGGGGGTACATCTAGGGTCCGTCCAATCAGATTCATCGGAGTCAAAACCATCGTCTTCATTGATGGGCTCAGCGTGTTCACCCTCAGGATGAGCGTCCACACTGTGCCTTTCTTCTCCTTGTTGACTTGATTCACCAGCATCTACTTGGTTTAGCGACCAAGTTTGAGAGGGCTCTTGCTGTTCGCTAGGGACTCCCATTGAAACCTCATCGCGAGCTTCAAGGGCGTTCCTAGGAACATAGTATTTGTCGGAGGAGCCTCTGGGTTCTTCTTCATCATCTTCATCATCGTCCCTTGGGAAGGAGCAACGTTCTTTCTTACTTGGTTCTTTCTTGTGTGAAGCATTTTCTTTGAACACTGATGTCTCTCATTTTGGTGGTGTTTTAGTGGTTAATTTCCCTTGTAAATATGTGTCTTTTGTTCCTTTCTTTGTTAGTTTTGTCCCTTTTTAGCTTAGTTCCCGATTTTCTATGAGATGCGGAGACTATGCGAGTTTGTTGTGTTTTGTAGGTAAAATGGCGCATTTGAGGACGTTTTGGAGGAGTTTCTAAGGAGGAGCAAAGCTAGGGAGCAAAGGAGCGGAAGAGCCATGCCAAGAACGAAGAGGAGCTCAAGGAAAACAAAGAAAAGAAGAGGATCGAGGCCCCGGAACGACGTGCCCAGCAAGTCGGGCTTAGAGGAGCATAGAGGATAATTAGAGAGAGCTTAGAGAGTTTGAACACAAAGTATAACTGACTCGGGCAAAGTCGTTGTTCCCTTATCAAAAATAAATCCCTAACATGCAAACACAAAGTATAGTAGGCAAGCAAGGGGTCGAACCCAAAGGAATCAGTTTTATTCAGATTTTATGTGATTTTCATGCAAGTAATCAAAAGGGGGTTTTGAAAGTTGGTTTCAATCAAAGTTATCAAGCAGAGTTTATCCAATCAATTCCACTTTATTAATCCGTTGATCATGAATTCATCCACCTCTTTATATGCTTAGGTCAATTCCAATCCCAATCATTAGAAATCGCAAGTCCACGGTCCAAGCAATTCTATAACTCTAGGCAAGGACGCTTAACCTAGAATTAGCATAGAGCACAGGGATAATAGGAAATCAAATCATGCAATCAAGCTACGAGTCTCATGCACAATTTAACCATTGAATACTCTTCCCTAAACTAGTCCACGGTCCTAGAATAGAGTTGTTTCGAGAATAGGAAAGATGCATAGACAACAACCAATCCTAATTCAAACAATAGATCTAAGTCAATCAAACAAGTTGATCAGGCTCATAAAATCAAACATAAATCATGGGATGAAGCTCAAGAGTATCAATAAAGACCTAAGGATAAAGAGGTTACCAGAATTTCACAACTTCATAATAAAGTTTCCTTGATTGAATAAACTCCAAAGGAGAGTTAGTTCTCCATTACAAAGAAAACTCTAATCTTTATTGAATTACAATTGATTGACAAATATTGGATATCCTAAAAACCTAGAAAGGTTCCCCTTATATAGCCCCAAGGATCAACCTTTTCGGACTAAACAAGATAGGAAACCGAAAGATAAGAAAGGAAACAAGATAGAAACGGTGAAATCTCGCCAAATCCGAAGTCGGCTACCACCGCGCCCGCGGCACCAGAACCGCGCCCGCGGCGGCCTTCAAACGGTCAAACCGGGTTCAGCTTCTACCGCGACCGCGCCGGAAGCAACGCGTCCGCGGCCTTCACGGTTTTGGTTGGTTCGCTCCTCCACGCCACCGCGCCCGCGCCATAGGTAACGCGTCCGCGGCATCCATGCAGTGGCGATTCTTCGTCTTTAAGCTCTTTAACTCTTGATTCTTCAAATCTTGTATCTTTGGTCTTGATATTACAATAAAGCTCAAAACTAACCTAAACACTCTCAATATAGCTCTAAAATACAAGAGTTATCCTATACAAAGTAGAGCGAATCAGATTCCCCCATACTTAGATCTTGCTCGTCCTCGAGTAAGCTCAAAATAAATATGACAAATAAGCACATCTAAGATCTCAGGAAATACAAGGGAAGATAAAAAAAAACACTCAACTCACAACCCGAACCCAAAAATACAGAGAAATCATGAGCATAAAACAATGAAGCTCAAACACACACCTCACAACAAGGATATAACACTCAAGCTCTAAAAACATGAAATAGAGCAACCTAGGATCTACCCAAATCTAACATATAAGCCCCAAAGACCCCAAGCAAGAATGATCCTAAACACTCAAATTTTTCCGCTCAATTCTGCTTAGGTGCCCTTTCGGGTTTTCACCTAACCACTCTTTTCATTTTTCAAAAAGGTGTGCTCACAAATACTCACAACTCTCATAAACCTCATATTACCTCAGCCTAATGCTGGTCCGGGTTACCTGCTTATTACCTGAGCCGCCCTTTCGGGTTTTCGACTCATCCCAGGATTTAATATGTCTTTTTTCATTTTTTTAATGGCTTTTTCTATCTTTTTCTTTTTCTTTCTTTCTTTATTATGCAAAAAGTATGGTGCAAGTGCTCCATGAAAAGAAGAAAATCAAAAATCTGAAGCAAATAGCTAACTAAGCTAACTAGGATAAGCGAATGCGAGTACTCCTTCCCCCATACTTAAATCCTTCATTGTCCTCAATGAAGAAAAAAGAAATGATAGAAGCAAGGAAGAAGGTATAACAGAAGACTCACAAACGATGAAGAGGTGTGGAATGGAAGAACTCTTCATATGTGGTAGAATAGAAAGCTTCGTACTTCCAATCGGTAACCAAACCGCGGGCGCGGCCGGTATGGTGCGGGCGCGGAATCAATGCAGAGAAGGAAGTCATCGTCGGAGTACACCGCGGGCGCGGCTGATGGGACGCGGGCGCGGGTCTCGTGCAGGAACAATGTCTTGACTTCGTCTCGAAAAACGTGATGTGTAGGGAACCTTCGTATCTTGGCTCGTTTTCTTGGGAGATGGATCAATACTCGAACTCGAACCGTGGAGAAAAGAACTCTCGAGGAAACAAAGCTCCCCCATACTTAGGCTCTTACACATAGCCAAAGAATGGAAAGTACAAAGATGGATGGAAAGAAGAAATAGAATGGTGGAAAGATAGAAGATGGAATAGAATGGATAGATGGATGGAAAATATAAAGGTAGAATGGGACCGAAGTCATCTTTTTTTTTTTCATAATAAAAAAACGAGCTAAAACCGAGACGCAGTATGGTTGCCGCGAGCACGGGCTAGTACCTGTTCGTTGGGGCGCGCTGACGATCCACCGCGAGCGCGGCAAAGGAAGCGCGGGCGCGGTTTCACGTCAGGCGTGTCCTTTCGGACCTAGTACCTGCATGTTAGCTAAAAGTACAAGCAAATCCTAAGCTCGGAATGGAAAAACAATCTATCTAATCCTTGGGTTGCCTCCCAAGCAGCGCTTTTGTTTAACGTCGTTGGCTCGACGTGGATACGATCAATACGGGTCCTCATCAACATCAATCCGGACTGTGTTGCCACCATGGGAGATCCATTGGCAACGTCAATGACCGTGCTGGCGGTTTTCATGAATGGACGACCAAGTAAGAGAACCGGGTCGTACCGCCCTTCACCTATCTCCATCACATAAAAATCTGCAGGAAAGATCAAACCCTGTACCTGTACTAGAACATCCTCAACTATCCCTTTCGGGCGCACATTAGAATGGTCAGCCAATTCAATAACAATATCAGAATCTTTTAAAGGACCAAGGCTTAACCTATCATACATGCAAGCTGGGAGAACATTAATGGAGGCACCTAAATCTAGCATAGCACGCTCAATTTTAGTTTCTCCAATAGTGACAGGGACGGTGAATCTTTCTGGGTCTGAGCAATTTTTAGGTAATTGCTTCTGGAGTAGGGAATTACAAGTCTCAATTTTGCTATCCTGAGTCTTTTCAACTAGAGCTACCTTCTTAATCGTAGGACTAGTCCTATTCTTTCGTTTTATGGTGCATAGCTCTTTCATGAATTTAGCAAAAAGAGGGACACTTTGGATGAGATTAAGAAGAGGAACATTTACCCGACAATTGGCGAAGGTCTCGAAGACTTTCTTGTCATGTGCCGGCTTCCTTGTGTCCTTAAGAGCATCGGGGAATGGAGGAGAGGGCTTGAAAGAATCCAATGGTGGAAGGGGTGGAGCCACATAGCCATCGTCCTCTTCTGCTGCTAGAGCTCGGTTCCGTCTAGGAGAGCTTGGGCGAGGAAGAGAGTAGTTCTTGAAAGCATAATCGAGCAAAGCCTCGAAATTTCGCTCGGCCTCCTTGCCGCGGGCGCGGTCCGGACTCCGCGGGCGCGGGTCGCTACGACTCTCGTGCTCCAAAGGTTCTGTTGGAATTCCGCGGGCGCGGAGGGGGGAGCGCGGGCGCGGAATCTCCACAGAGGCTTCGTCCTCCTGTGCTGTCGCCCCGGCGTGGTCGCGGCCAGGGGAGCGCGGGCGCGGTACGTCACCACTGGGTGATGTCCGGCTCGCCAGTGTTCTACCGCTCCTCAAATTCATGGCACTCACATTCTCCTTGTGATTGAGCGGTTGAGAGGGATGTTTCCCGGAATCCTTAGACTCGAGCCTATTGATCATGGTAGCAAGTTGGCTCAGCTGAGTCTCAAGATTCTTTACAGCGGCTCTCGTCTCTTGGTTCTCCTTCAAGAGGGCAGTAATAGCGTCATTTTGAGACGGAGTAGGCGCTCTCGGGGCATAGTTGTTGGACCGGAATTGTTGTTGCTAGCCCTGAGGAGCGTACTGCTGCTGCTGTTGTGGTGGATCTTGCTGCTGCTGGTTGCTCCACCTCATGTTAGGATGGTTCGCCCACCCCGGATTGTAGGTATTAGAGTAAGGATCATTCCGGGGTCGGGGCGCACCATAATTGCCAATAGCGTTGACCGACTCCTCGGTCTCTTGAATAGTAGGGCATTGATCCGTGTGGCGGTTAGCATCATAACACAGACCGCAAGCGTTGACTTGCTGGGCCGTCCTCTTTGTGAGGAATTGCTTCATAAGATCCTTGAGCTCCCTTACTTCAGCATTCAGGGACTCATTCACCATACTAACGGACCTCACCTTGGTCCTGGACCTTTGATTGCGGGCTTGTTCCGCCAAGATCTCCACCTTCTAAAAAGCTGCAGCGGGGGTCAAGTTTTCGTAACTACCCCCACAAGATGCATTCACGAGCCTCTTGTCATTGTCGCAAAGTCCCTCAATGATGTAGCAAATAAGGTCCTTGGCTTGGTAGCCATGGTAGGGACAACTCGTGATGAGCCTCTTGTAGCGCTCATAATAGTCGTAGAGGTTCTCGTCTTTCCCTTGCTCCAAACTGCTGAGCTGCTTCTTAATAGATGTTTGTTTGGAAGCGGGGAAGTACTTCTCAAGAAACGCCTTCTTCATAGCCGCCCAAGTAGTGATAGAGCCTGGCACCAAATAAAGGAGCCAGTCCTTGGCGGTGTCTTCAAGAGAGAAGGGAAAAGCCCGGAGCTTGATTTGATCCTCCGTCACATCTGTGGGCTTCATACTCACGCACACCGCGTGGAATTCAGTAAGATGCTTATTCGGGTCCTCGCCACTCAACCCGTGAAATTTAGGCAAGTGGTGGATGAGGCCAGACTTGAGCTCGAACTTTACACCCTCCCCGAGTTCGGGGAATTGAACAGCGAGCTGCTGTTGCTGGAGATCGGGCGCCGTGAGTTGGCGAATAGTTTGTTCCGCCATGACGCCTTCTGGTTCAGAGTCAGAGAGAGAGAAAGATTCAAGAAGATTGTAGGAGGTAGAGGGTCTGGGGGCGCTCCTTATCTTCCGAAGAGTCCTGTCAATTTTTGGATCAAAACGAACAGGAGAAGTATTAGTAGACCGGGTACGGACCATGTATTAGGTCCGAACCCAAAGGATGGTTCTGCGTACAAACCGCGGGCGCGCCGAGGGGGTCGCGGGCGCGGTTTGGGCGCAGAGCCCGAAAACACACAAAATCAAAACAAGAAAAAGATTCCCCGGCAACGGCGCCAAAATTTGACTCGGGCAAAGTCGTTGTTCCCTTATCAAAAATAAATCCCTAACATGCAAACACAAGGTATAGTAGGCAAGCAAGGGGTCGAACCCAAAGGAATCAGTTTTATTCAGATTTTATGTGATTTTCATGCAAGTAATCAAAAGGGGGTTTTGAAAGTTGGTTTCAATCAAAGTTATCAAGCAGAGTTTATCCAATCAATTCCACTTTATTAATCCGTTGATCATGAATTCATCCACCTCTTTATATGCTTAGGTCAATTCCAATCCCAATCATTAGAAATCGCAAGTCCACGGTCCAAGCAATTCTATAACTCTAGGCAAGAACGCTTAACCTAGAATTAGCATAGAGCATAGGGATAATAGGAAATCAAATCATGCAATCAAGCTACGAGTCTCATGCACAATTTAACCATTGAATACTCTTCCCTAAACTAGTCCACGGTCCTAGAATAGAGTTGTTTCGAGAATAGGAAAGATGCATAGACAACAACCAATCCTAATTCAAACAATAGATCTAAGTCAATCAAACAAGTTGATCAGGCTCATAAAATCAAACATAAATCATGGGATGAAGCTCAAGAGTATCAATAAAGACCTAAGGATAAAGAGGTTACCAAAATTTCACAACTTCATAATAAAGTTTCCTTGATTGAATAAACTCCAAAGGAGAGTTAGTTCTCCATTACAAAGAAAACTCTAATCTTTATTGAATTACAATTGATTGACAAATATTGGATATCCTAAAAACCTAGAAAGGTTCCCCTTATATAGCCCCAAGGATCAACCTTTTCGGACTAAACAAGATAGGAAACCGAAAGATAAGAAAGGAAACAAGATAGAAACGGTGAAATCTCGCCAAATCCGAAGTCGGCTACCACCGCGCCCGCGGCACCAGAACCGCGCCCGCGGCGGCCTTCAAACGGTCAAACCGGGTTCAGCTTCTACCGCGACCGCGCCGGAAGCAACGCGTCCGCGGCCTTCACGGTTTTGGTTGGTTCGCTCCTCCACGCCACCGCGCCCGCGCCATAGGTAACGCGTCCGCGGCATCCATGCAGTGGCGATTCTTCGTCTTTAAGCTCTTTAACTCTTGATTCTTCAAATCTTGTATCTTTGGTCTTGATATTACAATAACGCTCAAAACTAACCTAAACACTCTCAATATAGCTCTAAAATACAAGAGTTATCCTATACAAAGTAGAGCGAATCAATAACATACATGTACCTCTTTCCACCATAGCTTTGGGTTTGCATGGGTCCACACAAATCCAAGTGACGGAGTTCTAAAGGCTTCTTTGTGCTCACTTCATTTTTGGATTTGAAGGACGATCTTGTCTGCTTCCCTTTGATGCATGCTTCACATTGCTCAATTTGCTCAGGATCAATTCAGGGAAGTCCTCTTACAAGTTCTTTTTGATGAAGTTTGAAGATTGTGCTAGGTCCAGCATGTCCAAGACGTCGATGCCAGAGATCGGCGTCCACAGCAGAGACGGATAGGCACAACTTGGATGCAGGCTTGAACTTTTGATTGAATATGTAGACGTTGTTCTCGCGAGTCCTTTTGAGAATGACTTGATTTGTTTTCTTGTTGATGACCAGGCACTCCTTAGAGTCAAATGTGACTAGGTTTTCACCTTGATCACAGATTTGAGAGACACTAAGGAGATTAAATCCTAGTCCCTCGACAAGACTAACTTTGGACGCATAGATGGATTGATTTAGCTTGGCGGTGCCCGTTCCTTTGATTCTTCCCTTGCCCTTATTGCCAAACGAGACAGTTCCTCCCGTGGCATTTTATTGGATAGAAGTGAGATGGATCTGGATTCCAGTCATGTAATTTGAGGCGCCACTATCAATGATCCACGGGCTTCTTCTCACTTCCACCTGAAAAGAAGAGTTAGTTCTTTGTGACCCAAGCAAGGTGCTCCTTACCTGATTCGTTACATGGGTATAACAGTTCTTTTTGACCCAGGCAAGGTGCTCCATACCTGGTTCGTTACATGGGTATAACTCTTTCATGGGCAAGTAGTCATACACATTCACATCATTTGTCCTTCTAGCATGCGTCCTAGGAGATTGATTTTTAGCATTTGGCACACTAGCATGCGTCCTATCAGCAGATTTAGGCTTGGCGTTCAAATTGCCATTTCTAGCCTTTCTTCCATTCTCAAGATCCTGTTTCAGCTTAAGACACTCATACTGGTAGTGACCACCTTTGCCACAATGCCAGCACGTCCTATAGTAGTTTCCAAGGTAGTACTTCTTGTTAGGACGTTGAATTCTATTCTCTTTCATTTTCTCAGGATCAACTACCTTAGATCCTTCTCCCTTTGCAATTTTTTTGTAGATTTTATGGCTAGTGGAATTTGTGTAGTAGTCCTTCTTTCCTTTTTCACCACTCTCAAGGACTCTTATGCGTTCTTCTAGATTCTTTGTCTTTTCCCTCTCAAGTTCTAGTTCAGTGGTTTTGCTAGCTTCGAAGTCGTTGGGGAGAGAGTTCTTTGAGCCTGAATCATTCCCTAGTCCTTTCCTCGTTGGGACAAAGACTATTAAATTCACAGTTTCAGTCATGGGACTCTTTCCTAGGACTTTTACTTCGTTCCTAAGGTTTGCATTTTCAAGTTTTAGGCACACATGCTGACTCTTAAGGGACTTGACTTCTTCCTGAGAGGACTCTAGTTGAAGAGACATGGTATTGCAATTTTCACATTCCACAACAATATTCTCGGATTCAATTTCCTCAAAACTTTGTTTCATAGCATAGCTTTCTTGCATGATTTGAGTGATTAGTTTGATAAGCTTGGGCTTTGAGCATTTTTCAAGTGAGCTTAGCATAGATTCATGAGTTACCTCTTGCTCAGTTTCAGAGACGTCCTCTGGAGAAGCTGAGGCGTCTTCCATGGCCATGTAAGCCACTTGATTTTCTGGTTCCTCATCACTTGAGTCAAGGTCGTCCCATGCGCCCTCAAATGCACCAACTAGAGCCTTTTCCTTGATTTCTTTTGATGTTAACCCTGTTGTACATTTCTTAGCCATATGTCCCTTCCTATTGCATTTGTAGCAGACTATATCCTTCATTTCAGCATCCGTAGGTTTGCGACTTTCTTTCTTGTAAGGCATCTTCATTCTTGGGACTTTGCCTCTTTTGTACAATGCACGGAGAGTTTTGTGTAGCAGGGCTAACTCATCTTCTTCAGATATTTTTTCTTCAGTCTTCCCTTTGCGTTCTATCGAAGCCTGAAGACGAAGATTCTCTTGGTGCTCTTGAGTTTTGGCTTCTAGCATTGAGTTCAACTCTCTTTGTCTATGATAGTATTGCTCATACTCTGGCGTTCTTGCCGCAAGAGTTAAAGCCAGCTCATTTTGGGAACTCTTTCCCATTCCAGCAGATCTTGATTTCTCCTTGCTTCGTACCCTTTAAGCATTCCATAGATCCCCTCCATGGACAGTCCTTTGTTGGCTTGGTTTTCTTTGAACGTCATCCTATCGAAGTTCCATGGTCCCGTGAGTCCATCAATCAAGACTTGGACCTTCATCCTTTGGGTGATCTCCGTTTCCTTGACACCCAAGTTCTTCAACTTTGTGAGCAAAGCTTCAAAGCGGAAGGAGTAGTCGGTGATGGTCTCGTTTGTGAACATCCTGAATTTGTAGAAGTCCCTTTTAGCTTCAAGTTGGACGTCCTCTTTCATCTCGGGCGTCCCAACATGATACTTCTCAAGGGCTTCCCATTGAAGCTTAGCAGTTGGAAGATTGCTCACACGGGTAGCGTCCCTTTCACAGAGGGACGTCTGTAGAAAGCAGATAGCTTTGGCATTTGCCTCCATGAGTTTGAATTCATCGGGACCCCACTCTCCTTCTTTGTCCTTCTTGGCAGCAGGGACTTCGAGGTCACCGTTCTTTATCACCAGCCAACATTGGTAGTTTTGACTTCGCACGAAGCACTCGAACCTTGTTTTCCATCGATTGAAGTTTCCATCGGTGAGGCGAGGAGGCTTTGCACTCGAGATACCTATAGGTCCCATCTCCATGTTTCCTGCAACTCAAACTTAATCTAGAGCGCCTGCTCTGATACCAATTGTTGGATCGTAAGTCTGTTAGATTGGGCGTCCTTAACTGGGTTAATGGCGTCCTTAGGTGCAGCGGAAAATAGATTTAACAGGAAACGCGATAAGATAATGGACACGAGTATTTATAGAGGAACCCCACTAAGACCAACTAGTCTTATGGGTAAACCTCTACCTCCATTGGAGCATTTTCAATAGCCGTCCTTATCTTATTCAGAGAGAGTCCTTACAACTTAGGCGAGTCGTTACACTTCACTGAGCTAAGTGTCCGTCCTTAGCTTCACTAGTAACACTCCATTCCACCTAGCAAGTAACCTAACTCTCTTAGCTATAAGGAAGCTATCACTCACGTCTCTCACGGTTTGTTGTGAGAGACAAACTACAGCTCTAACTATTTTGTGGTTTGTTTTGGATTTGATGTGGTTGGACTTTCTTTCTCTTGCTTCAAGCTCACTTGGTCTCCTTGTTCTTCGTTCTTGAACTTGAATGCTTCGGGAGAGCTTGAGAGAAAGTCTTCAAAGTCCACACCTCTATGCATACCCCTTGGAGGGTATTTATAGCGGAAGTGGTTCTTGTCCTCTAGCGTCCTCTGAGGCTTGGCAGGATCCTTGATCTTCCATCAACGGTGCGATGAGCATCTTGAGGAAGTCAACTCTGTTGACGCTTGGGAAGCCTCCGCGTGGATAGGGGACATTGCTGAGAACGCGACATCTTTGGAATTGTCTACACGTGCCCAGACAAAGGAAGCTTCCTTCTAAGGACTACGACCGAGTATGATGTAATCATGTTGGGGCGGCCTTGGTTTGAATTTGAACTTCGTCCGTATTTTGGCGCGCGTCTGATGGATCGTAAGTCAGTTAATGAGGGCGTCCTTAACTGGGTTAAGGGCGTCCTTTAGTGCAGCGGAAAATAGACTTAACAGAATACAAGATAAGTGGACACGAGTATTTATAGAGGAACCCCACTAAGACCAACTAGTCTTATGGGTAAACCTCTACCTCCGTTGGAGGATTTTCAATAGCCGTCCCTTATCTTATTAAGAGCGAGTCCTTACAACTTAGGCGAGTCGTTACACTTCTCTGAGCTAAGCGTCCGTCCTTAGCCTCACTAGTAACACTCCTTTCAACCTAACAAGTAACCTAACACTCTTAGCTATAAGGAAGCTATCACTCACGTCTCTCACGGTTCGTTGTGAGAGACAAACTACAACTCTAATTGATTTGTGGTTTGTTTTGGATTTGATGTGGTTGGACTTTCTTTCTCTTGCTTCAAGCTCACTTGATCTTCTTGATCTTCGTTCGTGTTCTTGAATGCTTCGGGAGAGCTTGAGAGAAAGTCTTCAAAGTCCACTCTTGCACCCACATCCCGCTATGCATACTCCTTGGAGAGTATTTATAGCGGAAGTGATTCTTGTCCTCTAGCGTCCTCTGAGACTTGGCAGGATCCTCGATCTTTGATCAACGGTGCGATGAGCGTCTTGAGGAAGTCAACTCTGTTGACGCTTGGGAAGCCTCCGCGTGGGTAGGGGACCATCGCTGGGAAAGCGACGTCTTTGGCATTGTCTACACGTGCCCAGACAAAGGAAGCTTCCTTCTGAGGACTAAGGCCGGACGATGATGTAATCATGTTGGGGCGGCCTTGATTTGAATTTGAACTTCGTCCGTATTTTGGCGCGGGGACCTTTCTTGATGAGGACTCCGTCCTATCTTGCGCAGGGACTCCGCCAATTACGTTTAGCTTTGGAAGTTCTGGTAACATGCGTCCCTACAGCATAGGGACTGCTGTTCACTTGTTGTCCTTTTCGCTCATGTGCGTCCACTGGACTTACCTGAGATCAAAACTTGGACAACTTATCAAATACATTTGAGTTTGTCATTATCAAAACAAGGGACGATTATTATTGGTTTAGATATTAACGACTGACGTCCTTAATATCGTCCCAACAATTTCCCCCTTTTTGATGATGACAAACTCTTTCAAATAATGCACACAGAAGTAAAGCTTTTAGCATGAGGAACTACACTTTGATTTTCTTTTCAGCTTAGATTGGCATGCAACACATTCTTTTAAGTGCGTTCTATTTTATTCCTAACTAACGACCTTTTGACTTGGCCGAAATTCCCCCTGAACACATGCTTTCTATGATAACTTAAGGACAATCGCATCTCTGCAAAACTATACTTCCCCCTTTTGGCATCATCGAAAAGGAGAACAAGTCGAAAAGCATGCAAGCACAAAGTCATAACTAAAGAAAGGTACGCTTAGACAAAATGAAGCACAAATGTAGTGAATGGCATTCAGAATGAGAAACGAGAACGTTCATTACAGACATTCACAACAAGTGTTCAAAACGGGGACAGCGTCCCATTGTCTTAACAAAAACTCAAGAAATGATAAATTGTTTCAGGGTTAGAGAAGGGGGAGGTGATCATTTTCTGGGACGCTTGCCAAGGGCTTTGAGGTGTTGCTCCTGAAGATGGTTGTTCTGGGCAAGGAGCTCGTTGTTGCGCTCAAGAAGGTCTGTGTGGACGTGAAGTGTGTCGTGAACTTGCTGAATGAGATCAATCATTATGCACTGGTTCTCGATCATCATGCCCATCAGATACTTCGTAGAGTGCCTCTCAGCCTCATCAGGGACGCTCATACCATCGAGCTCGTCCTCGTCATCAGCAGCGTCCTCAGCTGGCGTCCCAACTACTTGGACATTTTCAGCTTCGTGATCTCCTTCTCCAGGTTCAGCAGCAGCAGCAGCTTGAGCTCTCCTCTCAGCTTTGGCTTTCCTTTCAGCCTCTTCCCGTTCCTTTTCCAGTTGGCGCTTAACGGACGGAAGGGGCTCATCAAACCTGAGTTTCCCAACTGGAGGGAGTGTAATTTGCCTGACGTCCCAATGAATGCCAAAGGAACGCTCTTGTTTAGGAGCATAGAGTCCCTGCTGCTTCAGAATTTGCTTGACCAAGCCGGGGAAAGGAAGAGAGTGCCTGCCTCCTGTGCACTTGCCCATGTGTTCCAAGATTACTCGGGGCAAGTTTATCGGCTTGCGTTCCAAGAAAGCGTCCAAGAGAATACTATCAGTGATCTGAACAATGGACTTCTTCTCTTGGCGGGGGACGACCATGCGCACAATGAAGTGATGCGCAAGGACGCCCGTCTTGGTGAGGCAATGAGCAACTCTGTCCTTAGCAGCTGGCTGTCTCCCATTGAATATTCTGTTGAGGATTTCATCTTGGGAGAAACGGCCAAAGTTCTTGCACGGCAGATCGTGCAGAGCATCTTGCGGAGAAGGACGCAGGCCTAGCATTTTGCGGACGGTGCCCTCAGCAACTGAGTACTCGTCCCCATCGATTTCAAAAGTCCCCTGAGGCTTCCCGTTTACTTCTGTGATTTCGAACTTTGAGTAGAAACGGAGAACCTCATCAGGGTCAACATCAGCGGCCTCAGCGCCCAAGTGCGTCCAACCCTGGAACTCAAGAAGATCCAAGAACTCTTGGCGCTGGTTCTCTGCCAGAAACTCGGCGGTGAAGAGGAGCGGCGATAGGATTTTCTTGAAGCGTATCTGCTTGGAGCCATTGCTCACGATCACTTCATCACCAGCATCTTCTTCATCTCCATCTCCCTCCTCTTCCTCAGGTTCCTCATCCTGGGGAGGGGCGTCCTTGTCATCGGAGGCTTCGTTCCGTTGTTCTTGGAACTCAACCATTGCAGTGTCCTCAGCTGTGGACGCCTGTTCTGTGGGAGGCGCGTCCACCGCTGGAGTCCTTGCCGAGGACTCTGTGGGAACGGATGGAGGAGACGTCACTTGAACTTGAGCAGCTTCTTCGACGGCCGGAGCAGGCGGAGGAGGAGGAGGAGGTGAAGCTCTAGGGGGAGAGGGAGAGGGAGTGCGGAGCTTAGCTTTTGGGGGAGGAGCAGAGGAGGAGCTGGGCGGAACCACTGAGATCGGTTTCACCTTGAGCGGAGCAGAGGGAGGAGGCGGCAGAGTAGCAGGGGTAGCATCCTTGGCCTGGACCTGGACTTGTGGAGCGTCCTTGGCCTGGACTTGAGGAGCGTCCTCTACCCTTGGAAGAGGAGGAGGGAGTTGACGAAGGTCCTGCATACTCGCTTGGATCGCCTTCTCAACGGCTGCTTTCTCTGCTTGCTCTTGCTCTTGGCGCGCCTTCTCCTCTTTTGCCAGTTGAATTTCGGAGAGGCGAATGGCGGCCATTTCTTCATCCGTGACGCCCTCAAGCTGAGCAGAGGTCTTGAGGCGTCGTTTTGGGGCAGGAGGAGGGGAGGAAGGGATTGGCTTTGGTGGGGAGGAGGAAGGGCCTTTAATTTGGAGCGATTTGGACGGAGGGGGAGAGGAAGGCCTTTTCCTTTTTTGAGAAGGGACGGAGCCCGTAGGAGCCACAACAAACTCCATTATATCAGGAAGTAGTTTGGCGAGCTCGTCCACGGTTCCACCAAATGAGTCAGAAATGATTCCTGGCCCCATGAACGGTGGGTTGGTGTGATTGGTTTCTTGAAGGCGGGGCTTGACATATGTGATCATGAAGTAGTGGAGGAGGCGTTGGATTTTAGGAGGATGTTCGTGAGTGGACGCCCTAAGACAAATGTTGGCGAGCGTCCTAGGCTCCTTTTCAAGCCAGTCCTCAATGAGAGGGTCAAGGGGAGGACGGCGTTTGGGTTGAGAGGGGAGCCGGCCAATTGAGCCACTGTAAACAGAGGCTTTGGTGATATTTTCTGGCTCAGGCTCGGGTTTGAAGGGCTTCTCCAGAAATGAGAACCTCTTCGGCTGGGTTTTGGATTGAGAGCGGGATGGTTGTTTTTGTTGAGGAGGTTGGGAGCGAAGGGGTTGAGGAGGGGTGTTGGAGTGGCGGCGCTGGGTGCTTTGAGAGGAGGAATGGTGGCGAGGGGGTTCTTGTCTGCCGGAAGGTCTGCCTCTCGACTCCATTAATGACCGGCCTTTCACCGGAGGAGATCTCGAAGAGCTAGTGTTTTTCGCTGCCGACGAGGGTGAGGGATTCTTTGAGGCTCTTGTGTTGGCCATTTTTGAGATGGTTTAAATAGGGGAGGATTAGGGTTTGGAGAGAGATTTCGGGATTCGGTTGAAGATTTGGAAGATCTTTGAGATTTCTAAAAGTGTGCAAACAGCAGATGAGCGAAGAAAGGTTTTCGGAGTGCACAGGTGGGTATATATAGGAAGAAGACGAAGTTGGACGGTCAGGGGTAACAGGGTCTTTACACACAGCTTCCTCCACCCGCCTTCTCACACGTGGCTTTCTTCTTTGCTAAGGAATACAGCTGTTGAGCACTGTTTACGCATATCCCGAGATTTTCGCTGACGATTCGCTAAAACGGTTTACCTTCCCAATTTCAACCATTCAAACTTCTCACAACTGCAAAGGACTCTGACCTGACGTCCTTTCAACACACAACACTACACAACACAGAACTGAACCACGGCGTCTCATTCACTGATCTCAACCTCTGTAATTAGAACTCTGTACAGACAACTCTCAGCTCTTAGCACGTGTCCCTTTGATCACTTAGAACCATTTTTGAAAATCAAGCAAGTACGTCCCGTAAAGGTGAAACAAGGAATGCTCATAGGACGCGTTTGCAAGATTCTCGGCTTGGGTAAGCTTAGAGTTCCCATCATTTCGGCTTATGATGAGGGTAGGGTGATCAGGGATACTCTTGAGATGAAAAGCGAAATGAATACCATTCAAGGACACAAGCGAATACACATATCTTAGACTAGCGTCCTTTAAAGATGACTTTAATGCATGACACACCTTAAAACAAGTTCTCAACAAGACATAGCCAATCATGGAGGGAATAATAGAACGGGACTTGATCATTTAAAAGTTATCATCCCCAAGAGCAACCGGAGGTGCTCGTAGGGACGTCTATCAAGTGCTTTTGTGAAAATATCGGCCACTTGGTCCTCAGTCCTAACATGATCCACTCTAATTAATCCAAGTTCAACATTATCACGAAGAAAGTGATGCCTTATATGAATATGCTTCGTCCTCGAATGATGAACGGGATTTTTGGCAATACTTATAGCACTGGTGTTGTCACACAAGATAGGGACTGTGTTGAGGGACGTACCATAATCTTCAAGTTGGTACTTGATCCATAGGACTTGTGAGCAGCACGAAGCAGCAGCAACGTACTCAGCTTCCGCGGTTGATAGTGCCACGGAGTTTTGCTTTTTGGATCCCCAAGATACAAGGCATGAGCCAAGGAATTGTGCCATTCCTGAGGTGCTCTTCCTATCCACCACATGGCCAGCGTAATCTGCGTTAGAGTAAGCTACCAGGTTCAGGGACGTCGTTCTGGGATACCATAGACATAGGTCATCCCGTCCCTTGAGATATCTGAAGATTCTTTTGACCTCTTGCATATGGGACTCCTTTGGATTTGCTTGGAATCGAGCGCACAAGCATACAGCGAACATGATGTCGGGACGACTTGCCGTAAGATATAGCAAGGACCCTATCATTCCTCTGTAGAGCTTTTGATCTACACTCTTGCCTTCTTCATCAGCATAGAGGCGAGTGTTTGGGGAGATGGGAGTATCAATGGGTTTTGAAGAGTTCATCCCATACTTCTCAAGCATTTCACGGATGTACTTTTGTTGATGAATCCGCGTCCCATCTTTGAGCTGAGTGATTTGGAGTCCCAAGAAGAAGTTGAGTTCTCCTATGAGGGACATCTCAAACTCACTACTCATCAAGTTCTTGAATTCCTCTACAAATTTCATGTTAGTGCTTCCAAAGACTATGTCATCGACATAGACTTGGACAATTAAGACATCTTTAAGAACTTTCTTTAAGAACAGGGTTTTATCAATGTTACCTCGTGTGTACCCGTTGGACAAGAGGAAGGACGCAAACCTATCGTACCATGCACGAGGGGCTTGCTTGAGTCCATAGAGTGCCTTGTCCAAGAAGTACACATGATCTGGGTGATCAGCATCCTCAAATCCTGGAGGTTGAGCGACGTACACTTCTTCTTTGAGCTTGCCGTTGAGAAAGGCTGTCTTGACGTCCATTTGAAAAAGCTTGAACCCTTTGTGAGCGGCAAAGGCGATGAGGAGGCGAATGGCTTCAATCCTGGCGACAGGAGCGAAGGTTTCATCATAATCAATCCCTTCCTCTTGCCTATAGCCTTGAGCCACAAGCCTTGCTTTGTTTCTTGACACGCGACCATTCTCATCAAGCTTGTTCCTGTAGACCCATCTCGTCCCTATTATGTTTTTGTTTCTCGGACGAGGGACGAGGGTCCAAACCATATTTCTTTCGAATTGATTAAGTTCCTCTTGCATGGCCTGAATCCAATCAGCGTCCTGGAGTGCTTCCTTTATGTTCTTAGGTTCAACCAAGGACACAAAGGCGTTGAAGGCACAGAACGCTATGTTAGCATTAAGGGACTGATTCACGGCTGATCTTGTTTGAACTCCTTTTGACATATCTGAGATGATTTGATCCGTTGAATGAAGTCTCGAAAGATGGGATCCCTTATGAGTATCGTCCCTTACAGGAGTACATCTAGGGTCCGTCCAATCAGATTCATCTGAGTCAAACCCGTCGTCTTCATTGAGAGTTTCATAGAGTTCCCCCTCAGGTTGAGCGTCCTCTTCTTGACGCTGTTCTCCTTGTAGGCTTGATTCAGCGACCTCATGTTGAGCTGGAGATTCACTTTGAGATGGAACTTCCTGAACAACACTGGGAACTTCTACTGAGACTTCTTCAGGATTTTGAGTAGCGTCCTTAGGAACATAGTATTTTCCAGAGGACCCGAAATCAACTTCATCATCGGAGTCATCCTGCTGCAGAGGAGATGAGCGTTCTTTCTTACTTGGTTTATCTTTGTGAGAAGAACTTTCTTTGAACACAACATGAATGCTCTCCTCAAGCTTTAGAGTTCGTTTATTGAAAACTCTATACGCTTTACTGGTGAGGGAGTATCCAAGGAATATGGCTTCGTCACTTCTTGCGTCAAACTTTCCAAGTCTTTCTTTATCATTGTTGTGAACAAAGCACTTGCATCCAAAGACTCTGAGATAGTCGATGCGAGGCTTTCTTCCATTCAGCAACTCATAGGACGTCTTCTTCAGCAAAGGACGGATCATGGCTCGATTGATAATGTAGCACGCTGTAGCAATAGCTTCAGCCCAGAAGTACTTGGGGACGCTATTGGCTAAGAGCATAGTCCTTGCTATATCCTCCAGCGTCCTATTCTTTCTTTCCACCACTCCATTTTGTTGAGGAGTCCTTGGAGCTGAGAAGTTGTGAGAGACTCCATGTTGATCACAGTAGGCCACGAACTCTGAGTTTTGAAACTCCGTCCCATGGTCTGATCTTATGGATTTTAGAGGCGTCTCAAGCGCAACTTCCACTTGTTTGATGAAGACTTTGAATGCGTTGAAGCAATCTGTTTTTGAAGCTAAGAAAAGAACCCAGGTGAATCGAGAAAAGTCATCTACAAGGACATAGATATACCTCTTTCCACCATAGCTTAACGTCTTCATTGGTCCACAAAGATCCATATGGAGAAGTTCCAAAGGTTTCTTTGTGCTGACATCATTCTTTGACTTAAAGGACGTTCTTGTCTGCTTCCCTTTGATACATGCTTCACAATGTTCAATTTTCTCAGAATCAATTTGGGGAAGACCTTTCACAAGATTTCTTTGATGAAGCTTGAGGATTGTGCTTGGTCCAGCATGGCCAAGTCGGCGATGCCAGAGGTCAGTGTCCTCCTTTGACACAGATAAGCACAACTCAGATTTTGGCTTGAACTCCTGATTGAAGATGTAGACATTGTTCTTTCGGACTCCTTTGAGGACGACTTTGTTGGATTTCTTGTTGATGACGAGGCACTCCTTTGAGTCAAATGTGACTAAGTTTTCACCTTGATCACACATTTGAGAGACGCTTAGGAGGTTGAAGCCAAGTCCTTCAACAAGGCTAACATTTGTCGCTTTGATAGACGGATTGAGAATAGCAGTTCCCGTCCCTTTGATCTTTCCTTTGCCCTTGTTGCCAAACGAGACAGTTCCTCCCGTGGCGCTACTTTGGATAGAAGTGAGATGGATCTGGCTTCCTGTCATATGGTTTGAGGCGCCACTATCAAGTGAGATGGACAGTTCCTCCCGTTCCTTACCTGGTTCGTTACAGAAATAGAACTCTGATTCTGGCATGTAGTCACTTATATTCACATCATTTGAAATAGCATGCTTTCTGAAAGAACTCTTAGATCGTCTAGGACGTCTAGGGTTAGCCTTAGGGACGGACTTATCATTTTCAATGTTATTCCTAGCAGCTTTGCCACTTTCAATGTCGCTCTTCAGTTTCAGGCAATCATATTTGAAGTGATCTCCTTTTCCACAGTACCAACACGTCCTATAGTAAGTACCAAGGTAGTACTTCTTGTTGGGACGTTGGATTTTGTTCTTTTTCATCTTTTGAGGGTCACAAACTTTTGAACCTTCCCCCTTAGCAATCTTCTTATAGATCCTATGACTAGTGGAGTTAGTGTAATAGTCCCTTTGACCTTTCTCTCCACTCTCTAGGACTCGAATTCTTTCAAGAAGGTTCTTGGTCTTTTCCCTTTCTAATTCAAGTTCTGAGGTTTTGCTAGCCTCAAAGTCACTAGGGAGAGAGTTCCTAGTGTCAGACTCGTATCCTAGTCCTCTTTTGGCTGGGACAAACACCATTGGTTGAACTACCTCAGTTACCGGGCTCTTCCCTAACACTTTCACCTCTTCCCTAAGCTTAGCGTTCTCTAGCTTAAGGCACATCACTTCAGTTTTCAGGGATTTAACTTCGACATACGAGGACTCTAGTTGTAACGAAACTGTAGCACAGTTCTCACATTCAACTAGCCTATTTTCACTTTCAAGTTCAAGTTCATCCATTCTATGTTGCATAACAACGCTTTCTTCCATGATTCTTTTAATGAGCTTAATAAGTTTGGTTTTGGAACAATTCTCTAAGGAGTTCATCATGGATTCACGAGTTACCTCTTGTTCCTTTTCAGAAGCACCCTCTTCAAGGACTGGGGCGTCCTCCACAGCCATGTACGCCACTTGCTCATCATCTGAGGCGTCCTCTACGGCTATGTACGCCACTGGTCCTTCTGGTTCTTCATCATCAGAACTCACATTATCCCATGCGGCTTCGCACGCTCCCAAGAGAGCTTTCATCTTCATTTCTTTTGAGTTTAGTCCCGTAGTACACCTTTTAGCAAAGTGTCCTTTCTTGTTACATTTGTAGCAAGTAAGTTCCTTCATCTCTGCCTCTGTATACTTGAGACTCTCCTTTTTGTAAGGCATCTTGTGTTTCTTGGAATCTCTAGCCTTTTTACCCCATAAGCGAGCAACTTTGTGTAGAAGGGCAATCTCTTCCTCTTCTTCCAGCTGTCCTTAGTCTTGCTTTCCTTTTCTTTCAAAGCTTGAGCACGCATCCTTTCACGATTCTCATTTTTATTTGCTTCCACCATTAGGGCAATATCTCTTTGGTGGCGCAGATACTCAGCGTACTCTGGAGTTGACGTCATCAAAGCAAGATCTGTCTGGGGGTTTCTAGCCAATTCAGCCATATCAGCTTCCCTTCTCGCTTCATAGCCTCTCAGCTTCCCATAGATCTCTTCCATATCCAGGGTTTTGTTGGCTGTGTTCTCCTTGAACGTAGTCCTATCAAAATTCCATTTTCCTGTAAGCCCATCAATGACTACTCCGACTTTGTTTCTCATTGAGACTTCAGCTTCTGGGATGCCTAAATTTCGCATCTTGGTCACAAGAGCTTCAAAGCGGTATGAGTAGTCCTTGACAGATTCGTTAGGAAACATTCTGAAGGCATAGAACTCTCGTTTGATTTCAAGCTTGACGTCTTCCTTCATCTCTGCCGTACCCACATGGTACTTCTCAAGAGCTTCCCATTGTAGTTTGGCTGTTGCCAAATTGCTAACTCGGGTGGCGTCCCTTTCGCAGAGGGACGCTTGAAGGAAGCATATAGCCTTAGCGTTTGTTTCCAAAAGCTTGAATTCGTCAGGACCCCACTCGTCCTCTTTGTCTTTCTTGTCATCAGGGATGGTAAGGTCACCCTTCATGATCACTCTCCAGCATTGATAATTCTGACTTCTGCAAAAGTTCTCGAAGCGGATCTTCCAGCGGTTGAAGTTGCCGTCCGTCAGACGAGGAGGCTTTACAAAAGAGATTCCAATAGGTTCCATGTCCATCTTATACCTGCAACTCAACAAAAATCTAGAGCGCCTGCTCTGATACCAATTGATGGATCGTAAGTCAGTTAATGAGGGCGTCCATAACTGGGTTAAGGGCGTCCTTTAGTGCAGATGAAAATAGACTTAACAGAATACAAGATAAGTGGACACGAGTATTTATAGAGGAACCCCACTAAGACCAACTAGTCTTATGGGTAAACCTCTACCTCCGTTGGAGGATTTTCAATAGCCGTCCCTTATCTTATTAAGAGCGAGTCCTTACAACTTAGGCGAGTCGTTACACTTCTCTGAGCTAAGCGTCCTCCTTAGCCTCACTAGTAACACTCCTTTCAACCTAACAAGTAACCTAACACTCTTAGCTATAAGGAAGCTATCACTCACGTCTCTCACGGTTCGTTGTGAGAGACAAACTACAACTCTAATTGATTTGTGGTTTGTTTTGGATTTGATGTGGTTGGACTTTCTTTCTCTTGCTTCAAGCTCACTTGATCTTCTTGATCTTCGTTCGTGTTCTTGAATGCTTCGGGAGAGCTTGAGAGAAAGTCTTCAAAGTCCACTCTTGCACACACATGCCGCTATGCATACTCCTTGGAGAGTATTTATAGCGGAAGTGATTCTTGTCCTCTAGCGTCCGCTGAGACTTGGCAGGATCCTCGATCTTTGATCAACGGTGCGATGAGCGTCTTGAGGAGGTCAACTCTGTTGACGCTTGGGAAGCCTCCGCGTGGGTAGGGGACCATTGCTGGGAAAGCGACGTCTTTGGCATTGTCTACACGTGTCCAGACAAAGGAAGCTTCCTTCTGAGGACTAAGGCCGGACGATGATGTAATCATGTTGGGGCGGCCTTGATTTGAATTTGAACTTCGTCCGTATTTTGGCGCGCGTCCCTTCTTGATGAGGACTCTGTCCTATCTTGCGCAGGGACTCCGCCAATTACGTTTAGCTTTGGAAGTTCTGGTAACATGCGTCCCTACAGCATAGGGACTGCTGTTCACTTGTTGTCCTTTTCGCTCATGTGCGTCCACTGGACTTACCTGAGATCAAAACTTGGACAACTTATCAAATACATTTGAGTTTGTCATTATCAAAACAAGGGACGATTATTATTGGTTTAGATATTAACGACTGACGTCCTTAATATCGTCCCAACAAAAGTACTTTTTCTCAACAAGTGTAGCAACTCTTTAGGGTTGAACCGGCTGTTTTAATGTGTTGGGACGATATTAAGGACGCCAGTCATTAATATCTTAACCAATAATGATCGTCCCTTGTTTTGATAATGACAAACTCAAATGTATTTAACAAGTTGTCCAAGTGTTGATCTCAGGAAGGTCCAGTGGACACACATGAGCGAAAAGGACAACAAGTGAATGACAGTCCCTAAGCTGTAGGGACGCACTTCATCAGAACTTCCAAAGCTGAACGTAATTGGCCAAGTTCCTGCGCAGATAGGACGGCATCCTCATCAAGAAGGGACGCGCGCCAAAATACGGACGAAGTTCAAATTCACCGCCCCAACATTATTACATCACGTTCGGCCGTAGTCCTCAGAAGGAAGCTTCCCTTGTCTAGGCACGTGTAGACAACTCCAAAGATGTCGCTTTCCCAGCGATGGTCCCCTATCCACGCGGAGGCTTCCCAAGCGTCAACAGAGTTGACTTCCTCAAGATGCTCATCGCACCGTTGATGGAAGATCAAGGATCCTGCCAAGCATCAGAGGACGCTAGAGGACAAGAACCACTTCCGCTATAAATACCCCCAAGGGGTATGCATAGCGGTGTGGACTTTGAAGACTTTCTCTCAAGCTCTCCCGAAGCATTCAAGAACACGAACGAAGATCAAGAAGATCAAGTGAGCTTGAAGCAAGAGAAAGAAAGTCCAACCACATCAAATCCAAAACAAACCACAAAATAGTTAGAGTTGTAGTTTGTCTTTCACAACGAACCGTGAGCGACGTGTGTGATAGCTTCCTTATAGCTAAGAGAGTTAGGTTACTTTGTTAGGTGGAAGGAGTGTTACTAGTGAGGCTAAGGACGGACGCTTAGCTCAGAGAATTGTAACGACTCGCCTAAGTTGTAAGGACTCTCTCTTAATAAGATAAGGACGGCTATTGAAAATCCTCCAAGCGGAGGTAGAGGTTTACCCATAAGACTAGTTGGTCTTAGTGGGGTTCCTCTATAAATACTCGTGTCCATTATCTCATTGCGTTTCCTGTTAAGTCTAAATTCCGCTGCACCTAAGGACGCACTTAACCCAGTCAAGGACTCCTTCACTAACAGACTTACGATCCAACATAATGGCTGATAAATAAGTAATTGATCGTGATGCTGATGCCTCAAGTTGATCGTATGCCATGTTGAATTGTTGATATTAACGGGCATCTCAAATCTGAGACGCGCCGGTCAGTTGTGCAAGGCGGGCCACTTTATAGGGCATCTGAGACGCACCGGTCAGTTGTGCAAGGCGGGCCACTTTATAGATCGCGCCCACATGCACTGCGATTAGTCTTTTGGCACATGTCTGTCATCGCGGCATGCACTACCGGGATCAAGTTGTATTAATTTTCACCGTCGTAACTAACCCGGTAGTTGAGTTTGGTGATATAAATGAGTGGGAATATGGGAGACGGTAAATTCGGCTTACTCTCCCCTTCCGCTCTCAAAAATTTTAGTCTTCTCTTCTCTTCCTCTCTCAAATTCGGGCATAATTTTTACTCTCCTCTTCTCTTCTCTTCTCTTTCTCTATCAAATTTTAACGATTTCATCCTCTTCCTTTCTAAAAAATTTACCTGGTTGATCCACCTTTCCCATCGATTTTATCATTTTTTAACTTATTAACCCTATAAAATTATAACTTTTCAACCTTTTTTTTAATTACCACGCCGACCGTTAATTTTTTTAGAAAAAAGTGATAAATTTTATTTAAAAAATGGGGTAATAAAGGTAATATATGATATTGAATAAGAGTAAAAGTGTAAAAATGAATAGATAGAAATGGAAAGTGGACAAACTTTTTGGAACGCTTAAAATAGAAAGGCAGACAAACTTAATGGGACGGAGCGAATATTAAACTTGTTTGGATAATTTTACCCTTCAAAATATAAAAGCACACAAACAAAAAAAACTTGTTTCTTTTTTGGTCATCAAACGGGGTCATCCCCTGCAAAACTTAATTATTAGCATCAAAGAACTACCCAAAATGGACTATAGACTCTGAATGTAAAACATCAATCATAGCTTCAGGGGGTTCATCAAGCAAAACAAAGTTATCAACTGAAGTAAGAGAGAGATTAGCCAGGACGTCCGCGGCTTGGTTCACACTCCGACGAATATGCATAAGTTGAATACAGTCACTATGCTCGTGGAAAAGTTCCCTGCATTGTTGAATGAGATAGTAATCTCTATGGGGAGCCACGTGTTTAGCTTGTAACAGATTGGCAGCCACAAGAGAATCAGTAAAAAAACTGGTTTATTCATTCACCCATTCTCACCACGTCTCTGCCTCCACTCACCCCGACCCCGTTGCAGACCGATGTTCTCCAATCATTGGCGACCCTCTCATTGCAGACCCACCAAAGCCGTTTATGTCAATCTAAGAGATGAATACTTTCTATGTTATCACAAATGGGACATCCAAAGCATAAATCCCCCATCCTAACATCAAAAATTTGTATATTACTTCTTCTCATTTCTAAAGCATGAAACTAACAACAAAATGTCCAAAAGACACACACTTCAGGGACAAACTAAATAAATCAATTGTGTTATAGACATTTGGCTATGCAACAAACTAAATGCATGGGTCATGTTTTAGGCAAATCACCTTAGACTCACATGTATCCAGATCCTGAGGTTGGATGAATATGGCGTCAATTCTGTGTATGAACATTTACGATCCACGAGGTATTGCAATTCTTTCCTCAACAACCTTCAAACTTTTCTCCAGATTCTCAGCTTGACAGATCAAGTTCCTAGGGTTAGTCATAACAAGCTTCCTAATTCTCTCATCTAAGAGGCCATAACTCTTAAGCAGCGCCAAGTTTTGGAGAATTCTCTTGGGGACATTGGAAGAAACCAACAAGAACGAATGCTTAATGGCCTTGAGGAAACAACATCGGTATCTGAAGCATCGATCACCGGAGTTGGAGAGGAGGGCGTAGAGGAAGGAGTTAGAGCCGCCGACGAGGAGGGGGAAGTGGCGGGAGAGGATCTGGGAGATGGGGGGTGGCGCCGGTAGGTAGAGGGAGAGAGGTTGATAACGAAGGAGCAATAGGTGAGAGAGGAACAACTTGAAAATTGGGCAAATAAGCATTGCTTATTCTTTTAGTGAAATTTCTGCTTATTTTCATAAGTATAGGGGTAGTTGATTATTTTCTGGGTTTCTCATAAGTAGTGTTGTGTTTCTAAGTTGATAAAAAAAATTTGCCAAACTCTTTTCGAATTCTTACTTTATAGAATAAGCACTAAAGTGTTTATAACTCTTTAGAAAACTCACTACGAAATGCAGTCTTAATTGATGGGAAAATTACAATTAACCAGTCCTTATTTCAGATTTCTTACATTTAGGCTGCATTCGTTTCAACTTTTTTTAAGTGCTTATGAGCACTTGAGTGCTTAAAAGTTGAAATAAGCAATCATATTCGGTGTTTGGCAAAAAAAAAATTAAGTGCTTATAAACACTATTGCTTATAAGCAACAAAACAAATAGTCAACAGAGGGCATGCTTATGGAAATAAGCACTATTTTTTCAGCATTGCTGATCATGCCTCATACCCCAAATTACCCTATTTCCCGATATCCCCATCTCGAGCACATCTCCACCATCGCATCTCTCGTCGTCGCCGATCACACTCGTCTCCCCAAGGCATCTCCGTCGTCTCCACCATCGCATCTCTCGTCGTCGCCGATCACACTCGTCTCCCCAGGGTTTTTTGTTTTTTATTTGTTTTAAGGGTAATTTTGTCAAAACACGTTCCAAATATATACAATATCACCGTCTAACCAAACACCTTATTGCTTATCTAAAATATTAGCTTTTAATTTCAGTAACGATATCAGCATTTTATATCAACATCAACAATCGATCAGCATCAACATCAACAATGAATTGCCGAGCAGCCTTAATCATTCTTATATTGCTTTTTACACTTAACCACACTTATTTAAAAATTGTTGCATTTAACCACCCTTTATTTTTTTACATTTAATCACCCCTTATGTATAAATAATTGCACTTAGCCATCTATCTTTCGTTATAATAATTTATTAATAGCTTTTGTTTTTTAAAAATATTAAAATAAAATAAAATAAAAGTAATATGTTACTTATACACCGATCTTAATGTTAAAGTATATTACAACTTTCAATTATGAATGATATACTATTATTTTAAAACAATGTTTCGGGCAGATCCATCGGATCTTGAGTTTCAAGTTTTATCCAACCAATGATTGAGTTGATTGAGTCGAGTCTCTTTTTGATCCATTGATTTCAGATTAAGTCTCAACACAAAAAACTTCTACCTAGTGGGGTCGGGTCAGTTCGTAGGGGTGTAGAGGAGTGATAGGATTCGAATCTTTTTTTTTTTTTTTCAGTTGGGAGATACAATTTGAGAACCAACTATACGACTTTAGAGGAGTTTTAGTATCCAAAACTAATTTTTAGTTAGGAATTCTATATGAGCTTAAGAATTCTTTCATTTTTTATAAAATAAAAATTAAAATTGAGGGAAAAAGCGTCATATACTTTTAAGAGAGTATCATTAGTCTTCATCCGAAAGACTAATGATATTCTCACAATAAACACAAATGATGAAGTCCAACTATGATTTAATCTATTTCTAATTAACACGAGGAAGTCAACGAACAATAAACACAAATGATGTATTTATAGTGAGTGAGACAATGGGTCCTTTGCTAGGACCCTGTTGTCTTTCTAGCGTCCTCGGAGACAATGTCAAACATGTCGCTTTCCACAACGTTGTACAACGTACTTTGTCTTCATCCGAAAGTCAGCTCTACTTTTTTGGGAGCTTCCACGTGTATCTTGGGATGAGATGAGAAAGCGACATCCTAGCTTCATGCATTTTTGTCGTCTGACATCTGAAGCTTCTAAGGACTGCGGCCGCCCATGATGTCATCTTTGTCGGGCGGCCTTGACTCCGTTTGAATTTGAGCGTTAGTCATTTTGACGTGCGTTCCTACTCAATAGGTACGGCTTCCCTATCTCGTAAGAACTTCGTTCTTGTTCACCTTGATCATTAAAGTTTTGGGCATCCCTTTGATATAGGGACGACAATCACTTGTTGTCCTTTTCACATGATGATCGTCCATAGAAGCGTTCTTAGGATAAACACTTGGACAAAAATATTACATAATATGAAGCTTTTCATTATCAAAACCAGGGACAAAGATCGTTGATTCGGTGTTAATCCACTGACGTCCCTAACACCGTCCCAACAATGTCCTTGTCTCAGTTGAGTACTTATCTATGACAAGCTCTTTCCCACTTTTAATACGACGTTTTTCCCTCCCTTTATTTTTTTCTTGTGGTGGTGGATGCACAGTATCTGCACTTGGCTGCTCACCGACAAATCTTACAAAAGTAGATTCAGACGTGCTTGACGATTAGGGGTACATGAGCATGGGTGGTTAACCAGAAATTCAGTTAACCGGTTGGTTAGTCGGATATTCGGTTATTGAATTATGACAACCGTAACTACATCAATTGTTTTCGGTCAACCAATATCGGTTAACCAAAAAATTTGGTACGGTTTTTCGGCCAACCAACAACTATATCTTATAAACAGCTTTTAAATGAAATTTATTAAAGAAATCATACTTCTTATTAGTCAGGCACCCAAACTTGTCACTTTTGGTCATTTAGACACCTCACCATAGAAACGCACCTATCAAACACCTATACTTGTCAAAAGCTACCGATTAAGCACCTGTGAGTGACGTGGACTTGCGCGTGACATGCACTTTCACAATGGCGGGTGAGATGAGTTTAAGTTAAGTGATTTCTACTTACGTGGAAAATAAAAAAAATGAAATATCAAAAACCTGAGCTTTCTTCTTCACAGATACGAGATTTCAAAAATCTCTCCAGCCAACGGTCACCGGAAATCGAACTCTTCCTCCAGCTCACAAAGTCAAACTCCTCCCTATACAAAGCATTCTTGGATCATTTTGTTTCGAGATTCCGATTTCTGGGTTGTTTGATTCTTCCTCTACAGAACGCGAATGGCTTCTTCGTCGAGCTCATTCTCGCGCACAAGTGGGCATGTTGAAATCGGAATTCCGGCATGCATGTGTGGGAAAATAGCTTCCATTAATCATTCATGGACATGAAGGAATCCATGGAGGATGTATTTTGGATGCCGAAATTATGGGGTAAGTTCGATTTCTCTGAAAATCGCAAGAACCCTAGAATGTCAAATTTGGGGATTTTTCAAAATTTTAAATTTTAGGGTTGAATTGTTGATTTCTAGGTCGGAAGTGAACATATGTTTGAATATCGAACCTACTTTGAGGTTGTAGGCATTGAATTGATTCAGAAATTGATGTTTTTTATTTGAGCAAGAACCCTAGAAGTTCAAATTTGGGTTTTTTTCCGATTTGTTAAAATTGTGAGGCGTAATGTTGATTTCTAGATCGGAAAAGACCATATGCTTCAATTTCGAAACCAAATTTGAGCTTATGTGCATTGAATTAAATCAGAGATCGAATTTAGACATTTTAACCAGAACAATTGTACAGCAGATTCATGGGTCTTAATTTAACTTGAATTATATTGTTTTCACAGAGATCTGGGGTTTGCCAATTCTTTAGATGGTTAAATGAACCCATCCCTGAGCATGCTAAGCACATTATATCTGGTTTGCCGAAGACATTGAAGGAGAACGAAGTTGAATTGGCGAAGGCAAGACGTCGATCGAAGGTGTTGTTTGTCGTTTTAGTGTTAATTGTATTGGCATATTCAGCAAAATTCATGGCTCCTTAAGCTTAGATGAATTATGTAGACTCCTTTACTTAGTTAATGATGTTTGTGCTATGTAATTCTACTCTTTAGTGGATTTGATGAAAACTCCAAGTGTTGTCTAAATGGCATGGCTTTGCATATGTTGTTTTGCACTAGTTATGTATGATTTGACAATGGCTTTTGACAATAACATTTGATATTGTTTTGCACCAATTGTGACATTCAACAGATTCAATACCTGATTAAATTAGGCAGCAGTTGTTAATAGCTGTCATAAATTACATTATGCAGCATCAAAAATAGTTATCAAAAATAGCTGTCATAAATTACATTATGCAACAACAGATTCACCTTAGTTTGCACATACTACCACTTCAACAAAAAACAAGCCAGTTCACCTTAGTTTGCACATACTACCACTTCAACAAAAAACAAGCCATTTCACCATAGTTTGCACCTACTACCACTACAACATAAAACAAGACAACTTTGCCTAAGGTTGGTTAGAGCTAGATTGGCTAGGGTTGGTTGGAGCCCGTGTAGTTGCAGCTTGAGCCCTTGTGTGCTGTAGTTGGTTCCTTGTGATGGCAACTTGACCTTGCCATTTCAAGCCCTTGCTAAGCCCTCAAAAATCTACTCCTTGGGTAGAATGTTTTGTGGGTCTTGGAGCCCTAAGTATCCTGCTACTGTCATGGCCTGATTGTGGATTCCATGACAAACCAAAACAAGAACAAGAGATTAGAAACCAGAATTTTGCTTTACGTGTGAATTCTCCAACTTCCTACACATACTCACATTCAAGATAGTTAATCCAACAGGGTGAGTGTAAATCCCTCGACCCACAATTGTAGCCCTTTTCCTAGCTCTCCTTGCATTTCCACCTTCTGATTAGGCTCTTTTTCTCTTGCTCTATCAAAAGCATATAAACATTCAAATATTGCAATTAGTACAAAGACAATTATATGTTGATTTACTGTAACCTACTGAGATGCATTTCTGGCAGCAAGATGTGTAGCTTCTGGAGCACTTGGAGTTGGAGAAGGGGCTTGTGATCCTGCATCCTGAGATGTGGCTTATCCTTGTGATGGTGCTACTTGTGGTGATGCAGCAGATCTACCCCTTCTTGGCCGAGAAGATGATGCTTGTGCAGCTGCCTTTGGATTAGCCTTGTTAGGACACCCTTTCTTATTGTGCCCCTGTGTCTTACAAATGGAACAACTCATGACTATACCCCTTCTTGAGTACCTTCCAGCCGCTTTGGCTCGTCCCTAGATTTCCTTCTATTACCTTTCTCTTCCCTCTTTTCTTTCTCACCTTTGGGTGCTCAATAGGTGGATGATCTGATGTGGGCCACATTTTCATGCCCAAAAGGGGTTGTAGTGGCAATGCATATGCTCTCAGGTATGTCTCCTTCTTATACCAATGTAGCACATGCTCATCTGGATTGATATCCACATGATTCATATTACAGATTGCATGTGGACATAGGATGCCCTTGAGTTACCAACTGTTACAGCTGAAAGTATTTGTCCTCAGGTCCACAGTATGGCCATATTCACCATGTTGCACCTCGAATCTGATGCGATCCAGTCCCAGAAGACCGGCTCAAGGGACTCCTAGTTAACCAAGACCTTGGCGTCCTCTTTGGACCAAGAACTTAAGTAGGGAGCAACTATTAAAGGAAGCGAGGACGCTTCCCACTCAAGGAGGGGAGGATGATGTGATCCCTTCCCTAGCTTCCCAAGAAGAAGAGGACTCGGACAGATCGAACCATGGGCGTCCCTAGTAGCGTCCCTTATAGTACCAGCGCCCCTTAGACTAGTGGCGTCCCCATCGGCATCCCTATCTGTTGGAGGCTACCTTCTGCCAAGGCCAACTCTAGAGACATAGGGAAAACAACACGTCGGCCGACGCCTTAGCAGGTTTAGGCTCAGTACTCAATCCAACGGAATACTCTCAGATCCCGCTAGTACATCTTCTTTACTCGGCGATCGAACATCCCAAAGAAACATCCATGCTACACACGCTCCCAGTAGCCATCCTTGACGCACAGTCTGGATCACAGCCCAGTAGCTGGATCAAACCGTATCTAGACTGGCTGGTGCACGGGAAGGCGCCTGAAGATAGGGCGGGGGCAAGGGCTTTGAGAGCCAAAGCCACGCGATTCGTCGTCCACCAAGGCATATCTACCACAAATCTTCGTCCGGGGTCTTGCAAAGATGCGCAGAAGGAGAGGAGATAGAGAATGTTATGAAAGAGATCCATGAAGGGTATTGCGGAAACCATGCTGGTGGCAGGACCTTAGCAAACAAGATACTTAGACATGGGTGGTATTGGCCAACGCTACGACGCGACGCCACCAAGTACGCCCAGGAATGCAAGGCTTGCCAGCGACACGCACCAACTTCTCACCAACCCTCCGAAAGCCTGCATCCAACCCTTACTCCTTGGCCCTTCATGAGGTGGGGGATGGATATCGTAGGGAAACTACCTCCCTCTACGGGGCAAAGGGTATTCTTCCTGGCTATGACCGATTACTTCTCCAAGTGGATCGAGGCTGAGGCGTATAGAGAGATCAAGGACAAGCACGTGATCTCGTTCATCGAGCGCAATATCCTATGCCGCTTCGGGATTCCAGCAACAATCGTTTGCGACAACGGTTCCCAGTTCATTAGCTAGAGAATGAGAGATTTCTGCCAAGGGTGGAACATCGACTTGGTTACATCGACTCCCAGATATCCCCAGGCAAATGGGCAAGCAGAGGCCTCAAACAAGGTGATCATAAACAATCTGAAGAAAAGGCTAACCAAGTCCAAAGGCAAGTGGGCAGAGGATCTACGCTACGTGCTTTGGGCTGATCGCACCACTCCTAAGAAAGCAACGGGACAAACCCCCTTCTCTCTGGTATACGGGTGCGAGGCAGTCATCCCAGCTGAAATCCAGGTCCCAACCGCGCGGTATGGTCTAGCTACGCTCGGCCAGAACAAGGAGCAACTAGAGGCAGACCTAGACACGGTCCAGGAGTTACGGGAATCAGCCCACCTCAGAGTAGCTCGATACCAGCAGCAAGTATCCAGGAGCTATAACAAGAACGTGAGAGTTAAGGTCTTTCGAGTTGGAGACTGGGTACTTCGCAAGGTGTTCCAGAACACGGCGGAGCAAAACGCGGGAAAACTGGCACCTAGATGGGAAGGACCTTACCGGATTACGAAGGCTGTAGGACAAGGGGCTTACCAGTTGGAGTCCGAGGAAGGAGAACCAGTGCCTAGGAGTTGGAACGCCACTCACCTCAAGAAGTATTATTTCTAGAAACCCTATCTCTAGTTACTTAGTTTGTTTTGCATATTAGAAGGTCTTGGAATTTCTTCTTTTTTCGGGGGGATGCAAAGGGGTTCCCGAGTCATCACCCCACTTTTATTTCTAGATCATAGTTCTAGTGATTAGCACCAGTTAGCACACTGTTTTGCATTCTTGTGAGTTATGAATGAAATTTATTACAAATTACTGCGTTTATACACACGGAAAACAAGAGTGTGCTTCTCGAGAGCACGCCTTTGCAAATTTCGCACGATACAAAAAACTACACCTGGGTACCCGCCTAGTAGCCCCGATCAAGCTACAAAAAGGCAAACATTCCCACAAAACTCGTGGACATAACGATTAGGCCCATAAGTGACCTAGGCATTTATCGCCAGAAATCCCACAAAACTCGTGGACGTAACGATTAGGCCCATAAGAGACCTAGGCAAGTATCGCCAGTATTGCAAAAATCGCACGAACATTTGGATCCACGAATAAGGCATTAATTGCCTAACGCATATGCTCGCATCCAACGGATTAATCCATATATACTAACTGGTTGTACAACCCAGATATACTATCCACATTCGACACCGCAAAAGTTCACGTTAGCACTTCATACGAACGAGCTAGTTTCTCACAAATAATAACCGCTAAGGCGCACTAGGTACCTACCCCACTTCTAGCGCCGACCAAACGCGCTTTTCTAATCACCATCTCTAGACAAGGGTGGTCCTTCCCCGAATAATACAAGGGGTAGCAAATTCGCCGACAACCACATCACCATACTACGACAAATGTATAAATCCCATGATTATCGAGATTACATCTAGACCTCAACTCTAGTAATGTACCTTGGCAGGCGCTTGGTTAGAAACACGAGCGGTCTTTGCGGGGTATGCTCTCTCGAGCCCAATTTACGAATATCTCCCTAGAAAGACAAGGGATACTAGTCCTTTCCGACAAAGACTTATCCGAGAAAAAACATCTTGTTTCTGGATAAGGCAGGTAGAGCTATACCCAGGCAAAGTCGCGGGAACAATGTACGTCCTCAAGAGTCGGCTTGGCAATAAGGATTGCGCTCCAACATCGGACAAACCCGCTCCGAATAAATTCCGAATTCTAGGTAACGCAATTAAGGCTATTCCTAAAACGCTCGAAGGCAAACACCTGGTTATTTTGACAAACCTTATCATGAGTAAAAACACGCATAGCTAGATAAGATAAGGCCATACAGTGGGCCTGTGATTAAAGGTTCCTACACCAGGGGTACAAAGTTTTCCCCCGTAAGTCAAAGTCTTGGCACCCGGGCCACACCAGAATCATTTTTAAGTTTTTGGCAAACGACGACATTGCCAGAAAAAGTACTTAGACCAGAGACAATCAAAAAAAAAACGCTTAGATAAATCACTTAGCCGGAGAGGGGGTTTGCGACGAGAGCTGTTCGTCCTTGTCCTTCTGAACAATGTCGCTAGAACCCGCGGCAGGAGCATCCTCCATCGGGGCGGGAGAGTTGGCGTCATCGTCTAGATCTTCGTCGGGCAAGAAGTCTTCCCCTGGGACCTTTGAACCGGGGGGAAACAAGGCTTCGAAAGTAGACTTCAGCTCCTCCAAATTCCATCGGCCACTCTCTCCATTGGCGACACCTTCCAGAACTTCTATCTTGGCCTTGGTGGAGTAGTAAGTCCCGATCCGTACCACCTGCTGTGAGAATTCATCCGCGGCCCCCTGAAGCTCAACAATCTTCCCCGCCTGGCTGGACACCTCTTCCTGCAGCTTGGCAACTTGAGTCCGATGGCTGCCCAATGCTTCCTCAAGAACGCGATTCTGGCGCCCGGCCTCTAGCGCTGCCTCAGAGGCATGCCTCTCCTTGGTCCTTAGCTGACTGATTTCCCTCATATGCACATCCATGGCTAGGGCAAATTCTTGGGTTGCCTACGGGGAACGCCAAAGTGGAAAATTATGACGAAAGGGATCTGCTTCGACAAAAAGAAAAGAAGGGAAAAAGAGGGGGGTCGCGTGAACTTACTTTTTTCATAGCTGCTCTAGATCGTGTCAATGCTTGGTCCACTCCGCTCTTGACGGAAGCGGCTCTGGCCTCACTAGAGGTAGACTCTAGCACAACACCCCAAAAATCCGGGGGGTCGTCCTTGGAAAGATCAACGGTAGGAGGGTCCTCTAGTTTACGCTTCTGGGTAGGGCGTTCTTGCTTAGCTTCCTTCTTTGGCACCAGAGGGGGATTGGAACTTTGAGATCTCAGCATCCGCCGTAGCATTGCATCGGTAGAGACATTCCTTTCGCGACCTAAACCCACCACGAACGAGTTATTTGAACCTATTCTCTACTGGAAAAGTTATCTGGTATACAGAGAGGGTAAATTGCTAAAATCTTACCAGAGTTGGTGGGCTTGGAGGTGCTGGACATTTTCACGATAGGGGGGGAGATTTCGATTTCTGGTTCTGAAGCCTCGTAACTAGAGTCCCGGGAATGGTCCTCCTCCTTGGGCTTCTCTGGCTCGTTGAAAACTTTGCTAGGGGCGCGGTTTTTGGCTTCCGTGCTCAACAACACTTTGATCAGTTTTCCGCTGGACGATCTGGAGTTGAAGTTCTTCGGCACTGCACAAGGTATCATCAGGAGAATGTCAGCAAGATATACTTATCAGGATAGCGGGACCAGTAACAAACACTAGTAAAGATAGTACAACAATGAAAAAGAAAAGATAACAGCAGAACAGGCGAGGCTCTTACGGGTGGTGTTCCAAGCGTCTAGGAAAACATCTTTATAGATTTCTCCTATTTCACCCAAAGAGCGTCTCTCGACAAAAAAGTAGCGTGACTGCCATCCCGTGTTAGGGTTCTTGACACCTGAGATCAAGGGGTCGTGGGTGTTCCTAGAGTGAACGGAGATTCTACCGGGCCTAGAAGGCACTACCTTATAAGCAACTAAGAACTCGCTCACTGTCATAGCTATCCCTTTCCTAGAGGCCAACTCGTCGACACATCTCAATATGCGCCAAGTTGTGGGCATAATTTGAGAAGGCGAAACCCCTAAATCCTTGAGAAAATCCCTAACAAAGGGGGAAAACGGGAATTTGAGTCCTAGGGCAAATGGAAACTCAGTAAAGCAGATCCAGCCAGGGCGAATCCAGTCAATAAGCTCGTCTTGAGGACAGTGGGTCACCGTCCCGGCCGGAAACCCTCCCTCGGCGACGATTCTAGCCACATCGTCGGGGTTAAGGTTACACGAGAATTGATCCTGGGGCATTAGCGAGTTTGAAGGGGCAAAAAGAGGGGTTTCGGCCATGGTAGGGAAACAGGTGGATGGGGATTGAGCGAAGAAACTAAAAAGGAAAGCAAAAAGTAGCAAGGTTTGAGAGAAAAACAAAAGTTGGAAGACGAAAGAGTTAAGCGAGGAGGAGAGAGTTTTCGTACCTGTGTTCGACAGAGCGAAGTGATGTTTCTGCTAGAAGAGAACGTTTGAGGGGTATTAATACAGAGTAATGATGGCCTGGCGCAACGATTTTTAAGGCCAAGAAGCCGGCAATTGGAGTTTTAGTTCAATTCCAATTCCAAATTTGAAATTTGGAGATTGAAGAAACCGGAACGGCCTACGAGAGATCCAAGAAACAAGGCGGCGAGCTTCTAGAAGATTGATCGAGTAAATGGATATCGAAGCATGATAATTCATACGCTTGATTATAAGATATATTTACGTTTATATCTTGTAGGGGTTATTCCTATCTTGTGAGGCAAAACTTATATCATATTTAAGTATAGGTCGTCTAGATAAAAACGCGTCTATCTAGTTATCTTTCTATCTTGTAGGGCACTCTATCTTTTGGGCCCCTATAAATACATAGAGGGGGTCATACATATGTACGTTACACATTCATACATCAATACAATTGAATACACACAAGTTACAAATACAATTTCCACATCCTTTCCTTTGATTCTCAAGTTCGTATAGCTTAATTCACGCCCGATCTAGGCTAAGGGGTCACCAAATCTTCTTGGTTGATTTCTAGCTCTAACACCTATTGCTTCCATCAACAATTTGTAGAAGCTTGATTAATGTAAATGAGCTATAGTCACAAGTTAAGATATGAAGTAAAAACTGAGTGTTAGTGGAATCAGAAGTTAAAAAAATGATCAATTGCTATATTTTTATGTAGTTGGACAAGGCATCTATGCTCAGAGAAGCGGCCAGGTATCTAAAGCAGCTTCAAGAACAAGTGAAAACACTCGAGGAACAAGCTTCACAAACCGGTGTAGAATCGCCTGGTGTTGTTACCAATTCAAGAGCACCCAAGACTCCATCAGCTGAGCAAGACCCCAACCTAAGTTCATCGTCCTCATCGAACGATAACTGTGATAGCTCCTCATCAGGGGACACGATCCAGACATCCAAGCAAGATTCTCGGACAGAGACGTCCTCATCAACGTGCAATGCCAAAACAAACAGGGGGTTGTTCAAACAATCTTAGAGAAGATGCAAAAGCTTCATCTCAGTATAGTCAATTGCAATGCCATGCCTTTTGGAAAATGCACCATGGTTGTTACCATTGTTGCAAAGGTAATATTAATGGCTACTGTTAATTAATTGAGTTGATTGTTGGTTAATTATTTTCCGTTTGGCTTTTGCTGTATAAAGTATTGAATCAATCTCCTTTAATTGCGCAGATGAATGATGAGTTTTCATCAACTAGTGTGGAGCTGGTGAGCATGATGCGACATAGAATTCAAACCCTAGTATTAATAAATTAACTTCTCCAAAGCTCTTGCTAATTGGGTTACCATTGCACATGTGAAAATTGTATTTTTATAGTGTAAAATGTAGTCCACTTAATCTCGAGCTATATGTATGTTGCCACTTGCCACTGCTTGTCACATGTACGTTCTTTATTGTTTTCCTTTGTTTGTGTTGGTTTGCTATATTTACGTGGGGCTGTGTTACAATTTTGAGTTCACCACTTATGTTTTGCTTAGTTTTAGTTTGTAGTAGGTTACTCCATCGTTAGGGATAGAAAAATATATAATCAAGAGATAGTTAGGGATCCAAATTGTCAAGAGACGGGACTTATTCAGCTCAAATATTCGTCTATTGTTATGTAGTCTTGCTTATTACAATTGTCTTTATGCTGAAGTATGGTTTGATCATGTACAATATATAATTAAAGTTACCATATAAATAAAGTGCAATATATATAAGAAATATAAGAAGCTATTGTGGCAAATATAGACTAATAAATGTGATCAAATAGATTTTAGGAGAAACTAAAGCCAAACACGTTCATGGTTGTCTCTTTGTCTTGCTAACTAATATGTGGCAGTTGAACATTATATATATAGGAGGGTTCAAGTAAAACACCTCTTATAGTGAAACGGGTGAATTAATAGTAGGCGTTGGATTAGGATAAAATCAAGGGTCATGATTGGGCTGAATTTTTCAAAATAATGATTGAATTATAGAAAGTCACCATTAATTGTATTTTCAATCAAATTTCCGTAACAATAGGGAGAAGTTGGCATATAAAAATCGTACCAGATTTTCTCAAAAAAGGAAGTTCCTAAATTTAAGGGTTGTGAAATTTTTATTTTTATATTCAAAATTCGAACCAGATTTTAGAAAAATCACACAAAATCTCATATATGCATTCGCCAGTCATTTTAAATTCGACTGTGTTACTTCAATATTCGATAATATTGATACAATATTCGAACAACGGATATTGAATTTATCAAGTACATGGTTGAATATTATTTAACATTCTTTGAATATTATTCAACGATTATTGTAATTTGATGTGGTTTGAATATAAAGTCGACTTTGTCGAATTTGAATTGTATTGTCTTATTTGAGTTGAAAATATACTTAAGATAAATACACCAAACATTGAATATCTACCTCACTCAAATTTAACGAAAGAATACAATTGAATTGAATTTGAATACATCATAAAATAAAGATGAATAATAGTTGCTTCTATAGTATTTATTGCCGTCTTTGATCCATATCATGCTTCTTCCACTCTCTTTAAGTTGTGCTCTTCAATCATCATGATATATTCCAACTTTCAAGACTGCATATTCCACAAAGAACACATAACATTCAAAGTGAAATGAAAATCATTCAAATCATACTTCGTAATATGCTATATTCAAATAATTCTTAAGAACATTCATGTGATTATCTTACAGATTCAAATTACTGCATACATTTGAAAACCATATATTCACAATTCAAAGAATACATTGCAACATTCAGGTTACTCCAACATCGATTCAAACCATATCTCGTAAGATGCTATATTCAAATAATTCATAAGAATATTTATTTGATTATATTAAAAATTCAGATTATGCTACCCAGAATTCAGGCTACTACATCAATCCAAAACATACATTCACAATTCAAAACATAAATAGCAACATTCAGCTAACTACATCATCGATTCAAATCATAATTCATAATATTCTACATTCAAATAATTCATACGAATATTAATTTGATTATCTTAAGAATTCAAATTATGCTACCTAAAATTCAAGATACTACATCAATTCAAAACATTTATTTACAAACCATTGCATTCGAAACCCATATATTCACAATTCAAATCATGCATAGTAACATTCAGGTTACTATATACATCATCAATTCAAATATATATCCCATTATAAATTCAACATATATAATCATATATTCAAAGTATTCACCTCAAGATTCAAGCTACTATATCCGTGTTTCGAATCTTAGTATAACACACACGAATTAAAGCCGATTCAATACCCTTAACTTTGTTTCAAGGACAAAAGCTTGCCGTTCCTCTACTTCAATAATATGTTCAGTATAATGCCCCAAAATATAAAAACGTTAATTCTCACAAATGTAAAGAATTTGGACAAATTTACAATGGTAGAATATTGAATCACATAAAGTCTCAAAATTACTTGTGAACATAGATTATTGACATAAAAAAACAAATTGGAGGACATTCAAGAACGCAAAGTCAGTAATTTTTATTAAAGAATGCAAAGAAAAAAATTGAAACTAACATTCTTGTTTAAATGTTTTCTCATGTAATACCTAGAATTTATTAAGGTTGGAGTGGAGATGGGGTTGGTGCCAAAATCGGATCTTCTTTCTTCATCTATGGTGGTTTTCCATGGTGATATGCAAGTAGGTAGAAAGTAATCGATGAATATGTGTAGAGGAGGATGAAAAGAAAAATTGTAATTTTAGGATATTAAAATTTGTTAACCATATATATGGAGAGAGAAGATCAGATTTTACTTCCTAAAATCAAGCGTGAATATTGCCTATATAAACATCCTACACCTTATTTGTTTTTAATCCTGTCCATTTATTTTTTCCGATCCAACGTCCCATATGAATTCATCCGTTCTACTATAAAAGAAGGTTTTACTTGATACTAATTCTATATATATATATCTTAGTTTTTTTTCATATTTTTCTTCAACTAATCCCGCAAGATTCAAATCCAAACGTGACTCACCAACCCAGTCAATACGTCTATACACAAATATATAATATTAATACATTTATACCCGAGCAGGGCTCGGGCAACCATACTAGTTAAGCGTTAATCAAATTTTGCTGGGACACGTGTAACGCAGAGAGGAGAGCTACGTGGTGCAATTCTTTAAACAGACATTTGCTACCAAAATAAAGTATAGTAGAATTCAGTAAAATATCAATCATTATATATTACAGTATAGAGTTCGATCGTTTTCGAACCACCATATTGATTATAACCCCAATGCATATTTGATAAAAAAATAATATTATTTGTTATTAATTATTTACGATTCATATTTTATGTTTTCATACTATCAATTTTTTTAACGCAATATCTACTTTTTTATATAAAAGATTTGGAGAAAAAAACTAACTCCTCTAACAAAAGTTACAAAATATGAATGTGAATATAAACGTGTTTAAATTCACGTCTAGCACTTTAATACGATCCATATCTTTTTCGACGCCGTGTATAAATTCAAACGACATAATAGGTTTTTGAGCTCTCTTGTACAATGATAAGTTCTTACTTATAGTAATTAAGAGTGCTTAGCTATTATTAAAATATTTTAAATCTTTTCGATGGTACATAAGCACTCATTTGACTTGTTCACTCTAATAGAAAAACTCTAAGGTATTTATAAGCACCCATTTATTTCTTTTCTTCCTTTATTATTTCATACCAAAATATAAGTAAATCATTACTTATATTAATGTAAAAAAATAATTAAATCATTACTTAAAATTAATTATTATGCTCAAACAATACATAGATAAATTATATTATTTATTAAAACATATTGTAGTTATCTATAGGAATCTATGAGAAGAAAATGTTGTTAACAAAAGAAAATTAAAGATATTATCCATAAAACATGCATAAAAAGTACAATCATATTAACCTTAATAATGATTATATTACAAAACACTAAAGATTTCACATTACATAAAAAGTACTTGTACTATGTGATATTTGTTATTTCAATGTTCGTTATTTATGTAATGTTTGAGATTGAAGGCATGTAATGTTGGCTTTTTAATATATATTGTGTTTTAAATTAAGTATCCTATTATTTATTTGAATAATATCATACATTTATTACTTAATTAAGTTATACAATAATCAATAAACTTATAAGAAAAGGAACCCGGCGTAATGAATGCTTTGCATATTATACAAATCTCTATAGTTTTTGGGTATATGAATTGCTGCCGAAATTGAATGTCAAACACTTTATTGTAACGTAACGTCTATCATAAAGAAAGGTTGTTATTAAGGTGTGAAAAAGAAACGCTCGGGTAATTTCGACCCAAAAACAAAACGCTCGATAATAATCCTGGACTGCAATCTCCATCAATCCGTTACGCTTTCCTCTCTCTTCTTCGTGTCTCCTCCTCTTCGCCTCTTCTGCTCTCCACTCCCTGCTCTTCTCTCCCCAACCTCTCCAATTCTCAGGTTCTTCTCCTCCTCCTCGCTCCTGTGGACTCTCACAGTTTCTCTCTAATTCTTTTGGTAATCGTTGCAGCGGAAGAAGGGATTCAAGTTAGGAAAGAGGCGGCTGAGAGGGATATGCCGAGCAGAGCTTTCCCACGACGCGCCCTTCGCCGAACCCGTCTCCGCCGCCTCTGAAGACGACGACGCTCTTCTCGGAACCACCGATTCCAGATTTACTGTCATGAGCATCATCAGCTTCATCCCCTACTTCAATTGGCTGGTGCGTTTTTTTTCCCGTTTGCCCTCTTTTCTCGCCTTCGTTTTCCTGCAAGTTTTCCGTGTGTTCGTTATGGAGAAAAGGCGATTTTGGTTGATTTCGTTGGGTTTTGGTTGTGATTCGTTGGATAGAGCTGGGTGTTTGCATCCATGGATAAAGAAGCTCATTCATTTGAAATTGATCTTGCTCAAGTGTGTTTATTGTCATCCTCATCCTCATTCTTTTGTTAATTAACAATTTCCAGTCTTAAGATGGGTCAGACCTTCAAAATTGAATATTTAATGATTTTCTGGCTACTGTAACATGTGTTCAAGTTGAAAGTGTAAAGAAGAGGTGCTTGCCAAGTGCTTTAAATTATTCAATGCTGGAGGAGTATGATTTCCGCAATGATACTGTAAATTCTTACCTTGCATGAATAATGCTTTCTTGGCTCCACATTATGTATATATTTCAGTTCACTTAACAAAGAGATATTGTGGATGTTGCATAATGATTGTTTGTTTATACTGGTTGCGATTCTAGGTTAACCCTGATTTTGATATGGAGTTGAAGCCACATGCACAACCACGTCCTTATCGGGAGAAGAGTCTTAGCAAAATGTTTGGGAATGGTATGGTCTTAACCTTGATGATTTTTGTTACCAGGTTATTGCTTAAAACTCTCACTGCACCTCATTTTTCTTAATCTGATTATAGAAAATATATTGGTCTGGAACAAACAAATGAACGAAATAGTAAGCAAAACCTACTTAATTTCATTTTTGCTTGGATTGAACAAACAATCTGAATCAACTCAATGCAGTTTTTTGGTGTGAATTTGGCTTCTAGAATGAGGTTATACTCCATTTGTTGTTGTAAGATTTTCAAGTTGGCACAGAGCATTATGTTTTTTAGATCCATAGCTCTTCTAATTTCTAATTGGTTGACATCCATATTACTTTCAAATTTATTTAGGTTGCTTCACTTGGAGAAGGTGTATTTCTAGAAGCCAAGTTGTTGAGCCCATATTTACACTTTTTTTTGGCCGGGGAAAATTGATTGATGTAATGACTAATGAATGATGGATTTTTTTTTCAGGCTGATACAGCAAAGTCATATCGAGATGAAGTGGCCATTGTATTCTTCCTCACCTTATTCGGGACAATCCAAACAGCTGCAGCTTCAGTGTTTCTGGTGGAAGGTCAGAGTCAATGGAAAATGCATCACAAAATTGATGTCACTGCTATTATGTATGCAGTAAGTACAACATCTCAAGCTATTTTGTTTCAATCTACAACAACAAATGGCTATGGTCATAGTTGAGACAAAAACAAAAAAATTTGGGGTCCTTGATTTCAGGCAATCTTGATAGGTGTGTTCACCAAAACTGTTGTTACATGGTGTCTACATAAGAAAGGGTTTATCTATGTGAGCATGTTCTCTCCTTAATACATTTCAATCTGACCCCTCTCAGTGCCTATTGTGGATGTTGCTCTTAATAGTTGTTAAGATATTAATTTTTTGTTACTTGGTTTGCTTTTTGTGTGTTAAACAGGAAAAAGCACTCTGTTAAATCATCTATCTTTTTAAATTCTACCATTCCCCTTCCTTCTAATTGAACAGTTGCTCTAGATCAGAGTGTAGTAGAGGAAGCAAAAGAAGCTGGAAATGGACTGTGGAGGTATTAATAACATCTAGGGGCTATCCTGTGTGATATGATGTAGAGGTTTCAAAATAAAAAAAAATGTGTTTTCTTTTATGTAGAGAAGATTTGCATTTGAGCTTTTTTAATTTAATACTTTCTCTCCTCAAGGTGATGGAGTCCTTTGTGCTGTGGTACACAATTTCATTGAAGTTTTGTTGTTAATATTGCTCAGGGTTTGAAGGCTGCTATAGCTTCTGGTGCTGACATCAATGAAGAAGATTCAGAAGGCTGGATGTTGATTGGAACGCCAGAATTCTCCACATAAGTATCCTTTCAATCTTCTCCTTTTTACTTTTAAAAATAGTACAATTAAGTATTCGTTTAACTGTTTAAATACAGTTTGCAACCTCCAGGATTTGCTTATTTGATTTTTCTGTTGTCTGGCTAATTATATGGCATTTTAATAATTGCAGAGAGGAAGCAGCTCTGGGGATGCTGGTGGTGCTGCTGAAAGAGTTCTGAAACAGCTTTTGACTGAAATGGACGGCATGGCTGCCAAGAAAACCGTCTTCATCATTGGTGCCACCAGCAGACCCGGCATTATTGATCCCGCTCTCCTGTGTCGAGGTCGTCTTGATCAGTTCATCTACATTCCTCTCCCTGATGAGGAGTCCCGTCTCCAAATCTTCAAGGCTAACCTCAGGAAGTCTCCCATTGCAAAGGATGTTGACCTTAGAGCCCTTGCTAAGTACACTCAGGGCTTCAGTGGTGCTGACATCACAGAAATCTGTCAGCGCGCTTGCGAGTATGCTATCAGAGAGAACTGAAAAGGTAAGCATTTGTCTCCAAATCTTCAAGGCTACCTTGATACCACATCATAACCTAGAAATGTTTGTATAAATCAATGTGCTGATCAAATTGTTTCTGGCTGGCTTGAGTTGCTATTTTTCATAGCCTGTAACGATCCAACTCAAAAAAAAGGATGGGAGTTTTGACAGAAAACCATAGACAACAACTCTCTTTGAATTTTGTGTACGTATCTGCTACTCATTTGAAAACATTGCAAGACATTGAGAAGGAGAAGAGGAGAAGTGAAAACCCAGAAGCCATGGAAAAAGATATGGAGGATGCAGTATCCGAAATCAAAGCTGCCCACTTCGAGGAGGTGAAAGAAAACCCCTGAGGGAGTATGCTGAGGAGGTTTCCACCTTAAGGTCTGTCGCATTTTTTAATTGGAAATGTAGAATAATTTGCTTTAGAGAATTGCTGCTTTTGATGTTGCATAGTTTTGCTTCATATGTGCACTAGGTTGGTGTTCCATCAACTGAAGTTATGAGATTAAGAAGATGCATCTCAGTATAACTCCAGAGATTGGTGTTGACATTGTGAGGTGATTTTTGTTATAGATCGTCTCACCTATGTCAACATTTCTCGGTGAGTATTTTCATCTTATGTTAGCCATATTCTTTTGTAATCTTTCTCATTGTTATCAGCTGCCTAGGGTGGTTATCATGCCTGATGTGTGCATAGACATGCTGTTGCTAATATCATGTACACGATTTCCCAGGGCTGTTTCAGCCATGAATGAGACAATGAAATAGAATCGTTTCAGAGATCATGCTGGTGGCAGTGACGCTGATGTTTTTAGTGTGTTTATGCAATTACATTGTCTTGACCAATCTTATACTGGTTATTTGCATAGGTAACAAAATGATGATTGAGGAAACAAAAAGAAGCATCCAAGATGCCCTTTGTGTTGTGTTGGGACGCTATCAAGAACACTTGTGTACTTGGTAGTGTGCCCACAACCGTCCCTTAGTTTTGATATGACAAACTCACTTTGATTCTAATAAAGATTGTCCAAGTGTTCAGGAACGCTAGTGACAAAAGGACAACAAGTGTCTATGGGCGTCCCATAGGCTTTGGGACGCTAGCTAACAGGAAGTAAGGACCGACCAGAGACTACTTGAGCAAGAACGCAGTCCCAAGCAAGTAGGAACGCAAGCAGAGCGTCCTTACTCTCTAGCCGACAGGATAACATCACTCGACAATACTTGATCATCCAAGGACATGTGGAGACCGATCCTGTAGCGGAGTCCAACACTACGTGGCGGACGATCCTGTTGCAGAGTCCATCAACACGTGGCGGCAGATCCTGTAGCGGAGTTCATCATACACAGCTGGATACAGGAAGCTTCCTCACCACCACCCTACTACGTGGAGGAAGATCCTGTAGCCACGTCCTCAAAGGGCATGATCGTCCCAGAGAAATGACGCCGTTCCCCAAGTCCTATAAATAGCCCCAAGGCATTTATTGTGACGTAAACGCTTTCAGGAATATTCAGAGAGAATCAGTAGAAAGCAGCTCACTCAAGAACACGAAGAACTAACTCAAGAACTCAAAAATAGTGCTAGAACTTGTGTTAGATCGAGTGAGACTTTGTAACCAAACAACAAAACAGTTTGTAATCAGAAAATCCAAAAGAGAGAGAAAGAGTTCTGCGAAGTACTACAGAACGTAGGGATAGAGATCTTTAGTAGATTGAACCAGCTTTAGTTGTAGGCTTAAAGGAGTTCTTTACAAGTGAACTTAGGGAAAAGCTAAGTGTCTGAGAACTGTAAAGACTCGCCAGTACAACTGTAAGAACGTTCAATATAAAGGAAAGAACTATTCAAAAATCCTCCAAGGAGGTAGAGGTTTACACTCAAGGACTACTTGGTCTTGAGTGGTTCCTCTATAATTCACTGCGTTCATCTATTAACTTGTTTAGTACTTTATTCCGCTGCATTACTCGAGGACGCCCCTACACCTCGTAGGGACACCAGACCAAAGGACGCCTTTACTCCAGTAAAGGACGTCCCTCAGTACTAACGATCCAACAATTGGTATCAGAGCAGACGCTCTAGATTCTTACTGAGTTGCAGGTTAAAGATGGACATGGAACTGATTGGAATCTCTTTTGTGAAGCCTCCGCGCCTAACGGACGGCAACTTCAACCGCTGGAAAATCAGATTTGAGAACTTTGTAAGGAGTCAGAACTATCAGTGCTGGAAAGTGATCATGAAAGGCGACCTTGCCGTTCCTACTGATAAGAAGGACAAAGAGGACGAGTGGGGTCCTGATGAATTCAAATTGATGGAAACAAATGCAAAGGCTATGTGCTTCCTTCTGGCGTCCCTTTGCGAGAGGGACGCCACCAGAGTTAGCAATTTGGCAACTGCCAAACTACAGTGGGAAGCTCTTGAAAAATTCCACGTAGGAACTGCTGAGATGAGGGAAGACGTTCAGCTTGAAATCAAGAGAGAGTTCTATGCTTTCAGAATGCTACCCAACGAAACTGTCAATGACTATTCATACCGCTTTGAGCAACTTGTTACCAAGATGACGAACTTGGGCGTTCCTGAAGCTGAAGTTTCAATGAGAAACAGAGTTCAAGTGGTCATTGATGGTCTAACAGGAAAGTGGAACTTTGATAGAACCACGTTCAAAGAGAATACAGCGAACAAGACTCTCGATATAGAAGAAATCTACGTGAAGCTAAGAGGATATGAAGCAAGGAGGAACTCCGTTTTGGCTGAGCTAGCAAGGAATCCTCAAACAGATCTAGCTTTGATGACATCAACACCAGAGTATGCTGAGTATCTTCGTCGTCAACAAGAACTTGCTTTATTGATAGAAGCCAACAAAAATGAGAATCGTGAGAAGATGCGAATTCAAGCATTGAAAGAGAAAGAAAGCAAGACTAAGGAACAACTTGAAAAAGAGGAAGGACTTGTTCTCTTTAACAAAGTTTTGCGTTCTTTTGGCAAAAGAAACAATCAATTCAACAAACACAAGATGCCTTACAAGAAGGAGAGTCCCAAGTATACTGAGGCAGAGATGAAAGAACTTACTTGTTATAAATGTAACAAGAAAGGACACTTTGCCAAAAAGTGTACAACGGGAATGTCCGCAAAAGAAATGAAGACAAAAGCACTCATCGGAGCGTTCGCATCTGCATGGGATAATGGTAGCTCTTCTGATGATGATGATGAAGAACCTGATGAGCAAGTGGCGTACATGGCCATGGAGGACGCCACAGTTCTTGAGGAGGACGCTTCGAAATCTGAAAATGAGGTAACCCGTGAGTCTATGATGAGTTCCTTAGAAAATTGTTCTAAATCCAAGCTCATTAAATTTATTGGAAGAATCATGGAAGAAAGTGTTATCATGCAACATAGAATGGATGAACTTGAACTTGAAAATGAAAATATTGTGGTTGAATGTGAAAACTGTAGTTCTATGACCATTCAATTAGAGTCCTCATGTGAAGAAACTAAGTCCCTAAAAACTGAAATCATGTGTCTCAAACTTGAGAACGCTAAGCTTAGGGAAGAAGTGAAAATGATGGGTAAGAGTCCCATAGTTGAAGAAGTTAGACCAATGGTCTTCGTTCCAGCTAAGAGAGGTCTAGGTTATGAATCTGACACTAAGAACTCTCTCCCTAGCGATTTTGAGGCTAGCAAAACTTCAGAACTTGAACTTGAAAGAGAGAAAACTAAGAATCTCCTTGAAAGAATTAGAGTCCTAGAGAGTGGAGAGATAGGAAAAGAGGACTACTACACTAACTCCACTAGTCATAGGATTTACAAGAAAATTGCTAAAGGGGAAGGTTCTAAAGTCTGTGATCCTTAAAAGATGAAAGAAAACAAAATCCAACGTCTCAACAAGAAGTACTACCTTGGTACGTACTATAGGACGTGTTGGTACTGTGGACAAGGAGACCACTTCAAATTTGAGTGTGAAAAACTGAAAGAAGATATTGCAAGTGGCAAAGCTGCTAGGACTAACATTGAAAATGATAAGTCCGTCCCTAAAGCTAATCCTAGGCGTTCTAGACGCTCTAAGAACTCTTTCCGCAAGCATGCTACTTCAAATGATGTGAATATAAATGACTACATGCCAAAACCAGAGTTCTACTTCTGTAACGAACCAGGTAAGGAACACCTTGCTTGGGTCGCCAAACACTAACTTTGTTTTGGCAGGTGGAAGTGAGGGGACGCCCATGGATCATTGATAGTGGCGCCTCAAATCATATGACAGGAAGCCAGATCCATCTCACTTCTATCCAAAGTAGTGCCACGGGAGGAACTGTCTCGTTTGGCAACAAGGGCAAGGGAAAGATCAAGGGGACGGGAACTGCTATTCTCAATCCGTCCATCAAAGCATCAAATATCAGTCTTGTTGAAGGACTTGGCTTCAATCTCCTTAGCGTTTCCCAAAAGTGTGACCAAGGTGAAAATCTAGTCACATTTGACTCAAAGGAGTGTCTAGTTATCAACAAGAAGTCCAACAAGGTAGTTCTCAAAGGAGTACGCCAAAACAATGTCTATATTTTCAACCAGGAGTTCAAGCCTAAATCAGAATTGTGCCTATCTGCTTCAAAGGAGGACGCTGATCTCTGGCATCGCCGCCTTGGCCATGCTGGACCAAGCACAATCCTCAAACTGCATCAAAGAAATCTTGTGAAAGGACTCCCCCGAATTGATCCTGAGAAAGTTGAACAGTGCGAAGCATGTATCAAAGGGAAGCAAACAAGAACGTCCTTCAAATCTAAAAATGAAGTTAGCACGAAGAAGCTTTTGGAACTTCTCCATATGGATCTTTGTGGACCAATGAAGACATTAAGCTATGGTGGAAAGAGGTATATTTACGTTCTTGTAGATGATTTTTCTCGATTCACTTGGGTTCTTTTCTTGGCAACCAAAGCAGATTGTTTCAATGCGTTCAAAGTCTTCATCAAACAAGTGGAGTTGCCCTTGAGACGCCTCTCAAAGCCATAAGATCAGACCATGGGACGGAGTTCCAGAACTCAGAGTTCCTGGCCTACTGTGATCAACATGGTGTCTCGCACAACTTCTCCGCTCCAAGGACCCCTCAACAAAATGGAGTAGTGGAAAGAAAGAATAGGACGCTTGAGGATATGGCAAGGACTATGCTATTGGCTAATAGCGTTCCCACGTACTTCTGGGCGGAAGCTATTGCCACAGCTTGCTACATTATCAATCGTGCCATGATCCGTCCTCTGCTGAAGAAGACGTCCTATGAGTTGTTAAATGGAAGGAAGCCTCGCATTGACTATCTCAGAGTTTTTGGATGCAAGTGCTTTGTACACAACAACGACAAAGAACGACTTGGAAAGTTTGATGCAAGAAGTGATGAAGCTATATTCCTTGGATATTCTCTCACCAGCAAAGCATATAGAGTTTTCAACAAAAGGACTCTAAAGCTTGAAGAGAGCAATCATGTTGTGTTCAAGGAGAGCGTTTCTCATAAAGAAAAACCAAGTAAGAAAGAACGCTCCTCCTCACAACAGCAGGACGACTCTGAAGACGAAGCTGATGGTTGGTTCTCTGGAAAATACTATGTTCCTAAGGACGCTATTCCCAATCCTGAAGAAGTCTCAGTAGACATTCCTAGTATTATTGAAGGAGTTCCTTCTCGTAGTGAATCTCCAGTTCAACAAGATGTAGCTGAATCAAGTCAACAAGGCGAGCAACGTCAAGGTGTGGACGCTCTCTCTGAGGGGGAACACAATGAGGACGCTTGTCAAGAAAACAGTGATGTTTCAGATGATGAAATTGATCCAAGGTTTGCTCAATTATTTCAAAGAGAGTCCCGCTTCTCAAAGGATCACCCAACGTCTCAGATTGTCTCAGATCCTTCTCAAGGAGTTCAGACAAGGTCAGCTGCAAGTAAGTCCCAGAGTGCAAACTTAGCTTTCTGTGCGTTCAATGCCTTTGTCTCAATGGTGGAGCCAAAGAATATTAAAGAAGCACTCCAGGACGCTGATTGGATTCAAGCGATGCAAGAAGAACTTAATCAGTTTGAAAGGAACAAAGTTTGGACTCTTGTTCCACGTCCCAAAGGCAAAAATATCATAGGGACGCGATGGGTGTTCAGAAATAAGCTTTATGAGAGTGGACGTGTATCAAGAAACAAGGCAAGACTGGTGGCTCAAGGATTCAAGCAAGAGGAAGGCATAGACTATGATGAGACCTTTGCTCCTGTTGCTAGAATTGAAGCCGTTCGTCTCCTTATTGCCTTCGCCGCTCACAAAGGATTCAAGTTATTTCAGATGGACGTCAAGACTGCCTTTCTCAATGGAAAACTCAAGGAGGAAGTGTATGTTGCTCAGCCCCCTGGCTTCGAGGACGCCTCTCACCCAGATCATATGTACTACTTGGACAAAGCACTCTATGGACTCAAGCAAGCCCCTCGTGCATGGTACGACAGGTTTGCGTCCTTTCTTTTGTCTCATGGGTACACTAGAGGTTCAATTGATAAAACTTTGTTCATAAAGAAAGTTCACAAGGACATTTTAATTGCCCAAGTCTATGTTGATGATATAGTCTTTGGTAGTACTAACATGAAACTTGTAGATGAGTTCAAGTCCTTAATGAGTAGTGAGTTCGAGATGTCCCTCATTGGAGAACTCAATTTCTTTTTGGAACTTCAAATCAATCAACTCAAGGAAGGGACGCGGATTCACCAACAAAAATATGTCCGTGAAATGCCTGAGAAGTATGGGATGAATACGTCCAAGCCCATGGCAACACCTTGTTCTCCCAACTCGCGTCTTTACGCAGATGAACAAGGGAAGGACGTTGATCAAAAGCTTTACAGAGGAATGATTGGCTCTTTGCTCTACTTGACCGCAAGCCGTCCCGACATCATGTTTGCCGTTTGCTTGTGTGCACGCTTCCAGGCGAATCCAAAGGAGTCCCACATGCAAGAAGTAAAGAGGATCTTTCGCTACCTCAAAGGACGCGATGATCTTTGCCTTTGGTACCCCAGGAAGACGTCCTTCAAGCTTGTTGGCTACTCGGATGCTGATTATGCGGGTCATGTAATTGATAGGAAAAGCACCTCAGGAATGGCACAGTTCCTTGGTTCATGCCTAGTCTCTTGGGGATCTAAGAAACAGAACTCTGTGGCGCTTTCAACCGCGGAAGCCGAGTACATTGTTGTTGCCTCGTGCTGTTCACAAGTTATCTGGATCAAATATCAACTAGAGGACTACGGTATCAATCTTGAAACTATTCCCATTCATTGTGACAACACAAGTGCTATTGAAATTTCTAAGAATCCTGTTTTTCATTCACGCACAAAGCATATTCACATAAGGCATCATTTCTTGGGTGACAATGTTGAACTAGGACTTATTAGTATGGAGCATGTAAGGACTGAAGACCAAATAGCTGATATTTTCACTAAGGCACTTGATAGACGTCCCTTTGAGCATCTCAGGTTGCTTTTGGGGATGATAACTTTTCAATAGCAAGTCCCGTTCTACTATTCCCTCAATGATTGGTTATGTCTTGTAGATTCTAAGTGTTTAAGGATTGTTATGCATTAAATTCATATTTGCAAGGACGCTAGTCTAAAACTTCATGTGTTTGCTACTTTGGAACGCCATTCAAATTTTCTTTATTTTGTCTTGAAAAGAGTATCCCTGATCACCCAACCCTCATTATAAGCTGAAATGATGGGAACTCTAAGCTTACCCTAGCCGAGAACTCTACAAAAGCGTCCTATGAGCTTCATTTTTTCTTTTACGGGACGTACTTGCCTTGTTCTCAATTGGTTCGAAAGGTGATCACAGGGACGGTAAAATTGGTTGTTGGTTTGCTTGAAGAGGTAAAATTTTGCTAAGTATGAGAGAACGCTCAGTGTTTGTTAAAGAGGACGCTAGTTCAGATTTTGAGAAGAAGTTGAAGGGTCAGAAATTTGAATTTTGAACTTTTGAACAGTGACCGTTGCTTGTGCTCAAAACTTAAGGGGGAAGGTTGCCACGTGTCGCACAGTAAAACAGTGATAATTACAGTTGTGCCACCGCTTCCTCTATATAAGGCTAGAACAGTCGCTCTCAGAATTTATTATTCTCAACCACTTCCTCGCTCTCAATTGTGCTCTGACTTCTCTCTAGAACTCCGGCAACTTTCTCTCACTACAATCTCACCTGAAAGATGTCTCAAAGACTAATGAACGTGGCCGGATCTTCTACCGGCGGGAAGAGAAGACGTTTGGTGAAGTCCCACTATATAGAGAAGCCAAAACCCATCATCCTTAATGAATCTCTGCTGGACTTCATCAACAGGAAGCCCAAAACCCTTTACAATCTAATCAGGGAACGCATAGACATGCAAGAGGTCAAGAACGATGCAACAAAGACAAAGAACTATGAGAGGTTCATTGAACGCTTCGTCATCCCAAGCCTCCACAAAACAGAGTACAAGGACCTACCAGGACGGATGGATGACGTTCTCTTCTTCTCACAATTTGGAGGTGAGAATCTTGGCCCTCTACTTAAGCTTATCCCAGACTTACACAATGCTGTCCTGCCCGAATTTCCTTTGTACCCCAAGGACTCCCTAGCTTTTAAAATGACTAAGTCCCGAGTACCAAGTCCCTCTCCTCCTCCTCCTGCCGTCCTCACCGTCACCACCAAAAATTTACTCAAGCGTCCCGCCCCATCCTCTCCTCTCTCCAAAACTTCTCAACCCTTCTCCACTTCAAAACCAACGGAGATTGTGGATAAGTTTCCTCCCCATTTAAAGGAGGGACGCTCCAAGAAAACCCACGACCCAAGGCCCCTCAAAAAGGCCAAAACTTCAAGCGTCCCCTCCTCCAAAAGCTCCAAATCAAGGCCTAGCTCCACAAAAAGGCCCTCCAACCTCTCCAAAGAATCCACTCCTCCTCCTAAACAATGTCAATCGTCCAACTCCCCACACCTCCACCGTCCCCTCAACCTTCAAAAACAAATGCTCTCATTCCTTTTCCTCCCAAAACCTACTCTCCCCTAAATCTAGCCAACTTCCCATCTGCACCTGCCCATATCTCACCTCCCAAGGACCCCGAGACTCCTAGGTCCCGTCGTCCTTCATCAGAAAGCGGTCCAGAGGACGTCGAGAAGCGTCCGGCACTTGAACATACCTTCAAACGCCGCAAAGCCGGCGAATCGCCCAAAGTGCTACTGGTCCAAGCAGCCACAGAGCCAGAGCACAACTCCACCTCTAGTTCCTCCTACTCAAGCTCTTCTTCAGAGAGAAAACAAGGAACGCCCGCCGGTGACTCCTTCGTTGATATAACAGGGGACTCCAATAACGAAGCTTAAGGTGTTGAGAATGCTCCTGCTTCAAAAGATTCAACAGAGGCAGAACGAATCGAAGTAGTTGAGGACGCTGGTGAGCACCAGGTCGCTCAACTGAACGTTGAGCTCAGTCTGGACGATGAGCTTGAACGTGATGCACATGAGATCCCACCATATGACCAAACCCTCCCAATCCTAAACCCCCAACAAGACAACCCCTCCCCCTCAATCCAAAAAGAATCCCAAGTCCCTGCGGACGCTGAGCCCCAAACTGCTTTACCAACAGAGGCCCAAGACGCAGGAGACCAGTCCCAAGGCAGAGCCTCCTTAGGAAATGAACAGGCCGCACCTGGAGGCACTGACAACAAGTGTCTATGGGCGTCCCATAGGCTTTGGGACGCTAGCTAATAGGAAGTAAGGACCGACCAGAGACTACTTGAGCAAGAACGCAGTCCCAAGCAAGTAGGAACGCAAGCAGAGCGTCCTTACTCTCTAGCCGACAGGATGACATCACTCGACAATACTTGATCATCCAAGGACACGTGGAGACCGATCCTGTAGCGGAGTCCAACAATACGTGGCGGACGATCCTGTTGCAGAGTCCATCAACACGTGGCGGCAGATCCTGTAGCGGAGTTCATCATACACAGCTGGATACAGGAAGCTTCCTCACCACCGCCCTACTACGTGGAGGAAGATCCTGTAGCCACGTCCTCAAAGGGCATGATCGTCCCAGAGAAATGACGCCCTTCCCCAAGTCCTATAAATAGCCCCAAGACATTTATTGTGATGTTAACGCTTTCAGGAATATTCAGAGAGAATCAGTAGAAAGCGGCTCACTCAAGAACACGAAGAACTAACTCAAGAACTCAAGAACAGTGCTAGAACTTGTGTTAGATCGAGTGAGACTTTGTAACCAAACCACAAAACAGTTTGTAATCAGAAAATCCAAAAGAGAGAGAGAGTTTTGCGAAGTACTGCAGAACGTAGGGATAGAGTCCTTTAGTAGATTGAACCAGCTTTAGTTGTAGGCTTAAAGGAGTTCTTTACAGGTGAACTGGGAAAAGCTAAGTGTCTGAGAACTGTAAAGACTCGCCAGTACAACTGTAAGAACGTTCAATATAAAGGAAAGAACTATTCAAAAATCCTCCAAGGAGGTAGAGGTTTACACTCAAGGACTACTTGGTCTTGAGTGGTTCCTCTATAATTCACTGCGTTCATCTATCAACTTGTTTAGTACTTTATTCCGCTGCATTACTCAAGGACGCCCCTACACCTCGTAGGGACGCCAGACCAAAGGACGCCTTTACTCTAGTAAAGGACGTCCCTCAGTACTAACGATCCAACATGTTGCTCGAAATTTGATTCGCAACAACCCTATTGTTTATGGTGGTGGATCGGCTGAGATTGCTTGCTCTTTTGCTGTTGAATCAGCTGCTGATAGGTATCCTGGAGTTGAGCAGGTATAATACTGGTGCTTTTATCTTGGAATTCCTTCCTGTATATACAGAAGTAGTGCGTTCGGTAGTCAGTGCTAATTGTTTTCTAATCTGCAGTATTCCAACCTATTTGTTTGTTATCATGCTTTGAATTTCCTTTGTTTGTTTGGGAAATAAATTATATTTATAACGGGTGCAATTAGTTCCTTTGCATTCGATCTTTCTTCTCAATTTGCCTTCGAGCTTCCGGTAATCCAATTTCTCATCGGCTTGCCCGTGATTTGGCGCGAGGCCATTGCCTTCGTTTCTGGGAGTTGCACAAGAAGAAGGTACTTATTACTCTATATTATTGAGTCAGGCTCTGCAAGGTGCGAGTTCTGCTGATCAAATTAATTTGCATTCTATATTTGATACTTTGTGATTGGAGGTCTCTATCACAGATAGGATCTAAATCTGTGGAATTAATTTTTTGTTGCTATAGTCTATGGAAAGAAGAAAAAATGATTTTGTTAGCCCGGACTGAATGCTGAACCTTTTCAGTCCCCAACTAGAAAATGTGAGGACCTATTATGTTGGTTTGGAACCATACTAGGACTTTATTCCATTTGTGGCAGCCTTATGTGATTACATGTTATATCCGTGTAATATGACTTCTTCAACCATGAATGTAAATCTGCTGATACATGCATGTTATTTTGTCAAGAGCTTTTTTTTTTGAAGGTCTTAAATCTTTATTCTAATGCAAGCATGTGTGATATAAATTCTTTGATGCAGTTAGACTTGGAAATTATCATTCCTCAAGCAGTGTCAAACTTGAAGGTGATGAGTTCAAAGTCACAAGGATATACTTGAGCAGATCATGAAGTATGACAAATCTGCAGCTGGCATCATGTGTCAGCTGTTAGCTCATCAAGATGTTCAGAATTCGAGCAACATTTTCACTTAAGATGTGATTGGTGTTGTGGCGACTCTTGGTCAAGTTGATGATGTGGTTAGCAGGTTAGATATAGCTTGCAAACAACTTCTTACAATGGCCACATTTAATTTCTATTTTTTATGCCTTACAGCAGCCTAAGTTAAGTACATGATGACTGATGCGCTTGTTATGCATTGCATCCCCATTTCAAACAGGCTCTTATGGCTGTTCTTATCCAGCTGCATTTCCAAGGTAATTAATTTGCTCTTAGCATTGCATCCCCACAGAAAGCAGGTTATGGATTCAAAACGGGTTGCAAAAATATGTCAAAAAGAAGTGAAAAATGAAAGTTGTTTGGTGCCTCTGACACTGTGTTTCTTCTATAGGTAAAAATGAAAGTAAGTAGATCACTAAAATTAATGAGCGGTGCTCCGATTCGCACCAGGAAGTTGGCCAGAGACATGCTGGTTTATTGGAAGAAGGTAGAAAAGGAGATGGGTAAAGTACTTCTCTCTTCTTTTATAAGCACTCAAACGCTTCCAATTGATTTTCTTCTACTTTTATTGGTTGCTTTGATAACATACAATTTCTTATTTACCTGGAACGTTGTTACATGAATTGAATTTTCTTAGGAAATGCTATCCATGCCCTTAATTGGCTTTTCGCATAACCTAGATTTTGATCTTAGGCTGAACAAGAGGAGGAGATTTAGGGCTGGGGAAGTTGAGAAATGAGGTTTTCATTCTAATGGGTTCGGCACTCCAAGACGCCCTAACCTGAGAGAATCTTGCAATGGTCACAATGCAAGTGGAAAGGTTTCTTCAATCGTGAAGAGACGGAGGGTCAATTCAGCTCCAGCCGATCACAAGGAGGGGAATGACCCGCGTGTAAGGACATGGATAAGGTGTGTTATTTCTCCTCTTGAGAACATTTAACTGGTTTATTTCAGGCAATTCTGCCCTCGGATGATAATTGTGAACTGGTTATCTGCAGATTGTCCTGTGATGGTGTTAGTCCTATTACATTCGTTGGATTAGGATGCCAGGCAAATTTGCTTCTTCTTCTTCTTCTTCTAGATTAGTTCATTGTAGCCTATATGTTTTGCATCTCAATATCTTGAATGAGGTGCAGGTCTATTGGCCAATGGATGATGAATGGTACCAGGGTTCTGTTATTGCATATGATGCAGAATCCAAGCGGCATAATGTATAGCTGAGCATTTGGTTTTGATTAGTGATGACTTATACTTTGTGCTTTTATTTTCTAATTATCTAATGCGATTCCACAAATGTAGGTAAAATACGAGGGTGAGGAGGAGGATTTGACAATATCACGGGAGAAACTTAAGTTTTATGTATCCCACGAGGAAATGCTGCAATTGAACGTTATGCCACATGATAAGAGCATGGATGGCAAAGAACTATGTTTTTGTATATTTTTTGTTTTTTCCCTGGATATGGATATGGAAATGGAAATTCTGCATTTGGACATAAGATGTCTTATAATGGAATTAGAAATGACAGTGACCATAAATTTGCGACAAATATTTCTGCCTTTTAGTTCACATTAGCTATAGTTTCTAATTATCTAGCTTACCCTTATAATGGTTTAGCATCATAATAGAGTATTCGTACTTAAAACCAATCTTTTCTGCAACCAGTTGTAGTGCAACAACACAACACTATGAGCAACAGCAGCAGCAACAGCTAGCACGTCAATTCAATCAACTTTTGCTGCCTATGAGCCCAACTACAGCAGGACATGTTGTCAACTGTTAATACTAGCCATAATATAATCCATCAGCGCTATCTTCACATCAAGAAGAGAAGTAAAGCAAATATAATAGGCATACTAAACATCATAAAGATAAGGGAAGATAATATCGCCAACTCAAGTCCAGACCTAAGAGTCAACAGAAAGGACTGGCATCTCAATGAAAGATTTGGAAGTAGTAGGTGACTCAAACATTGAAATGGATATGATAGTGAACCTGAAATTGTGAAGGCTTCATAAGTGGATAATAATGAAAAGAAATAGGGAAAGAAGCAAGGGTGCCATTGATCTGGGAAATATGGAAGGAATAGGATCATAGATGAGTTGATGAGCATATGAAGGAAGATACTAATGTGAGTCAAAAGAATGGAAGTATTGGATAGAGATCTTCGATTTTGCTCAGTATGTTTCCTAATTTCACATTTAGTTCCATTGATTTCGGTGTTCAGATCTTCGATTTCAGTGATTCCGTTTCCGATTTTTGTCGTTTTGTAGATCTGACGAGTATTTGTGTCGGCGGAGCCGATTTTTCTTGCTTGAAAGTTGTTGAGGTTGAATGTTGGAAGTTTGTGTGTTGTAGGTGCTCTTACCGAACACTAATCTTTATGGAAATGCAAGAATGTTAATTTGAAAAACGAAAGAAATGTGGAGATTAAGTAGCGGTGCATATAGTTATTGTGTTTGTTTTGGTACGGGATGATGCTTCGAGGTGTTGAGATTCTTGCTGTTACGAGTTTGAATGGGAAAGGTTTAAGTCATATGGAAGTTATGAAATCATGTTGTAATGAATTTGAAGGGGAGATTACTCACCATATCCTCAACCACAATGGTACACGTACATTTGAAAGCTTCATCTTTGTCTTGCTATTTCTATTTGAAGATCATTATATATGCAATTTCTTGAACAATATCTCATATATTCACTTCAGCGGGATTTGTTTTAAGAAACCATAAAGTAGAAGTGATTGCCATGGGGGCTATGAAGTATGGTCATAACTCAATTCTAATCGTTGAAGCCCTCGGTCTACGAGATGGAGTCAGGAAAGCCAAACAACTTGGATTCAAAAAGATAGAAATTAAAGGTGATAACTTGACGGTCATTGAAGCTACCAAGGGCACGAGGAAGTGTCCTTGACAAATTGACTTACTGATCTCGGACATCTGGGTTTTCCTTCAAGGATTCGAGTCAGTTAGGATCAAGCATGTGAATAGGGTCCTTAATGCCGTGGCTGATAAAATTGCGAAACTAGGTCATAACTCAATTCTAATCGTTGAAGCCCTCGGTCTACGAGATGGAGTCAGGAAAGCCAAACAACTTGGATTCAAAAAGATAGAAATTAAAGGTGATAACTTGACGGTCATTGAAGACCAAGGGCACGAGGAAGTGTCCTTGACAAATTGACTTACTGATCTCGGACATCTGGGTTTTCCTTCAAGGATTCGAGTCAGTTAGGATCAAGCATGTGAATAGGGTCCTTAATGCCGTGGCTGATAAAATTGCGAAACTAGGCCACGATCTCCCTATTGATCACATTGTGAATCACCAAGAACTTAATGTTCTCATCCGAAAGGATACTCTAGGTCGTCCCCCGTAAGAGGAACCCCTAATTTTTACCTTATCAAAAAAAAAAATCTCATATATTCACTATTCTAAATAAGATAAAACATTGATAGTGTAATCTGGCTTTCTAGGTCAAGGACTACAATTGAGGTAATTGCAGAGATCCTAAAGACCAACAGGCTTGCTGTTGGGAAGAGTTAGATTCTTTTCCTTCTACTGCTCATTTTCATATTATTTTTCCTATAAAATCTGAGATGGAATGAGGTAGGAAATGATACCAATGTTTGTCCCTGTACGGTAAGACGTTGAGATGGAAGTACTTAATTTCAATTGCATTTATATTCACTTAGTTTTGCTGCATCCTAATGGCTGCTTAACTGATCCAAGAACTAACTTACTTGCAGATAAGGAAATACTCGCCGTTTATAGTTGTAGAAACAGAGGGAGAAAAACTGTCAAGATCAACCGGATTCAATACTGTTGTAAGGGTAAGCATCATTTCACTCACACTAATATCCCAACTTACCCTTCAAGTTTCCATGATTTACCATCATAATTTGTTTCCCCATTTAGTTACATATTCGGGAAGAACTCAACAACAGAGAAGATCTTAATGACCACCCCGGTCTTCATAGAAACCATTGACCCTAAGGCATCTAATAAAGTGGTTGTTCAAATAGTGCTTCCACAGTAGAAGGACTTAAACAGGTGATTCAAATTCACATCTTAATCAGCAACTCTGTGTCACTACTACTACTATGAATTGTATCAACTAATTCCACATCGATGCAACAGTTTGCTAGCTCCAAATGAAGAGACGGTGAGCCTGAGAGAGGTTGGAGGAGGATTCGCAGCTGTCTTGAAATTCAGTGGAAAACCCACTGAAGATGTAGTCTTGGAGAAGGAGAAAGAATTGAGGACAAGTCTCTTAAGAGATGGGCTGAAACCCAAAAAGGGATGTCTGCTTGCAAGATATAATGATCCCGAAAGAACATGGAACTTCATCGTGGTAAACTTACAAATTTTACATTTTGTAGCTTTATTTATATGATCTCTCTTTTTTACATTGGATGCTGAAATTTGGCTATTTTTTTGGATGTTGGGATTTGGTGGCCGTTCATGCAATGAAGAGAAATGAAGTGCTGAAATAAACTTATAATAGTAAACACAGACTGTTTTGAATTCATCTTTGTGTACTTATGTGGATTGAAATTTGTTCACATTAAAATATAATGCAAATGCACGATGTTGAGAAAGCCAGTGAGCTGAGATAAATGTTCAGATAGGCTATTTGACTATTTCATTTAGATTACCTGAAGCAATTTTTTCCTTTTACATATTTAATTTGTACATTTACCTATTTAATTTTTGTTGTACCATTTCCAGTCAACCGCTATTTGAACTTAATCCCAAGGAGAACGAAAAGATTGTGGAGGTCATGTGAGTGATGCGATTTATTTTTTTATCATCTATGACTGGTTCTTAGCTTGCCAACTTGACGAGGTCTATTGTTGGTGTAGGGCTTCATGTGGCTGTAAAGTCACGTTCATAGCTACACTCATGAAGAACACTAGGAAGGTTTTTTATGTCTCTCTATTACAGTTGTGCAATCTTATTATACTCCCTCCGTTTCACAATAAGTGTCGTTTTAGCTCTTAACCCAGTTTTTAAGAAAAACAATCATTCACTTTAAAACTTACAACTTTTTCTTAATCTTACCACTCATTACATTTTTTTGGCCAATGAATGAACAACTTTAGTCAACAAATATACATTCCAATAAAAATTCTTATTATTCAACCCTAATAAACCACTTTGAAAACCTAAAACGACACATATTATGAAACAAATTTTAAGTGCTAAAACGACACTTATTGTGAAACGGAGGGAGTATAAAGATACATGCATGTATGGTTGTGTTGTGTTGCTTTTCAATGTATATTTTGATCTTACATCTTTTCACCTTCTTGCTCAAATATCTTGCCGTATATATCTTCTGACTATTCGGTGTTTGTACGAACCCTTGGTGGAAGAACTACACAGGAAGAGGATGAATTGGACAAGCTTCTGGCCGAGTTGGGAGAAGGACCTTCAACCTCAGTACCAAAACCTGTTGCTGCCTCTTCTTAAGAAGAAAAAGTTGTGATAGAGCATGAACCGGCTGTTGTTAATGAAGTTGCAGCTGTAAAAATAAGCATCCTTCATTTTCAAAATTCAATGTCTTCGAAAACATGTCGTAATATTCAAACGGAGAACGCGCCTCACGCGCTTTGCAATTTTCCCCCAAAACCCTAGTGAGGATACCCCCGCCGTCACAAACCGAAGCCAGTTCCGATCGGCGCCCGACCACCATCACCCGATGTCTCCCCAAAGACAAGAGTTCAGCGAAGCGCTCTCCTCAACAGCACACAGAAGAGTCCGAAATCTGGCCGTTTTACCGAAAAAAAGAACTTGTTCCTCAAGGAAAAGGAAGAACAAAGAGCGAAGACAAAGTGTTTCACAACCATGGATTTGGTCCGGGGAGGCATGGAAGTTACGAACACGCATGAAGCCACCATGGCCGTCGTTTAGAAGGAGATGTATTAATGGCAAGCATAAGATCCATGTGTCGGACTTTGAGCAACTTTTTAAGAAGTCGGTTGAAGATCTCAAGAGGAACCAACAATTCCTTCTAGAGACCGGGTATGGTCGTCGGTGGCGCCTCTCGTTGCGGTGGGCTCTCTTGATTTCTCTCCTTTTCTCCAGGTGGCTCCGTAAACAGCTCTTACTCTACTCTTTCAATCCCGTTGCTCGTCTTTTTGTTTTTCTTTGTTTCATTGGAGTTGTTGTGATTGGGTTAATTCACGCACTCCTTTGTCCTAATCTTTCCCTTGATTACCCCCATAAAGTCATTAGGGTGATGCATGCGAGCTATGTCTGCATTTGCCCTTACTTATTTAAGCATAAACACCATCTATCCAAACCCTTGCTCCTTAATTGTCTAAGCATTTTTACTTTGGTGTTTAGACTCATGTTGGATAGAATGCTAATGGACATGTTGAAGGTCCTCTTTACTATGCTTGTGTGGATGTTTGTTCATCACAAACTTTCAAACATAGTTGCAACCTGCAGACAACCCCTCAAAGTGCTAATTAAGCTAGATCATCAAAACTGTAATTTTTATGAGAAAACTCGTTTTTATCCTTTTAAAAGGGCTAACCTTAGCAGGAAGTTCATAAATCCTGCATTTATGTGGAGTCTCCTCCATAAACCGTTCTTCTCGAGTGTTCAACAAACAAAGGTTTGTTGGTGGATGTGGAGGTTCCTCTATGGTGCCTTCGCTAAGCCCTCTCATGCAATTACTCTACCGTTAAATGATATATTTCAATCTCTTGTGTGCATCATTGCTTGGATCCTAAAGTCGCATAATGTGCAAGGAGAAAGGGTTGGTTGTGACCTTATGTCCCGAGTCTCCCTGGATAAAGCACTGGAGAAAAACAAAACTCCTAGAAATCAAGTCAAAAGATCCAAAGGTTGGCTTACAAGCAATGGTCTCAACCATCTAAGTCCAAGGCGCCTCTTTTGTAAGCAGGATTGCCAAATTCTGCTCTGGAGTACAAAGGCTGGGACTGAGACCGTTCAACAGCAATGTAGCCCTCCCAACAGCGCCCTTTATCAGACTTCTGGCTGCGTGAACTACCGTTTGATATACAACTGGCCCGATGTTTGTGGGGTTTATTCCCTGAACGTCCTTTTTCTTGTTGTGGGACATGATTTATATGTAACACAGTGGAAGGGAATAGCTAGAAATCTGCTCCAGGTATGTAAAAATAAACTTCAGCTTATTTTAATTAGTGTTCCTTGGAGAGTGTTGTCAGGTGTGAGGATCACTTGGCTCTTTGATGGGAGCCTCTTTGTTTTAGGCTTGTTGCTTTTGTTTTTATATAAATACTTGCACTTCCAGGTTGTTTTTAATTGGCCAAAACCACTTTGCAAAAAACATTGCTGTTTGTATGAGTTGTCCACTCATAAGTGCTCTCATCATTGTACAATATGGATGGGAAATATATTGTTAACAGTTTTGAACCCAAGTAGTGAGGTGTGGACCTTGAAGCACCTCCATCTATACGAAACACAAACTAAAAATCTGCCTTACAAGATGGTAGTTAGAAGTATATTAAATCATAATGTAATAAAACAAGGATGGCATAATAAGCCAAGACCAGTCGTCTATGTGTCTCCATGTTATTTGGACTGGCTGTTTGTTATGATGGCAAACTGGAACTCGTGGTTGCAAATGACAATTAATATCAAACTATGGAGTGACACTGTACTGTTAATGCACCTGTTCAGTAGTATATGCATGGTCATAATCGGGCACTCAAAGTGGATTACAAAACCACCAACTCACAAACTAGTTGAAATCCAGCTTTCACACCACGGTAAAATGGTGAAACGGGATATAAACCCAATTAAAGAAGGTTTTTTATGAAGATATGCCTATGGAATTGTAGAGGTTTGAAAAAACTAAATAGGTGGACAGAAATAAACGCCTTATGCAAAACAGAGCACTTCCAAATGATTGCTCTTGTTGAAACAAAATGCCCTCAACTACCGGCTCTCGATAAATGGACTAAGGCCGGATTTGACTCCCACGAATTCGTCCCGTCCATTGGCATGTCGGGTGGTCTCCTAATCGTTTGGAAGAACCACCAACTTGTCAACAAATCAATTACAACTTTCCATAAAGATGACAGATTTGTTGCTTTTAAATATACAAATCTTGACAACCACAAAGAACTTTTTGTTATTATAGCATATGCCCCTCCCAAAGCTCAAGAAAAAAATCTTTTCTGGAACAAGCTAAAATTGTTCATTAACCAAGTGCAGTTCCCTTGTATTGTGATGGGGGATTTAAATGAAATTCAAGCTCCAGATGAGAAGCTCGGAGGGGTGACTCCTTCTGTGTCTCGTTTCCTAAGATTACAGGATTTCAAAAACGACTGTAATCTAGTTGACATCCCTGCGTTTGGGAATAAATTCACATGGAGAAGATCGAAAGAAATGAATAACACCAATACCTTCGAAAAATTAGACCGAGTTTTGGTTTTTGACCAAATCATCCAATGGTTCCCATCAATCTCAACCAAGAACCACAACTTCTCTTCATCAGATCACTGCCCAATATCGTGCGAGATACCATCGAATTGTGTCACAAAAGCACGACCTTTTAAATTTGAATCCATGTGGACGTCTAGAAAAGATTTTGAAAACATTGTTAAACAAGCCTGGAGATTCAACCCGGAAGGCTCGCACATGTTCAAATTGGTAAAAAAAACACAGTTGCTTAAAGCCAAAGCCAAAGCATGGAATAAAACAACGTTTGGAAACATTTTTGAACAATTTAAGAAAGTAAACGATGATTTGCTTATAGTCCAAAAGGAAATCATTGCACAGGGAAACACCTCCCTCGCCCAAAAACAAGAAAGATTGAGTAAAAAACGCGAGTGCCTTATTCAATTTCAATACTCGTATTGGAAACAAAGAGGGAAGAACAACCACATCAATCTTAATGATAGGAATACCAAATATTTTCACCGTATTGCGAGTGGTCGAAGAAATAGGACGAACATCCGCGAATTAACATCTAGCGATGGGATTCATATCACTGGAGCGGGAAACATAAAACAGGAAATCCATAGGGATTTTCTAAACCGTTTCCAGCTCACAGATATCAACAAAAGGAAAATGACGGAATTGACTCAAAACATTAACAACGAAATTACGGAGGAGGAAAACAACGCCCTCATTAAAGCCGTTACCAATACGGAGATCAAATCAGCAATGTTTGATATTGAAGAAGACAAGTCACCTAGACCAGATGGGATGACCTCCTGTTTCTACAAAAAGTATTGGCACATTGTAGGGCCAGATGTGACTAAAGCTGTGAAAAGCTTTTTCCACTTTGGAAAGTTACTCAAGCAGATCAATCACACTTTCATTACCTTACTTCCTAAATGTGACAATCCAAGCACCACTAACCACTACAGACCCATTAGCCTGTGTAACACCATATACAAAATCATCTCCAAAATCCTAACAGCTAGACTTAGAAAAGTCATGGGAAGACTGATCCACCCAATGCAATCAGCTTTCCTTGAAAACAGAAGTATCCACGACAATACTCTTATTGCTCATGAAATTCTTCACTCTTTCCGAAACAAAAAAGGTTTGGGTGGATGGGTTGCTGTAAAGCTTGACATGGAAAAAGCTTACGATCGGATTTGCTGGGAGTTCATGACTCATGTCCTTGAGAAATTTGGCTTCCACGAAAAATTCATCTCATGGACTAAGGAGTGTATTGAAATAGTGTCCTTCTCAGTCCTTGTTAACAATGGCCCAACGGAACAATTCAAACCCCACAAAGGTCTGCGACAAGGTGACCCCCTTTCACCATATTTGTTTATACTGGCAGCTGAAGTGCTGGCCAGGCAACTTCAGCGTGCTAATATGGACCCCAAGAGTGGTATTGGAATTCAGATCACGAGGGGAGGTACCAAAATCCCCTTCCTTGCTTATGCAGATGATATTATCATCTTTGCGAAGGTAAACAATCATGCATGCCAGAATGTCAAAAGGATTATTGAGGATTACTGTGAAGCCTCTGGTCAGAAAGTCAATCTCCATAAATCAGCGTTTCAAGCTACAAAAAACACAAGCAATGCGACTAAAAATCAGATTAAACAAACTCTCCATATTTCAAATACTACAGCTCTAGATAAATACCTAGGGTGTCCCCTCATTAATGAAAGAGTCACCAAAAACACATTCAATGCATATACTGCAAGAACAAGGGATCAACTGACAAAATGGAAGGCTAACACACTTTCCCAAGAAGGCAGGACAACACTGATTAAGGCTAATCTCTCTTCACAACCAAACTATTTAATGCAATCTTTCTACCGAACCAAAGCAACCCATGATGAACTTGACAAGATCAACCGTAGCTTCTTCTGGAATAAGGCCAGCGGGTACAAACCATTAATAAGCTGGAATTCTATATGTAGGCCTACTCACCATGGGGGGCTTGGTATCGCTAAAGCAGAAGAAATGAACCAAGCACTACAAATGAAACTTCTTTGGAAACTAATTGCGGACCCGGGAAACTTGTGGGTCAAAATTGTTAATGAAAAATATCTTAAAACAAAAAACCTTTGGAACTATAACAAACAACATAACACTTCATGGCAGTGGTCCAAACTCATGAGCCTCAAGGATCTTTTCCTTTCTGGGTTATCATGGCAAGTTGGAGATGGGAATACCATCCGTTTCTGGAAAGATTGTTGGGTTCCTAATTTAAAAATCACACCAAAAGTGGAGGCTCGTCATGTAATCAATGAGGAAGAACTCGTGTGTTCATACATACGGGCTGAAAAAACCTGGGATCTTCATAAACTAAGACACGTCCTGAACCTTGACGATGCTAATGAGATAGCTAAGATTATCTTACCGGTCAACAATTTAACAGACCGACTGTACTGGAAAGCAAGCAAGAATGGATGGTACTCCACCAATGCCACTATGAAGTGGATTCAAGACAACAAAACAAGTCCTAGAGTTGACCTCAAATGGATATGGAAGCTAAACATCCCACCGAAGCAGAAAAACTTTATCTGGAAAGTCTGTCGTAATGGATTGCCTACAAAATCCAGATTAGCTGCGAACCATATAGCGGTGCCGCAAGGATGTGGATTCTGCAATTCACAAAATGAAGATGCATTTCACCTTTTTATTGAATGCAATCATGCTCGACAGGCTCTAATTGCGCTTAATCCTGCAATTAGTCGGGTGTTGGACCGTAAGTCAGTTAATGAGGGCGTCCTTAACTGGGTTAAGGGCGTCCTTTAGTGCAGCGGAAAATAGACTTAACAGAATACAAGATAAGTGGACACGAGTATTTATAGAGGAACCCCACTAAGACCAACTAGTCTTATGGGTAAACCTCTACCTCCGTTGGAGGATTTTCAATAGCCGTCCCTTATCTTATTAAGAGCGAGTCCTTACAACTTAGGCGAGTCGTTACACTTCTCTGAGCTAAGCGTCCGTCCTTAGCCTCACTAGTAGCACTCCTTTCAACCTAACAAGTAACCTAACACTCTTAGCTATAAGGAAGCTATCACTCACGTCTTTCACGGTTCGTTGTGAGAGACAAACTACAACTCTAATTGATTTGTGGTTTGTTTTGGATTTGATGTGGTTGGACTTTCTTTCTCTTGCTTCAAGCTCACTTGATCTTCTTGATCTTCGTTCGTGTTCTTGAATGTTTCGGGAGAGCTTGAGAGAAAGTCTTCAAAGTCCACTCTTGCACCCACATGCCGCTATGCATACTCCTTGGAGAGTATTTATAGCGGAAGTGATTCTTGTCCTCTAGCGTCCTCTGAGACTTGGCAGGATCCTCGATCTTTGATCAACGGTGCGATGAGCGTCTTGAGGAAGTCAACTCTATTGACGTTTGGGAAGCCTCCGCGTGGGTAGGGGACCATCGCTGGGAAAGCGACGTCTTTGGCATTGTCTACACGTGCCCAGACAAAGGAAGCTTCCTTCTGAGGACTAAGGCCGGACGATGATGTAATCATGTTGGGGCGGCCTTGATTTGAATTTGAACTTCGTCCGTATTTTGGCGCGCGTCCCTTCTTGATGAGGACTCCGTCCTATCTTGCGCAGGGACTCCGCCAATTACGTTTAGCTTAGGAAGTTCTGGTAACATGCGTCCCTACAGCATAGGGACTGTTGTTCACTTTTTGTCCTTTTCGCTCATGTGCGTCCACTGGACTTACCTGAGATCAAAACTTGGACAACTTATCAAATACATTTGAGTTTGTCATTATCAAAAAAAGGGACGATTATTATTGGTTTAGATATTAACGACCGACGTCCTTAATATCGTCCCAACAATTTCCCCCTTTTTGATGATGACAAACTCTTTCAAATAATGCACACAGAAGTAAAGCTTTTAGCATGAGGAACTACATTTTGATTTTCTTTTCAACTTAGATTGACATGCCACACATTCTTTGAAGTGCGTTCTATTTTATTCCTAACTAACGACCTTTTGACTTGACCGAAATTCCCCCTGAACACATGCTTTCTATGATAACTTAAGGACAATCGCATCTCTACAAAACTATACTTCCCCCTTTTGGCATCATCGAAAAGGAGAACAAGTGGAAAAGCATGCAAGCACAAAGTCATAACTAAAGAAAGGTACGCTTAGACAAAATGAAGCACAAATGTAGTGAATGGCATTCAGAATGAGAAACGAGAACGTTCATTACAGGCATTCACAACAAGTATTCAAAACGGGGACAGCGTCCCATTGTCTTAACAAAAACTCAAGAAATGATAAATTGTTTCAGGGTTAGAGAAGGGGGAGGTGATCATTTTCTGGGACGCTTGCCAAGGGCTTTGAGGTGTTGCTCTTGAAGATGGTTGTTCTGGGCAAGGAGCTCGTTGTTGCGCTCAAGAAGGTCTGTGTGGACGTGAAGTGTGTCGTGAACCTGCTGAATTAGATCAATTATTATGCACTGGTTCTCGATCATCATGCCCATCAGATACTTCGTAGAGTGCCTCTCAGCCTCATCAGGGACGCTCATACCATCGAGCTCGTCCTCGTCATCAGCAGCGTCCTCAGCTGGCGTCCCAACTACTTGGACATTTTCAGCTTCGTATCTTCTTCTCCAGGTTCAGCAGCAGCAGCTTGAGCTCTCCTCTCAGCTTTGGCTTTCCTTTCAGCCTCTTTCCGTTCCTTTTCCAGTTGGCTCTTAACGGACGGAAGGGGCTCATCACACCTGAGTTTCCCAACTGGAGGGAGTGTAATTTGCCTGACGTCCCAATGAATGCCAAAGGAACGCTCTTGTTTAGGAGCATAGAGTCCCTGCTGCTTCAGAATTTGCTTGACCAAGCCGGGGAAAGGAAGAGAGTGCCTGCCTCCTGTGCACTTGCCCATGTGTTCCAAGATTACTCGGGGCAAGTTTATCGGCTTGCGTTCCAAGAAAGCGTCCAAAAGAATACTATCAGTGATCTGAACAATGGACTTCTTCTCTTGGCGGGGGACGACCATGCGCACAATGAAGTGATGCGCAAGGACGCCCGTCTTGGTGAGGCAATGAGCAACTCTGTCCTTAGCAGCTGGCTGTCTCCCATTGAATATTCTGTTGAGGATTTCATCTTGGGAGAAACGGCCAAAGTTCTTGCACGGCAGATCGTGCAGAGCATCTTGCGGAGAACGACGCAGGCCTAGCATTTTGCGGACGGTGCCCTCAGCAACTGAGTACTCGTCCCCATCGATTTCAAAAGTCCCCTGAGGCTTCCCGTTTACTTCTGTGATTTCGAACTTTGAGTAGAAACGGAGAACCTCATCAGGGTCAACATCAGCGGCCTCAGCGCCCAAGTGCGTCCAACCCTGGAACTCAAGAAGATCCAAGAACTCTTGGCACTGGTTCTCTGCCAGAAACTCGGCGGTGAAGAGGAGCGGCGATAGGATTTTCTTGAAGCGTTTCTGCTTGGAGCCATTGCTCACGATCACTTCATCACCAGCATCTTCTTCATCTCCATCTCCCTCCTCTTCCTCAGGTTCCTCATCCTGGGGAGGGGCGTCCTCGTCATCGGAGGCTTCGTTCCGTTGTTCTTGGAACTCAACCATTGCAGTGTCCTCAGCTGTGGACGCCTGTTCTGTGAGAGGCGCGTCCACCGCTGGAGTCCTTGCCAAGGACTCTGTGGGAATGGATGGAGGAGACGTCCCTTGAACTTGAGCAGCTTCTTCGACGGCCGGAGCAGGCGGAGGAGGAGAAGGAGGTGAAGCTCTAGGGGGAGAGGGAGAGGGAGTGCGGAGCTTAGCTTTTGGGGGAGGAGCAGAGGAGGAGCTGGGCGGAACCACTGAGATCGGTTTCACCTTGAGCGGAGCAGAGGGAGGAGGCGGCAGAGTAGCAGGGGTAGCATCCTTGGCCTGGACCTGGACTTGTGGAGCGTCCTTGGCCTGGACTTGAGGAGCGTCCTCTACCCTTGGAGGAGGTGGAGGGAGTTGACGAAGGTCCTGCATACTCGCTTGGATCGCCTTCTCAACGGCTGCTTTCCCTGCTTGCTCTTGCTCTTGGCGCGCCTTCTCCTCTTTTGCCAGTTGAATTTCGGAGAGGCGAATGGCGGCCATTTCTTCATCCGTGACGCCCTCAAGCTGAGCAGAGGTCTTGAGGCGTCGTTTTGGGGCAGGAGGGGAGGAAGGGATTGGCTTTGGTGGGGAGGAGGAAGGGCCTTTAATTTGGAGCGATTTGGACGGAGGGGGAGAGGAAGGCCTTTTCCTTTTTTGAGAAGGGACGGAGCCCGTAGGAGCCACAACAAACTCCATTATATCAGGAAGTAGTTTGGCGAGCTCGTCCACGGTTCCACCAAAGGAGTCAGAAATGATTCCTGGCCCCATGAACGGTGGGTTGGTGTGATTGGTTTCTTGAAGGCGGGGCTTGACATATGTGATCATGAAATAGTGGAGGAGGCGTTGGATTTTAGGAGGATGTTCGTGAGTGGACGCCCTAAGACAAATGTTGGCGAGCGTCCTAGGCTCCTTTTCAAGCCAGTCCTCAATGAGAGGGTCAAGGGGAGGACGGCGTTTGGGTTGAGAGGGGAGCCGGCCAATTGAGCCACTGTAAACAGAGGCTTTGGTGATATTTTCTGGCTCAGGCTCGGGTTTGAAGGGCTTCTCCAGAAATGAGAACCTCTTCGGCTGGGTTTTGGATTAAGAGCGGGATGGTTGTTTTTGTTGAGGAGGTTGGGAGCGAAGGGGTTGAGGAGGGGTGTTGGAGTGGCGGCGCTGGGTGCTTTGAGAGGAGGAATGGTGGCGAGGGGGTTCTTGTCGGCCGGAAGGTCTGCCTCTCGACTCCATTAATGACCGGCCTTTCACCGGAGGAGATCTCGAAGAGCTAGTGTTTTTCGCTGCCGACGAGGGTGAGGGATTCTTTGAGGCTCTTGTGTTGGCCATTTTTGAGATGGTTTAAATAGGGGAGGATTAGGGTTTTGAGAGAGATTTCGGGATTCGGTTGAAGATTTGGAAGATCTTTGAGATTTCTAAAAGTGTGCAAACAGCAGATGAGCGAAGAAAGGTTTTCGGAGTGCACAGGTGGGTATATATAGGAAGAAGACGAAGTTGGACGGTCAGGGGTAACAGGGTCTTTACACACAGCTTCCTCCACCCGCCTTCCCACACGTGGCTTTCTTCTTTGCTAAGGAATACAGCTGTTGATCACTGTTTGCGCATATCCCGAGATTTTCGCTGACGATTCGTTAAAACGGTTTACCTTCCCAATTTCAACCATTCAAACTTCTCACAACTGCAAAGGACTCTGACCTGACGTCCTTTCAACACACAACACTACATAACACAGAACTGAACCACGGCGTCCCATTCACTGATCTCAACCTCTGTAATTAGAACTCTGTACAGACAACTCTCAGCTCTTAGCACGCGTCCCTTTGATCACTTAGAACCATTTTTGAAAATCAAGCAAGTACGTCCCGTAAAGGTGAAACAAGGAATGCTCATAGGACGCGTTTGCAAGATTCTCGGCTTGGGTAAGCTTAGAGTTCCCATCATTTCGGCTTATGATGAGGGTAGGGTGATCAGGGATACTCTTGAGATGAAAAGCGAAATGAATACCATTCAATGACACAAGCGAATACACATATCTTAGACTAGCGTCCTTTAAAGATGACTTTAATGCATGACACATCTTAAAACAAGTTCTCAACAAGACATAGCCAATCATGGAGGGAATAATAGAACGGGACTTGATCATTTAAAAGTTATCATCCCCAAGAGCAACCGGAGGTGCTCGTAGGGACGTCTATCAAGTGCTTTTGTGAAAATATCGGCCACTTGGTCCTCAGTCCTAACATGATCCACTCTAATTAATCCAAGTTCAACATTATCACGAAGAAAGTGATGCCTTATGTGAATATGCTTTGTCCTAGAATGATGAACGGGATTTTTGGCAATACTTATAGCACTGGTGTTGTCACACAAGATAGGGACTGTGTTGAGGGACGTACCATAATCTTCAAGTTGGTACTTGATCCATAGGACTTGTGAGCAGCACGAAGCAGCAGCAACGTACTCAGCTTCCGCGGTTGATAGTGCCAGGGAGTTTTGCTTTTTGGATCCCCAAGATACAAGGCATGAGCCAAGGAATTGTGCCATTCCTGAGGTGCTCTTCCTATCCACCACATGGCCAGCGTAATCTGCGTCAAAGTAAGCTACCAGGTTCAGGGACGTCCTTCTGGGATACCATAGACATAGGTCATCCCGTCCCTTGAGATATCTGAAGATTCTTTTGACCTCTTGCATATGGGACTCCTTTGGATTTGCTTGGAATCGAGCGCACAAGTATACAGCGAACATGATGTCGGGACGACTTGCCGTAAGATATAGCAAGGACCCTATCATTCCTCTGTAGAGCTTTTGATCTACACTCTTGCCTTCTTCATCAGCATAGAGGCGAGTGTTTGGGGAGATGGGAGTATCAATGGGTTTTGAAGAGTTCATCCCATACTTCTCAAGCATTTCACGGATGTACTTTTGTTGATGAATCCGCGTCCCATCTTTGAGCTGAGTGATTTGGAGTCCTAAGAAGAAGTTGAGTTCTCCTATGAGGGACATCTCAAACTCACTACTCATCAAGTTCTTGAATTCCTCTACAAATTTCATGTTAGTGCTTCCAAAGACTATGTCATCGACATAGACTTGGACAATTAAGACATCTTTATGAACTTTCTTTAAGAACAGGGTTTTATCAATGTTACCTCGTGTGTACCCGTTGGACAAGAGGAAGGACGCAAACCTATCGTACCATGCATGAGGGGCTTGCTTGAGTCCATAGAGTGCCTTGTCCAAGAAGTACACATGATCTGGGTGATCAGCGTCCTCAAATCCTGGAGGTTGAGCGACGTACACTTCTTCTTTGAGCTTGCCGTTGAGAAAGGCTGTCTTGACGTCCATTTGAAAAAGCTTGAACCCTTTGTGAGCGGCAAAGGCGATGAGGAGGCGAATGGCTTCAATCCTGGAGACAGGAGCGAAGGTTTCATCATAATCAATCCCTTCCTCTTGCCTATAGCCTTGAGCCACAAGCCTTGCTTTGTTTCTTGACACGCGACCATTCTCATCAAGCTTGTTCTTGTAGACCCATCTCGTCCCTATTATGTTTTTGTTTCTCGGACGAGGGACGAGGGTCCAAACCTTATTTCTTTCGAATTGATTAAGTTCCTCTTGCATGGCCTGAATCCAATCAGCGTCCTGGAGTGCTTCCTTTATGTTCTTAGGTTCAACCAAGGACACAAAGGCGTTGAAGGCACAGAACGCTATGTTAGCATTAAGGGACTGATTCACGGCTGATCTTGTTTGAACTCCTTTTGACATATCTGAGATGATTTGATCCGTTGAATGAAGTCTCGAAAGATGGGATCCCTTATGAGTATCGTCCCTTACGGGAGTACATCTAGGGTCCGTCCAATCAGATTCATCTGAGTCAAACCCGTCGTCTTCATTGAGGGTTTCATAGAGTTCCCCCTCAGGTTGAGCGTCCTCTTCTTGACACTGTTCTCCTTGTAGGCTTGATTCAGCGACCTCATGTTGAGCTGGAGATTCACTTTGAGATGGAACTTCCTGAATAACACTGGGAACTTCTACTGAGACTTCTTCAGGATTTTGAGTAGCGTCCTTAGGAACATAGTATTTTCCAGAGGACCCGAAATCAACTTCATCATCGGAGTCATCCTGCTGTAGAGGAGATGAGCGTTCTTTCTTACTTGGTTTATCTTTGTGAGAAGAACTTTCTTTGAACACAACATGAATGCTCTCCTCAAGCTTTAGAGTTCGTTTATTGAAAACTCTATACGCTTTACTGGTGAGGGAGTATCCAAGGAATATGGCTTCGTCACTTCTTGCGTCAAACTTTCCAAGTCTTTCTTTATCATTGTTGTGAACAAAGCACTTGCATCCAAAGACTCTGAGATAGTCGATGCGAGGCTTTCTTCCATTCAACAACTCATAGGACGTCTTCTTCAGCAAAGGACGGATCATGGCTCGATTGAAAATGTAGCACGCTGTAGCAATAGCTTCAGCCCAGAAGTACTTGGGGACGCTATTGGCTAAGAGCATAGTCCTTGCCATATCCTCCAGCGTCCTATTCTTTCTTTCCACCACTCCATTTTGTTGAGGAGTCCTTGGAGCTGAGAAGTTGTGAGAGACTCCATGTTGATCACAGTAGGCCACGAACTCTGAGTTTTGAAACTCCGTCCCATGGTCTGATCTTATGGATTTGAGAGGCGTCTCAAGCGCAACTTCCACTTGTTTGATGAAGACTTTGAATGCGTTGAAGCAATCTGTTTTTGAAGCTAAGAAAAGAACCCAGGTGAATCGAGAAAAGTCATCTACAAGGACATAGATATACCTCTTTCCACCATAGCTTAACGTCTTCATTGGTCCACAAAGATCCATATGGAGAAGTTTCAAAGGTTTCTTTGTGCTGACAACGTTCTTTGACTTAAAGGACGTTCTTGTCTGCTTCCCTTTGATACATGCTTCACACTGTTCAATTTTCTCAGGATCAATTTGGGGAAGACCTTTCACAAGATTTCTTTGATGAAGCTTGAGGATTGTGCTTGGTCCAGCATGGCCAAGTCGGCGATGCTAGAGGTCAGCGTCCTCCTTTGACACAGATAAGCACAACTCAGATTTTGGCTTGAACTCCTGATTGAAGATGTAGACATTGTTCTTTCGGACTCCTTTGAGGACGACCTTGTTGGATTTCTTGTTGATGACGAGGCACTCCTTTGAGTCAAATGTGACTAAGTTTTCACCTTGATCACACATTTGAGAGACGCTTAGGAGGTTGAAGCCAAGTCCTTCAACAAGGCTAACATTTGTCGCTTTGATAGACGGATTGAGAATAGCAGTTCCCGTCCCTTTGATCTTTCCTTTGCCCTTGTTGCCAAACGAGACAGTTCCTCCCGTGGCGCTACTTTGGATAGAAGTGAGATGGATCTAGCTTCCTGTCATATGGTTTGAGGCGCCACTATCAATGATCCATGGGCGTCCCCTCACTTCCACCTGCCAAAACAAGGTTAGTGTATGGCAACCCAGGCAAGGTGTTCCTTACCTGGTTCGTTACAGAAATAGAACTCTGGTTCTGGCATGTAGTCACTTATATTCACATCATTTGAAATAGCATGCTTTCTGAAAGAATTCTTAGATCGTCTAGGACGTCTAGGGTTAGCCTTAGGGACTGACTTATCATTTTCAATGTTATTCCTAGCAGCTTTGCCACTTTCAATGTCATTCTTCAGTTTCAGGCAATCATATTTGAAGTGATCTCCTTTTCCACAGTACCAACACGTCCTATAGTAAGTACCAAGGTAGTACTTCTTGTTGGGACGTTGGATTTTGTTCTTTTTCATCTTTTGAGGGTCACAAACTTTTGAACCTTCCCCCTTAGCAATCTTCTTATAGATCCTATGACTAGTGGAGTTAGTGTAATAGTCCCTTTGACCTTTCTCTCCACTCTCTAGGACACGAATTCTTTCAAGAAGGTTCTTGGTCTTTTCCCTTTCTAATTCAAGTTCTGAGGTTTTGCTAGCCTCAAAGTCACTAGGGAGAGAGTTCCTAGTGTCAGACTCGTATCCTAGTCCTCTTTTGGCTGGGACAAACACCATTGGTTGAACTACCTCAGTTACCGGGCTCTTCCCTAACACTTTCACCTCTTCCATAAGCTTAGCGTTCTCTAGCTTAAGGCACATCACTTCAGTTTTCAGGGATTTAACTTCGACATGAGAGGACTCTAGTTGTAACGAAACTGTAGCACAGTTCTCACATTCAACTAGCCTATTTTCACTTTCAAGTTCAAGATCATCCATTCTATGTTGCATAACAACGCTTTCTTCCATGATTCTTTTAATGAGCTTAATAAGTTTGGTTTTGGAACAATTCTCTAAGGAGTTCATCATGGATTCACGAGTTACCTCTTGTTCCTTTTCAGAAGCGTCCTCTTCAAGGACTGGGGCGTCCTCCACAGCCATGTACGCCACTTGCTCATCATCTGAGGCGTCCTCTACGGCTATGTACACCACTGGTCCTTCTGGTTCTTCATCATCAGAACTCACATTATCCCATGCGGCTTCGCACGCTCCCAAGAGAGCTTTCATCTTCATTTCTTTTGAGTTTAGTCCCGTAGTACACCTTTTAGCAAAGTGTCCTTTCTTGTTACATTTGTAGCAAGTAAGTTCCTTCATCTCTGCCTCTGTATACTTGGGACTCTCCTTTTTGTAAGGCATCTTGTGTTTCTTGGAATCTCTGGCCTTTTTACCCCATAAGCGAGCAACTTTGTGTAGAAGGGCAATCTCTTCCTCTTCTTCCAGCTGTTCCTTAGTCTTGCTTTCCTTTTCTTTCAAAGCTTGAGTACGCATCCTTTCACGATTCTCATTTTTATTTGCTTCCACCATTAGGGCAATATCTCTTTGGTGGCGCAGATACTCAGCGTACTCTGGAGTTGACGTCATCAAAGCAAGATCTGTCTGGGGGTTTCTAGCCAATTCAGCCATATCAGCTTCCCTTCTCGCTTCATAGCCTCTCAGCTTCCCATAAATCTCTTCCATATCCAGGGTTTTGTTGGCTGTGTTCTCCTTGAACGTAGTCCTATCAAAATTCCATTTTCCTGTAAGCCCATCAATGACTACTCCGACTCTGTTTCTCATTGAGACTTCAGCTTCTGGGATGCCTAAATTTCGTATCTTGGTCACAAGAGCTTCAAAGCGGTATGAGTAGTCCTTGACAGATTCGTTAGGAAGCATTCTGAAGGCATAGAACTCTCGTTTGATTTCAAGCTTGACGTCTTTCTTCATCTCTGCCGTACCCACATGGTACTTCTCAAGAGCTTCCCATTGTAGTTTGGCTGTTGCCAAATTGCTAACTCGGGTGGCGTCCCTTTCGCAGAGGGACGCTTGAAGGAAGCATATAGCCTTAGCGTTCGTTTCCAAAAGCTTGAATTCGTCAGGACCCCACTCGTCCTCTTTGTCTTTCTTGTCATCAGGGATGGTAAGGTCACCCTTCATGATCACTCTCCAGCATTGATAATTCTGACTTCTGCAAAAGTTCTCGAAGCGGATCTTCCAGCGGTTGAAGTTGCCATCCGTCAGACGAGGAGGCTTTACAAAAGAGATTCCAATAGGTTCCATGTCCATCTTGTACCTGCAACTCAACAAAAATCTAGAGCGCCTGCTCTGATACCAATTGTTGGATCGTAAGTCAGTTAATGAGGGCGTCCTTAACTGGGTTAAGGGCGTCCTTTAGTGCAGCGGAAAATAGACTTAACAGAATACAAGATAAGTGGACACGAGTATTTATAGAGGAACCCCACTAAGACCAACTAGTCTTATGGGTAAACCTCTACCTCCGTTGGAGGATTTTCAATAGCCGTCCCTTATCTTATTAAGAGCGAGTCCTTACAACTTAGGCGAGTCGTTACACTTCTCTGGGCTAAGCGTCCGTCCTTAGCCTCACTAGTAACACTCCTTTCAACCTAACAAGTAACCTAACACTCTTAGCTATAAGGAAGCTATCACTCACGTCTTTCACGGTTCGTTGTGAGAGACAAACTACAACTCTAATTGATTTGTGGTTTGTTTTGGATTTGATGTGGTTGGACTTTCTTTCTCTTGCTTCAAGCTCACTTGATCTTCTTGATCTTCGTTCGTGTTCTTGAATGTTTCGGGAGAGCTTGAGAGAAAGTCTTCAAAGTCCACTCTTGCACCCACATGCCGCTATGCATACTCCTTGGAGAGTATTTATAGCGGAAGTGATTCTTGTCCTCTAGCGTCCTCTGAGACTTGGCAGGATCCTCGATCTTTGATCAACGGTGCGATGAGCGTCTTGAGGAAGTCAACTCTGTTGACGTTTGGGAAGCCTCCGCGTGGGTAGGGGACCATCGCTGGGAAAGCGACGTCTTTGGCATTGTCTACACGTGCCCAGACAAAGGAAGCTTCCTTCTGAGGACTAAGGCCGGACGATGATGTAATCATGTTGGGGCGGCCTTGATTTGAATTTGAACTTCGTCCGTATTTTGGCGCGTGTCCCTTCTTGATGAGGACTCCGTCCTATCTTGCGCAGGGACTCCGCCAATTACGTTTAGCTTAGGAAGTTCTGGTAACATGCGTCCCTACAGCATAGGGACTGCTGTTCACTTGTTGTCCTTTTCGCTCATGTGCGTCCACTAGACTTACCTGAGATCAAAACTTGGACAACTTATCAAATACATTTGAGTTTGTCATTATCAAAACAAGGGACGATTATTATTGGTTTAGATATTAACGACTGACGTCCTTAATATCGTCCCAACATCGGGTGTTGGGACAACTAAATGCACACAACCGTTACCCACTAGACTTTATTAGTGAGTTGCGAACTAGACTCAATACAACCCAAATTGAATCTGCGTTCACTCTTTGGTGGAGTACATGGTTTATCAGGAATAAAAACATTTTTAATGGGAATGGTCAACCCCAAATAAATCCTAGAGAAACAACTGAATTTGCGTCCAAGCAAATTGCTGAATGGAAGAGAGCTATGCTTTCAAAAAAAACAGACAAAGATGATAAAAATGAAGGCTCAAAGAATATAAATCAAAACAACAAAAGAAGGAATGTTAGATGGACCAAACCTCCCGATAATTTTTTTAAACTTAACTTTGATGGTGCCGTTAATTCTTTTGGTTTTGTTATCAGGAACTCTTCAGGCGGCACTGTTTCTTGTGATGGTGGTTTTCTCGGACGGCGTTCCGTGGTGTTTTCTGAAGCGTTTGCGCTTCGGCAGGGGATTCTTGAAGCCATCCGGTGTGGCGTTCCCCGTCTTGTGATTGAGGGCGACAACCTGCAGGTGGTTAATGCAGTGTTGGGCGATTGGAGTTGTCCATGGGAGGTGGAGCTCATTCGGGCAGACGTCCAGCTTTTGCTTGGAAAGTTTCAGAGTTGGGGTATCCGGCATGTTTTCAGAGAAGCCAACTTGGTTGCCGACCACATCGCTGCCACGTTTTGTCATGTGACGACCTGCACGCTCAGTTCCGATCCGGTCCTTAGGGACCTCATCCTGTTGGATGCTATAGGATAGTTCTTGTTGTATAGGAACTAGCCTATTCTCTTTCCTTTATCAAAAAAAAAAAATGAAGTTGCAGCTGAAAACGAAGCTGAAAATGATGGAGTTGTGGAAGCAGCAGCTGCAAAGAAGAAGAAAAAGGAGGAGAAGGAAAAAGAGAAAAAGGTTGCTGCATCTGTCGTAGTTGAGACAGAGGTGAAGCCAGAGGAGAAGAAGACAAAAGTGGATGACAAAAAAGTCCCTAAGAAAGTACGAGAAATGCAAGAAGCAATAGCCAGACGCAAGGAAGTTGAGGAAAGATAGAAGAGGGAGGAAGATGAGAGAAAGAAGAAGGAAGAGGAGGTAAAAAGTGTACAGCCTACAGTTGTTGTCAACAATTCTGATACTGCTGAGATAAAGCAAAAGAGTTCTGATGTTGCTGCTCCGGAAGACTAAAAAGGAAGTGTCTACCACAGCTTTGCAGTCAGAACAAAGTGAAGGCAGCCTTAGGTCCCCGATTTGCTGCATCATGGTAAAACAAAGCTGTTGGATTGTATAAGAGGCACAAATGTTCTGGAAGGTGAAGCAGGAAGAATTACTCAACAAATAGGAGCAACATATTTCCCTGCAGAGAACATAAGAGAAAGAACAAGTGAGCTTAAAGTTGATGCAAAGTTGATGGTCCCATGTCTTCTGATTATTGATACCCCTGGGCACGAGTCCTTTTTTAATTTTTTTTTTGGTTGATGGCACTGCCCATGAGAGTCGAACCGGTGACCTCTGGGTACTACCCTTGGAGGCTTAACCGTTTTGACTAAATGCCCGAAGGCTGAGTCCTTTTTTAATTTAAGATAGCGGGGTTCAGGTTTATGTGATATTGCTATGTAATTGCACTTTTCACCCTTCTACAATGAGTTTATTACATTTTTTGATAATTAGTTGGTGATTTAGAATCATAACAAAGAAGATTATAAACATGAAAAAACGAGGTCCCGATTAATGATTTTTGTCTCTCCTAAATGGGTGCAAACTAATATTTTTTTAACACGGCCAGACTCCACCAAGCATTTGCAAGCTGTGTCGAGGTATGATCCTCATCAGCCTACTGCATAATCTTAGGTTGCTTCTCTTCAAAATCGGACATTCAAAGCATGCCTGCAAAACCAAGGGCATTAGTACCTGCATGGTCAGTTGAAAATGTAAACCGAAAAACAAAAGGACCAAAGCAACAGAATCTTCACTCATACAATGGCTAACTATATTTCAAAATCAATGAATGAATCAAAGATAACACATGAGTTCATGTTGACTATCATATCATGAAAAACCTCATAAACAATGTCTTTCTGACAAAGTATGAGAGAAAAACCATTATCTAGCACATGTAAATCAAATAGTTTTTGAATAATATAGAAAATAATACGTTCAACTCTTCAAGGTAAATATTTTAAAGATTTTTTGTCTTATAAATATATATATATACACACAATTTATTTCTAAAAACCTATAAAACATAATCTATTAGTGAAGTCCATATAAATGTGATATTTTGAAGTCTCATATAATACAAATAACTCAAATGAAAAAACGACAATAGTTTTGTTGTCTTTCCTAAATAAAATAATTATTAGTCTTCTATTATATATTGATATTTAAACATCAATAATATCTACAAAAAAATTATCTACCACATGCAAATCAATTTTTTATCAATAATATAGAAAATAATACATTCAAGGTAATATTTTAAAGATTATTATCTTACTATTATATAAATACACATAATTAATTTCTAAAAACTTATAAAAAAATAATCTATTAGTGAAGTCCATATAAATGAGATATTCTGAAGTTTCAAAAAAAATTAGTTCAGTACATTTTATGATATAAAATAGGAATTATGCAATCCAAAATTCATTTTAGTTAAGATTATTCTATTATAACAAATTTTAAGAGATCGGTTATAAATAAAAATTCAATCTAATTTTTATCTTATTTAAAGTCATAACAAATTTTCTCTAACATATTTACAAAAAAATATTATTATTACTAATTAACTACTCCCTCACTTTTTTAAGGAATTGTCCTTTTTTTCTAAATGATCCATGCATAAGGGTTTTAAGCTTTTTTTTTTCCTTACTTTATTTTCTCTAGAGCTTACATTTTCTATATATGTTGTCAAGATAATCACAATAATTCTTAGTATATTGCTAATTATCTTTCGTTGAGCATTTGTTTTTTATAAACTAATATCCGGTTGAATCGATGATGTTCAAATCTGTTTCGGTATACCACAAAAATGATTATTATTTTTCTATTATATGTTGATATTCAAACATCTAGACCATCTACAAAAACAATTATCTAACACATGTAACTCAAATATTTTTTGAATAATATAGAAAATAATATGTCTAAGGTAAATATTTTAAAAATTATTGTCTTACTAATATATAAATATATATAAATTATTTCTAAAAATCTATACAAAATAATCTATTAGTGAAGTCCATATAAATGAGATAATTTTTCCCTAAGAAACAATCTATCCTAAAAAGGATAGAATCTTCGAAATTATCTTCTTGGGTTCATCCGTAGACGAAGCCCAAAACGTGTTATTGAGACTCATTACGCGGTCATTCAGGGCAAGATGCGTCTTGAGCTACTAGCCCGTGTTTTGGGCACTAGCGCCTCTTGGACGCAAAACGCAGCATGGTGTCTCATCACGCACCCGCGTCTTCAGCCGGTTTGCCCGCTCTTTCGTGCCCGTATCCGTGACTTCCTACGTGACCCCCGTCTTTGTCTTTTCTGCTCGGATCTTCACTTGGTCCGTCTTCTCGCCACATAATCGAATCATACTCAACATTCAGAAGTGCTATTTAAGGGTAGAATATATGCAAGAAGAAGAAGGAAAAATCGCATTGAAGATGTCAAGACGATGTGCTGATATTTTCATGTTTATGGTTGTATATATTAGAAAATATCTTCAAGATTGTATTTGATTTATTCCTTCATCGAATATGAGTAAATCAAAACAACACTCAGGAGTGATACAGTTCCTGATCAGATTCTCAAAGCAACATTTAGGAATGCTACAAAAGAATTGCTTTGTTTGTTATAGGAATGGTTTTCAGCTGTTCTAGCAAAATTGCAATTGTGGATACCGTTTCAGTTCTTCCATTTCAGATTTGTACCTCAACAATTTCGGGAATTACTATCTCCGAGTGGAGGGTCTAGAGGCCCTAGCATTGAATCTTAAAAGGCAGTTGTTGTATATGTTCCGCAACGTAGTTTCTTATGTAAGTTTGTTGTTGAAATGGGTTTTTAGGTTCTTACAGTCAACTACTCCAGTGCCGAATGGGCTGTTATCTTGATGATTGAAAAACACTTTGTTCGAGCAGATATCAGTTAGGGATATACCTGAACCAGAATAATTTGCTCAGATTCCATCAACCTATCCATATTCACTAAAACAATGACGGGAACATACTAGAAAACCACATCTTATGTAAACTTCCAAAGTTTGTTTGGAATTAAACCACATACCTTCTTCTGTATTTCAAAAAGTAACTTTAAATTGTTATCTATCAAAATACTTAGTGATTTTTCGTTTGCTTCACTGGGCATGGTTGCTATTATAAGCTGGACGAAAGAATCATAACAAAGAAGCTTCAATCAACGATTATAAGATAACACACTGGTCAAATAGTCAAATTAAAAAAAAAGAAAATTAGCCAAGCTGATTCTTCAGATAATGCCAACAAGAGAAATTAGATATAAATTTTATGTGGTTAGATTTATAGCAGAATAAAAACCTCCTCAATCCTGTATAACGGGGTCAAATGATTGTCGAAGAACTGTTTCTCTCTTGCTGCCCTACTCCCATGACCTACCCATAGCTGAGATCATAGTAGGTAATATAATTAGGTTGGATTACATCACACATTTGAATATACGTAAGTAGCAATAACCTAACAGATTACAATAAATCATGTAAGGTAATTAAATCTACAAAGTCACAATGATCAACATGCTAGAAATGTCTATAAACCATGTGGGGCTTTAATAGAATTGAGTACCTTTTCAGGTCGTGTCTCAACTTTGAAACGAATTAGGCCCAAACAAAGCACAAGTACGGTAGCCAAGGCTAAAAAGAGCACTTATGTTGAATTTCTAGCTACCCATATTTCATATTTTCTGAGAATAAGAGCAATCACCTTAAAAATAGAAAGACCATTGCACGAATCATAACATTGAGAGAAAAACCAAAAGAAGATGGCAACCCGATAAAACTTTGACAAATATCCCTACACTACTGAAAGTTTGATTCCATTTCTAATCTGCATACCATCTTCAAGAATCTGAATTATAAGATACTATCAACAATAAGATCATATTTTACTGGGTTTCGAAAATTCTCTTAGTTATATTTATGTGGTTTTTCACATTATATTACATTAATTCATACTTTTACCGATACCTTATATTTATATGGTGGTCTTTCGGCAATTTATTATCTTATTATCTTATCGTAAATCGCCAAATTTTATACTGGCTCAACTTAGGACCGGAGAAGAATATTAACTTATCATGTTTAGTATCTATTACCTATTTTTCTACATTTAAATCAAGCTAGAAGATGTACGTATAAAAAGAATGTTGCCCCTGCGATATGCAGGGGCTAGCGTACTAGTAACATATAAATTTGTATAATAATATGCAATTATTTCATAAAGTTATTATGTATTATAATATTAAAACTTAGCAAAACTATGATCAAAAGTTTAAAACTTACATCCAAATATACAAATAAAATGGATTCATTAAATGACATGTGACAAAAAGATTATTGGTTGAAAGTTAATAGGGAGAGTTCTTAGTAAATGCTGATACAAGCACTTGGATGCTTAACATTTTCCTTTTTCTTCTACCAAAAAAATAAGCAAGTACCCTTAAGTACCATCTTAGAACTTGTCATTGTACATGGCCTTAGAGCGCACGATGGTTGACGTCATGCTAGAATGCTTGTCGATTTCCCTTTGGGTGGGACGGGATTCGTGACAATTACGGGTTTGTATATTTCTTATTACTAATATTCCTCTTTTTCTTAAGGATTATGATGCTATCTAACCAATACTCAAGCTCTTTATATTTTTGGGTACTTTATACAAGGTAGGGGTCTTACACTAGAAATAAATAAGGCCCGTGCTCTAGGGTCCGTTGGCACTCTGGGTTGAGTTAAAATTGCTGATCTATGCCTTATATATATACTAGAAAATTTAGATCGTTGTACGAGATTTACATACATACAAAAAATTTAAATTGAGATAATCTTACCCTTAAGTCACTTTTAAAAAAAAAATTGGAACAAATGTTATCTAAACATCCAAAGGATCTAGAAATATTATAAAAATCCGGTTCGGAAATACTAGTTGAATAATAGTGGTTGTGAAGTCATCAATATCAATAATCTCATAATACCTAAAAATTCATCACTTTTATCATTTATCTTTCCTTCATTTCATCTCATACTCCTCCCATTATATTTTCTTTCACCCTTATTAGGGCATCATATGCTGCTGCCGTGAAGAGTGTAGAAGTGTTTGGTACAGTTATGCAAGTATCTTTAGACACGAATGCATTATTTGATGGCGGAACACCTTTAGCCTATGTCTTAAATAAACTTCATCAATGTGTTATATATGTAGTATATGATTGTTCTTTGAGTCTCCTCTTTAATGTTTTCTATTTTATGATGAACATAACTTTTATTTCAATATTTCTAGATCCTTTGGATGTTTAGATAACATTTGTTCCAATTTTTGTTTAAAAAAAGTGACTTAAGGGTATGATTCTCTCAATTTTATTTTTTTTGTATGTATGTAAATCTCGTACAACGATCTAAAATTTAGCAAGATAAATCTAAAATCTATGTATGCATTCATATCCAATTTTCGAACAAGTTGGAACAATAATTGCTGCGAACGATAACGATGCGGTGAATTCTTAATTCAACAATCGACGGGGAAATCCGTTTTGACAACATAAATTGTTTGATTTTTTCTTAGAATCCAAGACGTGTTTCCCTTTCACTATGGTTCAATGTCGTGCATAAATTCAAAGGATATTTTTCACAACCAGCACATATATTTTTTTATTTACGCACTCCAATTAAATAAAATTCACACTACTAGTTATGTAGTTAACATTTTGTAATTCAATAAAATCCATTTTTTTAATCTCTTTTCGTACATGAATTGATCATCTCTTTCCCCCTTCATTGTGTTTCAATACATGTAGGCAGGGATCTGGCCAGGTTCATGATATTAGGCTTTTGTATATCCTAGACTATCCTTGGTTTAGACGTGTCGGGCAATTTCCTGTTCAATGCCGTCCATAAATTCAAAGGACAGAATATGTCCTTGACCTCCTTCAGAGCACATGATGATTGACGACATGGTAGCGTGCTCATCGATCTCCCTTTGGATGGGGATGGGATGTCCGGCAACTATGGGTTTGTATCTTTCTTCTTCATAATATTTATCTTTTTGTTAAAAATCATGACCATTTTTAACCAATATTCAATCTCCTTCTGTTTTGGGTTATTATGCTATACTTTACAAAAATCCAGGTCGTAAATCCTTCCAAGGACTATTACGTGCAAGTTGACACGGACAGTGACATCATGTGGCTAAATTGCGTTGGCTGTGAGATGTGTCCCTTAACAAATGACTTAGAGGTATGATTCTTTCGTTTTTATTTTTCATCAATGATTTGAAAGGTTGTTGGCTTTTACATATAGTCTTACAATGATTCTTATTTCTACATATTTGTTTTAAATGTTGTCAGTTTCCAAGCCTTTTATAAAGCTAACACTTGATGTTTTGGAGATCAAGCTGACACGTTTTGATCCAAAACACTTTAATACTTCGAAAATGGTCGAATGTGATTTTGACAAATATTCAATGATGTATATTGGTACCTTATATCACTGCAGCACTAGGACCCTTTGTTATTACGTGGTAACGTATGGAAATGACTCAACCTTTGCATATGTTGTTGAAGATTATTTTTACTATGGTGAAGTATCTGAAAACCTCCAAATAACATCAAGAAACACCTTTGTGGTATTTGGGTAAGTGAAACATGGCTTCATAATTACAACTAATGATATTCAAAAGCACATTATTTTGGGTTATTAGGCTATACTTCAGAAAAATCCGGGTCGAAAATCCTTCCAATGATAATTATGGCAAGTTGACACGGGCAGTGACATCACGTGGTTGAATTGCGTTGGCTGTGAGATGTGTCCACAAATAACTTAGAGGTATGATTATTTCGCTTTTATTTTTCATTAATCATTTGAGAGGTTGTTGACTTTTACACATAGTCTTACAATGATTCTTGTATCTTCATATTTATTTTAAATGTTGCCAATTTCCAAGCCTTTTATAAAGCTGACACTTGATGTTTTGCAGATCAAGCTGAAACTTTTTGATGCAAAAAGCTCTAATACTTCAAAAATGGTCGACTGTGATTCTGACAAGTGTTCAATGATGTATATTGGTACCTCACATGACTAGCATTGACCCTTTGTTATTATGCAGTCACGTATGGAAATGGCTCAACCTTTGGATATGTTTTTAAAGATTATTTTTACTATGGTGAAGTATTTGGAAACCTCCAACTAACTTCAAGAAACACCTCTGTGGTATTTGGGTAAGTGAAACATAGCTTCGTTACAAATAATGATATTCAAAAGCAAATTATTGAGTGTAAATTGTATAATGGGATATAACTATTTCGATTTTATTTTTTAATGTATGTAGATCTCGTACAAAGATCTAGAATTTAGCAGGATGAGTTTACAATCTATGTATATTGTGATATCCCGATTTGGAACGGGAGGGAACACTGAATGTTGCGAACGGCAACGATGTGTTTCAATACATTTAGGTAGGGATCTAGCCAGGTCAATGACTTACAGTATGTGATGGTTCTTTGAGTCTCTTCTGTAATGTTTGCTACTTGATGATCACTAACATAACTAACTTTCCCTTTTCTTTTGGATGCTCAGATTACTTTTAATCGGTCTAATTTAGAAATGACACCATCTAATGAAGGTTACGATTGTTTCCATTACCATGATGTGTAAGCTTATACCTCTGTATCTTATTTTTAGTCCAGCAAAACCAAATGAAAGTGCAAGATATGTTGTGCTCTTTTTTTAAGTAAACAAGTTTGATGTTTCATGTATGTACAAGATTCACTTGATGAAATCTAATATGTTTTTTTTTTCTGGCCTTTTCAGAGTTGATGAAGGCTTCCCCCTTATAAAATTTCACTTTGAAAGATCATTGACATTGAATATATATCCTTATGATTATCTTTTGCACTACTATGTAAGTCACATTTTTCTATAGAATGACTACTATCATGAATCTGAAAAATCAGTTTACCAATTGAAACTTTACTTGGGTTTACTGTCTATCCAACCCAAGAGGGAAATATGTGGATTTAATGCCATCTGAAAGGGCTATGTTTTGTCTCATTTTGTGACTCTACTTCTTACAAAATTCTAACTAGATGAGAAAATTATTTTACAGCATGATGTCTGGTGTATCGGTTTACAAATTAGTACCCTTGATACCATTATATTGGGAGGTTTGGTTCTAAATGCAAAGTTATACAATGTTGAGTTGGTCCAAAATTCATCCTCTTGGGAAAAAACTGATACTTGTTAATCTTTTATCCAGATATGATGCTGTCTAATAAGTTGGTAATGTATGATCTAGAGGAGCAAGCTATCGGTTAGACAGATTACAACTGTACGTTCACTTTCAATACCTGCACATCTGGGTTCTTTTGAGTGACATCAGGAAACCATTTTAAAATGTCAGAAAAGCATTTTTTTTTTTGTTACAACAAGAATGGACTTCATTTTCAGACTCGTCGAGCATCAAAGTCAAGGACAACGCGTCAGGAGTAGCGTACGGTGTGGGTGCCCATGACACCGCTTCAGCCTACCTTTCTCCATGCAGTAGACTAATCATCCTAGTTTTCCTCTTTGTGAAATTGCTTTAGAACACGCTCTCGTACGCGCACAAACTTGTTATAAGTGTTTCCTGATCTTTTAATTAGGTCAATTTGCCATTAACTAGGGGTTTTGACCCATGTACAACTTGGGTGTTTTTAACTTGTAAGGGATTGGTTGGTTATTTCTAATCATGTAACTAGTGCAGGCCTGTCCATTGGGTTGTGCAAAGAGTCCAATGGAATCGGACCCCCATATTTTAAGGGCCCCAAAATTTTAATAATGTATATATTTAAAAGTATAGCATATATAGGATTGTTGACTAGTTAACACAGATGGTTTTAGAGTTTATTAAATATATCAGAGGTTTAGTGGGAGTTCGATTCCCATGAATAACAATTTTTTCCCTTCTTACAACATAGGCTCTTGAATGGTTGGACTTCAATTTATACGTATCACACTTACCATTGTAAGATCTTATTTTTATTAAAAAATGTAAATCAATAAATTAATTAATTTCAACCTTTTAGTTAGATTACTAATACATGCAAATTTTATAAATGTCTACATTTTTCACGTATTGATTTATCAATCAATAATAAATATATAATTAAATACTATCTTCTATCTAATTTTTGATATTTATCAACCAATATGAGCCCTTCGGCCTCCGGTTTTCCTCCAAGTTAGAATTGAACCATATATAATTAAATACTATCTAAATAAACTTGTAATAATCTATACTTATTTTGAAAGAAGTTACTCATTTTATTTGTAGAATCTAGTACATATTTATTTCCCTTTTTTTGCAAGTTATCTTCAGAAAAAATTCCAATGATTATATTACGCACCACTAATAAAACTTTATGATTCAACAAATATACTAATGATAACATTCTATTGAGCAAAAATTTACTCAATTTTGTACTTTTGTAAAAAAAATTGCACAGGGCCCCCCACGAACCATTAGACGGCCATGAACTAGTGCTTATTTCGACCAAAAGAAAATGTAACTAGTGCTTACTTCTCTACCTTTTTATCCTTTGGTTAAAATTCAAATCCTTATTTATATTTTGATGTTTAAGGAACCATGGTTTTAAACTCTTGCCCTCATTATAATTGATAAACTCTTGCATACGCAAGTGAAAATTGGCACCACAAAGCTAAAACTCGTGCACATAAGAAATTTAAACAAATACTGAATTTTTCTTTTTGTATACATACCCTGAAAAGATTAAGATTCAACTCATTTTTCAACAACTCCATCGTCAACTAAACTAATTTTAAAACTCTTATTACCAAACACATCCAAAAACCACTAAACACCATTGGACACCTTCAACTAAAACTAATGTAAAAACTCATTTCTAATGATGTAACACCCTCTTACGATATAAGAAAGGGGATCAGGTGAGATCAACCCTTAAAATGTAAAATGAGATCAAATCTCATCCGTTAGATATCCAGAATTCATTTGGTCAGGATTGCCTCCACTTTTTTAAGCCTCTTTTATATGTAAGGGACATTTTTTTTGTCTTTTTCTACTCTCCATCCTCCTTTGATCGACCTTCTTCTTCGTTCTTTTCCAACTTTCTCAATCGTTCTTCTTCGAAAATCGTCATTCATCCATTGTTCTTCCCCCAAGTTCATCCATCGTTCTTCTCCAACACGATTTCCTTCAATTCCCTTCTCCAACACAATTTAATCTGATTCCTTTGACCTCCAATTCCCTTCTTATAGATTTAGGTAGATGATTTCAAATATTAAAACTTGTTTTTTTTGTGAACTTCTATCAATTATGCTTGTAATTGTAAAACTCGTTAATCTATGGATGTTTTCGCTTTAATCTGCTCTCTTTTGTGTGAACTCGTTAAATTTGCACCTTCGAAAGGTTATGGCAACATGAATAACTCAATCTTGATGGTTTCGATTAAATAGCTATGATGAAAGTTCATTCTTGTCTTATTGCCCACCATTTGTTCGACAAAATGCCTCAACACACGTGCCTTAATTTACATGAACCGTTTTATGGCTTTCAATGAACCTTTCCTTGAAAATTTATGAACCATAATGACATTCTTTGTGAACCAAAAGAATAATCGTATTTGTCCATTTGTAGTACTCATTATGTGTTTCATGTTGCTTCACACATAGCTTTTACGTTTCTTTTGTAGATTGTTTATGTCTTTTACATTGCAAATTGACAATTTCGATTGAATAGAGAGGTTGAAAGTGTATGCTTGTCTTGTTGCCCACCATGTGTTCGACAAAATGCCTCAACACATGTGCCTTAGTTTACATGAACTGTTTTATGGTTTTTAATGAAACTTTCCTTGAAACTTTATGAACCATAATGACATTCTTTGTGAACCAAAAGAAGAATCGTATTTGCACATTTGTAGTACTCATTATGTGTTTCATGTCGCTTTACACATAGCTTTACATTTTTTTGTTGATTGCTCATTAAGCTCGGGTCATTCTAACATGTCTCATTTAAATGGTGATGCTATACTGATAGAGTTTCATTGAAGGTTTTTCATAATAATAATACTAGTACCATTGGTGGAGCTTCATTGGATGATGATGAGAACGATAACGATGCCTACATTCTTCACTTATCACAAGATTGTTCTTATTTCATTACTACTTGTACGGTTGAGTATAAACCTCAAACAATGTTTTGTTATGTGTGTTTGAGGATTAAGTTATCTTCTATGCACTTTAAAATATTAAATGAACTGTATAATTACACGATATGGACCTACAAGTGGAACACAATGAACCAAATTCTTTTCTTTTACACAATTTATGCATTTTGTCATATATGAACCAAGTGATTCAAATTTATGAACCATTATGTCGAATGCAATGAACCAAATAATTAAACTTCATGAGCTTAAAAACAATGAATTCAATATATTTCTTTTATACAATTTACGCATCTTGTCATATATGAACCGAGTGCTATAAATTCTTGAGCCATCACGTTGAAGACAATGAACCAAACAATTAAACTTCATGAACCTACAATCAATGAATTCACAATGAACCTACAAGTGAAACACAATGAACCTATAAGTGGAACACAATGAACCTTTTTTGGTCAAAATCAGTTTATTTACAAGTTTGCCACTGTCTTTTCCCTTTTTCTTATTTTCTCCTTTAATCTCTACCGTTAGATCTTTCGAATCTAACGGTAGAGATTATTTCTCATTTTACACTATAAGGTTATTCTTACAGAACCACACTACAATATAATTGGTACCTAGATATTTTTCTTACAAAAAAAAAAGAAAAGTAAAAGACACATGGAGGCTATACCGTGATTTCGCTAATTGATAATGTTAATTAACTTAATCATTTCATAAACAAATCAAAAGGAAGATCTCGTGAATCAGATGGTCGAAAACGATTCGCTTTGGGCCTTAAATAGGTAGCTAAATAGTTCTCACTTGAATCTACCATCCTCTGCTACTCACTTTCCCTCCCTCGATTTCCTCTTCAACTCCGAATCCAATGGCGAAGAAGCCTACTTCCACCGGCAACGGCTCGTGGATTCCCGATAAGGACGTTTCCCGATCTGACTTTCCTCCGAACTTCGTCTTCGGCGTCTCTACTTCCGCTTACCAGGTGCTCACTCTCTCTCTCTCTCTCTCTCTCTCTCTCTATCTTTCGCCCGATCTTGAACTTTGTATTTCCGTCGAATTTTGATGAAGAACACGCGAATGTTCTCTTTTGATTTCTATCAGTCTGGACGATCTTTGCTGTTGTTGAATGCTTGTTTGAAAATGAGAGGAAATTTGAATGAAACAGCTTATAAACTGGAATTCGTTTGATAATGAATGAGAGACTGTCAAATCCAATTATCTGAATCTGATGAATTTTCCTGAAACTGATTTCTATCGGTCTGGATGATCTTCGCTATTATTGAATGTTCGACAATGAGAGAGAATTTGAATTAAACAGCTTATAAACTGGAATTCGTTTGGTGATGAATGAGACACTGTCAAATCCGATTATCTGAATCTGATGAATTTTCCTGAAACAAGCGGAAGTGAAATAATCGTTCAGCTAATCTGAACGGAACTAGTTTTGTCCCCCGATTTGAGTTAGCACTTAAGATTTTCATGATTGTGGAGTATTCAGGTTGAAGGGGCTAGCAAGGAGGGTAACAGGGGACCTAGTATTTGGGATGACTTCTCACACATTGAAGGCATGACCTAACTTGTTGTCTCATCATGATGAACAAGTTGGTGGATCAATGTTATTTTTTTAATGTTAATTCAGCTTGCCAATTGTTCAGGAAAAGTTTGTGATGGGAGTAATGGAGATGTGCAGTGGATCAGTATAATCGCTACAAGGTTACCTGTTGAACTTACGTTCATTTGACTAATTTATCTTCAATTGGTCGTGTTTAGTATCAAATGGTCAACCGCCTTCCCCAAAGCTGGTTTATTAATTTAGCTCAGTCGATATATTGGAACAGGATGATATTGAGCTCATATCAACGCTTGGCTTTTAAGCTTATCGCTTTTCCGTGTCATGGTCCCGCATATTCCCTGGTAAAGTGATATCTGCTTGAAACTGCAGTGCTAAGTATGATGACTGTTATGAAGCACCTTTTCACCTTGCTTATGCTGTTTCAGTATTCCTAATAATTTCTACATTGTAACTAAATGATGTCTTTTATGCATGATTCTTCATGGATTTTATGTGGTGTGGCAAGTAATAACTGATCATCATTCATGTACTTTCTTCCTTGTCCACACTCCACAGATGGTCTAGAACCTGAAGTCAATGATGAAGGAATCAAGTACTATAACAATCTCATCAACGGCCTTCTGGAGAAGGGTTTGAATCTGTTTTGAAGTATTTTCTGATATTCCACGTGTTCACCTTTTTTGGCACATAAATGTGTATATGCAATTCTGCTGCAGGTATTCAGCCCTATGTTACTCTTTACCACTGGAATCTTCCTTTCCATCTTCACGAGTCAATAGGCGGTTGGTTAAACAAGGAAATTGTGTAAGTACTTGTGTGTTATATATGCTGATAGAATCCCTTTGTTTCATTCCAAGCACACAAGCCAAATCAAATGGTTTATTTTTACTTTCATGTATGTCCTGCATATGCTCAAATCCAAGCTACAGCAATATATTGTCAAACCAGTGACAATTTTCCTGTCCCAATTCAGTATGATGTAGTTTACCTAGTATACTGACAAGTACACCTTTCTTGCTGAAATGCAGGAATCATTTCACAGTCTATGCAGAAACTTGCTTTGCACATTTTGGTGATAGAGTAAAGAACTGGATAACAATCAACGAACCTCTTCAAACTACAGTCAACGGCTATGGAAATGGGATATTTGCACCTGGCAGACATAAAAATGCATCAACCGAAGTCTATTTAGCTACTCACTACCAGCTGTTGGCCCATGCTTCTGCTGTTTCTGTGTACAGAAACAAATATCAGGTACATATTTATGGTTATTTTTTTGATAGAACATATTTATGGTTATTGATCAGGTATGACTTTCAAATTAGATACCACGTAAAACTGAATGCATCTTTTGTGATGCATTACTGGAACCTTCTTATTCGTGGAGGTTTTCCTAACGGATTTAATTAAGTAAAGACTAAAAAGGTAACTGTTATTAGAAACTTTCTCGGACGGCCGTCTCTCAAAGATTGGGTTCACACTTGATGTCTCAATATTCATCCTATCCTAAATTTAAGATTCATGTCTTAAATAATAGATCATTCTTGTGTGGGGCGTAAACAATCCACATCAATTATGTTTAGCAGTGAGCCACTGAGGTTATAATCTCAGTTGAAGGGTCACTCAACCAGAATGTCACATTTCACCTTGTAGTCTCTTAACTGTGTGGAGTTGTTCATTATAGGGAACTTATTTGTCCTGTGGCTAAAGGTTTTGATCAATTTGTTTGCTCTATGGTTCATAATTTTTCATATAAGTGCCTCTCTACTGTATCTACACATGTAGGTAGGCAACAAATTTGTTAAGTTCTTATATTTGTGTATATTGCATGGTGTTGCCCCCATCCAGGAGAAGCAAGGAGGGAAAATTGGTCTGGTAGTAGATTATGAATGGGCTGAGCCATTGTCAGATAACACTGAAGACCAAAATGCTGCAGCTAGGTGTCTTGATTTCCAGATTGGATGGTACCTGCTTATTCGTTCCATTTATTTACACAATTATTTAACAAGCTCACCATGATAATCTAATATGGTTATATGCATGTATTTGTAACACATTGAGTTTCTACTCAGGTATTTGGACCCAATTTATTATGAAAACTATCCTGAAGTCATGCGTGAGAGGATTGGAGACCGTCTACCAAAATTCTCAGAAGATGAGAAAGCTCTGTTGAGGAACTCTCTGGACTTTATTGAACTTAACCACTATACTACAAGATATATTGCACATAGTACACCGAATACTGAAGGACATGAGTATTATGATGCTCATGAAATGGAAAGAATTGGTAACTTCTGTTTTCTGAATGAATTGGTTATATCTCTTTATCTCCGATTGTTTTACTATGGAGTACTGATGCTTATACTTTGGTTTTCTAAACAGCTGAATGGGAAGAGGGTCAAGAGATTGGTGAGAAGGTAAACGGCAGAATACATATACAGACCCCTGTACTTGAACGTTTTTTCCTATCAGCCCCCCATACTTAAAATTGTTCAATTACACCCTTTGTCCTACCCCTATTTATGCGTATTGAACACAAATTGGAGACGTGGACAAGCGCGTGTTAGCTAGACCCATGTCGTGCGAGTGTTTTTGTTTTTTTGCTGACATGGCAAATAAAAAAAAATAAAAAAAAACAAGGTGGCTTTTTCTTTCTTTCTTTTCTTCTTTATTAGTAAAAACAAAAAAACCTGCTCAAAAAAACAAATGTTTTTTCCTAGAGTCGAAGAAAGGGGTTGCGAGGTTCCATTTCCACTCCGTTCTGGAGGGATGTATCGCCGACATCGTCTCCTTCATCTTGCCGGCCGACACCTGCCATCTCGCTCTCGTCTCGAGGGATTTCATCGGAGTCCGACGGCGTTTGGGAGAGGTTTCTGCTGTCCGGATGCGATCTCGTCGTCGCTGATTCTGACTCCAGCGAGGCTGTGTTGGCCGAGTTCCGGACCAAGAAGCATCTCTTTATTCACCTGGCTACTACGCCTCTTCTCTTCGACAACGCTATGAAAAATCTGATATGATTTCCGCCGACTTAGTTCAGAAAGTTCGATTGGTGAAATCGGTGTCGAATTGGGGGCGATGAAGTTAGTAAACCAATATCAGCACATAAAGCTATTTTTCCCTCACCAGAGTCGTTCAGTGGTGTATCAAAGCACTAGGGAAGCAAATACTCTTCTACAAGAAGCAAAGTTAACAGAAACTAGCACTATGCCAAGAGTAAAGATGCCAACTATATTCAAATTCAGGAGAGTTAGGAAAGGGGCCAACAAAATCATCTCAGCAAACAAAATACTCAAATTAACTAGTAGAAAGAAGCTAAAGAGGAGAATCCATAGCAGAACAGGTACTTGAAAACGGGGCGGAGAAGGCCAGAGTGTTCGTTGACCCAAAGGTCGGGCTGTTTAGAGACCGAATCGCTGCTACCACTTCCACCACTGCTAGATCCGGCAGAAATCCAAGGAATCAAACCGCCTCCGTATCATCCGCTCCAAATCGCTCGATAAGGACAGAGTTTGCGCCAAGGTGGGGGAGATCAGGGATCCGGATCCGGATCCTAACACCAGATTCGGATCAGAGAGGAGGAGAGTTCGGAGAGATTGGGAGAGGTGGCGGATATGGCGGTCCCAGAAGAGAAGTTGGTTGGTATGGGTGCGAGTTGTGGTGTAAGCGCCTGAATGAGCCTCGAGGGAAGTGGAAACCGACGGCGTTTCTCCGGGAGACAATACGACGCCGTTCCCGAAGAGGAATCTTGCCGGTGACATCTTCTCAGAGCTTTGAAACAGTTTTGAGTCTGACCCTTATCTTAGGCATTTTGTCGAACACCTTCCGTGCAACCTAATCAGCAGCTGGGCCCTAACTTCTGCCGCCTCACGTCCACCCCCGCTCACCCGGAGTTTCGGTTCCGGCAGACCCCGCCCTCCCACAATGCGGCCGAGTGCGCCCCCGCTCGTGGCTCCATGGCGATCCCTCCCTGGTCCACGTGGCCATCACACTCGACGCCGAGTACCTGCGTGGTTCCGGCAGGCCAAGCCCAACACGTGTGTATTGAACAATTTCCACGAAGGCTTTAAGTTATAAGGGTTTAAATTATAAATGTATTATGTGGCGTCTACGTGGCAATTATTTTGCCACATCAGCGCGCGTGTAAAACACCGCACAAAGTGTAGTGAATCAAGTGTTTGATAGAACAAATTTAACTAAGTATAGGGGTCTAATTGAACAATTTTAAGTACCGGGGGCTGATAGGAAAAAACGTTCAAGTACAGGGGTCTGTATATGTATTCTGCCGAAGGTAAACATATTCTTTATTTTGGTAGAAATGTTTATTCAAAGAATTGCACCACGTATCCACCCTATCTACATTACACGTGTCCCAGAAATTTCAATGAAAAACGCCGGTTACATCTTCCTCTCCTTGCCCTTCTTTACCCTAGATCCCCCCACGATAACACGTTCATCGTGAAAACAGGAGCTTGTAACTGCGCTCAAGGCCTCACCTACACTTAAAGATGAAATTTCTCCCCTTCTCCTTCCCTTCTTCCATCTCCCTATTCTTCGCTGCTCTAAAAATCTATATTTAATGTTGGTAGTTACAACTTGAAATCTGCTCTGCGGAACACACCAAATTTCCCGTTAGGGTTGATTGGAGCCACTAGCAGCTTTGATGGTGGAGCGATGTCGACGGCCATTATCGTGCCGACAGGAGGGAAGAGGTCGGGGATGCACTGCCGGAATAACTCCATGGATGGGTCGACCTCTTTGTTTGAAGGGGATTCGTTGATAGAAGGGATGAAAAAGGCCATGCCTCCTGAGAAGCTCGCTGAACTCGCTCGCCTTGATCTACAAAGATCCAAGAGGTATGACGGCCAAAAAATTAGGGTTTTTGTAAGCCCTTTTGCAATTGATTCCTTTCTTTAGGCTACTTCATTTGTTTTATATTCAGTTCTTCAATCTGATTGCTGATATAGCGCTATTTGCAATTGATTGCGTTGTCTAGGCTACATCTACCAATACTTTTGAAACCCAATTCTCAATAACTAAACGCCACTTCGTTTCAATTGGGTTTCTGGTTTCATGTAAGTTGTAATTATCTGATTGCTGATGCGTTTATAGGGATCAATCCTTCCAACGGATGTAGGAAAAGGCCTTACTTTTATGGTTTAGCTTTGTGTACTTAAAGGGAAATGGCATCAGTAGGTGAAATCAATCAAGTGGAGACTAGCCGAGCTCCTGTGAGATTTCGGGATAACCTTAATGGACTTGAAATCTTTACTCCGTCCATGTGGTTGTCGTTGACGAGGTATGTTTTCAACCATCATGATGGTTGAAAACTTTCGGTTGTGAGATGTGCATTGAATTGTAGTTTAGTAAGTATAGAAATCATGCCCAATTGCAATTGTCTTGAATGTGTTTGATTAAATGTCAATGTGAAGATTCCAGGTTTAATTTGATACTTCATTTGTATTGTAGTAGAAGATTTGTATGTTGAGCTATGGAGGGCATGTGCAGGTCAATTGGTGGAGGTTTCATGCCATGGAGAGAATCTTCAACTTTCCACAAGGGGTCACATGGAACAAGTATACTTTTTTGTTTAAGACCAAACTGTTGCTTTAGGTTTTAGGTCTGATATCGAGTTGAATAAATCTGCTGCTTTAGGTTTTAGGTTTGATATCGAGTTGAATCATGAATCATTTTGGTGCTTGTATTCCATTGTTGACTAACTGGTGATTTTGGAAACCTGTTCTGAATAGACTACAAGTAGCAATGGTATAAGGCCATCGGTTGTATTCTGGAGGAGAAGCACACCTGCATTTCAGAGAGGGGTGCTTCACAATCGCATGAGAATTGCTTGCGCTGTATGTGTTTCTGATCTCTATTTTGTTTTGTTCAGTACACTATTTCAGTTGATCCAATATTTCTAGCCCTTTTCTGATTATGCAACTTCCATGTCACACTTGGCTTCTGTTTGATCTATAATTTCTATCAATGAACAGGCCAAACCAGAGACAGTCGACAAGGTCTCTGCCATAGTGAAGAAGCAGCTGGCATTGCCCGATACCACTGAGGTTACTGGCGAATCAAAATTCACTGCACTTGGAGCCGATTCTTTGGACACTGTAAGCACAACATATACTTGCACCACACCATTCTGTGAAATAGGAATTGCTCAGCTGTCATGTGTATTATTTTCATGTATAGGATCTTTTCAGATTGTAACCTGTTGATGTCTACCGTTTTGTTTGCAGGTTGAGATCGTGATGGGGCTCGAGGAGGAATTTGGTATCAGTGTTGAGGAGGAGAGTGCCCAAAACATCACACTGTTCAGGACGCGGCTGATCTAATTGAGAAGCTCTTGGAAAAGTAGAGAACAAGGCCTGAGATTTCATATTTTATTCTATGCAAGTGCATAGATTGATAGTAATTATGCAAGGTGTACTGATGTGTGAGCAGAAGTATCATTAATATTGCCATGTAGACCGAAACTAGCTATGTTTCCAATTTCATAATTCAGAGCTTGAATATTTTGCTTAGTTTGGTATTTAAAAAAATTTGAATTCATAATCGACATTCATTAGTACCGTCTTCATATCCGTAAATCAAAATTATAGGAGAGAAACTTTTCACAAGGTGGACAAAGTTGGCTCCACAGCTAGGGTCTTCGGGTAAACTATATTGATTCATATTGGCTTATTCGCACAAGAGGCGAGTTTGAATCTTGTCTTCATTGCCACATTAGTTACACACTAGCACTCTAGAAAGCAAGTTTACAGAATTGAAAGCAAACCATTACAACAAACAACCACATTGTTTTGCTAGGCAATGACTATGACTGCCAGGTTTTCAGATAACATAGCATTTGTTTTTAGGTAGAATACATATACAGACCCCTGTACTTGAACGTTTTTTCCTATCAACCCCTCGTACTTAAAATTGTTCAATTGAACCCCTATACTTCGTTAAATTTGTTCTACCAAACACATTATTGTGCGGTGTTTTGCACTCGCGATGATGTGGCAAAATCAATTGCCACATGGATGCCACATAGGTGCCATGTAAGCAATTGTAATTTTATAAAAAAATATCTGCACACATACAGAATAATTGAAAAAAACAAAAAATCGATACTTTTGCCCCTCAAGGTAATTCAGGTTTGGAGTGGGCGTCGCCGGCCGAAGTTGATACTTTTGCCCCTCAAAAAATCGATACTTTTGCCCCTTTCCCCCCTCTCTGTTTTTGCTCTGGGTCAAGCTCCTCGTCGGACTTGGAGTGGGCGTTGCCGGGCGAAGTCGGGCCGTCGTTATGGTTTGGGGCTCGGCTTGCTGGGTAATGGGAGGTGTGGTGAGGCAGGGGCCGGGTCCAGGGTGAGGGCGAGAGGGCTGTTGGGTTGTGTAGTGGCCGGCAAAGTCGAGATGGGGAGAGAAGGGCTGGTCGCCGATCGGGAACGACCGGTGAGCGAAAGCTCAGATCTGGGCAAGGCGAGAGGGGCAGAGGGAGATGGTCGGCGGCGACGGCTCTTGTTGTTGAAATCCAGATCTGGAAGAAGAAAGCCACGGTAAGAAGAAACCCAGATCTTAAAACCCAAATTTTGAAACCCATATCATGATAAGGGAGAAGAAAGGGCCGAAGAAAGCTAGGTTTTTTTTATCAGCAAGAAGAAAGCTAGGTAAGAACAAAGAAAAGAAAAAGAAAAGCTCATTTTTTTAATATAATTTAACAAGTCAGCAAAAATGAACTGAAATACGCGCTATATAGGGGTTTAAATAGCACGCGCTGGTCCATGTATGCAATTTGTGCTCAATAGGAAAAACCGGGGGTAGTACAGGGATCTGTTTGAACATTTCTAGGTAGGGGGGGCCAATAGGAAAAAACGTACAAGTACGGGGGTAGTACATACCCCCATATTTACCATGTACAGCTTAAAAACGCTCCTACAAAGCCATCTTAGCAAAAATCATTCAAAATCTGCTTGTATTCCATTCAAAATCATTTAAATCATTCAAAATTTTTATTATTTAATTGAATGAAATTACTTCATTATTTAAACTATTATGATATTATTTAATAAATATAAACAATAAAAATTTAGAAAGTGGTATTGTTGACCCGAAAAAACGAAGACAAAACGATCCAAACTAAACTACACAATATTAATACATCTACACCCGAGCAAGGCTCGCGATCTACACTAGTTTTTATTTATGAGCGGTAAAAACTAGGTTTAGGCCTTGTTACACTTGTTGAGAAAAAGTACTTTTTACCCAAAACTATACTTTTTTTCTCCTCGAAAATAGTAAAATACAACTATATTTCACGTATTTCAAGAGGAAAAAAACATACTTTCTACAAAAAAGTACTTTTTCTCAACAAGTGTAGCAACTCTTTAGGGTTGAACCGGCTGTTTTAATGGCTGATAAATAAGTGATTGATCGTGATGCTGATGCCTCAAGTTGATCGTATGCCATATTGAATTGTTGATATTAACGGGCATCTTAAATCTGAGACGCGCCGGTCAGTTGTGCAAGGCGGGCCACTTTATAGGGCATCTGAGACGCGCCGGTCAGTTGTGCAAGGCGGGCCACTTTATAGATCGCGCCCACATGCACTGCGATTAGTCTTCTGGCACATGTCTGTCATCGCGGCATGCACTACCGGGATCAAGGGTGAAATAATTTTCACCGTCGTAACTAACCCGGTAGTTGAGTTTGGTGATATAAATGAGTGGGAATATGGGAGACGGTAAATTCGGCTTACTCTCCCCTTCCGCTCTCAAAAATTTTAGTCTTCTCTTCTCTTCCTCTCTCAAAGTCGGGCATAATTTTTACTCTCCTCTTCTCTTCTCTTCTCTTCCTCTCTCAAATTTTAACGATTTCATCCTCTTCCTTTCTAAAAAATTTACCTGGCTGATCCACCTTTCCCATCAATTTATCATTTTTGAACTTATTAACGCTATAAAATTATAACTTTTCAACCTTTTTTTAATTACCACGCCGACCGTTAATTTTTTTAGAAAAAGTGATAAAGTTTATTTGAAAAATGGGGTAATAAAGGTAATATATGATATTGAATAAGAGTAAAAGTATAAAAATGAATAGATAAAAATGGAAAGTGGACAAACTTTTTGGAACGCTTAAAATAGAAAGGCGGACAAACTTAATTGGACGGAGGGAATATTAAACTTGTTTGGATAATTTTACCCTTCAAAATATAAAAGCACACAAACAAAAAAAACTTGTTTCTTTTTTGGTCATCAAACGGGGTCATCCCCTGCGAAACTTAATTATTAGCATCAAAGAACTGCCCAAAATGGACTATAGAGTCTGAATGTAAAACATCAATCATAGCTTCAGGGGGTTCATTAAGCAAAACAAAGTTATCAACTGAAGTAAGGGAGAGATTAGCCAGGACGTCCGCGGTTTGGTTCACACTTCGACGAATATGCATAAGTTGAATACAGTCACTATGCTCGTGGAAAAGTTCCCTGCATTGGTGAATGAGATAGTAATCTCTATGGGGAGCCACGTGTTTAGCTTGTAACAGATTGGCAGCCACAAGAGAATCAGTAAAAAAATTTGTTTCTTCATTCACCCATTCTCACCACGTCTCTGCCTCCACTCACCCCGACCCCGTTGCAGACCGATGTTCTCCAATCATCGGCGACCCTCTCTTTGCAGACCCACCAAAGCCGTTTATGTCAATCTAAGAGATGAATACTTTCTATGTTATCACAAATGGGACATCCAAAGCATAAATCCCCCATCCTAACATCAAAAATTTGTATATTACTTCTTCTCATTTCTAAAGCATGAAACTAACAACAAAATGTCCAAAAGACACACACTTCAGGGACAAACTAAATAAATCAATTGTGTTATAGACATTTGGCTATGCTACAAAATAAATGCATGGGTCATGTTTTAGGCAAATCACCTTAGACTCACATGTATCCAGATCCTGAGGTTGTATGAATATGGCGTCAATTCCGTGTATGAACATTTACGATCCACGAGGTATTGCAATTCTTTCCTCAACAACCTTCAAACTTTTCTCCAGATTCTCAACTTGACAGATCAAGTTCCTAGGGTTAGTCATAACAAGCTTCCTAATTCTCTCATCTAAGAGGCCATAACTCTTAAGCAGCGCCAAGTTTTGGAGAATTCTCTTGGGGACATTGGAAGAAACCAACAAGAACGAATGCTTAATGGCCTTGAGGAAACAACATCGGTATCTGAAGCATCGATCACCGGAGTTGGAGAGGAGGGCGTAAAGGAAGGAGTTAGAGCCGCCGACGAGGAGGGGGAAGTGGCGGGAGAGGATCTGGGAGATGGGGGTGGCGCCGGTAGGTAGAGGGAGAGAGGTTGATAACGAAGGAGCAATAGGTGAGAGAGGAACAACTTGAAAATTGGGCAAATAAGCATTGCTTATTCTTTTAGTGAAATTTCTGCTTATTTTCATAAGTATAGGGGTAGTTGATTATTTTCTGGGTTTCTCATAAGTAGTGTTGTGTTTCTAAGTTGATAAAAAAAATTTGCCAAACACTCTTTTCGAATTCTTACTTTATAGAATAAGCACTAAAGTGTTTATAACTCTTTAGAAAACTCACTACGAAATGCAGTCTTAATTGATGGGAAAATTACAATTAACCACTCCTTATTTCAGATTTCTTACATTTAGGCTGCATTCGTTTCAACTTTTTTTAAGTGCTTATGAGCACTTGAGTGCTTAAAAGTTGAAATAAGCAATCATATTCGGTGTTTGGCAAAAAAAAAAATTAAGTGCTTATAAACACTATTGCTTATAAGCAACAAAACAAATAATCAACAGAGGGCATGCTTATGGAAATAAGCACTATTTTTTCAGCATTGCTGATCATGCCTCATACCCCAAATTACCCTATTTCCCGATATCCCCATCTCGAGCACATCTCCACCATCGCATCTCTCGTCCTCGCCGATCACACTCGTCTCCCCAAGGCATCTCCGTCGTCTCCACCATCGCATCTCTCGTCGTCGCCGATCACACTCGTCTCCCCAGGGTTTTTTGTTTTTTATTTGTTTTAAGGGTAATTTTGTCAAAACACGTTCCAAATATATACAATATCACCGTCTAACCAAACACCTTATTGCTTATCTAAAATATTAGCTTTTAATTTCAGTAACGATATCAGCATTTTATATCAACATCAACAATCAATCAGCATCAGCATCAACAATGAATTGCCGAGCAGCCTTAATCATTCTTATATTGCTTTTTACACTTAACCACACTTATTTAAAAATTGTTGCATTAAACCACCCTTTATTTTTTTATATTTAATCACCCCTTATGTATAAATAATTGCACTTAGCCATTTATCTTTCGTTATAATAATTTATTAATAGCTTTTGTTTTTTAAAATTATTAAAATAAAATATAAATAAAAGTAATATGTTACTTATACACCGATCTTAATGTTAAAGTAGATTACGACTTTCAATTATGAATGATATACTATTATTATAAAACAATGTTTCGGGCAGATCCATCGGATCTTGAGTTTCAAGTTTTATCCAACCAATGATTGAGTTGATTGTGTCGAGTCTCTTTTTGATCCATTGATTTCAGATTAAGTCTCAACACAAAAAACTTCTACCTAGTGGGGTCGGGTCAGTTTGTAGGGGTGTAGAGGAGTGATAGGATTCGAATCTTTTTCTTTTTTTTTCAGTTGGGAGATACAATTTGAGAACCAACTATACGACTTTAGAGGAGTTTTAGTATCCGAAACTAATTTTTAGTTAGGAATTCTATATGAGCTTAAGAATTCTTTCATTTTTTATAAAATAAAAATTAAAATTGAGGGAAAAAGCGTCATATACTTTTAAGAGAGTATCATTAGTCTTCATCCGAAAGACTAATGATATTCTCACAATAAACACAAATGATGAAGTCCAACTATGATTTAATCTATTTCTAATCAAACACGAGGAAGTCAACGAACAATAAACACAAATGATGTATTTATAGTGAGTGAGACAATGGGTCCTTTCCTAGGACCCTGTTGTCTTTCTAGCGTCCTCGGAGACAATGTCAAACATGTCGCTTTCCACAACGTTGTACAACGTACTTTGTCTTCATCCGAAAGTCAGCTCTACTTTTTTGGGAGCTTCCACGTGTATCTTGGGATGAGATGAGAAAGCGACATCCTAGCTTCATGCATTTTTGTCGTATGACATCTGAAACTTCTAAGGACTGCGGCCGCCCATGATGTCATCTTTGTCGGGCGGCCTTGACTCCGTTTGAATTTGAGCGTTAGTCATTTTGACGTGCGTTCCTACTCAATAGGTACGGCTTCCCTATCTCGTAAGAACTTCGTTCTTGTTCACCTTGATCATTAAAGTTTTGGGCATCCCTTTGATATAGGGACGACAATCACTTGTTGTCCTTTTCACATGATGATCGTCCTTAGAAGCGTTCTTAGGATAAACACTTGACAAAAATATTACATAATATGAAGCTTTTCATTATCAAAACCAGGGATAGAGATCGTTGATTCGGTGTTAATCCATTGACGTCCCTAACACCGTCCCAACAATGTCCTTGTCTCAGTTGAGTACTTATCTATGACAAGCTCTTTCCCACTTTTAATACGACGTTTTTCCCTCCCTTTATTTTTTTCTTGTGGTGGTGGATGCACAGTATCTGCACTTGGCCGCTCACCGACAAATCTTACAAAAGTAGATTCAGACGTGCTTGACGATTAGGGGTACATGAGCATGGGTGGTTAACCAGAAATTCAGTTAACCAGTTGGTTAGTCGGATATTCGGTTATTGAATTATGACAACCGTAACTACATCAATTGTTTTCGGTTAACCAATATCGGTTAACCAAAAAATTTGGTACGGTTTTTCGGCCTACCAACAACTATATCTTATAAACAGCTTTTAAATGAAATTTATTAAAGAAATAATACTTTTTATTAGTCAGGCACCCAAACTTGTCACTTTTGATCATTTAGACACCTCACCATAGAAACGCACCTATCAAACACCTATACTTGTCAAAAGCTACCGATTAAGCACCTGTGAGTGACGTGGACTTGCGCGTGAGATGCACTTTCACAATGGCGGGTGAGATGAGTTTAAGTTAAGTGATTTCTGCTTACGTGGAAAATAAAAAAAATGAAATATCAAAAACCTGAGCTTTCTTCTTCACAGATACGAGATTTCAAAAATCTCTCCAGCCAACGGTCACCGGAAATCGAACTCTTCCTCCAGCTCACAAAGTTAAACTCCTCCCTATACAAAGCATTCTTGGATCATTTTGTTTCGAGATTCCGATTTCTGGGTTGTTTGATTCTTCCTCTACAGAACGCGAATGGCTTCTTCGTCGAGCTCATTCTTGCGCACAAGTGGGCATGTTGAAATCGGAATTCCGGCATGCATGTGTGGGCAAATAGCTTCCATTAATCATTCATGGACATGAAGGAATCCAGGGAGGATGTATTTTGGATGCCGAATGGGGTAAGTTCGATTTCTCTGAAAATCGCAAGAACCCTAGAATGTCAAATTTGGGGATTTTTCAAAATTTTAAATTTTAGGGTTGAATTGTTGATTTCTAGGTCGGAAGTGAACATATGTTTGAATATCGAACCTACTTTGAGGTTGTAGGCATTGAATTGATTTAGAAATTGATGTTTTTTATTTGAGCAAGAACCCTAGAAATTCAAATTTGGGTTTTTCTCGATTTGTTAAAATTGTGAGGCGTAATGTTGATTTCTAGATCGGAAAAGACCATATGTTTCAATTTCGAAACCAAATTTGAGCTTATGTGCATTGAATTAAATCATAGATCGAATTTAGACATTTTAACCAGAACAGTTGTACTGTAGATTCATGGGTCTTAATTTAACTTGAATTATATTGTTTTCACAGAGATCTGGGGCTTGCCAATTCTTTAGATGGTTAAATGAACCCATCCCTGAGCATGCTAAGCACATTATATCTGGTTTGTTGAAGACATTGAAGGAGAACGAAGTTGAATTGGCGAAGGCAAGACGTCAATCGCAGGTGTTTTTTGTCGTTTTAGTGTTAATTGTATTGGCATATTCAGCAAAATTCATGGCTCCTTAAGCTTAAATGAATTATGTAGACTCCTTTACTTAGTTAATGATGTTTGTGCTATGTAATTCTACTCTTTAGTGGATTTGATGAAAACTCCTAGTGTTGTCTAAATGGCATGGCTTTGCATATGTTGTTTTGCACTAGTTATGTATGCTTTGACAATGGCTTCTGACAATAACATTTGATATTGTTTTGCACCAATTGTGACATTCAACAAATTCAATACCTGATTAAATTAGGCAGCAGTTGTTAATAGCTGTCATAAATTACATTATGCAACATCAAAAATAGTTATCAAAAATAGCTGTCATAAATTACATTATGCAGCAACAGATTCACCTTAGTTTGCACATACTACCACTTCAACAAAAAACAAGCCAGTTCACCTTAGTTTGCACATACTACCACTTCAACAAAAAACAAGCCATTTCACCATAGTTTGCACCTACTACCACTACCACATAAAACAAGACAACTTTGCCTAAGGTTGGTTAGAGCTAGATTGGCTAGGGTTGGTTGGAGCCCGTGTAGTTGCAGCTTGAGCCCTTGTGTGCTGTAGTTGGTTCCTTGTGATGGCAACTTGACCTTGCCATTTCAAGCCCTTGCTAAGCCCTCAAAAATCTGCTCCTTGGGTAGAATGTTTTGTGGGTCTTGAAGCCCTAAGTATCCTGCTACTGTCATGCCCTGATTGTGGATTCCATGACAAACCAAAACAAGAACAAGAGATTAGAAACCAGAATTTTGCTTTATGTGTGAATTCTCCAACTTCCTACACATACTCATATTCAAGATAGTTAATCCAACAAGGTTAGTGTAAATCCATCGACCCACAATTGTAGCCCTTTTCCTAGCTCTCCCTGCATTTCCAACTTTTGATTGGGCTCTTTTTCTCTTGCCCTATCAAAAGCATATAAACATTCAAATATTGAAATTAGTACAAAGACAATTATATGTTGATTTACTGTAACCTACTGAGATGCATTTCTGGCAACAAGATGTGTAGCTTCTGGAGCACTTGGAGTTGGAGAAGGGGCTTGTGATCTTGCATCCTGAGATGTGGCTTATCCTTGTGATGGTGTTACTTGTGGTGATGCAGCAGATCTACCCCTTCTTGGCCGAGAAGATGATGCTTTTGCAGCTGCCTCTGGATTAGCCTTGTTAGGACACCCTTTCTTATTGTGCCCCTGTGTCTTACAAATGGAACAACTCATGACTATACCCCTTCTTGAGTACCTTCCAACCGCTTTGGCTCGTCCCTAGATTTCCTTCTATTTACCTTTCTCTTCCCTCTTTTCTTTCTCACCTTTGGGTGCTCAACAGGTGGATGATCTGATGTTGGCCACATTTTCATGCCCAAAAGATGTTGTAGTGGCAATGCATATGCTCTCAGGTATGTCTCCTTCTTATACCAATGTACCACATGCTCATCTAGATTGATATCCACATGACTCATAGCACAGATTTCATGTGGACATGGGATGCCCTTGAGTTACCAACTGTTACAGATGCAAGTATTTGTCCTCAGGTCCACAGTATGGCCATATTCACCATGTTGCACCTCGAATCTGATGCGATCCAGTCCCAGAAGATCGGCTCAAGGGACTCCTAGTTAACCAAGACCTTAGCGTCCTCTTGGACCAAGAACTTAAGTAGGGAGCAATTATTAAAGGAAGCGAGGACGCTTCCTACTCAAGGAGGGGAGGATGATGTGATCCCTTCCCTAGCTTCCCAAGAAGAAGAGGACTCGGACAGATCGACACATGGGCGTCCCTAGTAGCGTCCCTTATAGTACCAGCGCCCCTTAGACTAGTGGCGTCCCCATCGGCATCCCTATCTGTTGGAGGCTACCTTCTGCCAAGGCCAACTCTAGAGACGATACAAGAGAGTCCTCAACGCCAATCCTAAGGACTGTGCTGGGCGTCCTTCCCAGCATCCCTCAACAGAGTCCTTCAGTAGAGTCCCTTAGCTCTTGAGCAGAGTCCTCAGCAGAGTCCTTCAGCAGAGTCCCTCAGCTCTTGAGTAGAGTCCTTAGCAGAGTCCCTAAGACTCGTTTGCTTTAGTTCTTGTCTTTCCTTTTTCCTAACTAGCTTATGGATAAGTATTACCTTTTGTATTAGAGACAAGAATACTAGGTCAGATTAGTTGTCTGGCCATTTATAGTATGCATAGGGAATTAGGCCAAGGTTTGCATGTTTTAGGCTCAGCTCATAAATGCTAGGGTTTCCTTTTGTTGCCTAAAAGCCTCCACTATATAAGGAGCTCTCCTCTCTTGTAATCTTGAATTTTGCAATCAACGAGTTTTGGCTTGAATCGAGTGATATCTCTTCCCCAAAACCGTGAACGTCAACCCTTCTATCCCTCTTCTCCGACGCCCTCAATTCCCCGACCTCCGGTCGCTTCCTCGTTCGACGACGAGTTCTTCCACCCGTCGAGTCCCTACCACGTCTACTAGTGTCCCTACCATCGTCCCTCGCCCAACGTCCCTACCATAGCTACCAGCGTCCCTACCACAGCTACCAGCTTCCCTACCACCACTACCACCTTCCCTAACTCAGCAACTGCTTAACTATGCTTCCCTCAATAGTCGGATAAGGCCAAACTCATAACCTAGATCCTTGGCCAAGCGAGTCCTTCTTGGAGTCCTTAGAAGGTGAACGCATCAGAATCCTTGGTCCCCATTCCAAGCAATATCACACTGCATTGCTATATCCTTATTCTTCTCTTATTTCATCAAAGCCATAAATGAAATATCAGTGATCCATTTCTGAGGAACAAACTCATTCATCTTTCTTATTCTATCCATTACTTGCTTTCTTATATCCTCAAGCATAGAGATAATGGACTTATGCCTAGCTGTCCTAATCCAAGAGTTGAAAGTTTCACACATATTGTTTTCTACCACATCACACTTAGGCTCTATCCTGAAATATGGCTTACAGAAATTCTCTTTCCCATACTCCAAGAAATCTGCAACCAGTTCAGGCCCCAACTTACATAGTACCTCAACGTTATCTTTGAGTTGTACATCAAAGGTCGACCAACAGCATGCCCAAAACTTCTTCCTCCTTTTTGATCCTTTCCATTTCTTTTGCCAATTTGCATATATATGTTGAGCACAAAACCTGTGGTCAGCTTCTCGCAACTCATTGTGCACTGCAACCCTAAGACCATGTAAAATACAATGGTGGATATATAATACCAATCAAAAATTCCAAGCAATCAATTGAATGCAGCAAATCAGAGCAATATTAGTAATCTGAGCATGTAATACAAGTTAATGTCTAAGAGACTCATACCAACTGCATATCAGAGACTATGGTAAGTCCTTCCCTCTTGCCAAGCTCCAAATCCAACTACAATGCTCTGATGAACTTAGTCCATGTAATGGTCGACTTAGACCCTGTAACATCACATAAAAAAATTAGAACCTTTGCTTAATAATGAAATGCTACTTGAATATAATGTAGTTGACAAGCAAGAAGGTAAGACTGTCACCTATAACCTCCCAAGCAATGGGATACATTTGACCATTTCCATCCTTACCCACAGCCACAAACAGTTGCCCTGAAACAACCCCTTTGAGAAAACAAGCATCCAACCCTATAATTCTTCTACACCCTTGCTTCTAGCCTTCCTTCGATGCCTTGAAGCAAACATATAATCTCTTGAAAATCTGTTTCCTGGGTTTGGATTGATCATCAACAACCAAAAAACAATTGGAACCTGGGTTTTACCTCTTCACCTCATCCACATAATCATGTAGCCTTGAGTACTCCTCCTTGTAATCACCCATATTCTTACTTAAAATCTGAACCTTTGCTCTCCTACATATAGTCTTTCCCACATACAACTTCAGTTCCTTCCTACACAAACCTTGAATCTCCCATATTTTAAGTGAAGGCTGTGATACTATCCTACTCTCAAAGTATTGGGCTAAGAATTTAGAGGTGCACAACTTGTTCTTGTTGTAACTCCTACAATTGTGCTTTGGTGTGTATGTCTTAACTTCAAAATTCTGAGTCCCAAAGTTGTAGCTGGCATGAATTCTCCAAGGGTAATTTTCATGTACACATTTTGCTGTAACCCTACGAGCCTCATTAGGCCTCAACTTCAATCTCACACCTTTAGCAACAGCATACTTTGCAAGGGCTTCCCTAAATTGTTGGACACTCTCAAAAACCATGCCTAACTCCCACATGGGGCACTCAGAATTAGGACTGTACAGAGTATGCCTGCTTCTCTGCCTTCTCAACTCTTTCTATCCTCCTTCATCCTCATCAAAGTCCTTACTGTTAATGCTATAATCAGATTCACTCCCAAATAATGGTTCATCACCTCCAAGCTTGCCACTATACTCATTAGCTCCATTCTAGTTCTCATACCCTTCATCAGGACCTACACCACCTAGGGTGACCTCAACATTCACCAAATTTTCATTATGTTGCTGCCTTCTTTGCCTATGTTCTCTAGTTGTGCTTCTAATCTCCCTTAATTCCTCATCAACATCAGATGCATCACTTAAATCAACACCCAAGCTGAATGTGTCATCATTACTACTACTTGAATCATAATTTTCACTGCTATCTGAGCCATCATCCTCTGAAATACCTCTGTCTTGAGCTGCCTGAGCCCCAGCCTAACATCATCCTTTAGAATATCTCTGTCTTCAGCTTGCACACCATCATGATCTTGAATAACTTCGTCTTCAGCCTCAGGTTGCACTCCTTCTAGCATCAATGGCTCAGTCACTTTGTCATGCTACACCCTTGTTGTTGTATCATCTTCATCCATAGAGATTGCATCTTGTATAGACAAGCCTAGACTTGGAGGATTTGGATCTAGATCACCGGTTGCAAACTCAGGTTCCATCACTGAATCCTTTACATAGAAGTGCACCTCATCACCATCCTTAAGAGTGCCAGCAAGAGTTGCCAAAGACCAATCATCAGCACCCACAAATGCAGAATCATTGACGCCCTTGAAGAAAATCCTATCCCATGATTTATATCCAAATTTGTCTACATACCACTCCAATTCTGGGACGCTGAAGTAATCTGTATCAATATGCTTTGTATATGCAAGAGCAATCTCATCGACATATTGTGGCTCTGGTGTGTACACAAACCCACCCCCATGATGCCACACAATGTCGACGAACGGCATTGTCCTAAATTTGCAACAATTCCATGAACCCTAATTAGCAAAATAAGTAACATATAGAGCTTTTAATCGAAAGTCAGAAGCAATACACTCCATGAACTATGTATCATATAGTCCCTCACCCAAAATTTAGTTCAAACATACACCGATCATGAACACTATTTTTACCTCCATGAAGCAACACACTCACGAACCTTATATTTAGCCCAGTATGAACTCATTTACCAAAACTCAACTAACAAACCCGATATTCAGTGCTCATCTCCCTCGATCAAGGCCCTAAAAGCCAACCATAAAGCCAAAAACTCTTTCAAATTCAAAAAAAAAACCCCAAATCGAACAATCCTGTTCTTCCTCAATCCCAAACTAAAAAGCCACCCTTAACCATATACCAACCCTCAAGCATCCTGAAATTTGAGTCCAAACCCAGAAACTTGCGTTCATCTTCACCAGATCCAACAAGCAGCAAATGAAGCGTCAAAAACCTAGAAAAATTTTGCATCAAAACCCAGAAACTTTTTTCCTCAAAATCCAGAATTTTGCGTTTTTAATCGAAAGTCTAACCGTATTGTTGATGCTCTTTCAGATTGCAAAGACCTTCTTCGTCGATTTCGCAGCTATGGTTTTCGATTTGGAGGATTTGCCTTGAAGAGTTTGTGACGTTTCGAGTGAGAGTGAAAATTTTCCCGTGAATCACCCTGACCTCTTATTAGTGAATTTGTTACATGGAATTTATTTTAATTAGTTTCATTACGTGGCATTACATGGAATTATGTGGCATTTAGCATGTGTAATCTAATTACACGTAATAGCGCGTGATTTTTACGTAACAGAGGCATTGGGAAGGAGGTGCTTCATAGGTAGCTTTTGACAAGTATAGGTGTTTGATAGGTGCGTTTCTGAGGTGCCTAAATGATCAAAAGTGACAGGTTTGGGTGTCTACATATGTTTTCTACCTATTAGTCAATTAATATACAACATGGTTACTTGTTAGTATTATCACCAACTTAAACAAGAACCGTACTACTTATAAATCACCCGATCCTAGATTTTCATAAAACTATTTAACTCATATCAAGTGTCTTGAAATGTCCATACATCTCTAAATAAGTATTTAATGAATCTTTCATAGACACCGTGAATAATACATATTACATACGCTAAATAGATGCCAAAATACAAATTTTAAGTACAAAGTCTTAACAAGAGATGCCACAATACATAAAATCATAGAGCAAATTACAAAAAACGACCCGTTAAATAGGTCATATTACTAATATCCACCCCTTATTGACTACTTTATTTTAAACCACCCACAAATTGAAAAACGTTAACAAATAGCCACCCAAACGTTTTTTCCGTCAAAAAATCCGTTAAATCTTGCGTTTTGACACTTTTTCCCTCAACTCAACTATTCATCATCTTCTTCTTCTCTCAATCAATTATCAAGACACTTTTGCTCTTTCCGGCGCCACAAAACTCATCGTTGTATTTTGTTGAGAGAGTCTCACAAATAAATTTGTCAAGACCCCGCTGAGTATAGCGAAGTCAGGATCGTTGATGTCGCGCTTTTTAGTTGTTTTTCTAGGTAGTTTTCTAGCTTGTTTTGCATGTTTTTCCTTTGTGTTTGTGTGTTTTGCATAAGATTTTGGCTCTCTTTCGAGAGTTGGAGTCGTTTGTGTGTTGTTTCGTGTTGTGTAGGTATTTGGAGCTTTTTGGAGGCATTTTCATGCATTTTCGGAGCTTTCTAGGAACCGTTAGTTGTCGAGAGTCAAGGTGTCAAGAGCCAAGATCCAAAGTCGCAACCAAGTGAGCCTCAAAGGAGTCAAGGAACTCAAGGAATCCAAGGAGAAAGAGTGGAGAAACGCCACGCAAAAGCCCAACCATTTGAAGCAAGACCGGAACAAAACGAAGAAAAACTCCACACCCTGCAGTAGGTCGGTGTCGACCACCCCCTGGTCGTGGCCGACCCCTCTCAGCATCCGAAGGTGAATCCGTGCGCTGCAAGTAAAACTTTTGGGCGGGATTTTCGAAACCCGAAAAAGGCGAGCGGCTGTGGCAGGCGTGTGGCAGACTTGTGGCAGTGGAGGAAGCTTCCTCCCTTTGCTTTTGTGGGCTGCTATAAGACCCATTTTGTCTCCCTATCAAATCAGTTTTTCCAAGGAGGAAAAGGCTCAAAGGAGAGAGAGGGGAGAGTGTGGTCTGAGGGAGGAGAAGAAGAAGAAGTGAGTTTGAAGGAGAAGAACGTGAAGAAGAAGAAGAAGAGTGTGGGAGAGTGAGAGAGATTGATTGTAGTAGAGATAGTGAGGAGGAAGGTTGTGTTGGTTGAGTTCTAGGAAGAAGGCAGCAATGGTGTTTGAAGACATTTGTGGGTTTGCTAAAGTTTGTAAGTTTGGATCTTGTTTTTAATTGAAGTTGTTTGCTTTGGATTATGATTTCCTCTTCCCTTTTCTTGTTTGTGTGCTTAATTATGTGTGAGTAGTTAGCTTGCTAGGGTTGGGGTGAAACCCACCATGAAAGTGCATTTGAAACCTTGATTGTCTTGGATCCATGCTTAGCTTGAAATCTCTACCCATAAATCCCTCTTGTGTGCTTAAAACCCTTGAAGAAGGGGGAATGTTCTTGTTTGCAAACTAATTGCAAGATTATGTTGTGAACAAGGACTATCCGGGTTAGATGAAAGTCGAACCCTCCGAAGAACAAGTTGGATTGCATGTCAACCCTTTCATGTGAATGGAGGCTCTAGATGTGTCCCTTTGTGATGAAAGTCACCCATGAGGTTTCAAGTTAAGTTGGTTCTTTATCATTGTTCGAATGTACGCTTGTGGTGTGGTGAATCCCCTCCCCTAGTTGTTTTTCCTTGATTTTACGAAACCAATCTCCGTGCCCAGAAAAAGGTCGGCCGCGACCAGTTGTAGGGTCGGCCGCGACCTCCTCTGTGTTGTTTTCCTTGCGTTTGTGAAGTCCTGTTTTGGGTCGGCATCGACCTCCCTAGGGTCGGCCTCGACCTATTCCTGAGGCGTGTGTTTTGCTTTTGTTCGCTTGTTTTGCCTTGCTTTGTTTCTCTTTTGTTTTCGTAGCATGATTGCTAGACTATAGAACTACTAATTCCCGTGGACGATCCTGACTTCGCTATACTCAGCGGGGTCTTGACAAATTTATTTGTTAAGGTATACCCTCTCAACAAATTGGCGCCGTTGCCGGGGAGTTAGTTTAGTTTCCAAGTCTAGCTTTCTTTTGGGTGAGGGACTAGCCTGAACTCCTATTTTGTTACTGATTCGTTTCTTTAGTGCTTTGTACGCAGGTGTATGCCCTCTAGTTCGCAAAGGGTGATTGACCATTTCCCCTTTGATCCCGAAATACAGAGAACCCTTCGCCGAAGACTAAGAGAATGAAAAGCAATGGCCGATGCTGAGGCTCTTGCTCGTCAAATGGCCGAACTTCGCACTCAAATGGAGCGTATGCAAATGGAGCATGATGCTCAAGCCGCCGCTGCGCGGCAAGAAAGAGAGGAGGCCGCCCGCCTCCGGGAATAACTTATTGCCATCCCGAGGAACGCTAAGCAATACATGCATCTAGAGCTTAGGGTTCCCGAGTCCGCTATTGTACTCCCGGCAATAGAGCGTGCTTTTGAGATCAAGTCCCACTTCATCACTCTTATCAAAAGATCTCAATATGAAGGGAAGCCCACCGAATGCCCCATGGAGGACATCAAGAACTTCACCGATCTTTGTGACACTATCGCCGCCGATGGTGTCTCACTTGAGTATGTTCTCCTCAAGGCGTTCAAGTGGTCTTTGTGTGGGAAAGCTCTTCATTGGCTCGAAAGTTTGCCCGCTAGATCCATCACTACATGGAAGGCTTTGCACGACTTGTTCATGACAAAGTTCTTTCCACCGGCCAAAACCACCGAACTAAGGAAGCGCATCACCTCCTACCATCAACTTCCCAATGAGACCTTTGTTGAACCATGGGAGAGATTCAAGGAGCTTCTTCGGCAATGTCCAACTCATGGACAACCTCCTTATGTCCTTCAAGAGATATTCTTTCAAGGGATAAATGCCGCAACAAAAGACCGCATCAACCTCCACACCGATTGCGGTTTCATCTAGATGGATCCCGACGAGGCATGGGGTCTCATGGACAAACTCACCAACTATGATGCCATGTACGGGACCCAACAAGCCGTCCGGATTCCACCAAGAAAGCTCTATGATCCCAATAATGAGCCCATTGATCAAGATGTGAAATTCCAATTTATGCAAGATGAGATCAACAAGCTCAAGAAGCAAGTGAGCTACTTCAAGTCCGCCGGCCCTCCTTGTCAAGAGTGCGGTTCTCAATCGCACACCGCCGCCTCTTGTACTAATGTGGAGCAAGTCCGGGCCGCCGAGGCTTATGCGGAGGCAAACTATATGAGAGGACCCTACCGAGGCCAAAATAATGTGTATGCGGGGAGGAACAACAACTATCCTCAATGGAATACCCATGGCCAAGGTCAAGGTTATCCACCTCCCCCGCAAGAACAAAGGGGCCCTCCTTTTAGACCTCCCGGTTATCAAGCGGAGCCATCATGGGTCCAAGAGTTGCAAGAAGGATTGATGCAAGGGGTGAGAACCGAGCTCACCACTTAGTTGAAAGGAGTCCACACGAGGTTGGGAGATCTTGACACATGGAGAAAGAACGTTGACTCCCAACTAGGTGATCTCGCGGCTCAAATCCCACGACCTCAAGGGCGCTTACCGGGCCATCCCGATGAGAACCCAAGAGGCCATATTGCCGCCGTTCACCTAAGAAGCGGGAAGAAGTTGCCGGACCGAGTTATAAGTGAAGAAACGGCGAACAAAGAGGACGAGACTCCCCTGGAACAGGTCAAGGCCGACCCCCCTATGGTCTCCACCGACCCCGTTCCTGCTGCAGATGAGGTCGCAGCCGACCACCCTCAGGTCGTTGCCGACCCTCCTCAGAGAGTCCCGATTTCCGTGCCTTTGCCTCCGACAACGAAGGTACTTTCGTACCCATCCAAGAAGTCTAATGATTTCACGGAGGGAAAGTTCAAACACTTTGTGAAGGTCCTCCAAGGCCTCAACATCACCAATCCCTTTGCCGAAGCATTGAACGAGATGCCCGCCTACACCAAATTTCTCAAAGAAATCTTGTCAAAGAAGCGGTCAATGTCTGAATTGACCAATGAAGTGCGGTCTATAGAGCTCCCGGAAAAACTTGGTGATCCGGGTAAGTTTGCTATTACCATTGGCATAGGTGCTCACCGATTCAAAGCTCTATGTGATCTTGGTGCAAGTGCTAGCCTCCTCCCTCTTTCTATATGGTCCAATACCAACATGGGTCCTTTGGTCCCGGTAAACATGAGGCTCTACATGGCGGATGGCTCTTGTGTGCAACCCACCGGCATTGTCGACGACTTTCCTATCCAAGTCGGCAAGTTCTTTGTGCCCAATGACTTTATTGTGATGGAAATGCCGGAGGATCCCGTCGTCCCAATCATTCTTGGACGGCCGTTCCTTGCCACCGCCGGTGCCGTGATAGACGTGAAGAAGGGTCTCCTTACTTTTGAGATTGGAGAAGAGGTGGTAGAGTTCCGATTCAACCCTACTATGAAGGAGACCGGTGAAGTTATGGAGGTCAAAGCGTTGCTCGGAGAATACACGAGTGAAGATGACGAAGAAGTGGACCTCCCCTGTTGTAGGTTGGAGCCGACCTTCTCTAGGTCGCCCACGACCTCCGACAGGATCACGCCAACATGCTTGATTGAAGATGAAGATGGCGAAGCGAAGGAGTTTTTGAAGGCGGATGAAGACGATGACATTATCACACCACCACCGCCTACTCCGGAGCTTAAGACTCTCCCCGAGTCTTTGAGGTATGAGTTTCTTGGCCCAAATTCCACTTTTCCGGTTATTGTAAATGCAAATCTAAATGCGGAAGAAGTTGGAAAGTTGCTTGATGTTCTTAGGATTCATAGGAAAGCCATTGGGTACTCGCTCGAGGACTTGAGTGGACTTTCACCTTCCTTGTGCATGCATCGAATTTTTCTTGAGGAAGGACATAGACCAACCATTGAGCATCAACGACGACTCAACCCAAACATAAAGGAAGTGGTGAAGAAGGAGATTTTGAGGATGCTTGATGCGGGAATCATATTCCCGATCTCGGATAGCAAATGGGTGAGCCCGGTTCATGTAGTTCCAAAGAAGAGCGGCCTCACCGTTGTGGAGAATGAGAAGGGCGAGTTGATTCCTACTAGGACTACTACTAGCTGGAGCATGTGCATTGATTATAGGAAACTCAATAGCGCCACTAGAAAAGATCATTTTCCTTTGCCCTTTATTGACCAAGTGCTAGAGAGATTAGCTCTTCATGACTACTTTTGTTATCTCGATGGCTATAGTGGTTTTTGGCAGGTTCCCATACACCCCGATGACCAAGAGAAGACAACTTTCACATGCCCTTACGGAACATTTGCCTATAGGAGGATGCCATTCGGACTGTGCAATGTACCCGCCACCTTCCAAAGGTGTATGATGGCCATTTTCTCCGACATGATTGAGGACATTGTGGAGGTGTTTATGGATGACTTCTCGGTGTACGGTACCACTTTTGACTCTTGCCTTGCTAATCTTTCTAGAGTGCTTAAGAGATGTGAAGAAACCAACCTAGTGCTAAATTGGGAAAAATGCCACTTTATGGTCAGAGAAGGGATTGTCCTAGGGCATGTAGTGTCCAAGAGGGGAATTGAGGTGGATCAAGCTAAAATTGAATTAATTGAAAAATTGCCACCCCCCACCTCCGTAAAAGGAATTAGAAGCTTTCTAGGACATGTCGGGTTTTATAGGAGGTTCATTCAAGACTTCTCTAAAATTTCCAAGCCCTTGACTAACCTCCTCATGAAAGATGCTGTGTTTGAGTTTTCTTCCGAGTGTCTTGAAGCTTTTCATAGGATCCGGGATGCTCTTGTGTCAGCTCCTATCATGCAACCACCGGATTGGACACTCCCCTTCGAGATCATGTGTGATGCAAGTGATTATGCCGTAGGTGCGGTTCTTGGACAAAGAAAGGAGAAGAAGCTTCACGCTATCTACTATGCAAGCAAGACGCTTGATGAGGCCCAAGGCAAGTACACAACAACGGAGAAAGAGTTCCTAGCCGTGGTGTTCGCATTTGAGAAGTTTCGTTCTTACTTGGTTGGCTCGAAAGTGATAGTCTACACCGACCACGCGGCTGTCCGTTACCTCATGGACAAGAAGGACGCTAAACCACGTTTTCTCCGGTGGATGCTCCTCCTTCAAGAATTTGATCTAGAAATACGAGACAAGAAAGGAGCGGAGAACCTTGTGGCGGATCACCTTTCAAGGCTACCAATTGAGCACATCACGGAGTCCGGAATCATGGTGCCCATCAACGACTCCCGCCCGGACGAAACTCTCCTATGCTATGAAGTGTCGCGAGAAGAAGGCTCCTAGAGTAGGTCGGCTGCGACCCCCTGCTGGTCGGCTGCGACCTCCTCTGCCCCTTCTCCGGTTGTTGATGATGGTCGAGGCAGTATGCAAGCGGCCCCGCGCGAGGTCGCCCAAGGTCACATCTTTTACCTCTCTTGTGTACTTCCTAATCCTCCCTCCCCTTCTCCCATTTTGCACTCAATAGATGCTATTAAGGGGGTGCAAGCCCCGTGGTTTGCGGATTTTGCCAATTATGTTGTAGGTGGCATTGTTCCGGATGGATTGACCCCTCAAGCCAAGAAGAAATTCCTCCACGACGTCAAGCGGTACTATTGGGATGACCCCTACTTGTTCAAGCAAGGAAGTGATCACCTTTTTAGACGTTGTGTGCCGGATGAAGAGATAGAAGAAGTTATCCGCCATTGCCACACTCTTCCGACGGGAGGCCATGCCAAGGGATTCAAGACCACCGCGAAGATTCTTCAAAGTGGATTTTATTGGCCTACCATCTTCAAGGATGTGCAAGCTTATGTGACCAACTGTGGTGAATGCCAAAGAGCGGGCAACATTACATGGAGGAACGAGAACCCGCTCACCGGAATTTTAGAAGTGGAACTCTTTGATGTTTGGGGTATAGACTTCATGGGACCCTTCCCCTCTTCGGGTCCCTATAAGTACATACTCGTGGCGGTTGATTATGTTTCCAAATGGGTTGAAGTCGTGGCCACAAGAACAAATGATGCACGAGTGGTGGCTAAGTTCATGAAGACAAACATCTTCCCCAGGTTTGGTGTACCCCGAGTTCTCATTAGTGATGGTGGTTCACATTTCATTGAGAGGAGCTTTGAATCTCTTTTGACCAAGTATGGGGTCTCCCACAAAGTGGCCACACCTTACCATCCCCAAACTAGTGGTCAAGTGGAGGTCTCTAACCGGCAAATCAAGGCTATTCTTGAAACGACGGTGTCTGCTCAAGGAAAGATTGGTCCTCCAAGCTAGATGATGCTTTGTGGGCATACCGCACCGCCTACAAGACCCCACTCCGCACCACTCCTTTCAACCTAGTGTATGGCAAGTCGTGCCACTTGCCCGTTGAGCTTGAACATAAGGCTTTATGGGCTCTCAAGGAGCTCAACATGGACCTCGACGCGGCCGGGGCAAAACGATTCATGGACTTGCAAGAATTGGAAGAATTGAGGCTCAAGGCATATGAGAACTCAAGGATCTACAAGGAGAAAACAAAGAAGTGGCATGATAGAAAGCTCGTGCCCAAGCACATCAAAGAAGGTGACCGAGTACTTCTCTTCAACTCTCGGCTTCGCCTCTTTCCCGGGAAATTGAGAACCCGGTGGAGTGGACCGTTCACGGTTCATCGTATGTACCCTCACGGAGCGGCCGACCTCATTGATGACAAGGGAGGAATTTTCAAGGTCAACGGCCACCAGTTGAAGAAGTAATATGAGAAGGTGGACCCCGATGAGGAAATCCGAGCCACTTGGGCTCTCACCACCGTCCTCTAGCCAAGGTACCCCACGTCTAGCTCAAAGACGTTAAAGAAAGCGCTTTTTGGGAGGCAACCCGATCTTTGTCTTTCCTTAGTGTAGATAGGTAGTTTGCTTTGCATTTCCATAAGTATTTTGTAGGAACCCGAGGCTTTGGTCGGGAGCAAGAAGTTGGAGATGGAAGAACAAAGTGGTGGAAGACTCCCTGATGAAGGTCGGCGCCGACCCCCTGGTGGTCGCGGCCGACCCCCTCCGGTGAAAGGTAGAAATTGGCTAAAAATTTCGGGAAATTACAAGTAAGCCCCTGAACTTTTTCTTTACAATTTTTATCCCTTCCCACCTCTTTTTACCACCATCTCCACGACCTAGCATTCATTCACACGACCTCATAGCCTCCATAACTCTCTTCAAGCTCTCATTCACTATCTTGCTCCATAACCTCTAGATCTAGCCCCTTTTCTTCCAAATTTCATCATAATCCTTCCTAATTTTCCTTCCTCTACTCAAATTTCCCACAAAAACCCAGAAATTTCGACACACCCATACCAAAAACCCACGACCCCGACCTCCCACAACCTCGGCTTCGACCCCTATTTTGCTTGCATTCATCTTGTTTAACATTCTTTTGGTATGTCCTTCTACTCCCTTGCTCTTAAATTCAAGTTTACTTGGGTTATTTTGAGGGTTTAGTTTGAAATCTAGATTTGGGTGTTCTTGAGCTTGAATGATGAAATTTGGGTCATATGTGCTTGGATTTACATGTTTGGTCGTGGATTGTTGAGTTTTGGCATGCTTTCTTGCTTGATCTATGCTTGTTTGGGTGATTTTGGGTCAATAGAATTTTTCCATGATTTTTTGTAGCCATTAGAGAGGGCTAAGCTGATTTTTTTCGAGCATGGTTAGCTGCAGAAGGTTGGCGCCGACCATGACCTGGTCGCGGCCGACCATATCCAGACTTTGAAAATATTGCCGTTGCTTGTTTTGGCGCGTACTTGTGTATGTACGAGCTCCCATGGGTCGTCCCCGACCCCGGTTGTCTCGAAATCTCTTTGGAAACATGCTATTTGAGTTGCTTTTGTCATGAATTGATTGATTAAAACATAAGTCCTTCCCATTACTTGCTTGCGTTTCATGATTATGCATGCTTAGTTGAGAATTTTCATATCAAATTGAAAGTGTGTATTTCTTGCAAGTATGGGGTGACTTTATGTCAAATTGGTTGTGTGCTTATTGTGTGGTGTTTGTGTTGTTTGATTTGGAAATTACCTTGGAAATTTTCTTGTTGGTTTTGTAGAAAAATGGCACCATCCTCAAGGGCAACCAAGAAGAAAAAGAAAGGCAAGAATGTGGCGGTGATGGATGACGTGGTGATCCGAGACGAAGGGCAAATGCAACTTTATGTGGACATGATGGCGGAGACGGGGAAGGCGAGGTCCTACTATCCCGATTCGCATGTGAGCCTTCATATGCACTCGGCGGTGGAGGAAGCGTTCCGCTTACTTGGAGCCGAACGACTCCTTGAGGACCCCGTCCCGAGACATTACCCGGCGCTTACTTGTGAATTCGCCGCCACTCTCACCATCACGGGGCTACACTCGGCGGATTTTGGCAAGACCAAGATTGAATTTCAAATGGGCGGGAAGAAGCATTCCACCACCATCACCAAGCTCAACAAGATGCTAGGCCTCCCTTCACCATCGGGAACCTACGCCATTAAAGATTTCCCCGTCCAAAAGATGTGGTCTTACATCGCCGGCAAAAGTGAAACCACGAGCAACCCTCATGCTCGGGACATTGCTAGCCCGGTCTTCAAGGTGATCTTGCGCATCCTCGGCGCCGCCATTTGGTGCAAGTACGAGCTCTCCCGCCCCACCTTGCGAGAGCTCGCGTGCTTGACCTCCATCCTCTTCACCAATGCTCCCACAATGAACTTTGCCTATGAGTTCGTCCACAACATCATCAACCAACGAAGGAACCCGAAATTTACTATGTGTGGTTGGTTGGTGGTCCTCATTGCCCAAGCCCTTAAGATTGACCTTGCCCGCTACAACTCCAAGCCCGTCACTCGCATGGATGTCCGGTACTATTTAAATGCCCGAGTGGTTGAGTGGACTGAGGTGATTGGCTACCACAACAACTTCATCGATCCCACCGGAGCCACTCATAAGGTCCTCCTCAACGACGAAAATTGTGAGTTGTTCTACCTCCCTAATTGGTATGATGCTTGGGCACCTTCGGAAGATCCCTCCCCCTACTATCAACTCCTCTCGGAAGATGAGCACGTAAGGAGACAGCCGAGTCGGTTCCCGAGAGACGGCCCAACCCCGCGCACAAGGCGAAAACGCGGAAGAAGAGACTCCCTGGAAGGGGTCGGCGCCGACCATACTGAGGTCGCCCGCGACCACATCCAGGAAGGTGGAGTCACGCATGATGGGGTCGGCTTCGGGCAGCAAGGGGTCGGTGGCGATGCAGGGCAGAACAACAATGATCCTATGGACTACACGATGGGTCCCCAACCCGGGTTGTTCCCGTACGCCTCCAATCCTTCGGGATTCGAGTGGTCCGGAGGTCCTCAATACGAGCCTCAAGGTGGCGAGTCTAGCACTCAAGTACCCCCAACCATGGAGATGCTCAACGCCAAGATGGACGCCCTCGGACTTCAACAAAATTTCTTGTATTCCCAAATCCAACATCACCACGATCAAAATTTGGCCCGTTTCCAAGATGCAACTAGAGGCTTTGACAACTTCCGGGAAGAGTACTATGAAGACCGCCAAGCCCAATTTGCTTACAATGCTTGGCTTGCCCAAAAGATGTTCCCGGATGCTCCATTCCCTCAACCTCCTCAAAGGTGAACCTTCTCCAACAATGCTCCAAACCCAAGTTAGTTTCTCTTTTCCCTCTCTTTACTTTTTAATCAATGGGGACATTGATGTTTAAGTATGGGGTGGTTTGGGAGATGCTACTTGTTTGTGTTGTGTGTTTCCATGTTTGTGTGTGCTTTTGCATGTGTGTTTGTGAGTGTTTGCATGATTGAGTCTTTTGTTTTGATTTTTATGACGGATAAATACCCTTGCTAAGATGTCCTAGGATAGTGATTACAAGCATCATCATGTAATCCCTTGTAACTTGCTTTGAAAGATTGCCTACCATGACTTTGATTTTTGAATTTTGAGCATATAATGAACATTGTGATTCTAAGTGAAAAGCATTCCAACAATATGAACCTAAGTGAGAAATCTTTTGGCCACAAGGAATGTATGTTTTATTCCTTGGTTTTTCATGTGTGATTTTTACTCTTCCATATGCATTTATCACTTGACAATGGCATGCTTATTTGAAATTTGAAACCAATGAAGATGTATTCATTACTTGTTAGATCAAATGATATTGAACTTATTTTCATTAGCCTATTTCTATCCTTTTCATCCTACCTATGCACGATCCCTTGATTTGAAGCCCCTTGTTTGAGCCTAAAGCCTTATTTCTAGCTCCACAAAAGTATCCTAGCCATTACAAGCTTGACCCCTTAATCCGGGAATTAGGACTTAGAGTGGGTGTGATGTTGATGTGGATGAGGGGTGAAAATGAAGAAATGATGGAGGTGGAAGTGGAAGGAGTTGCCTTAAGAAGAGAACCGAGAAAGATGAAGTGTTGGCTCGGGTAGCACATTAGTAGTGGAAAATAAACCCCTGCTGTGGGTCGTGGCCGACCCCCAAGAGGTCGCGGCCGACCCCCACCAGGCCCTTCGAAAAAAAAAATGGTGTTTGAATAAGTGCTAGAGTCAAAGCTTCTACATAAGAGAAAGACAAAGAAATAGGTGAAGTGAAGAAGAGTGAGCTTTGAAAAGTTTGAAGTGTTTGGTGTTTGGAGGAAGAAAGAAGAGTTGGTTGAGTGTAGTTGAGTTTTGAAGTCTAGGAGTCTAGGTTCCCGGATTCATTAGCACCACAAGACCAAACTATTCCACACCCTTTGAAAAACCAAGCCCCATTACAACCCGGCCGAATGGAACTTCTTTGAAGTCTTCATTGAGCCACCTAAGTTCTCTTGATGGTTTAACATGTTTTGATTTCTTCGGTGGAGGATTTTGAATATAATTTCCATTGTTTATGAGGTATTCCATTTGGAATTGAGTTTGAGTGCTCATTGATATATCCTAAACACTTGAAAATGAGTGAAACACATTGACTTTGTGAGGTTGGATTGATTTTGCTTAGAATATATACATGTGTGCTATGATATTGAAGTTGTTTGCTCATTGTTCTTCTTGCGCCTATTTTTCCTTAAGGGCATTCTTTGAGCTTGTTACTTGGTCTTGATGCATGAAAAGTATTGCTTGAGGACAAGCAAGCTTAAGTATGGGGTATTTTGATGTCGCGCTTTTTAGTTGTTTTTCTAGGTAGTTTTCTAGCTTGTTTTGCATGTTTTTCCTTTGTGTTTGTGTGTTTTGCATAAGATTTCGGCTCTCTTTCGAGAGTTGGAGTCGTTTGTGTGTTGTTTCGTGTTGTGTAGGTATTTGGAGCTTTTTGGAGGCATTTTCATGCATTTTCGGAGCTTTCTAGGAATCGTTAGTTGTCGAGAGTCAAGGTGTCAAGAGCCAAGATCCAAAGTCGCAACCAAGTGAGCCTCAAAGGAGTCAAGGAACTCAAGGAATCCAAGGAGAAAGAGTGGAGAAATGCCACGCAAAAGCCCAACCATTTGAAGCAAGACCGGAACAAAACGAAGAAAAACTCCACACCCTGCAGTGGGTCGGCGCCGACCACCCCCTGGTCGTGGCCGACCCCTCTCAGCATCCGAAGGTGAATCCGTGCACTGCAAGTAAAACTTTTGGGCGGGATTTTCGAAACCCGAAAAAGGCGAGCGGCTGTGGCAGGCGTGTGGCAGACTTGTGGCAGTGGAGGAAGCTTCCTCCCTTTGCTTTTGTGGGCTGCTATAAGACCCATTTTGTCTCCCTATCAAATCAGTTTTTCCAAGGAGGAAAAGGCTCAAAGGAGAGAGAGGGGAGAGTGTGGTCTGAGGGAGGAGAAGAAGAAGAAGTGAGTTTGAAGGAGAAGAACGTGAAGAAGAAGAAGAAGAAGAGTGTGGGAGAGTGAGAGAGATTGATTGTAGTAGAGATAGTGAGGAGGAAGGTTGTGTTGGTTGAGTTCTAGGAAGAAGGCAACAATGGTGTTTGAAGACATTTGTGGGATTGCTTAAGTTTGTAAGTTTGGATCTTGTTTTTAATTGAAGTTGTTCGCTTTGGATTATGATTTCCTCTTCCCTTTTCTTGTTTGTGTGCTTAATTATGTGTGAGTAGTTAGCTTGCTAGGGTTGGGGTGAAACCCACCATGAAAGTGCATTTGAAACCTTGATTGTCTTGGATCCATGCTTAGCTTGAAATCTCTACCCATAAATCCCTCTTGTGTGCTTAAAACCCTTGAAGAAGGGGGAATGTTCTTGTTTGCAAACTAATTGCAAGATTATGTTGTGAACAAGGACTATCCGGGTTAGATGAAAGTCGAACCCTCCGAAGAACAAGTTGGATTGCATGTCAACCCTTTCATGTGAATGGAGGCTCTAGATGTGTCCCTTTGTGTTGAAAGTCACCCATGAGGTTTCAAGTTAAGTTGGTTCTTTATCATTGTTCGAATGTACGCTTGTGGTGTGGTGAATCCCCTCCCCTAGTTGTTTTTCCTTGATTTTACGAAACCAATCTCCGTGCCCAGGAAAAGGTCGGCCGCGACCAGTTGTAGGGTCGGCCGCGACCTCCTCTGTGTTGTTTTCCTTGCGTTTGTGAAGTCCTGTTTTGGGTCGGCATCGACCTCCCTAGGGTCGGCCTCGACCTATTCCTGAGGCGTGTGTTTTGCTTTTGTTCGCTTGTTTTGCCTTGCTTTGTTTCTCTTTTGTTTTCGTAGCATGATTGCTAGACTATAGAACTACTAATTCCCGTGGACAATCCTGACTTCGCTATACTCAGCGGGGTCTTGACAAATTTATTTGTTAAGGTATACCCTCTCAACAATCGTCCACGGGAGTTAGTAGAACTATAGTCTAGCAATCAAACTATGAAAACAAAGCAAAACAAGCAAACGAACACAAATTGCACAACAAACAAACACAGATTCCACATCTTGAGGAGGGTCGCTGCCGACCTACGACAGAACGTAACAACACACTAAAAACACCTACTGAGGGGGGTCGTTTCCGACCAGTTGCAGGTCGCGGCCGACCTTTCTGGGCACGGAAATGGGTTTGTAAAAATACGAAAAGACAACTAGGGGTAGGGATTCACCACAACATAATCATGCATTCAAACAATGATAAAGACCAACTCAACTTGTAATCTCATGGGTGACTTTCGTCACAAAAGAAACACATCAAAACCTCAATTCTCATAAAGATATCGACATGCAATCCGACTCATGAGTGACTTTCGCCACAATTGAACACATTAAGATCTCAACTTTCATAAAGATGTTAACATGCAATCCAACTTGTGTTCTAAGGGTTTTAACTTTCATCTTCACCCAAATAGTTCCAATTCACAATATAATCTTTCAATTCGATTGCAAAAGAGAACATGCCCCAATTTTCATCAAGGAATTAAGCATACAAGATGGATTGAAGGATGGAGACTACAAGTCAAGCATGGATCTAAGATTCAAGTTCAACATGCATGTTCATGGTGGGTTTCACCCCCAACCCTAGCAAGGATACTACTCACACATAATCAAACACACAAACAACAAAAGAGAAGAGGGAGACATAATCGAAAACAACAACATAAATTAAACAAGAGATCCAAACTTACAAGCTTACCAAACTTCACCACTTCTTCCTACAAACCCTTGTCTTCCATCATCTTCATCTCCCTTCTCACCTCCCAAAGAGGGAGAGTGAGAGAGCTCTCTCCAACCCTAAACTCCCACTTCCTTTTCCCCCAAAAACAAAAGCTAACTAGGAAAAGAGCCAAAGAAGAACTTTTATAGCAGCCCCAAAAGTCAACAAAGAAGCCTGCCAAGTCTGCCACTTTGTCCCCCTTTTCGAATTTCAAAAATCCCGCAAAAAGCATTACTTGGGCGGCAAGGATTCGCACGGGCCGACCATGGGCAGGTCGTGCTGAGGGGGGTCGCTGCCGACCAAGGGGGGGTCGGCGCCGACCTACTGCAGGAGGTGGGACTTTTCTCGTTTTGTTTCATTCTTGCTCCATTGCTAGCCTTCCTTCGTGGTTTCTTTTTCGATGTTTCTTGGGTTCCTTTTAGACTTCTTGTAGCTTCTTTTGAGACACTTTTTGGCTTGAAGATCCATCATTGAAATCCTTGAAAACTCCTCTTGACTTGACTACGAACACCACAACACCGTCATCTCCTAGAATGCTCGGTAAAGCTCGAAAACTCCTCCAAAATGCTCCAAACACCTACAAAACACAAATGCAAACACGAACGACTCCAACTCTCGAAAGAGAGTGGAAATCTCATGCAAAACACACAAACACATAGGAAAACATGCAAAACAAACTAGAAAACAACCAATGAAATCTAACTAAAAAGCACGACATCATATTTCTCCGGCGGCCATCCGCCATTTTCGCCGCCAAGCCACCGACTCCACCAATTATCCTCCCCCTTTACGGCCAGATCTAGACTTGAATCCAACCGCCTTGTCACCCGCGGGCCCTCCCTCTCCAGTTGCAATCTCCACCGCCCCAAATCTGGCAGAGTATCGCCAGATCCGGTCTCGCTGCGGAGGGGAGAGCAAAGTCGCCGAGGAGGTGGTGGTGGATTCCGGTTCGGTGATGTCTGCTCGGATGAGATCAGACAAACTCCGTCAGATCTGGTGGCCCACTACCGGGACTCCATCGAGCCCAGGTAGAACCATCGTAGTGGGATCGGATTTGGACAAGATCTTGGTTGGTGGGCGCCGATTGGGTCTGGTTCTGGGCAAAATAGAACAGTTGAGGGAAAAAGAAAAAGATGTACAGTTGAGGGAAAAAGAAGAAGATGAACAGTTGAGTTGTGGGCAAAAATGTCAAAACGCAAGATTTAACGGATTTTTTGACGGAAAAAGCGTTTGGGTGGCTATTTGTTAACGTTTTTCAATTTGTGGGTGGTTTAAAATAAAGTTGCCAATAAGAGGTGGTTATTAATAATATGACCTATTTAACGGGTAGTTTTTTGTAATTTCCTCAAAATCATAAAATACAAACATTGTTTTTTCATAGTTTGAAAATGTCCAAATGCATCTTCAATCATTAACAATTGAAATGGACTTGTCGATTTCCATCAAAAGTTACTCCAAAATCAACTTTTTCATTCTAATAAATTGTAACAGAGACACAATAAAATAATGAGAATATTGAGTTATAAAACAAAAAAGAAGACCTCAAATCTTTTTTTGTATACATTAACATACATAGTCATATAGAAACAAGACTAATTTGAACCAAATCAAAAGTAAAAGCATTATACTTAAATAAAAAAATTTAACAAATATAATAAACTAACCTTCTTACATAACTTGTAATTCATATATGTTTTCTTCAGTTGGAAAATGTAAACATAAAGAGCGCATTCAATCCTTGACCACAAACTAGAGCGTCTATCATTTGAGGCGTCAATAAAGTACGAAAAGAATAAAGTACATAACCTTCAAGGAGGTATGAAACTTTGAAGCACACACCATATATGAAAAACAACTACATTGCATAAGTTGCTTGGTCATTAGTATGAAAAACAATGAAGCACACAACATATATACCTAGGAACTTACTCTTTTAATTCTAGAATTGAAAAGACCATGAAACTTTATCAAGGAGGCATAGAAATGATAAGATCAACTTAAACCTACTACTTTATTCATTATCATTATAATTTGAACCAACTACATTATCTTTTATCAAAACATGCATAATATCATTAGATTCACTTAATTATGTTGTTCTCTTTTTAAAAAATACATATTAAAAATTTTGGTTATTCGGTTAAACAACCATTAAATAAATAGTAAGTATAACTTAACCGTTTAACCAGAAAATATTTCGGTCGGTTAACCATAATCGGTTGTTCAATTTTTTCTAATACGGTTAACCGGAAAAATTGATCGATTATCGGTTTTTTTGGTTCAGTTTTTCAGTTACAGTTTTTTTTTCCCAGGCCTATTGACAGTAGCATTGCTACAAGTTTTTCCCTTTGATCTTTCATCACCTTTAGTAATTCCTTTATCATATCGACATTTTCATTTACAATCGAACCATGTATTTCTTAAAACACTTCCAACAAAAGCACCTTCTTCTCATCATCCACTTTGCTTGCATCATAGATGGAAACATCAATCTCAAATATAGGCTTCAATATCGTGTTCTTCGTCCACCGGGCATTAATGAACCTACTTGGTAATTTCTTCAATCCAATGTTTTTGAAGGCCAAAAACAAATGAGATCAAGGTAATCCAACAATCATAAACTGGTTGCAAGAGCAATGTAACTCCTTTGTTTGTGATGAATTTTGGGCAATATATATATCTTGTCGTTCATGGAATACCTTACATGATAATTGTGAACATCACCCTCTTTCCTTAACCCTTCTATCACACAGCCATATAATGTATCACATATCTCCTCTTCCAAATCGTAGGACACACTGATTGTGTAAATGCCGAGCAATGTTTCTCCAAATCTAAAGGTGTTTTCAAAGTCTGGAAGAAAGTGGTTGAATCTAAATCCAACTTTTTCCGACTATGTCTTTGGTTATCTATTGCACTATTGAATTGCATCAAAAACTCTACACGTGTTGAGTTTGCCCAATGAAATGCTCGGAAAAAACTAGTTTGGCTTTCTGAGTTGATGTTGTTCGAAAAAGTCCACCATCGACACATCCTGGAAGAATAAAGGGATCCAATAATGATGTAACTCAAACAATACGGGAAGCCAAAGATTATCTTCCTATTTGAACTCAATATGATCAAATCCCATGCTTCTTCAAACTCTTATGTTGTCATTTCCTTACTCCAAACAATTGAAACAAACTTCTTCATGAATTGAGCATTGTGCTGTGTTGTAATCTTGTTCGGTACCTTGTACATTATCTGCCACATGCAAAAACAATGCATATATTTTTCAAATATTGTTTCAACAACAACTTTAACAACCCGGTCTTGATTTGTGAAAATCACATACGGTACGGTTGATTCCCCATTGAATTTGTCAAACAACCAAACATAAGATTAAATAATTATATCCTCTTTTATTAATAATGCAGCAGCAAAAGTAATTGATCTCTTGTGGCTATCAACTCTAGTAAAAGGTACAAATATCATATTTTACCTAGAAATCAACATCGTTGTGTTAAGGAAATGTCTTTGAATGACTATAAAACATAATATATGACTGTGTGAAGCACACATATATGATTGTGTAAACCGGATAAGCATGACTGTGTGATGCAGTAATATATGTTTGTATAAACAATACTTATTCATTATGTGAATCATATATGGTAAGTTGCATTTGCTGTCTCAACATCTCCAAAATATGAGAAGCTCTTTCGACCGATACGATCACACCCAAATAGACGATATAGTTTCTAGTCTTGATCAACTTCGTAATTAAATTGCAAGACTTGACACGCTTGCTTTTTTCTTGTAGAAGTCATCAATAATTATTTGAGCATCATAAACAACAATAAAGGCATTCAAATCCCGTTTGAAGCTTTTGAAATCGACAGGCTTTGCATTAATTTTTGAATAAGATCTAACTAACTCTTTGTACATCTTGTAAAAAGAACTCAACCCAATATTCGACCACATGCAGTTTATTATGAAATCATTTTGAAAGTTGGACACTTTCCCGTTACTCTTTGTAAAATGCCTAACCACATTATGTAGCAAAGGGTGTGTGTGACGTTTTACAAATTTTCTGACAGCGTATCCTTCACGCCCTACGTATCAAACAGTTAGTCTTGTATTATAGCCACACCTATTGATGATTCTTCCACACCAGGTTCAGTTTCAACTTTTGGAACAACATTTTTATATCCCGCTCGATTACAAACATGGTTTTTCCAGATAATGAGGTCTGGATCTTTTTCATCTCTTTTAACTGTGCTCTCCCTTGCAATGAAATCAGACATTGTAGTATATCTCTTATAAAATGCAACAACATCATTGGTGGTTTGAATTGTTTCCCTTCGTATAGTTTAAACTCAAGAGCACATATTTGAATATAATATTTCGTATTTCCATGAGAAATAGTCACATGATTGTTCTCTTCTTTTTCAATCTATAGAAAGCTTATCATCTTCACCTAAAAGAACAATCAATGTAAAAGTGATATTCAAGTGAAACCACACATTGTTGAGAGGGTTTTTACCTTGATCCTAGCAAGCAGATAAATTTATAAATCAAGACCCCGCTGAGTATAGCAAAGTTAGGTTCGTCCATGGGAATTAGAAAAATCAAAGTCTAGTAATCAATCCTAAAAGAATAAAGCAAAACACACAAAAATACACCCGAAAGAGGCTTATTACCGACCTTGTCAAGGTCATTAACGACCTGTAACTCAACACAAAAACACGGGGAAAAATCTAGTAAACAGAGTGCTCGGTACCAACCTTAAGGGGGTTGGTAATGACCTATTGGGCAACTACGAAAACCTCCGAAAAATCAATGTAAAAGTGATCTAGGACAAAGGATCCACCATAACACAATTATGCAGCAAACATGAATCAATGATCAATCAACCAACAACCTCATGATTGACTTTCGCCACAAATAAACAAGCACATATCTCACCTTTCATACAGAACTTGCAATCCTACTTGTTATCCAAAGGTTTTAACTTTCGCTTCAAACCCAAATAAGCATCCAAATTCACAATCCAATCTTTTAACTCAATCATGAACATGAACATGCCCCAACTTTCATCAAGGAATTAAGAACAAACAAGAGAGATAAAGGATAGAGATTAAAGGAAAGGTTTTAATCAAAAACTCATGCTCAATCATGCACAACCATGTCGGGTTTCACCCCAACCCTAGAAAAAAAAAAACTACTAACATCTCATCATGCAAGCAACAAACAAAGAGAAGAGAGAAGACATGATTAATTCAAAGCAAATTTCAATTGAAAGAAACAAACTTACAAAATCTCCAAACAATCTTCCAAAACTCTCTCTTAATTGTCCAAGAGCTTAGAAACAATCCTAGAATATAAGTCGAATCCCTAGAATATGAAGCATAAACCTCCTAAAGGCACCCCAAGGCCCTTTATATAGTAGTAGGAATGTTCTAAAAAAGAAACAAATTTCTATCTTAAAAGACCCATAAATAAAAAATCTTTTAAAGACTAACTTGGAACGCAAGTAATTCCCGTTTGACCTTAGGGGGAGCTCGGTACCGACCGAAAGTGGGTCGGTAACAACCCCAGCCAACACTTGATACTTCACTTCTTCTTGCTCGAATCTTGTCCTAACGTTCAGCCTTTCTTTCACGTTTCGCTTGAATGTTCTTGGTCTTCTTAGACTTCATTAAGCTCCTTGTAAGACATCTTCATCTTGTAAATCTTCTTCTTGAAACACGCTTGAAAAATCCTAAACTTCACTTCTCACCTCTTCTACACTATAGCAAGTACCGCCACAAGTCTACCTCAAAACACCTCCTAGAAAACATGGAAAATTCCGGGATATCTCCTCCACAATGCTCCAAACACCTACAAAACAACAAGCAAGCACAAAACGACTCCAAATCTCGGAAGAGAGTCAAAACCGCACAGTCATGTTCAAATGACTCAATCTAGCTAGGAAACAATCTATAAAAACTAACTAAAAAGCATGACATTACACACTC